>JANBXA010000372.1:13072500-13672500 GCA_030556225.1 Cricetiscus sungorus
GGCTCTGCTTCCTGGAGCAGGAGGACAGATATTGGAAGGACTAGGAGTGCCTTGGCATGCTTTGGTTAAGGGTAACTGCAAGCTCACTGGCAGAAGCAAGGATCACAGACAAAGGAAAATTGAGTTTATGTGTGTACACGTATGTGTGCATCTATGAGTGTATCTGTGTATCAGCTTATCTCAGTGTGTTTACATGGCTGTGCATGTATGCGCATGTGTAGTGAATGAACGAGAAAGGGACAGATGAGGAGGAGTCAGGAGGGCAGGGCTCTCTCCGGACAAACCTGAAGTGATAACCTAACCCCAAAGGTTACAGACTCAATTGCTAACTGGTGATGCCGTAGTTACAAAAGGAGAATGAGAAGGGGGTGATTTTAGGGCTTTTTACAACAATGTACTCATGAGACCTTGATATAATTTTACCCATAGTGACATCTCTTTCTTTCCTGAATTCCTTCCCCCTCCTTGATGGTTCTGTATTGGGAAGTGCTGTTTGTGCACAGATGTCCCTTGCTCTGGGCACACAGACCATGCCTTTATGTCACCAGATAGCTTTACTTACTTCCTTAGTAAATAGATGCAGATTGGATCAACCATCATCAACTCCTTCTTCTGAATTTCATTGACATTGTTGGAAAAACTGGCAATTAGGAAGGAGTAAACATTGTTCCAAGTGGTTAATAATTGTATAATTATGACGATAACCTGCTAAGTGGCAAACATCTTGAGTTTCAAAGACCTTTGACGCATTTTACGTCATCAATGGCATTATAAATACACATGATTGCAGCATCCTGGTAGTTGCCTGACTTATGTGTCTAAATGTTTTTTTTAGTGTAAAATGGAATTCATTATACTTGCTTTATCTAATAGGCTGCAATGATAAAAAATTTCCATAGGTGTCAAAACCCTTTGAAAAGCTAAGTGTTAGGGAAAAAAATTGAGACTGTTAAGTGCGTATTGTCTAAGTTCTTATGGTTAAATTAGAAAAGAATATACACATGTCTAAAAATTCTTCAAAAGGACACAAGTATACTAGTGTATATCTCAAGTTCTATATTCATTGCTTTCATTAGTCTGTGTGTGTGTGTGTGTGTGTGTGTGTGTGTGTTATATGTCTATGTGCACATGCATGCCTGTGTAAAGGCTAGAAGTCATCATCCAGTATCTTTCTCTATCATTCTTCACCCTAGTTTTTGAGATGGGGTATCTCACTGGATCTGGATCTCACCTTATCTACAGATCATTTCCATAGTCCCCCATTAGAAACTTCTTTTAAAGGTCTTAGTGACTAATGAACATGTTGGTAGTAGCAGCAGTAATAGTAGTAGCTTCTGTAGCCTCTTGTAATTTATAAAGCTCACATGAGTTATTTATTGTAGCTTTGGTAGTTGCTCATTAAAGGAGGGTAATATCCTTCTTACCTTAACTTCCTGTTGAAATGAAAAGTCAAACTGAGCAGCAAGTCATTTTAACTCAAGTGTGTTTAGCTAACCTTATGTCCAGTGTCCTGAAACATATACACCAATCATCAGAAGACATTTGAAGATGGAAACAATGGGGCTGGCACGGTTGGCAGAGAGACTAGCATGCATGATGCTCTGGGTCTCGGCTCCAGTACTGCACAAACATATGCACACACAAACACACAGACACAGAAATGGATACAAAGCAAAAAAAAAAATTTCTAATTATTTTTAAAATTAAAAAAATGGTCGTTTTTCACTGCTTGGGGAACTTAGATGTTTAACAATGGGCAACATCACAAAACCACCAATGTCTTCTGTGACTTACAGTCTGGATCTGGATCTTGTTGACCTTCTGGTTTACCTTGAACTTACCTCATGAAAGTACATTTTTCTCCTGCTGCTCATGGGGGTTCAGTCTCTCCTATGGCGCATTAGGCTGACGATCTACTGCCTTCCTAATAAAGGGCATACTCTGGAGAACAAACGGTTTGTGCCTTCCTCTGTGGGGGCAGAGGGACCCTCATCTCTTTCTGTTTGTCCTGTGAAGAGGGACTCCACCTCATCAGTGCCGTTTCCGACTCACCTGCCTTGCGATTCCTCCGGCGGTCATTTCCATGCTGGCCTTGCTTTGGGCCAGCCTCAGTCCTCCCGTGGCAGTGGCCCAGCTCCCTGAAGGTGCCAACAGTGTGGCATGCAGCCACTGGGCCGGATACCCTCTGAAGGACAGCCTACTGCCATCCCTGCAGTAGTGAAAGTGCTCCCTCCCGGCTCGCACAGATGCTCTCTGGGCAGCGCTGTGTTCACACTTGAAGTTGTGTCTGTCTTTCAAAGCCCTGAGCTTGAGGGCTTTGCTTCTAAGGGGGAGTTTGGAAGTCCTCCAGAGGTGGTGGAAGGAAAGGGCCCTGACACTGAGGTGCTGTGCTACTGTAACAAAAAGCCACAGACAGGGTAATTTATGAAGAGAAAACATATGTGTCACAGATTGGAGTGTGGGTGACCCGTTAGAAGATGAGAGGGGATTATGCTTGCAGGGCCTTCTTGTTGTATAAGCCCGTGGTGGGCAAGAACGAGGCAAACAGTATCAGCCATGCAAAAGTCAGAGAGAAAGGGTCTGGAGAAGAGGCAAGAGCACCACACTCGTCCTTGTGTTAGGAACTCGTTCCTATGACAGCAGTGTGAGCCTTGCTTGATAACCTCTTAAAGGTCTCAGCATGGTTGCCTGGAAAGCTTTGCAGAAACCACAGCACCAGTGAGGTCTGTGGATCCCCCAGCTTTTCCAGGCACATGGCCATCTCAGCACTGTACATCCCAGGTCTCCCCCCCCCCGCGCCCCCCACTGAAAATTCCTTCTACACTTTCTCTGTGGGAATTTGCTGGGCTAGCTGGGACCACACACATTCTTTTTGAATCTAGTTTTCTGGACTCTGAGCAGTCCTGTCTTAGTCATTTGCATCAGTAAGGACTTAAAGGGGACACAGAGAGAAATGCCTGTGATAGGGATAGGTGGTTAAATATGAGGAATGAAATATCTGGGATAGCTGACTAACTTCGTGGTACAGGACTGTGACCCAGTACTTGGGACAAGATCAACAGTTCAAAGTCATCCTTGCCTACATCCTAAGTTTAAGGCAGACCAAGCTACAGCACACCCTGTCTCATACAGATAAATAAGCACTGTAATGTGTTATGTCTTGTGGCTTATTTTTCACAAAGACCTTACAGGTTGTGTGTCTCCAACCCCTCTCTCTGCAGGCCGTTGGAACGATCTAGTGAAGATGTGGACATAATTTTCACTCGACTGAAAGAAGTTAAAGCTTTTGAGAAATTCCACCCAAACCTCCTTCATCAGATCTGTTTATGCGGTTATTATGAGAGCCTGGAGAAAGGAATAACACGTAAGCCCCGTGACTTCTGTGGCATGTGCTTATGTGTGGCCTGTGCTCATCTGTGGCTACCGTGTGGGGACAGATAGCATCTGCAGGGTCGGCGTGACTGATATGTGAGCTTCCAAGTGAGCTGACATTTCTCTCCCCCATGTTTATTTTGCTCCTTATTTCTTATGTTCCCAGTGGGGACATGGTTACCTCCACCCTCAGGCAGCAGCTCACTTTCTAGATGGGTTTGGAAGGATAGACAGTCACGTTCATTTAGTTGTATCCTTAGAGAGTCAAATAATCGCCTTTTTTAATCCAGGAAGGATGTGACCCTGGCCTGTAAACAAAGCTTTCTCATCCAATGCTGTTAGCTATGTTTTGAACGGAGCACAGTAATAAATGTTATTTATCCAGGTATGAATCAGGGGCAGAGAGGCTAAAACGATAGGGCGAATGCTGCACTTTTGAAGTATTTTCTTTTCATTAAGGAGGCAGCGTCTCCCTATTTCTAGGTGTGTTTTATTCTGTGCTAACGAATGCTTCCATCCAACTGCCTTGAATAACCAATGATTCATTCAAGAAGGAAATAAAAAAAAAGGTTCCTCGCCTGTGAAAGCCCTGAGGTGAGATGATTCATGGCTGGTCGAGAAGGGCCTCTGGTCCCCCAACCTCCTGATTCTCCTCAGGGAGTGGAGGCATTCTGTGTCCACAGCACAAATCCTCGCTGAAGGACTGCTTCTCCCCAGTCTCCCAGCAGACTTCCTGAGCGGTGCCATTGGCCAGAGCTGTACCCCATGGCTAATGTCTAGAGCAATCACCAGCAGAGCTCACAAGATGTCCTGGATTGATTAGAACAAGTTTCACCATGCCAGTGGGGTTAGGGCAGGAGCTTTCGGACCAGGCCTATGGACGAGGGTGTGAACTTGGATAAAATGTGGGTGGTAGAGTAAGAGTTCATGCATGTGTGTTCTGGGTGGGAAATCAGGGGCACTATCAATGCAGAAAATGTAGGAAACTAACAACGAAAGTTTCCTGTCATCCCCAGCTCTAGAGCTGACCCATAATGTAACATTCAGTTTGTGTCCTTTGAATACACAAAAGTGATCATGTTTCTGCTTTTAAAAAGTTCTCCGCATGGGGATAGGAGAGGTGGCTCAGTGGTTAAGAGCACTTGCTACTCTTCAGAAGGGTTGGTTCCCAGCACCCACTTGGGGCAGCTCACAACCCATACAATTCCAGCTCCTGGGGATCTGACATTCTCTTCTGACCTCTGCAGGCATGTGTGTGCACACAGGCACACACACTCACACACACTGAAATAAGTCTTTAAACACCTCTACATATGTCATTTTCAAACCAACGTATGTATTTTTCTTACTGTTGTCAGAAACTTCATTTTTGGTGGAGGGTGCCTTTTTTTTCTTAGAGCCATTTTGAAACAAATCTTATATGGCATGTAATGGGAATTGCGTCACATCTGTAAAAGTGTGTTGCAGAGGGTGAGAGCAATTGTCACTGGAAAGGCCAGTGTGAGCTCATCACCAGCCTCCTACTCTATCACTGTGCTGGCTGAACACTGTCGCTGTCTTGAATCTTTTTCCACAACACTGCCCACTCAGAGGGCTCAGAGCGTAACTACAGCCGTAGTTTCCAGAAGCTACCTCTTAGGCCCTGCATACCAACCCTGCCAGGCCTTGGCCCCTGAGCTGAGCATTGATTTTCAGTAAGCCACTTGCTTGACCTCTGATCATAAACACGAAAAACAAATGAACAGGCAAAAATCAGGTTGTCCCATGGGGTTCCTTGATTGTAAATTTTAAGAGAAGAGCTGGTTTGCATGAGATTTTGGAGGGAGAATTTCAGAGTGACTTTTTAAAATGAAAGATGGATTTCATTTTGTGTGTGTGTGTGTGTGTGTGTGTGTGTGTGTGTGTGTGTGTGTGTGTGTGTACTAAATATGTGCCAGAGCCCACTGAGGTCCGAGAAGAATGAGAATGTTTCATCTCCTGGTGTGGTGATAGGTTGTTTATGATCTGATTAAACCACTAGGGATCAGAATGCAAAGCTAGCCACAGCCATAGAGCTAGGCAGTGGCAATGCACAGCTTTAATCCCAGCGGCCACACTAGCTAGCCATAGAGGACAGGCAGTGGTGGCATACACCTTTAATTCCAGGACTCAGGAGACAGGCAGATGGATCTCTTTGAGTTGAAGGCCATTCAGAGCTACACAAGAGTGAGTCGGTCTAAAAGAATAACAGACCTCACACCTTTAATCCCAGTACTAGGGAGGTGTACAAGGAAGAAACAAAGGGTCTCATGGGAGATTTCATTTCCAGCCAGGGATTTGTGGAGACAGGAGACAGGATCACCCATTTCGGTCTAAGGTAGAGTGAGAGCTAGTGGCCGCTGCTTTGCTTTTATGATCTTCAGCTTGAACCCGAATATCTGTCTCTCAGCTTTTACTATTTGTGTTACAGCCTGGAGCTGGAGTTTCAGGTGATTGTTTGGCGAGGGTGCCGGGCACTGAACTCTGATCCCCTAGAAGCACAGTAAGTGCTCTTAGCAGCTGAGCCATCTTTCCAGCCCAACAGATGACTTCTCAATTCTACTCTTAACGTACTGTGGGACCTAATATCTAAACTTTTCCTCTCTGAGATTACAAACTCAGAGACAATTTAGGTTCAGAAACTTCTGGTAAGGATCATAGTCAAATGCCTAAGGACGTGGATTAAGAAAACAAACAAACAAACAAACAAACAATGACTCAGTTCTTACAATTTTTATAAATAAAGTAAGCCATCCATTGGTTAGTTTAAAAGGAAGTCCATTACTCTATAAAACTTATTACATGCATCCAATTGTTTATTAACTTATTTACTTGTTGACGGAGCCTTGCTATGTCCTTTGGAGAGGCCACCAACTCAGGGTCCTCTTGCCTCAGCTTTCTGAGTGCTGGCATTGTGGGTGTGGCCACCACAGTGTTTATATCTTTAATGCAGATCCATGAGATTGGGTGACACAGTGTGGCAAGTCAAATGACCCTTTTCCCATAGTAGAGTCATAGTTTTCCAAGAATCACATGCAGTGAAGTGTATTTAAGGTAAGTCACACAGAATGTTAGTGAATTATTAGTCAATGTTTTGTGTAGTCTTGGCTGCCCTGGAACTCACTCTGTAGACCAGGCTGGCCTTGAACTCACAGAGATCCACCTGCCTCTTCTCCCAAGTGCTAGGATTAAAGGCTTTCATCACTGTCAGGCCAATGGATCTCTCCCCAGTCAGGATAATTAGTTAGTGACTGCAGCTCAGTGACTGGGAGTGTTCTGTAGATGGGGTATCTGCTTCCGAGGATGTGGAATCTATACGATCAGCTTTGTGAATAGATGGCATGAGAAAAACCATGTTGAATTCCTGTGGGTGTAAGTGAGGGAGGGGTGAGAATAAGCCATGCTTGTAATACAGTGAAAATCTGTCAGGTTATACAGACAAAACAAACCTGTACATGGCATATTTACATCACTGTTTCTTTTTTCAGTATTTCGCCAAGGTGATATTGGAACCAACTGGTATGCTGTCCTAGCTGGGTCTTTGGATGTTAAAGTGTCTGAGACCAGCAGTCACCAGGTAATATACCTTGTCACTAAAAACAGTGATAGATGCATTATCACTGTCATTTTTAGTTTTCTTGATATTTATTTTTTGAGAATTTTATACATGGCTACTGTATTTGCACCATTTTCAGTCCTGTCTTTCCCATTCTAACTCTTTGGGCCCCTCCCCTATTCCTTCTCAGATTCATGGCCTTGTCTACCATCTTATATTTTTTAGACACCTTTTCAAATCTGCTTCCCCATGTTAAGTGTTTGTTGAATTCTGCTGCTTAGTTGTGTCATAGACATACATTGAAAGTCTTGTGTGATGTGAGCTTGGTGTCCAGGGTTGAAACATTTGGTGCAGGAATGCGCTGGCTGGCCACCTCCCAGGAAGTGCACTCAGTTCCACTGAAGTGTGGTAGACAGTTTCATAATTGCTGCACGAGTTGAGCACCAGGAAGGAAGAATGCTCCCTGCCTCCCTTGTGTTGTGACTTTTCTTCGTGTCACTGGCCCTCATCAGCATCCTAGGAGTTCCAGAGATGCAGGGAAAAGTGGGTGACACAGGTACAGTTCAAGACCTCCCTTTCCTAGGTTAGGGTGATGGCTCAGTCAGGAAGATGCCTGTTCTACAGACACAAGGACCTGGATGCAGAGTCTCAGCATCCTCTTAAAAGCCTGGTATATCTGAGCAGTAGTAGTGCAGGCCTTTAATCCCAGTACTCGGGAGGGAGGCAGAGACAGGAGGACCTCTGTGAGTTTAAGGCCAGTCTGGTCTATAGAGTGAGTTCCAGGATAGCCAGGACTGTTTCACAGAGAAACCCTGTCTCAAAAAACAAACAAACAAACAGAAAAAGGAAGGAAGGAAGGAAGGAAGGAAGGAAGGAAGGAAGGAAGGAAAGAAGAGAAAGAAAGCCCAATAATATAGCCACATACATCTGTAGTCACAGTTCTCAGAGGGAGGCAGAGACAATCCAGTCACTGGAGACCAGTGAATTAATGAGTTCCCGATTAGAAGAGAGACCCTGGCTCAAAGAATAAGGTGGAGTGCAATTGAGGAAGACACCCAACATTGAATACCTCTGGCCTCCACACACCCACACCCACACCCCCCCCCTTCACACACACTCCACAGTTACACATGCATACACATAGACACTAAATGTATATGAGTTTCTGAGCATACTTCAAATGGGAAAAATTCTTCTGTATTTGAGATTTACATTTTGTAGGGACTTGTGGGCAATCATACTCTTTAAAAAAAGATTTACTTAGAGTGTGTGTGTGTGTGTGTGTGTGTGTGTGTGTGTGTGTGTTGCCTATGTGTAAGCCTGTGTACCACGTTCATGCCTGGTTCTGGAAGACGTGAAAAGGGGGCATCAGTACCCCTGAACTGGAGTTGTAGATGGCTGAGAGACACCACGTGAGGACTGGGAATCAACACAAGTCCTCTGCAAGGAAAAGAACCCTTGAACACTGAGCCATCTCTCCAGCCCCCCGTCAGCCCCTTAAACCTGTAGTGGCATCCGAAAAGACTGACACTGGAGATGAACGTGGACCATAGTTGTTTTCCTGAGTTCAGTCCACTGTTGTGCATGCTTACTCTCCCCTGTGGTGCATTGGTCACCCTTGTCCCACAGGCATTTTCCATGTGTGGCTCTGCAGAGAATCCACCAGACGAGGCCTGCAGCCCATGACTCCCAGTTGCGTTGGCTCGTCCCCTGTTCTCCCTCAAGATGGGGTTTCCTTGGATTCCAGAGAGGGCTTTGACTTTTATCAGCTGCCTCCGTTTCCCAGAAGGTCTGAAAACAGCTGTGTTTTTTGCCTAGCCATCCCTAGTAGACAGTATTCTAAGCACTTAATAAGCCATGTTTTACTCTTGGAATATCCATATAACCTAGGAACTAGGCCGAATTCCTCTTTTCACAGATGAGGAAACGAACCCCCCAGTGGTTAAATAATTTACCCTAACTGATGTATTATATATAGAAATTAAGAGAGCTAAGATTTACACACAATCGGTTCAGTAGCTGGTCCCATGCTCTCAATCACTGACCTGTGTGGTTTGGCCAAAAAGAAACATGAATGGATATAGCTCAGTTGGTAGAGAGCTTGCCTAGCTTACAGGAAGCCCAGGGTTTGATTCCCAGCACCATATGAACCGGATGTGGTGTGCATAACTCTAGGTGGAGGCAGGGGGATTGGGAGTTCAAGGGCATGTTGAGGTACACGGGGAGTTTGGGCCAGCCTGAGCTACAGGAAACTCTTAAGAAGAAAGCAAAGTGATGAAATATTACCCCCTTTACACACATACACACACACACACACACACACACACACACACACACACACACACACGCGCGCGCGCACGCACATGCGCACACTCTGTTGCCATCCTGTCACACTGTAGCTGCTGTCCTGATGGGCACCCACAGGTGTCTCTGCTTAGAGCTTCTTGGCGCTTGCCCTGTCTAGGGGCCTTCTGCACAGATGTGCCACAGGGAAGACCTTGAAGAGGGTCATTCTCTGGTCCCTCTCGCTCTTTGAGTTGGGCCTGAATAAGTCTTGCTGGAGAAAGGAGAAAAGCTGCAAAGAGAAAGGGGAGGAGAGAAGAAGGTGAGGGTAAAGGAGGAGAGAGAAGAGGGAAGAAAGAGCAGCTGTGCCCAAGGGAGTGACCCCAACAGCAGCAGCGATGGGCTGGCATGGCTGCTGCTTCGGCATGAGACTTTGGTGGGGTCAAAGTAGGATGAGGTGAGGGTCTCCAGGAACGTTGCTGTTCACCAACGGGAGAACCCCAACAGGTCCTAGCAGGAAAGAGCCAGGAAGCACTTTGCCATTAGCTGTGGGGTTTTACACTTAAATATATTTTAGTTGTAGGTTTTTAATGTGTAATTTTGACCTTACCCCAACGCAGAAAACTTTCCTAGGCTGGGCGTGGCCTACCACTCTCCTCAATTGTGATGAATTATTGGCTTTGTACTGATGCTTGCTTACCAAATCCTTTACATACTCCATCCTATAAAGTTGAACCAATTTTCTGAATTTATTCACGTCATTGGGGTACAAAGAAGAAAAGGAACACCGATTCTCCCTGTTCTAGGATGTAGCCAGAAACAGACAGGGGGCCAGGCTCACAGGCAGCTCAAGGTCCCAGCTGTGAGACAGAGGCTAAAGAGAGTGGGTAAGATGGCTGGTCTTCCCCGCGCATCAGGCTTCCTGAAAAGAAGAGGGGAAAGTCTGGCTGTGTGGTGGGCTCTGGTCCTCTGCCTAGTAGCAGTGGGGGTCAACCAGCCTGATTGCTTAGCTTGGTAGAAGAGTGCCTATGTAAGAGAAAAAGAAGTAAATGGATTTAAGGGGAAGAGTGGGAAAGAGGAAGGGAGGGAGGGGAGGAGGGAGGGAGGGAGGGAGAGAGGGAGGGAGGGAGGGAAACAGACAGACAATGAAGCAGAGAGTGATTGATTTTGAGAAGTTAGCTTCCATGTTCCCGGAGCCTGGCAAACTCTTAGGGCAGCTGTTGGGTGGGGGTGAAGGTGTGTATGTGTGATGGGGTAAGAGTGGATGTCACCTTCTTGAATGTGGAGGCCCACCTACTTTGGGAAGGGTAATTTAGTTTCTTTGAAGTTTGTTTATGGGTAGCAAGATGACTCAACAGGTGAAAATGTTCCTTGTGCAAGGCTGGAGAACCCAGTCTGATCCCTGGGACCTATTATGCAAAAGGGGAGACGAAGTAATGGACTCCACAGAGTGGTCTTCTGATGGCCACATGTGTCCTGTGCCCCCCTCAAATAATACATAAAAATGAATAAATGTATACTGTAATATTAATCACATCCAAAAAGCCTTTTCAACATCATCTCGTGTTTGCCTAGGAAAATCTACTAAACCACTCTCTATCCCTTACACCTGTGTACACCAACTGGCTTTGTCTTTAGCATTTAGGTGCTGGCAAACCCATAGACTAGGCTCCAGCTCTCCTGGGGCCACAGAGGTGCTTATCAGCTTTGGATTCAGGCCTGAAGCAGACAATGTTTTCATTCTTCCTGCTGCCCACACAGGAGAAAAGGCGGGAGGAGAGTTAGGGGTGGGAAGCGATGAAAGAGGACCGGTTACTAGAGACTGAAAAAGAGTTGAGAGAGGATGGAGCCGAGCTGTGTTCAGGGTCAAGTAAGTCATCCCGAGAGGGCAGGGCAGCCTTTCTCTGCTAGCCTGCGTCTCCATGTTTCTTGCTCTAAGACCCTTTCTCTGTTCCTGGTCTGTCTTCTCACTAAGTCAAAATGGACACAGAGACCAGTTCTCAAATGCACCCCTAGTTGCAACTTAGTTTCAGTCTCTGTGTGCGGGCATTTGCTGCTTTCTGGGCCAGAACCTTAAACAAAAGCAGGAACGACTTCTGGCTCAGGAGTGCCGCCTACTGGCAACTGTGCACTGAGCATCCTACTGGCATCTCAGTGGCCATTCCCTCCCGCTCTCTTGAGAGCTCTGATGCAACTCATTTTATCCCACTTATGTGCTGATGCTCGTTAGGCGTGGCAGCCAGTTCCCCGTGCCTCTGGGGCTTATGAATGGACCATAATGGGTACCTGAAGGATGGGAGGAGAGAATAGAAGCGAGGTCAGCTAGGGTCACAGCTGTTGGGAGAAGCAGCTCTCTCTTGGGGTCCTCTAGCCACTCACCAGCTTAAGAGCACAGTGTCTTCCCCACTGTGTGCTTGGTGTAGATGGCTTTTCTTGAACCCTCCAGGTCCTAGGATGTAGGTTGTGCTCACTTTTTATTGGTGGTGACCTCCACACAAGTGGTAGGAACGCCCATTGCTTACAGAGCATGTCCCCAACATTGGCTTGTGCCCAGCCCTAGTTTGACCCATGCGTGCTGTGCCATGCTTGTCCACAGGGAAAGCATGGTCTCCTGAGGATGACAGTAGGAAGCTGAAGAGCTCGACACCACCAGGACCCCTGTCATCCCTGTGTCCCTTCTTTGCCATCATCCACGTTAGTTAACATGTGGGGCGTTTTTCAGGTGTCCAGAAGTTTCTCACAAGTAACCAGGGGACCTAGGGGCCAGTGCATTCTTATTTCTCATGGGATCACTGATACCTGAGATCACAGTAAAGAAATCCACTGGCCTCCAGTTGTAGAAAAGTGTGAAAACTACTCAGGGGATGGGTGGGCTGTCAGCTTCAGACCTTTCTATAATGGAGGGAACTGAAGACAGAACGCTGGGGTTCAGACCGTGCCTCCCAGCATGGGCTGGGTCCTACTGATCAGCTCAGCAGCCACGTGGATGAGGGCAGGGGCAAAGGTGGGGAGGAAAAGGTAGGAACTGCTGCTGACCACCTCTGTCTCCAAATGACACCAAATCTGGTTGAGAGTCACACAGCTCAGTTCTCAAACAGTTAGTTTCTTCCTTTTCCTGCTGGACCCCAGAGCCACACCCTGCTTCTGCAACCCTGCTTTCCGGGCAGTGGAGTTTTCCCAGCCCAAGGGTTCCAGAGCAGCCTGGATGGAGAGAGAAAGCCCCAGGATGGGCTGGCAGGGATAACCCACCACCCGGAGACCTTCCCTGAAGTCTTGCTCCCATTTCTTCATTGCTAACCATGTTTGCCCTAAGAATTATGGGAAACGGGAGCCACTTCTGTTTGTCCTGTGCAGAGGACCCTTCAGAGACCTGCAAACCCTCACTCCCATCCTTGTGTACACCATGCTCATTCCTCTACGCCATTAAACAAAACCCAGGCTGGCCACAGGGTGCAGTGTCAGAGACGCGGGTCCTAGCTTCCCAGCCTTCCTGCCTTGGCCATTGCTTTTGCTATCTTAGAAACTTTGGCCAGCCAACAAGGAAGCATGCCTCCAGACAGCATCTGTGTCCAGTGGGGTCCCAACATGGCTCCCATGTTCATGGAGATTTCTACCTGGCAATGGGATATAGTTGAGGACTAGTATCTCCAGTTCCCCCAGAGATACCTTTCTGTGCTTCCAGGGATATCCTACCTGGGACACACTGGCCTGCAGAGCCCATCACCAAAATCAAGACCCAGGACCTCAGGCCTGCTTACTTGGACTGGATAGTCTCACTATAGGGATGAGTGAACTATAGGGATGTGGTTTTCATTAGTATGTTAGTGGATTAGGGATAGAAGTGAACAATATAACATGTTATAAACATGAAATAACAGTAAACCTTAAGTAGGCATATGAACCTCACTATGTCAGACAACAGCACCCAACCTGTACGTGCATGCCTCTCTCTCTCTCTCTCTCTCTCTCTCTCTCTCTCTCTCTCTCTCTCTGTGTGTGTGTGTGTGTGTGTGTGTATGTGTGTAAGTTCTTTTTATAGATAAAGAGTCTTTATGGTATAACTAATATCTAAATCCTAGAAACACGGATGAATTTTAAGCTAATCTAGAGACATACAAAGTATGACAAATTTCCAATCCTACCAATTCCTAAAGACTGCTGACAAAATTTCATGCTTCAAAAATAGAGAATGGTGGTTTATGACATCATCAATAGACACTTCCCTCACTGCTGCTTTATTTAAGACACAAACCCAGCAGCTAACTTCTCTGGTCCCTGAGGTCTTCTCGTGGCCCTTGGCTGGGTATGAGTATGCACAGTTAGATACCTGTAAGCAGAGGCCTTAATGAGCTGTTGTATATAAAGCATTTGGTGCAGGGTTGGATATAGCCCGGTTCTTATGCTTGCTGGTGACTGATAAAAAGTCACATGCCAAGAAGGGAGAGCTGTGCCATGCCTGCAATGCTAACATTGGACACAAGAGGGCAGTGTTAGAACATGAAAAGCAGGAAATGCAGCTCCGTATTTGAAACAGCAGGAGCTTAATTTTTAGCCCTTTCACTGGAGCAGAGAATCAGGGCTGCACTTGGCCTTGGTCTTCACTTCATCTCGCCCACTCATCTGTCATTGCGCTATTATCTGGCAAATTTTACTCTGGCTTTAGAAAAAAGACCTCTTCTTGTTCTTCTCTCTAAGGTCAAATAGTGAACCTTTAGTCATCTCTGCCTTTGCCTTTACAACGAAGGCGATTTCACGAATTGCATTTTTGCTTATGAAATTTAAAGCATATCTCTCTCCCTCTCCCCTTTTCCTCCCTCCCTCCGTCCTCCCTCCCTACCTCCCTCCCCCTCCCTCCCTCTCTCCCTCCCTCCCTCCCCTATCTCTTCCTGATTCATCACTCATCCCCTCGGTCATTTCACTTTGTTTTTGTTTTCGGTGACATCGCCCTTTTGGGGAGTCATTTGTCAGGCACATTTCCAAACAGGTTTATGAGGCACAGAAAATGTGAAGGGAGCCAGACTGGCAGCAGTAAGTCGCCCGTCCTCGCTGACTCCTGCCTGTGCTCTGGCTGTGGTCGTGCTATTTGTTAGGAAGAGATGTTTTGATCGATTTAGCATTCTGCACAACTCGCCCTAGGTGGTTCTGTTGCTATGTATTCTGTTTGGGTGACACAGTACTGATCAGATAGGTGCTCCGCTCAGTGTGTGTGGCCTCCTGCCCATGCCAGTCCATCCTCTACAAGCCAGCCCCAGCCAGCTGTCCCTCTGACTGAGAAGCAGGCTCCAGGGACATGTTTTAAAGGGGCTGTTTGCCAGAGAACATAGTGGACTTAGAGGTGTTTGCCTTTCTGCTTGGCAGGAAATCCTTTTGACACATGTTCTACTGGATGCCTAGACAGACTCTGAAATTGGGTTCCATTTAATTTTGTTATTTAAAAGCACACTTAGAGGACCCAATAAATTCAAGCTCATGAGCTAAATGCAAGAGCTTTGAAACTCTATGGTTAAGTATCTTCTATAGGCTGAAAGAGAACACCGCAAAAATTCACTGTGTACAAATTTGTGCTTCAGAGTCTACCTACACACTCAGAGATAGCCCAACACCAATGAAGGTATTAACTCCCGACTCACTAAAATGGAAGTGAATGGAGTCTGAGTAACTAAAAGGCCTGATAACTCTTTTGGGGGAAGGGTGTTGGTTGATTTTTGCTTGTTTTGGTTTGGATTTTGTTGTTTACATCCAGGTCTTACTCTACAGCTAGTTAGGAACGTACTCTATAGAAGACCAGACTGGCCTCAAACTCACAGAGCTCTACCTGCCTCTGCCTCCTGAGTGCTTGGCTGAGAAGCATGAGCCACCACATCTGGCCTAAGCTCTGATAATGCTTCGAAATCACAGAACAATAAAAAACAGAACCTTCCTGTGTTCTCCACCGACAATGCTCACATCTATTGTATTAGTTAAATTACTCTGACTTCCCCAGAACATCTGTGTAAGCTGGATTTCAATGGATGCTTATAAACAGTCTGCCAGGCCCAAGTTTCCTAGCTCAGCCTCAATCTTAATGGCTTGTGCCCTGTGAGCCTGGCTTTCCTAGCACCACCCCTGTTTTCACACTGTACCCATGAAACAAATGCATGCAGCGAGAGCGCCTGCTTAAGATGGGAGTTTTCCATGCACACAAAGCAGATAAATTAGGGGTGATTAGAGGCAGTACAAAGGGATTCTTTGATTTACGGAGGGGATTGTCAGAAGGGTTCCTTTGAATGCAAGCTCCCCCAGAGAGCTCTAGTGTTTTGCAGATCATTCAAACCACTTGACATCCAGACTGGGGGGACAGAGAAACTTGGAATTTAAGTGTTGAAAGCCCTCATTAGATGAAGCTTAATACAACACGGCTATAGAGATTCTCTGTTGTTTAAATAATAGCAAAAATGTAATTTGCTTTTTGTAAGTGTAGAAAACCTATACATGTGTGGCAATGTGACTGAGTTAGGAATTACAGTTTCCACTGTATTCTTTATTTCTATTTAATTCTGACAAGATGGCTCAGCCTGTAAAGGTGATAGCTGCCAAGCCTGACTACTTGAGTTCGAGCCCTGAAGCCCACATAGTAGAGAGAACCAACTTCCATAAGTTGTCACACTGACCCCCGGCTACATGCTATGGTATGTCTGTTATGGCGGCTGCCCCCCCCCAATAAATAAATGTTTAAAAAATGTATTCTGCTATTGTCTGATTAAAGAATTTGTGACCATTTCACTGAAGACTTAGGGAACATTTTGCCCAAAGCTGTGGAGGATGTGTAGTCTAGGCCTACTAAGACTACATCAGCTGTGTTAGACTCCTTGTGCCTTTGTGTGGACCTCCTTTGCCTGGTGTTTGGTGCCTGTCACCAGGAGCTGGCTGACATCCTTTGGCTTAGTACCAGCATCTGAGATAGCTGCAGATGTATGGCGAAGGCTCGGGCAGGTTTAGTGACTGGTACACCCAGACTGAGTTACACGTGGGGAGGAAGTGTGCTGAATAATTTTATGTTGACTTGGCACAGGCTTCACTCATCGGAGAGGAAGAACTCTACTGGAGAAAATGCTTCCATAAAATTGGTCTGTAGACAAGCCTGGAAGGCATTTTCTTAATCAGTGATTGATGGGGGAGGGCCTAAGCCACTGTGCTGAGAAACCCCTGGGCTGCTGGCCCTGGGGTCTATAAGAAAGCAGGCTCAGCAAGCCAGGAGGAAAGCAGCATCCATCCATGGCCTCTGCATCAGCTCCTGCTTCCAGGTTCCTGCTTGCTTGAGTTCCTGTCTCACTGCTTTCCATGATGAACTGTTTATGGAACTGTGAGTGAAATCAACCCTTTCCTCCCCTAGTTGTGTTTGGTTATAGTGTTTCATCACAGCACTAATAACACTAACCAGACAGGGAGTCAGGAAGCAGGCCCAGCTGGAATCCACATAAGGGAACTTGGAACTTTCCCCACAGAGTGACTACCAGAGAGGCCATGGGCTACAGATCGCCTGTGTTGTCAAATGACATGGCAGTATGTTTTTTACAAGGATCAGTAGGAACAGGCCGTCCTCAGCTAAGTAAAGAGACTGACTGGTTTCTGGTCTCAGGTCTTCTTATAATGGCCTGTTTGGGGGAAATTACCTGCATGTTGTAGAGTCTGAGTTTGTCCAGCTGAATGCTAGCGGTGATGATGGTGCAGGGTTATAGCATCCCCAACTCAATGCTTGCGGTGATGATGGCGCAGGATTATAGCATCCCTAACTCAGTGCTATTGGTGATGATGGTACAAGATTATAGCAACCCTAACCTCAAAATCCTAAATGTTTCTAATTGTGAAACTTTTGAGTGCTAGGAATGTACATTCTGTCTCTGATCCTGTATGACAGGTAGTTCAAACACAGTTCAGGGGTGGAGTAATGGCTCGCTCAGTCAATAAAGTACCAGGACCTGTGTTCAGACCTGCAGTACCCATGTGACAAAGCTGGCTTGGTCACAAGCTTCTGTAAACCTGCTGTGACAGGCTGGCAGAGGTGGAAACAGGTAGGTTCCCGGAGCTCACTAGCCAGCCAGCCTAGCCAATCGGTGAGTGCTGAGCTCATTGAAAGATCCTGTCTCAAAAGGCCCCGCCTCTGGCCTCTGCATGTGTTCCTGTGTACCCCCCACACATGTGTGTGCACATGTTCACACAAAACACAGCTCAATGTGTGTACGAGTTTGTTTGGAATATTTCATGAAGTTGTTTCAAAAATGGGAAATATGACCCCAAGCGTGTCACTCAGTCTCTACTGTCAGTAGGAAAATGCACGAGTGACTAAGCATTCGTTTTAACTCATGCATTGTTCAAATAATATGATCTCATGATCTCATCCTCACAGTCAAAACCATGTCCAGTCATGGCACAACATTCTACCTACATGTATATCTCTAGCTCCAGGGGGAACCCCTACACCATCTCCTGGCCTCCAAGGACACTTGCGGTCACAAATGTACATGGAGGCAAAATACCCATATACATGACATAAGATAATTAAAAAACTCTTAAAGTAGATCAGTATGTTTCTTCTGTGGGCAGTTGGGCTCACTCCAGAGAAGGGCAAGGAAGCTGCTGTGTCCCCCCACTGTCCCACCTCTTTGTAGAGGGATGTGTCTTAAAGGTGGCTGTCCAGCACTCTTCTCCAGCTGGGTGATGATGCTCCAGGTGGCACCTTGCGTGTGTTTGGATCTGTGTGGAAAGCTACAGTGGTTTGGGAATTGGGTAGGCCTAATGAATCTTTCTCTGTCCCGCCAGCCAGCTCCCAAATAACGACACGCAAAGACTTATTAATTATGAAAGCTTGGCCTTAGCTTAGGCTTGTTCCATTAGCCCTTACAATTTAAATTAACCCATTTATATTAATCTACCCTTTGCCTTGTGGCTTTTTACCTTTATTTTATTTTGTGTGTCTGACTCCCTCCATGCCTCTTCTCTCACGCCTAGATTCATGTCAAGTTTTCTGTCTCTGCCCAGGAGTCCCGCCTCTCTGTCCTGCCTGCCTATTGGCCATTTAGCTCTTTATTAAGCCAATCACAGCAGTGTATCTTCACACAGTGTACAAATACCCAACAACAGGTAGGTAACCTGACAGAGCTCCAGCAGCCTCTGCTAAACCCACCGAATCTCCTGAAGTCGTTTACACCCTTGACTCTTTACTTCTCATTTGAAAGGTCCTCGAAGCTAATGCATAACAGGGCATTTAGTCAATGTTTCCATACTCAGTGAATAACCTGCCAGCAAGCAGAAGTCACAAACACTCTCCTTAATGGTCTCTGAGAGATAAGTGAGGTGATTTGAATAAACCTGTAGCCTCCATGTTGGCTTTAAAGAAATCTCATGTTGCATGTAGAAACAGACATGCTTGGCAACCCGCAGAGGCGTCTTCAGGGATTCAGGCTTTGAATTCTGACCTGTGGGGTATAGTGAAATCACAGTGTGGACATAGGATCTTCTACAGTCACCCACATTTATCCTGCCTTCCAACCCGTGTTCACAGCAACATATTAATACCAGTGCTTGGAGAATGTTTGGATGTGATTTTTATTTGGTAGTCTCTTCCTGAGCCTGTAGGATGCCCAGATTCTGATGTCAACAAGGCGAGGCACCATGAACCACAAAGATGTCGGTTAGACTTTAGAAAGCACAGTGGTTTCCTATCCCTTCAATCTCCCTGTGCTCAGTTGTCTCAATGTCTACCCAACACCTCCCACATCCATTCCAACTCCTAAGTAACTCTGTCCTAGAAACTATTCTGAACCTGATAAAATTGGAGTTTGGAGTTGCAAACAATGTGGAGAGGTTGCCTCACCCCAACTTCAAGATGAGAGCGTGTGTGTAGTTTAGCTGACATGCTGCATGCAATCCAGTTTCTTGTGCATCCTAGGCGAGTGCTCTACCACTTGGCGTTGCCATTTGTGACCCCTTGTCTTTAAATTTGACTGGATCAAACACAAAGAAGGGCACTTAAGAAGGGCTGATCACTCAGTCACTTCTGGTGAGCATGCAGATCCTTGGAATTGCACTGTGATTGGGCACATGCTACAGTGGACATCACTGTTCAGTGGAATATTCCAAGCAGTGCCGGTAGCAATGCCACCACAACCGAGCTTTGGAATACACCTAGGCCTAGGTAAATTGAAAGCTCCAGGAGAATGCAAGCATTCTGTCTTGTGTCTTCATCACAACAGTCATTCTCTCTCAAGGAGACAGGTCATGTTGAGTTCCACAGCCCATATCTGCATGCTTTGGTGACAGGCTACGTGTATCAGGAAGGGAGGTAAGGAATGTAGTGGCATCTTATTCCCTGAGTGGACTTGGGGTGTGGCTTCAGTGTGCGTAGATATGACCCTTTATAAGGAAGAGGAGGGGCTGGCTTGCTTTCTTGGAGCATCCTGAAGGACAAAGACTGCGTCTCCAGGAGCAGAAGACCAAAGTGGTTATTTACCATTATTGTGTGAGTGCTCCCCAAATAAATACCTGTTAATTCTTTATCTGGGTAATGGTGGTCTTCCTTTAACCTGCCCTCAGAGGGAGATCCCTGATTAATCTGTAAGCACCAGCTAGTTCCTGTGTAACTGAAGTCTTCACAGCCTTCTTGCTCCAGGCCTCATGATGGGTCCCTCTCAAGTCTTAAAAAGTCTTAACACCAGCCGTGATGTGGTGGCACACACCTTTAATCCCAGCACTCAGAAGGCAGAGGCAGGCAGATCTCTGTGAGTTGAAGGCCGGCCTGGTCTTCAGAGAGAGTTCAAGGATAGACAGAACTACACAGAGAAATCCTGTCTTGAAAAACAAAGTAATCAAATAAATATACGGGTCTCAACACCAGAAAGTATGTATTAGGCAAAAAATTGGTCCTGAAGCTAAACTGATAGAAGAGCATGGTATTCTGGTGCAGCCTCCAGAGCTTTAGGAAATGTGTGGGAGCCTGTGATTTGTCACAATCCATCTCATTGTCCTATAGAATTTGAGAGTTATTCACCAACTTCCCGACTATTGATATTTCAGTTCTGGGAATGCTTTTTGAATGGATTTGTTTGCAGACATTCTTCTGGAGAATAT
This sequence comes from Cricetiscus sungorus, assembly GCA_030556225.1. Lineage (NCBI taxonomy): Eukaryota > Metazoa > Chordata > Mammalia > Rodentia > Cricetidae > Cricetiscus > Cricetiscus sungorus. The sequence goes on from JANBXA010000372.1 coordinate 13,092,836, forward strand.
ACCAGTGACTGTTCTTAAATTTGCCCCAGATCTTTTTTCTTTTCTGAAGTATTATTGATTTTTAAGTTTTCTGAACATAGTTTTAGAGGGTAATGTCTTTGCAGATGCAATTTACCATGGTCCAAGGGGCTGAATTCTTGTGTGTATTTGTCTCAGTAATGTGATTGCAGAATCACTAACTGGATCTTGCTAATATTTGTCTATGATTGTGTCCTAGATGCAAGAAAGGAAGAGTGTGCCCTCTAACTTGAAGGGTCTCCCTTGTGTGTCTCCTTAGCTTACAATGTCTGCAGAATTAATCTCCAGATGGTTTTGAGTGAATATTTGCATTGTTTGAAAGTGGTTAAGATTAAATATAAATGCTCTTGCCAATGTTGCATGTAGAGAGGAATTGGTTTTTACAATTTTTACAGAACTCTCTTGAGCACAGACTCAGGACAGTTTATAGTTGGCTATACAGTGCTTTTTCTGGTGCTGTCTTTCCTCTGTTATGACTGCAGGGGGCAGCATAATACAACAAGCTTGGTTTCTCTAGTCAGAAAGACCTGACTCTATCATTTGCTGCCTGAGCTGAGGCTTCTGGGAGTTCACCACTGGGACCTCAGATCCCAGGTACAGTCCTGTTCCAATTTCCTGAAAATTATGATCATCCCGTCTCACCAAAAAAGACCTAGTTCCCTTTCCATAAATGTTCGTTCTTAAGGCAACCGGCAGCTTTTATACAAAGATCAGATTATTGTCATTAGCAGTACTCTCAGTATCCACAATCTAGAAACATCCTCATGGTCCCGGTATGAGAATGGATGAGCAAATGGTAGCATGGCCACCTACAAGAGGAAAAACATCTATTGATCTACGTGGGAATGTGGGTTACTTGGAGATGTTACATTGAGCAAAAGAAGCCAGACACAGAATAGCACCTGCTGCCTGTCTCTTTCTGGATGACGTTCCAACAGACAAAACATCCTTCTGAGGATGGAAATCAGGGCTGTTACTTCCTCTGATGGGAGAGTCTTGACTGGATCAGGAATACAGAGAACCTTTAGGAGTGAAAGAAAGGTTGTAATTCTTGATTGGATGTCATTTATATAAGTGTATGAATTTGCTGAAATGTGTTGAACCACACAATGAAACTGGGTTCTTATTTGTCCTTATTGTACTTTAGTTTAAAGAAAAAGCAAGTCTCTCATCCATTGCATCTTTAATCTTCTAATGACTGTGTTTTTGTTTTGTTTTGTTTTGTTTTGGTGGGGGTGTTCTCAGGATGCTGTGACCATCTGCACCCTGGGGATCGGGACAGCCTTTGGAGAGTCCATACTGGACAACACGCCCCGCCATGCCACCATTGTTACCAGGGAGAGCAGTGAGCTCCTCCGCATTGAGCAGGAAGACTTCAAGGCACTATGGGAGGTGAGCCCCAAGGCTTCCTGTCAATTAATGCAGTTTCTAGCGAGAGAGAGTGAGCGAGCGAGCACGGCTGCATGGATAATGGCGTAACAGTCAAACCTTAATGTGTGCCGTTCTGAGCTGGTGGATGGAATTTAATTTTCAGAACTTGTTTTTGAAATGAGTGAGTGAAAAAGCCATTTTGACATAAGACATCTTTTTTTTTTTTTTTTTTTTTTTTTTTTGCTAATTTAGTGCTTGCTCGATTTTCTGTGGTTTGACATACCTTATAATTATTTCTTGAATGACCATAGAGTGTTTTATGAATTTTCCTCTTTCCTATTCCGCGGATGTATTCTTAACCAGGGAACAAAATACTTTGACATTTTCTTTTGCATTTTAAAAATCATTATTGACACATTCCCGGAGAAAGTGGAATGAATGGGGTTAACATCTGGTTCATTTAAATGCTTTTAAAAATGATGTACTCTATAATAAGGTATGGAAAATAGGGGGCCATAAAGATGTCTGGTTACTTGCCAACTTCAGAATGCATAGGTGGCCCAGCAGTGGATGGATGCCACTGGTCCTGTTGGCTTTTGCATTTACCCGTGCTTCCCAGCGTCCCTCAGGGCACAGTGCTCATTTACAGGAAGTATGAGGAATACATCATCTTGTATGCAGTCATGGCAGACAGTGCACTCATAAAGGCCTGGCCGAGCCGCGAATCTTTTATGCTCTCGCTCCTTTTCAGCTCCTTTAGCTTTGGATTTTAACCTGTGGTGGCTCCTTGTCTTTGTCTCTGGCTCAGTATGTCCAGGAGTCAACCCATCGAGCTGGCAGGCTTCGTCACTTTTCCCAGTGTGGCTAAGATTTCAAACTTGATCTAAAAAAGAATTTTGTGTAATCAAGTAGTTTCCCCCAGAGCCAAACAAATGACTGGTGCGTTGGGGGAGCTAGCCTGCGGGCGGATGAGCGGATGATGCTCAGCCTTGAAAGTCGTGCAAAGCTTTGGAAGGCCTTGCTGGGGAAGCCTGTTACTTTTATTCTTGGCAGATGTGAATAAATTGTGGGGTTGCTTGTTTGAAATGTTTCTCTTAGAAAATATTAAAGAGCTCCTACTGCTCTGTAGCGTTCAGAGACAAAGCTCAGGTTTTTTAGGAAGAAAAAGTGAAAGTCAGTTTATGTGAGGTGTGTAGGAAAGATATCCCGTCAGTCAGAAGGGGCCAGGTTTGAGGCGAATAAACAAGTTTTTTTTTTTTTTTTCTCTAATGGGAATTTGAGAAACCGACTTAAGACAGGAAGCCATTTCTAAAGGTACCATGTGCCACGGTAGACACTGTTTGCGGCCAGTCATATATCAGCCTGATAGGGGAGCTCTGGGAAAATACAGAAAACGACTTATTTCAGTTAGGGGCCTGCAGTTCTGTGAAGGAAGTTCTTGAGAAGTTGCTGCCTACGAACATTAAAACAATCTGCAAGACTGTTCTTCAGACAAGATAATAATACGATGAACCGTTGCTACCAGCTACCTAGCCCAGCAGTTAACACGCAGCTGAATCCACTTCATCTGGCTTTTCTTTTGGTCCTCTTTCATGTTACCATCCTGACATTACATCCTGAGTCTTCAATATTATCTCAAGGAAATTAGTGTCCTGCTACAGCCCACAATGCTGTTATGCGCCTATCCAGTGAATAATAGTATCCCAATATCATCTAATAACCAGCGTGTACTTCGTGTCTCCCCAGTGGTTCCAAAAGAATGTTTTATAGATGTGATTTGTTTTTTAAACTAGGCTCAGGTGAAAATAAAAACAAGATGTGTTGTATTTGACGGTAATGTTAAAACTTGCTCTGCTTAGCTTTCTCCATGTCTCTGCGTGTCTCTCTTCTTCCCCGCCTTTGTTTGCTTCTCCTCCTATCACTGACGTCTTTAACAGGCCTGGTCAATTTTTCTCTCACCCCAAATTTGTGTGACCATTTCTCATGTTGTCTTCGCTGATGCCTCTACCCAGGTTTTCTGTAAGTAGATGCTAAAAGTTAACTCAGTCAAGTCAAATGCTTTATTTGTTTCCCAGAAAATGTGGAGGGGTTGCTGGTGAATACAGCAGGAGGCTTGTAATGCCTGTCTACTGTTGGCGATATTTCTGGCTCCTGGGTAGCTTATATCTACATACCCCAAGGCTAATTCCTGTCTGTTGGTATCCCTTTGAGGGATGAATTGTTAAAGGAGGGAACTAACCCTGAGGGCTGTCTGTTAAGGCTGTCCCAAAGCTTTCCTTGTGTCTTACAGCTCTGTGGACCACCCCTCACCTGTAGCTTGAAAGCCTGCCTTCTGATCTCTCTAGTCACTGGCAAGGTCCAGAAAGTCCATCACAATGGAAAGGAGGGGATTTAAAAAAATTATTTATTTATTTTTATTTTATGAGCATTGATTGGTGTTTTGCCTGCATGTATGTCTGTATGAAGGCATCAGATCCCTTGGAACTGGAGTTATAGACAGTTGTAAGCTGCCATGTGGGTTCTGGGACTTGAACCCTTGTCCTCTGGAAGAACAATGTTCTTAACCACTGAGCCCTCTTTACAGCCCCAAAGAGGGGATGTTTTTATCCTGACTTCTTTTACAGGTCAGGGACCAGAAACTCATACCCACAGTTGGACACAGTTGGATGTTTCTTTCCAGTTGCCTGTTCATGTAGCTGAGCTTGGGATGTGAGTGAGGTGTTCAATCTGTGCTTAAACTGTTTGAAGTGAAAATTCAATGTGCCTCTCCTGTAACAGCCTGTTAATGAATGCATGCACAGTGCACATAATCTCAGGAAAACGTACACGTCCAAAGTGGCTTCTCGGGAAAGCTTAAAGGATGCTTGCTTTGAGGCTTATTTATCAACAAATGCTAAGTAGCTCCCACGTGTCAGGCATTGGTGAGGGAGACTGGCAGGATTCTGTCCTCATAACTGGGACTGCCATCTGGCCATTTGGAGAAGATGGCAAATATGTCAATAATGTAATCTCAGATTAGGACACATCATTATCATTGTATTTTGCTTCTATTCTCTGGATATTGGGCGTATACCAGTGGCATATATAGGACTCACTGCAGGCAAAGCATTTGATAACCAAACACTTTTTTTTTTCTTGATTATGTCAAATAATATGTCTTAAAATTCCACCATCCAGCCTTCCATTGTACTGCTAGGCGCCTCTGTTAGCAAAGTTAAAATCCAGCATCATGCTGAACCCCAAGTTGGACCTGTTAGAAAACACGCGAGGAGCGAGTCTGAGGATGCAGGCCAAGGTGTCACTGACCTGTGAGCCTCAGCGAAGGCATCTGCCAGGTCCAGAGCACTGAGCTGAGGTAGAACCTTGGTCTGGCTCTACGTTTGCATGTTCACCCCTCTCATCCGGTCATGGGGTGGGGGGTGCCACAGGGGTGGTCTATTTTATGTCGAGACACCTTATATGTAGCTTGGGGTCCTTATATTAGCTGTGAACCCCACTCGGAGGGGTTGTAGGAACTGAAAATGTGGTTCTTAGTCATCAGCAGCGGGCTGATGAGAGTGGCTGTGAGGTGTGGGCAGCTGCAGGAGTACTGGGTGTTTCATTGCTGGGATTTGGGCAGAGCTAGGCAAGTCCCTCCCCTTCCCAGGTGGAAGGTGGGTCCCCAGGTTCTGCAGATGTGCACTCTCTATGCTTGTGGGAGCTTTTGGAATCCTGCTTAATTCCAGCCCAAGGACCCCTGGCTTTTTGTGATCTCTTAGGCTATGAATCAAACAGGCAGTTCTGGGATATTTTAAAAAATTATCTATGATGTGACCAGAAACATTTCCCAACATCTATCTAGCCTAGGCAACAGCTCGAAAGCCTCACGGTGTCCCTTCTTACATCTTCCTAAGGAAAACTGATTCCTCCTGCTTTCTTCTGATGTTTTAGTTTCCAGTTTATGGTTTGACTTGAAGATGTTAGGTTGGTTCACTGGAAAGTCAGTCATGCTTTCTTAGCTGAAGGGAATTATGGGAAATCTGCTTTAAGTGAGTCAATGATGTTTCCTCTTCTCATGCCTCTCTAAACACATTAACCAGGGTCTAAAACATCTGAGCTTCCAGTAATATCTCAGAAGGGAAAGGCAGGCAAAGAGGGATAGGGGAGAGATAGGGGAGGGATTGGAGTGGTTGGAGACAGTGAAATTTCTGAATTTCGCCTAGGAGAAAATGAATTTGCAAGTCTTGGGCAGCCGTTTGTAGTTCTTGAGACAACTATAATTTATAATTTGAACTCCTAGACAGCAGTGGCATTTTTAGGCTCTGTAAGGAAGCTAAATGGCAAAGCAGTTTAGTGGAGGTCTGGGACTTTAAACCCATTATTAATAGTTGATCCAAGATTATAGGTATTTATGATGGATAGTGGCTCTTGGAATAAATATAAAACCGATTCATTATCCAGTTCTATGAATCTCTCAGCGCATACAGCCTGAGAGTTTCTGATGAGAGCAGCGGTTCTTAACTTTCCTAATTCTGGGATCCTTTAATCCCAGTCCCATGTGTCACGGTGGCCCCCAGCCATACAATTGCTTCTTCGTAACTGTAACTTTGCTGTTATGAATTGAATTGCAAATATCTGTGTTTTCTGATCACCTTAGGTGACCCCTGTGCAAGGGTTGTTTGGCCCTAGAGGGGTCACAGCCCACAGGTTGAGAACCGCTGGTTTAGAAGCACAATGGTGGGGGGATGTCCTCTCGTTTTTCTCTTTATATTTCATGATGTATTTCCATGAGAACGTTCTGGAGTTTGTTTTGAGATACTTACAAAGCAATGAGTGAGTTCAGTGTGTTCAGAGAATTAGATGAGAAAGGCCGTCGTGATCAAATACAGGAAAGACATTAGTGGACACCCTAGATCTAGCCATCTGCTGCTGTCTCCAGCCTTTCAGTTGCATAAACATTTTTCTGGATTTTTTTTCTTCTACTGTGAGTCATATTTGAGCATTTTCAAATAGTATATATTCATGAATATATTTTTGAAAATTTAAAGATGTTAATGAAATTATAGCATTTAAAAATAAAAGTGGCATTTTAAAATTATAAATTTAGCCCTCTTAATGAAAGTGGCTACTTAGCTGTGATTGTCACCTGCACAATTGTTGGTATACTATCATGATTTTATTTCAGCCAGAGGATCATTTCTGGGATGCAGTGATTGGCAGGGCTTATCCCCCAAATATCCCTGTAGGTTCAGGAATAGCCCAAACCCTATTTCATGTCTTATGAGATATTCAATTTAAATGGTAAAAATAATAAGTAGATCTGGGTGGTGGTGCACACCTTTAGCCCCAGCACTCAGGAGGCAGAGGCAGGCAGATCTCTGAGTTCAAGGTCTGCCTGGTCTACAGAGTGAGTTCTAGGACAGCCAGGGCTACACAGAGAAACCTTGTCTTAAAAAAAACAAACAAACATTAGATAAATAAAAACAAACAAATAGAACATGTTTTTGTCTTAGAAAAATCAATCTGTAACATATAATATTTCTCAGAGCTACTGAAGAAAGATATTTGTGTTTCTCTTTTCCAATTTTCAGAGTGGTAGTTTGTCTAGAAGATTCTACCAGATATGTTGGCAATACAAAGAGCTTTTTAACTGTTTCTTCACTGCCTCCTTTACTTTCAGAGGGGACAGAGTTATTGTCCATTAATAATCATTGGAGCACTGTGAGAATAGGAATTGTTGACATGACAGCAGGTTGGTCTTTGCTGACACGAGTTAAAAGTCATACTGTAAAAGTGCCTTCAGGAGGCATCTGCTCCCACCTAAATCTGCTCAGTGCCCCTAGCTGTCTGCAACTGTCATGAAAATGAAAGCCAGACACCAAAAACACAGTCTATGAGAACACAGATGTCAGGAGTCGGCCGGGTAGGCTTTGTGGATCCATTCGGCATGTTCACACAGGTTGTCTTACTTTTGCATTAGTGATTAGTCGGTGGACCAGCATTTCAGATGCTAGTCAAGAGCCCAGGAGGCAGCCTGTTCCCAGATCCACACCTTCATCCTAGGTAACACTGGAGCCTGGGAAGAGAGGACCCCGTTTCTCCTGGGGCAGAGGCCTGTGCTGACTCTTAGTAACTTTGGATTTTCTACTGTAGGGTTACTTCCCAGGCCAGAAATTTGCATCAAAGGCCCAAGAAAAATACATCCAAAAATAAACATGAAAGTCAAGACTTCATGCCAGGAACTCCAGCCACACACATCCTGTTGGCTCATTCCCTTGTCTCTCTCCTCACGGCTCTGATTCTTTTAAAGCAAACGGAAGCCTGCTCCAGTGACTTGGACCTGATGCCAGCACAGAGGTCTCATTCCGCAGCCCTCTAGTGTCTCCATGGAATGACAGCATTGATTCAAATTAGAAAGGAAAAAAGTGAAGTTATTAAGAGTGAACTGAAGTTTCGTTTTTTGGTTTTGTTTTGTTTTGTTTTTGTTTTTGTTTTTGCTTTTGTTTTAAAGAAGTCTTTTGCTACCTGTGACCAGCCACACTTTCCTGGAAAGCCTTGAGCTCCACTTCCTCTCTGTGGATTCGGAGGCTCTCCGTAGAATTTGAATAGGGACCTGCGGTGATGAAGGTGCTCTGTGCTGTTCAGATAAAGGCTGGCTGCTCACTTGAGGTCTGAGAACTTGGACGCATGCTCTACAAGGTCAGAAGGGTGTTTGATTCTTTAGTGAAGGGTGGGAGATTGGGGAAATAGGATATGTCACGGCTTTTATTTGGCTGGAGGAATTGCTCCAGCGTGTTTCAGGCTGTTCTGATTATGTTCTATCACACCTAAACATATAGCAAGTCAGGACCATAATTTTATTTCATCTTTGTTTGTGGTGTCAGTGTTAGGGGATGGGGTGAGTGGTGGTTCACCTTTTTTTCTGATTATCACATGATTCTTAATACATTTCTTGAGGCTACAGTTAATAGTAGGCAGAATTACACTGCGCACATCATTATTAAATATAATATATATATATATATATATATGTTTATCCTGTGATGTATTTGTATTTGAATGACATACATTAAAAACAAACCTGGGCAGGAAAACAGATTGAGGCTGGTGGTATTTCATTCTCTAGGATGCCCAGTAGGTATCCTGCCGGTAGCTCTCCGATGATTTGAAATCCTTAGTGTTTATGGGAATTCTGTTCCATTATTGATGACGGGGAGCCCTGCCAGCTCCCACGTTGTGACCCCACTGTTTCTCAGAAGTTTCTCAGGGGATCTGAACAGATCAAGGCTTGGCTGGCAGGTGCCAGGCATACCCAGATGCTGCTCTGCAGGCCAGTTGGCAGAGTGCTGTAACCAACCAGCATCACCCCACCCAGCCTAGGCTTGTGCAAATGTTCATCTTGACAATGGGCAGCTCTACCTGGGTCTTAGGGTTATGCTAACCACTTTGAAATGCTCTGTGACCCTGATCTGTCTCCATGTTGTTGATAGCCCTCCTAGCTTGTGTCCTGAGAGAGCCTCCCAGTGGCCCTCCACACTCACTCATCCAAACCCCTGGACAGTGTGCCCTTCTAAATGGATACTCAACTCCCCTCTAAGAAGGGACTGGAAAATCGTTCTTGGTTCCCACCACGTGGAGTTGCAGCATCCACTCTGGCTGTCTGCCTGTGGTCTATAGTGTTAGAAAGACAGAGAAGCATGGCATCAACATGAGATGAACTGAATGAGGCAAACCAAAACGTACTCTGGGGAAGTGTGCAGAAGGCCACAGAGGCATGTAGGGAGAGTGATTTCTGCCCAGTGTCTCATTTCTCACCGAGAAGGCTCTGTTTGTAAATTCTTGTGTGGCCAAGTAGGCAGTTTCTCAGCCTCCCTCAAGCACTGGGACCAGTTAGCAACGACAGCATTGGACTCTGTCTTGTCCCCAGGGAGAGGGCAGGTTCCTTCCTCTGAGGTTGTCTCTGAGCTTTGGGTTCTCCTTCTCTGCCGGGCCACGAGGCCTCTCGGGACCTCATGGAGGGGTCATGTGCTGTGTTTCCAAACACTAGCTTTTGTTTTCTGTTTGAATTCAGTCATCATCTGTATAAATCCACTCCGAGGTTTAATGGTCCCTCAGGCAAAAGCAGTTCTAGCTAGAAAAGGTTAAGAACTTGAGTCTTCCAGAATTAACTTGTGGCGAGGAGTAGAGGGGTTGTTGAGCTCATTACGCCCAAAAAGCCCTTGGTCATGTGGTGATCTTGCTCCCCACATTCCATAGCAGGCTTGGGGTACCTGGTCAGAGAACATCTGACATCTGGAAGGCTCCAGGAAATGGATACACTGTGCTGGCCTCTGAGTTCAGGAAGCCTTGCTCCAGCTTGACCTCCCTGACCTCAATGTTTCGAGCAATCTAGCCCAAACCAGTAAATGTATGATACACCTTCCAAAGCCCTTTATGAGATCTAGGGTCTGGCCTGAAATGCTCAGCTATTCCTGACTTATCCCAGCACGGCTGGGTGAGTTTCTGCAGGGGTCTTCAGCCTCCAGGGTCCCTCACTGTGAAATAGAAATCTCCCCTCTTCCTTTCCGGGACACTGACTGGGGGAGATCAAGACTGATGCCAGTCTATCACTCATGTGTGTTATCTGTTCAGAACGTTTGCAAACAAGAGAAGGCAGAACCACAAATGATACAGATGGGGAGGATAAAATAGAAGGCCATCGTTTGTAGTGTATCAAAATATATTACTTGGGAGGAAAGAATTCCTGGTGTCTTTCTGGTTCCACATTAGAATCATCAGCGAAGCTTAAAAAAATCATTCTCATGCCTGTGCCTGCCCTAGACTAAAGAAAACTTTAGAGAAGGTGGGCCCAGCCCTGTGGCCTCTTCAAGTGCCCTCACTGTATCTCCAGGCAGCCTTACCTTTGCACAGTCCATCTCTGCTCATTTCAGAATGCACCTGGCTGGTGTCCTCGCCCAGGGCTCTGCTAGGCAAATGTTCTCTATTACTGTGTTGGATTTCCTATAGTCATTTTCCTTCTTCCACACAGACATTCTGCGTTCAAACTTAAGCCACACTTAAGTGACAGTGGTGGTCAGTACTTAAGTGACAGTGGTGGTCAGTACTTGAGTGAGAATGTGGGGGCTATTCATGAAATACATATGCCTATGTATACAGTTATTGAACATGGGAAAGTACGGTGCAAAATCACCCCGGGTTTACCCCATCCCTTCAGCTCACACTCTCGTGGCTGTCAGCACAGGGATGCCTATGTGGGTTCACGTCAATCCCCTAGAGAACGGCACAGTACCCCGTTAGAGAGAAAAGGAAGGAGGCAAGCAGTGTCTAGCAGGATTTACGTGTTTTCTGAGAATACTGGGAGCCTTCAACTGTCCTTGGTGTATAGCGTATAGTTTGAGAATTATGTCTTTAGGAAACATTTCTAGAAAAACAATACTAATTTGTAAAGTGTGCATACATTTAATTCTTGATAAATATGCACTCCCTACTGAGTTCTATTCTGGCCTAATTGCATTTATTTTCAATGACTTTCATTCCGTTACCAAAAACATTTTAGCATAGCTGTTATATCTACCTTGGTCAGCATGACTGTAAAATACATATATATATGTATATATACATATATATACATATGTGTATATGTGTATATAAGTGTGTGTGTGTGTGTGTGTGTGTCTGTGTGTGTTTGTGTGATGGTATGGATTATTATTGAAAAAAATCTTTCTTTGGCTGTTAGAAAGACAAGGCTTTCTTATTTATTTCTTTACTGGCTATGTTGTCTCTTTCTTCTTATTCCATTCATATATAAAGTAAAACTCATTTAGCAGTTCATATAGATGCTTTACTTGATCGAGACATTTATGCCTGTTAATAATTAATACACTTTTTATTTGAAAATGTATTTGGCCTTCATTCTTCATAACATTTTATGGAAATTCATTTAAAAATCCATTAAGTTCACTATAAACCTAGCTCTTCCGTATTTTTTTTTAAATTTTGTTTTGAAACTTATTTCTTCTGTTCATAGAAGGTTTGGAAAGTCACATGATGTCTGTGTCGTTAGTCGTGGTACCTGAATGAAGCTTAAAAACCTTCCACTGTCTCAAAGTTCTCAAATGTATTTACTATCAAATGTTCTAAGATTTTTCCTCCCCTGAGTTTTAGAAAGCAACGTGAAGAAGGGAGAGCACCTTTAGCTCTTTAGAGCACCTTCACTGGAGTGAAGTAGCATCAGAGTTAAGGGCCCAGGATGAGGCATGGGTCAGGGTGGCGATGGGAGTGACCCAACAGTCCAGTTTTCCAGGCTCCTCAAAGCTTCAGTCATATCCTCAGTGTGGTTTCCACAGCGGGGTACTCCAAGGATCAGACTTTCCTAAGAATCCCAAACAAAACCCGACTTTTTCTGCAGCACCAAGTAAAGGTAAAAGGCCGAGAGGCCCAGCTGGAACGGAAAGAGGGTAATACCACAGAAGTAAAATTACTCCAGTGGCTTCTGGAAACTTCCACTTTGCCTCTTCATCTGGGGTCAACTTGAAGACACCTCAAAATATATTTTTTCGTCCTGCTGTGGTCACCGTATTGTTGCTGGATTTAGGGGTCATAGCCTATGCCTCAACAAGACAATTACAAGAGCCAAGGTAATAGTGGAAAGTAGAAAAAGGAGATTTGGTCAATGTGGCCACATTACGAAGAGGGACAGAGAGAGCCAATGGCACCCCCATCCCCTCGAACTCTGCTGCCCACCCAAGTGCGTCTTTGTGTTTCAAATTTAAATTTCAAAATATTTTAATCTTCAGAAAAAAGAAGAAAAAACTATCTTTTCCCCCTCCTTGCTGCTCCTGCTCATCCCCTTGTCCCCCTCCCCCCCTTCTTTTTGGCTCACCGGGATTTCTGGAATGCCAGGTAGGTGCTGTTCCACTGAGCCACACTCTCAGCCCTCCAGTTGTTTCTTATAACCTCTACCTGGACCCTCTTTTAGGGTTTACAGCAACATTTTCTTAAGCTCTCTTTTCTGGACTTTTGTGTGATGGTCTCTGATCATTCTTTCTTCTAGTGCCTGGGTTTCTATAGATGTCAGTGATTGATATTGGAAGGGTGATGGTCTAGGTTCTGGCTCATCCCCATCTGTGTTATACTCTCTTTCCCAAACATTTTACTAGTAAAACATTTCACATGCATAATGGATAACACTCTTAACAAGATGGTGATTAGTAAATGATAAGTAATAAATTAAAATTTTTGGGCAAAGGCCTGATGATAATAGCTGCCAATCAGTGCACAGTAGTCTCAGTGGTCGATGCCTTGCTCTGCTAACACATTTGAAGAGAAAATTTTAGCATAGTGGGGAATTGCTCTCCTTAAATTCTCATTTGTTTGTTGCTTTAGACTTCCTTCTCCTTCATCTGAGTCCCTCCTCCAGACTTTTTCTGAGACACCAGATTTGTCTTTATCTTCACCTTCAACTTTTTTTTTCAAATGTCCAGGGGGGGAGAAAGAGAGAGAGAGAGAGAGAGAGAGAGAGAGAGAGAGAGAGAGAGAGAGAGAGAGAGAGAGAGAGAGAGAGAGAGAAATGAAAATAAAGGAGGAAAGGAAGGAAGGGAAGCCCAACCCACACACTGTGGTCCTGCATCTGTGGATTCAACTAACCATAATAACATAGTCTAGGGGTCCTGAAATGATACAGTCTAGGGATCTGGATCAAGTTCATTTTCTCTGCCAGTTAAAGAATTAAAAAGCAGGAAAACTGAAGTAGGCAGCAGCAGAGAAACCTCAAGCACCACAGGCAGGATCAGCAGTTGAAGGAAGGCGTTTACTGGGGTGAGGAAAACATGCACACAGCAGACACACAAAGAAAAAGGACTGTGAGGCAGGGGAGAGGGGAGGAAGCCAAGTACCCAGCTCCTCTTGAGGGCGGGACGTGGTAGTGGTGGGGGAGGTGAAGCCTCCGAAGAATTTCCCTCTCCTACGTTAGAGTTGGTCAGTTTGAAGACAGGATGACTGATCAGTCTGTGCTACTTGTCCCCATCTGGCCTTGAACTTGCTGAGCCATCCATCAACAGGGGCCTGCTGGTGGGAGAAAAAGCCATCAGGTTTTTGTCTCAATCAGAAGGTTGGGAAGAAGTTGGCTACCTTAGTATCTAGTCCTGGTCCCTCTCCCTATTTGTCTGCCCACCAGGGAGTTCGTCTAACTCCTAGCCTCTCCCTATGTGGAAATAGTTAAATAGGATGTGTCTGAACATGTACAGACTTTCCTGTCATTATTTTTGTAAACAGTAGAGTGTAATAACTAGTTAGGAATAATTTACATATTGTTAGCTATTACAAGTAATGTAGACTTGATTGGCATGGGGGATCAGGCCTGTTACCCAAGAATTTCGGAGGCGAATTTAGTAACTTGGTAATTTTGAGTTTAAAGTCAGCTTGGCCTATACAGCTAGACCCTGTCTGGGAAGAAGAAGGAGAAGGAGAAGGAGAAAGAGAAGGAGAAGGAGGAGGAGAAGAAGGAGGAGGAGGAGGAGGAGGAGGAGGAGGAGGAGGAGGAGGAGGAGGAGGAGGAGGAGGAGGAGGAGGAGGAGGAAAAACAAAAACCAGGTGGTGGTGGTGGTGGTGCACGCCTTTAATTCCAGCACTGAGTAGGCAGAGGCAGGTGCCACTCTGTGAGTTCGAGGCCAGCCTGGTCTCAGAGCTAGTTCCAGGACTGGCTCCAAAGCCACAGAGAAACCCTGTCTGGAAAAACCAAAACAACAACAAAAGTAAGTGAGAGGCTGTGCATAGGATTTCCCAAGTACTACATTTAATCCAAGAGCCTTGAGCTTCTGTGAATTTTAACGTTTGAGAGGGGTCTTAGCGCCGCTCTTCACAGGCAGTAAGGGTGACTGGGATGCTGACGGCAGACTTGCCGACAGTTGGCCCTTCATATTTCAGGTTGGCTTTCCCCCTGCTCCTCATCCTTACTCGTCCTTTGCGAGCAGTTGCTTGCTCATGCATGTACCGCTTCCTTTGCAATCCTTCCCACTACCCTGTCACCCTCGTCCCCCTCCTCAAGTGCTGGTGCAAAGGAGGCAGCAGAGACTGTGGACTGGGATCTTACACTGGTGACATTCCTGACCTTGCTTCTCAGTTGTGTGGCCTCAGGGCCGTGTATCTCTCTAAATCCCTTTCCCATTTGTAAAACACAGACATAACTGGTTGGATTATAGGAGGAAGGAAGTGTCTCATGCAATCAACACTTTAGCCCAAAGGAAGCAGCCAGCTCTGGTGTGCAGGGGATAGACACACAGACAGCAGGGTTTCCAAACCCAAGGAGCCTGCTGCTAGGAGGTGACCTTGATACTACTGGCCTGAGACAGCAAGTTCCTAAATTTCACGCTATGTTCCTTTCGGACTGTTTTGCCTCTGTTGGCCAGTGTGCAGATTTCATCTATCTAATTCCTATTTCCTATTAGCAAGTGTTAGGTGAGCATGAGCTGAAGGCCAGGGACTGAGTGGGACATTATGATGCAGCAGTGAACAGCTGGTGTCCCTCAAGGTACTCAGCACCTGATAAAGACACTTAATGGAAATAAGTGTTAAGATATAATAGATAGATCATGGCTATAGGAAAGGAACATGTAGGCTGGAGGGAGAAGAAAGAGCATCATCCTCTGGGGGAATCAGCAGTGGGTGTGGCCGCTGCAGATCTGATCCCTGCTGCTGTGCACAGACAGTAGGCAGAGTATTCCTGGGAGAGCGGCCCTGGACTACACCAGCAAGCTGCTGTCGTTTTCAACCTCTTCCTGGAGAGAGGCTCCTCAGAGACAGCCCTTTATGAGGACTGCAATGTTTTGTTGTTGTTTTCATTAATTTTTGTTTGTTTTGTTTCTTCAAGGCAAGGTTTCTCTGTGTAGCCCTGGCTGTTGTGGAACTCACTCTGTAGACCAGGGTGGCCTTGAATTCAGAGATCTTCCTGCCTCTGCTTCCTGAGAGCTGGGATTAAAGGTGTGTGTGTGTGCCACTGCGCCTGGCAATTATATTTTATTTTATTTTTAAAGATTTATTATGCTGCCTGCCTGAGTGGGCAGGCACTCCAGGAAGTTCAAAGAACACCTGCCTCCCCCATCCCCAGCTGGGCACTGTGGGAAGTAGTTTGTGCGCTGTGAAGGGAAGCGGAAACAGGAGATGCAATGGAGGCACTATAAAGGCGGTTGCTGGTCTTGCTCCTTGGGAAAAGGTAAATTACACTGCCCGTCAAGACAGCCAGTGACAACACAAGTGCTAGTGGGCCTTTGCCTTCTTCCTTTGAGAAAACCGACCACTGAATGAGTGGCTGTGACTCCCAGAGCTGCATCCTAGCCCAGGAAGAAGAGCAGTGCATGCGGAATGGGGACAGCTGACTGGACATGTCCTGCTGTGTTTGCTTCTCATCAATGACCTAACTGCTAAGCTCTCTAGTTGTGGTGGTTAAGCCAGGAGATTGACGACTCCATGTTGGACTGAAGTTTTACTGTGCTACATCTAACTTTGGCCAGAGCTTTAATCCCTTTGGAAGCTTTGGGTTGGATGAACACTTGAAGACACCCAGAGACCCTTCCTGCAGTCACACAGAGTGGGCGGGAAGAAGGCACCCAGAGACCCCACCCAGTGTGTGGCCCTGGCAGCATGAGGCACTATGATGTGCAACTATGGGGTGGAGAGATGGGAGAGAGGATTAGAACAGCTTAAGCTCTATGAAGAGAGGCCGATCTGAAGATAAGAAGGTACAGAAACAGTCCAATGTGAGTTGACTACAAAGGCACTTGGGACCATGGTAAAGTTCTAGCCGTGCTGCCATTAAAGACCGTGTTTGTGTGTGTGGCCATGCAGCAGCAGGAGTCTGTGTTGATGTTCATGGCCCATGCCACCACCAAAGGCCATGTGGATGTCCCTGGTCTGGACTGCCTCCTGGTATCATGTTGATATCCAAGGGCTACACAGAATTGGCCCTGCCCCTCACTAACTATACTGGGAGAGTGGGCCCTGCGCCTCCCTTGGGCAGCACAGTAGAGCTGACCCTGATGGTGTAGATGCCGGTGAGCAGGCCCTGAGGGCATGAGAACAGGAGAGCTGGCTCTGCCTCTTGTTGTCTATGACATTGAGTGAGCTAGCCAGGGAAGTACTGGAGAACTTGCCCCGATGGTGAGAATGAGGGGGATCTGGCAGACTGACCAGCCCAGCTACCACCCTGGTCCAGAACCAGGGCTTTAAGTTGTCCCACCCTAACATCCATCCCATCTATGATGTGCTAGAGCATGTGAAGGGGCCAGTCCTTCAAATCCAAAGCTGCAGGATCTCCACAACACAGGGAAACTACAGGATATCTGGGAGGGGTCCCAGGGAAGGCCCAGTATTGATAGTATAGCAGAAGCCAGAGGTCTTGATCCAGACCAATGATTCTTTGCAATGAACACTTGCAAGTAAGATATATATGGACTAAAGGATATATTGTGTGACTCACTGTGTCACACTACAGCTTCCACAATGAGATTTTTTTTTCTTGTAAATAATTTTTATTTTATTTTGGGGAAGAGGATTCAAGGACAAAGGGTAGATACAGAGAGACAGGGAGATGAATGGGATGGGGTGCATGATGTGTGTTATGAGCAGTTTTTCCACCAGCCTGGATCCACAGCTGCAAATAACACACAAAGACTCTGTATTAAATATAAAGCTGTTGGCCTGTTACTAACATTTCTTATTGGCTAGCTCTGTCTTAAATATTAACCCATTCCCATTAATCTAAGTGTTTCCACGTGGTCTTATTTTACCGGAGAGAGGGTCCAAACCTTCTTCTCAAGTCTCTACATTTTGAATCTCCCCTACTACATCTACCAAAATCCTTCTTGTCTCCTAGTCCTGCCTATCTTGGTTTCCTATTGGCCATTAACCAATAAGAGAAACATATTTACAGAATGACGTCTTCCATCAGATGTGAAATCCACAAAGAATCAATGAAAAGTTAAAAAAAAAAAAAAGACTTGCTTTCTGTGTATATTTTGCCTCTATGTGTGTACCGCATGTGTGCCTATGTTCAAGAGGTCAGAAGAGGGTATCTGATGCTCTGGAACTGGAGTTGTGAGCCATTGTGTGGGTGCTGGGAACTAAACTTAGGTCCTCTGCAAGAATAACCAGTGCTCTTAACCACAGAGCCATCTCTCCAGCTCCTGACAGGGCGGGCTTTGAAATCCTCCCATGTCCAGTGATTAATCTCACATCTTTCAGAGGTCACATGTCTGCTGGCTCTCCCAGTGCAAAACACCTCTCACAAGTGTAACCCTAGAGTGCTAAAGGTCAGACCCAGGCAGCTGCCCTGCTCCTGTTGTACCTCCTCAACTCCCTTGTCTTCTTCTAACCCAAGAAACAGCCCAGCGCTATCTTCTCTGGTCCTCAGGTCCAGTGGCAAGACTGATGACATAGGGAGGAATGGCGGCACCTCATGCATGGACTGCCTCTTGGAGGTTTAATTCCTAATGAAATACAAGATGGGAGTGAAGCTTTCTCCTATGGAGAATTTAGCTATATGATCAAAAAGAGTCCTGAAGAAGACAGATTGCTATGGAAGCCAAGGTTACTATGGAAGTCAAGGTGTGCTCAGGGGATGGGGATCAGGAAGGCAATGCCTGCCATTGCTCAAATTAAAGGAAAACAAAGGTTCCTCTAAACCAACAAGAAGCAGGCTAGGGTCCTGAGCCCAGAAATCCTGGAGCCAGAGGTCAAATGTGGCCACAAAACTACCTAGAGAGCACTACAGCCTTTTCTAGACACAATCTGGAATCTTTTGTCTTTTAATTTTTAAAACTCTGAGATGTGGTCTTTCTTAAGTTGCCCACCACGGTCTTGAACTCACTCTGTAGCCCAGATAGGCCTTGAACTTGTGAACCTCCTGTTTCTGTCTCCCAAACAGCTAGAATCACAAGGCTGACTTGGTAGGTTTTTAAGAGCTGGTGCTTTTTGCTTGTTGTGAGGTTCCATTGATACTAGCTGGACAGGAGTTGTGCGTCAGATCTAGGCCGGTGGTCACAGAAGTTCCAAACTCTCCACATCACTTCCCATCTTGTGTTCTCTCAGGACTGGGAGGTGTAGAAGGAAGGTGAGGCCCTGTAGAGAATTCCACTGAGGGATGATCAGGCTCAGGCCAAATCTGACTCAATAACACCATGGTCATTTAGATCTTAATATTTACATGGTGGGTCTGTGTTAGTAACAGAGAATGAACAGTAACAGATGACCACTGGGAGCATTCTTAATTGTTTAGATGTATCAACTCTTTAACTGTACGTTATTATCAACTTAGTCTCGAGAACAGGATTGAAATGTGAAGATGTCAGCTATATAAACCTCTGGAATGAAAAATCTTTCAGTTGGTTTAGGAATCACTCAAGATAACATTCAGATGTTCACTTTCGGCCCACAGGAAATACAAACAACTCATTTCGTCCCTTGACAGAGAGGTGGAAACAGGCACTTTAAATGTGGTGCTTGTGATCCAGAGGGGTGGGGATGGGTCCAGGGCCCAGATGTTTGACCTTTGACTTTGCTCTATGTGTACACATTTTTTCTTCTAAGTTCTGTAGCCTTTATTCTATTCTGATAGGCATATGTTGCTGCCCTCCTAAGATCAGAAACTATTTTCTGCATAATCAAAAGGATAGAGAATGGATTAGAGAGCCTGGAAGAATACAGAAATCAGTAGAAGTTTAGCATATTCTTATAGAATTTGGGACTAGCACAGTAGAAATGGAAAAGTAATTGTCACCAGGCAAAGCTTTGGCATGGCTTTTTCAAAGCTTTAGCATGGCTATCTCAAAACTTAAAAAAAATGACAAGGCAAAACATTTCTTTTTTTTTTTAACTTTTATTGGTTCTTTGTGAATTTCACGTCATGCCTTCATGTCCCACTTATTTCCACATCTCCTCCAATCTGCCCTCTACCCTTGCAACCTTCCTGCCTCAATAAGACCAAATTTAAAAGAAACACTGAAAACAAACCAAACAAAGAACGGAAATAAAAACCCAAAACAACAACAAACAAAGAAGAATCTTGTTGTGGAAGCTGTAGTGTGGCCCAGTGAGTTTCAGGTACCCTTTAACCTGCCAAACATTTTTTTTTTTTTAAAGACAGGATCATTTTATGTAGCTCAGGCTAGCCAGGAACTCACAGTCCTTCCTGCATCAGGCTAAGTAGTTTTTAAGTTACCATTGGGCGGAACTTCCAAAATATGTGTGACACTTCTCAACTTTCTGGGAAGAAAACAACCAACCTAAAAAAAAAGTAAAACTTGGGGACATTTTAAGATCATAATTTTCATATAAATTGACCCTACCATAGTTGCAGTGATATAATTTAGTCACTGTGTTTGGTTTACTATTTTATTAAACCCCTTTACCACAACCTACATATATTGGGCTGGAGAGATGGCTCAGAAGTTAGGAGCACTGGCTGATCTTCCGGAGGTCCCGAGTTCAATTCTCAGCAACCACATGGTGGCTCACAGCCATCTGTAATGAGATCTGGTGCTGCCTTCTGGCATGCAGGCATACATGGAGGCAGAATGTTGTTTACATAATAAATAAAATGTTAAAGAAAAAACCCAAAACACATATCCTATGAACATCAAATCTGAGAACATTATTGCAAAATGTGGCTACATTATAAACAGAGAATTTGAACCAAGCATGCATGCAGCAGTATTGCTGAATAATGAATTTTAACTTGTGGCTTTCAAGACTTGGTGTTCAGTAATATTACAAGACGTCAGTATAAAAGGGCTTCCTTCAGTTTTCATAGAATTGGCCATTGGAACTGTGGGGTTGCACACTGACACCGTGTAATGTACTGTGAGAAATCCTCTTTTTCATTAATTTCCTGTGATGTTATTCCTGTAAATATCTTGTCCAGATTGTCTATATTTCCAGGGTTGATATATTTGTCCCAGTCAAAGGAGGGCAGCCCTTACAATGTAGATGACCTTGCAGCCATGGCCCTTTGGAGAATAAATATTTATGGTGACAGTGGGGCTGTCATTAGTTGAGTTCATAAAATTGAATCAGGGTTTTCAAGTCTGGCATACCCTTCTTGCTTAATCTCATTGTGCTCACTATGGTTCCCATGTTGTAAATCAGGGAGAATAAATGCTCGCAGAAGGAAAAGGAGCAGGAATAATAGTGTGAAGGACCGCCTTTGTTTATCGAACCATTCTTCACTGGGTGCCTTTTTTAAAGGCTGTGATTCCCTCGCTTGTACTGATGTAACTGTTATATTTTTATTTTTAACAAACAGATCTCAAGCAGATTTGAATTAAGGGATAACAGAAAGCTTAGTAAGGAAAGGACTAAGGCAGGTGAGGTGGGTGATAAGAATCCTGGTTTTTTTTTTAATATACAAAGGTAGAATGCATACACAAAATTCAAGTCATACAGACAAGGCCAGTTGCATAATATATTGCACCTGGTGAAAAATAAATACATGGGGTTCTTTGTTCTCCCCCAGAGTGAAGAAAATGTCATTAATGGTACTAAAATAAGCTTTTTTTCTTTACTCTATATTCTGTACCTCAACCCATCATTTTGTTCTTATCTGCTATTTCATATTATTCTAAGTGAAGAAAAGTAAAAAAAAAGTAAATGAAACTTATTAGCATAAATTTACCATCTCTCGTTCTGTGATGCAATGCCAGTTTAAAATGCAAATAGAAGAACATTCCACTTGTAAGCAGAACCCCTGAAATTACCATTTATATATCTTAGCTTGTACATGAATATGTATTTTGTTCTTATCAGGATAGTGGGAACCATACATCAGTCGGATGCAAGCTGATTGTATTTCATGTCTCAAGGCATGTATATTCTGTTAACACTTTATCCAGTTTACTGATGGGTGAGGAAGGACCAGAAGAAAAGGAATTCTCTGCTGTTCCTCTTCCCCTTATCTTTATGTCCTTATCTTAAGTGTAATGGTTGCTAGAAGGTGGAAGTAAGGGATAGAAGGAATAATGCAATGGAGTTCCTTTGCCAGCATTACTGCCATCCTGTCCTTCTGTGTTCAAAGCCAGTTCAGGTTAGAGTAGAAAATGGATCCTGTGGGCGCCTGGCACATCCTGGATTTGCTCATCAAAGTGCTCATATACTTACCTTGTCCTTGCTCTGAGCTGTGCTTCATGAGTTCACCAGAATTCTGGTTTCGTGGGACACTGCAAACACGGCGTGCAAGGGATGAAAGTGATTAACATGGTGATACACTTGTGTGTGTGTGTTTTGTTCACTTATCCACAGTGTAATTGAATTTCACTCATTTGTATAAGTTTAAAATAAGAATGATGAAGGATTTCGAGATGGTGGTATTGGAATAGCAGCCCAGGGTTCTCTTGTGCAGGCAACCATGCAACCATGCAGGTTTTATATGCTTAGTCAGTCCTAGGTGCAGAAATGCTTGAGATGAAAGTATATTTCTGCCTTTTTCTTATTCATGTTCCCGGTTCCTCTCTCCAGAGGAAAGTATTGGAGTAGCCTTCGCATAAACACTTCAGATACTTGGAAGATAGAGATATGAACACATAAAGATATATAGTGGTAAGTTAAATACAAACACAAATTCTTTGCAGCTTTTCCAAGTGAGAGGATGCAATCTATTTTCTAACTCTTGCATCTAGACTGTTCCTGGGACATATTGTTTTCTTCATTTATTTTACATACCAACCAGTTTTCCCTCCCTCCTCTCCTTCTGTCCCCTCCTCCCATCCCTTCTAACCCCCCATCCACCCCTCCTCCATCTCCATTCAGAAGGGGGCAGGCCTCCTATGGGAGTCAACATGGCATGGCTCATCAAGTTGAGACAAAACCAATTTTTAACCAAAAAAATTTGTTGGAATGACTTTGCCTGCATTCTTGGCCTCCAGAGATGCTGCCATCTTTGTATGTGTATCTTCACACCTTCTTATCAGATATTGCAGTCATAGCAGTCAAGACCCTGTGAAGTAGGTGGTTTGAGCCCTAACCAATGACTCAGCTCATTACAGCCACCAAAGGAAGGTATTACCAATAGATGACCTTCCTGGGAAGCCCACAGAGTTGTGAGACATACATAACCATTGTTTTAAGACACTAAATTTTGGGGTGATTGCTATGGTGATCAATAGTACCTACAGTAAAAAACATTGAAGTGGATGTTCACATGAATGGGATTCTATTATTCATGTTGTCTGTGTGTCTTGATTTTTTTTTTTAATGTAGTGCTTACCACAACAAACCCTTTTTGCAAATCCATGTAGATTAGCTATATTGTGCTATATTTCTATTGACTAGACTACTATAATTTATTTAACCTATTCTGTTGTAGTGGTTCTCAACCTGTGGATTATGACCCTGTTGGGGTTGCAAATCAGATATCCTGCATATCAGATATTTACATTATGATTTATAAAAGTAGCGAAATTATACTTATGAAGTAACAAAATAATTTTATGGTTGGGGGTCTCCACAGCATGAAGAATTATATGAAAGGGTTGGAGCATTAGGAAGGTTGAGAGCCTTCCTAATGCTACTGATAGTTATGTTGGATTTTGTTCTTATAACCACTGCTCCAAAGGATGTTTTCCAACATGTTTCTCAATATACATTGCTTTAGGAGTAAGTTCATACTTGTGGAAGCCATTGTATAAAATTTAAAATTTGATATATGTTTAATAATAATAATAACAAATATTTTCTACAAAGTCTCCACCAATTTACACTCCTTCCAAAAATTTGTGAATTAACTTGTGTTAATTCTTCAACATGAATAATTTAAAACTCTGAAAAACCTTAACAAAACAAAACATAACTGAAAAACTATGCAAGGAAAAGGGTTTCTTGTTGCTATATTGCTTTGTGCTTCCTGAATCTCTAATCATAGCCAAGTCCTTAACAGAATTGAGCTCCTAATTAGTTTAAGAAGTTAAAAATTAAAAAAAAAACATATTTATTCAGTGGTTGTTATTTAGTTTCCATGTGTGGATGACAAACTTATACCCTTTATTAGGTAGTCTAATGGATTATAGCTTATAAATTCATGTGGATCCTTAAAAATTCGAGAAACAGTCTCATTTGGCCACACACATTGAAATGTCTCCCCTAAGTTTTCATTGACGATATATTATGTGACTTGCTGGAGGATGTGACTTGTTTCATGGTATCCTTTAAGGCATTTCATTCACTAGTTTCTTCTTCTAATCTCTGTCTCATGAACTATGTTCCAGTTAGACCTCCCAAAGGACAGATTTCAAAACTTTTAAAAAGTCATTTTGTTGTCTACAACTTCTCCTGGAAATTAACTTATCCATTTAATGTTTTTTTAATCCTTTTGCTATTGAGGAATTGCTACTTCAGGAAGCTGATCCCAAATTAGTTGGTTGCTGGATCCCAATTTGTTGGCTGCAAAATGCAGTTCCCAGCAATAATTCAGCCTTATCTATTTGGGAGATGCCAAAGAGGAAAAAAAAGCATTTTAAAATTATACCATGTGCTGTTTTTCTTGGCTAGATGACTGGTTTAACAGCACAGGACATGGTCTCTCATTCTCTGCTGATCGGGTAGGATCTTGGGGACCATCTTATAGGGTTGAAACTAAAGGACCCTAGACACTGAGACCAGATACATTCATCTCTGCACTTGGCCATTGCTGGGTGGTCCATGTATCACCTAGAAAGTTAGGATATAGTCATGTGTGGAATCTCAGAAAAAAAACTCCAAGTAGGTAGGTGCAGTTTGAAAAGGAGCTAAGAATGGCTGTCACATAGAGAGATGAAGGATGAAAACTCCTCTTATGTAGTAACTTGGTTTGGAGTCTGTTTGTGACTGTTGTGGAATATGGTGCTGATGAAGAGCAGAACAGAGCTGGGGAACTTCACCAGGAAAGTTCTGGAAGCTCTGTGACACAAAGTCATGCTTTAGTAGGTAAATATGCTTATTGCTTACATGAAAGCATGGAAAGAAACAGAAGAGGAGAGAGACAGGCAGGAAGAGAGAGAGAAAGACAGAGAGAGCCCCACAAACTTTTAAACCCTTTGGGGGTTCTATAACATTATCCTTGCTATTTTTAAATGTTTTGTCTGCACCCATGTATGGTATATGTGCATCACATGTGTGCCTGGTCTCATCGGGGGTCAGAAGGTGGGGTCAGATATCCTGGGCCTTGAGTTACATGTGGTTGTGAGCCATGACATGGGTGCTGGGAACCAAACCTGAATCCTTTGCAAGAGTAACAAGGGCTCTTAACTTCCAGATCCATCTCTCCAGTCTCAAAAAATTGGTTATTATCACGCAACAGGAAATAGTCTTCCTTTAAACATTAAAACACTTTCAGAAGACATATTTAGATTTTACTTTAATCTTGCTGAACAATGCTTTCTTTTTTCCATTGTATAATTTTAGCTTCGTTGTCACAAATCAGGTGTTCATAGATGTGTGGGTTAATATCAGGGTCTTCAATTTGATTCCATTGTTCTGCCTGTCTATTTTTGTGCCAATACCAAGCTGTTTTCAGGACCATAGCTCTATAATAGAGCTTGAAGCCGGGGGTGGTGATGCCTCCTGAAGTTCCTTTATTGTACAGGGTTGTTTTGGTTATCCTGGGTCTTTTGTTTTTCCACATAAAGTTGACTATTGTTCTTTCAAGGCCTGTGAAGAATTGTGCTGGGGTTTTGATGGGGATTGCATTGAACCTGTAAATTGCTTTTGGTAAGATTGCCACTTTTACTATGTTGAAGAGCATAGGAGATCTTTCCATTTTCTGATACTTTCTTTAATTTCTTTCTTTAAAGACTTAAAGTTCTTGTCATACAGGTCTTTCACTTGTTTGGTTAGGGTTACCCCAAGATATTTTATGAGGGAGCCATTATAGGTTTAAAGAGAAATCTGGCACTAGGGAAATGTTCAGGGATCCACAAGGACGACCCCAACTAAGAATCTAAGCAATAGTGGAGAGGCTACCTTAAATGCCCTTCCCCTATAATAAGATTGATGACTACCTTAAATCTCATCCAGTAGCTGATGGATGCAGAAGCAGAGATTTACAACCAAGCACTGAGTAGAGAGGGAGGAGTGATGAGCAAAGGGGTCAAGACCATGCTGGGGAAACCCACAGAAACAACTGACCTGGGCAAGTAGAAGTTCATAGACCCCAGTCTGACAGCTGGGGAACCAGCATAGGACTGAACCAGGCCCCCTGAACCTGGGTGTCAGATAGGAGGCCTGGACAGTCTCTGGGGTGTCTGGCAGTGGAATGGTATTTATCCCTAGTTGTATGAATGAACTTTGGAGTCCATTCCCTATGGAGTGATACTCTCTCAGCTTAGATACATGGAGGAGGGCCTTAGGTCCTGCCCCAGATGTTGATCCCCCATGGGAAGCCTTACCCTCCCTGGGGAGTGGATGGGGGTCGGGTGGAGGTTGGTGGGGGACATGGGAGGATGGGAGAGAGAAGGAACTGGGATTGGTATATAAAATAAGATTGTTTTAAATTTAAATAAAAATTTATTTTTTTTTTAAAAAAAAAGAAATTACTTTAAATTTTGCCTCTTGGGAAATGGCATCAGCCTGGAACAGACTTCTATAGTTTTCTTCCTTTCTCTATTTCTTGGGCATTGCCTGTCACTCTCTCTGCCTCTCAGTCCCTCCCACAGTGCTTCTCTGTTAAAGGCTGGGTAGCTACATGGCTCGGCTCTCTAGCATGTTGTCTGAGAAAAGTAAATAAACACTAAGGAGATGAGTTGTTTCTGGTCATAGCAGTGACATCTTCCAGCTGGGGTGTGCAAGGCAAATGCCATTCCTATCTTGGTGTCTCGAAGACTTATTTGCAGCCCTTATTTATGTTTGTATCAAGCAGATATGTGTAAATGGTTTCTGGGTGAGTGGTGCTTTGGTGAAGCAATGGAAATCTTTAGAAGACACTATTTCTAAATTGCCCCCTCCACCCCTTGCACACACGTTCTGTAATAGGTGAGCTCTTTCATGAATAGAGAGGTCAGTTTCTAGGAAAAACCTGCCTGCCAGATGGCCTAGCTGGTAGATAGACTTGGGCCACAATATGACCCTACTGCTTCCTCCTCTGTGATAATGGGCCTGAAGAATGCCACTGTGTTTCTCAAACATACAATTTGAAAATGAGCTTGTAGGGTTGTGAAGTATCTAGTACATGGATCCTCAGTAAGTGAAAGAATTTTGTAAATGAAAAGAATTTTGGATATACAGAGGTTGGTGGTGCTATTACTTTGGAGATAGGGTTTCATGTTGCTCATGCTGGACCTGAACTTGGTTCTGTAGTGAGGCTGGCCTTGAACTCTCGATCTTGCTGCCTCCCCACTTCTCAGGTGCCAAGATTATAGACTTCTGCCACTGTGCTTGGCTATAAACTGACACTAATTCTACTGTTTTCTAAATATAAATCATGAGAATTCATGTTCTATATTTGTGCTAAGAAAATCTCATATCTCATTGATACATAAAAAAATATGACTATTAACTGCCAAGACATAGTTTTCAAAAAAAAAAAATCTCTTAATCATTCATACTTCCAGTTCAGAAGTCAGATTCCCAGTGGCAGTGCCAGAGGGAGGGTTTGAGAGAGCAAAGATTAGTTAGTATTTCATTTGTCAAAGGTTCCCAGTGGGACTGTGAGTCTGAGGCTACAAAGGAGAGATTGATCATGACTTCCCAAGCTCCACCCTCCACCCCACCCCCATCTGAACAATGTTCCAGATCTAGAAAGTGTAGGTGAGGTAACTCCTCACCATTTGAATTGCAAATATATTTTTACTCCGTAAAAGATGTCATATCTTGATATAGAGTGAGGCTTCTTTTTCAAAAATGTGAATTTATTAAAAATGGCAGCCTTGGCAATGAAGACTTTCACAGTCACTTCCTTTTGAGTGCCAAAAATCTTCTCGTGTACTGGCATGCCTGCTTGCATTGATACAGACAAGATGCACCCACGATGCCTGCACTCATCTATGCGGCTGAGTCTCACCTCCAAAGGAAATGGCTCGATAGCTATTGGGGTGCTGTCACGTTAACCACTGTGCTTCAAGACCAGCGGGAGTTAGCGGGTGGGTCAGTGCAAGCTTCTTGGTTGTACCACAGGACACCTTCCTTTCTCATGACATGACTAAACGTGCTCTGTTTGGGTGTTCCCTGACAGACGGGAATAATAATACCACCACTTGGGTAAGAAGAGTATTGTCCCGGGGTGTGGCATCCTTGTGACTTCCTCCTTCAAATGGAGCGCTTCCTGCTTTCCAGATGAAAAATGAGTCAGGTGAAAAGCCTAGAGGATGTGACACAGGGGCCCAGTCAGCCTGTAATTATTTGGATGGCATTAGGCGATAAATTTGCTTTTGGCACACTGCCCATCCAGGTCAAGCCAGAATAGACAAGCAGGACTGGAAACAGCTCATGGCTGGTGTCTTGTACCCATGTCACTTCATGCTTTTAAAAGCTCAGAGAGAGACACACATTAGTGTGGTCATGTTTACCAGGACTCTTATAGCAGAGCTGAATATCCTATGATGACTTCTGTTCCTTGTGAATTTTGGCAACTGGAAAAGCCCTTTTAAAGTTCATTTTGATGGAGAGATTGATGAGTATTTTGTACATGCTGAGAGACACTTATGCATGATGCGATGGCACGTCAAAGTATGTGGCCAACAGTACAGTCATTCCAGAAAATTGCCTGGGGTGTGTAAGGAAGATGGCTCATAACGAGTATTAAGTCATGTCCTCATAGAACACCAGCATTAGCATTGATAAAGTGCCATTTTGGGGGTGTGTGTGTGTGTGTGTGTGTGTGTGTGTGTGTGTGTGTGTGTGTGTGTGTGTGTGTTTTGTTGATTCCTAGTGATGACCTTGTGAAGTAATAATAACTAGAAAAATAGATATATGTATCATGCTCGCTAAGGGCTTGTCATTCTGCTAAACTGACATCTTATACCCACTGTCTCTTCTAATCCTCTTTGACAGTAGAAGTTATAATTCTATTTTGTAAGTAAGAAAATAAAGGCATGGGATGAGAGAGATGCCTTAGTGGTTAAGAGGATCCAGGCTCAGTTCCCTTCCCAGGTCTACCCATTTTTCTTTATTTGCAAAAATTACCCCCACCCCCACCCCTGACAGTCGCAGCCTTTTAAAGTAGACACATTTGCTTACAACATGAATGATTTTAAGAGCATAAAGCAGTTAAGTGTGAACAATGAGATTAAATCCTGCAGAGTGAGACAGAGCCTGGAACTTGTCAAGTAGGCTAGGCAGGCTGGTCAGTGAGCCCCAGGAACCTGCCTGTCTCTCCCTCTCCAGCTCTGGGATTACAGGTGTGTGCTACAATGCCAGTTTTGTTTTTAACATGGATTCTGGTGGTCAAAACAAGGTCCTTGCACTTAGAAGGCAAACACTTGATCTATTTTGGCAGTCCAACACTGGAGTTTTAACACTGGGTTAAATTCAACAGACATGCAGTGTCCCCTGGGCTGGTCATATACCTGTGTGGTCCTGAGGTGAGAAGTCAAGGTATCTAAGACAAGAATATCCATTTATATAGGAAAGCTGCTGGTTTTTTGTTTGTTTTTGTTTTAGTCCTTTCCCACAGCATATCTGTTCGTACAAGAAAAGTTCTTTAAGGCTGGGCATGATGACACACATGCCTTTAATCCTAGCACTCATGAGTCAGAGGCAGGGGGATCTCTATGAGTTCAAGTCCAGCCTAGTGTACATAGTGAGTTCTAGGCCAGCCAGGGCTGCATAGTAAGACTCTGAGAAAAAGGAAAGAAAAGAAATGTCCTTCTGATGGTCTTCACTCTGATTTGCTGTAAGATGAAGCCAATTTATTTCTCTGTCTAGTCATGACGAGGAAGAACACCTCCTCCAAAGTGTTTCACAGCTAGACCTGGACCTCAGGCCTGTGGGGCTGAGACAGGAGGGTCACAAGTGTCAGGTCTGCCTAGGCAACTTTGTGAGATGACATCCGAAAATAAAGGATAAAAAGAGGGTCAGGAGCTTGTGTCATGGTAGAAAACTTAAACGAGATCCTGGGTTCAGTCCCTACCATGCCCAAAAAGTGTCTTCCTAAACTAAACATTGTAGTGCATACCTGTCATTCAAGCATTTAGGAGACTGAGGCAGGATGCTAGGGAGCATGGGCTATATAGTGAGTTCAAAACTAACCTGTTTTAAGCAAGATCCTGTCTCAACAAAACAAAGCAACATCTGTCCTCCCTTTCTGGCTTTGAATACTTTCCAAGATCACGGTCATCAAAGTGATGGAGCCATCCTAAAACATCCCAGGAAATGAGGTGAAAGATGTTTCTGCGATTCCCCCCGTTTATCTGCACATTTTTGTTCTGAAATGAGTGACTTAAAGAATGAAGTCAGTTGAAGTAATGAGCCAGCCCTTAGCTATTCCGTTTATGACTGAAGGCAAAGAACCTAGAGAACCTCATACTGGTATACAGTTGATGTCTTAAATAAACTGAATGGTATTTGAGATGGAATGGCTCAATTATAGAGTTCTTGCCTAGTGTATGGGAGCCCTGAGTTCAATTCCTGTTAAAATGAAAACAATAAATAAGAAAATAAACAAATACATAGATTAAAAACCAGCATTCTAAGCATGTTGGTGATGATGAGACCAATGTTTAACTTTATTTTCTGCCATATTTAACGTACATATTTTGTACATATCATCATAGCTTCTGTTGATTTGGATGTTATTTCGGAACAGTCTCTATGTATTTAAAAATATAATTTGAAGTTACTGTCTTCCACAAATACTTTCTCTTCCCTAGGCATTTAGTTCACAGAAGTGCAGACTTATCTAAAGAATGGCTGTATATATACAGTACACCAAAGAGCAGTAGAAGAGAAAGAGGAGAGGTTGTATGAATCATATATTGAAGAGACTCAAGATCCATTCATTTGTATCTTCTCCTTCCTCTTCTTCTTAACACACACACACACACACACACACACACACACACACACACACACACAGATTCATTTTTTCAGATGTAGATGATGAAATGAGACCGTCTTCCGCGGTCCCCGAGGTCTCCTTGCACAGAGACTAACTCATTCTGCTGGGACCCCCAGGGCCCCCAGGCCTCCTGCCCTACATGGTCAGTGACACCCTGAGGGCCTCATTTACATTTTTACTTTCTGATGAAAGAAGTGCATGTGGTGAATTAGAAAAAACAGGCTTAGTTTCCTCATAAACAGCTTAGTTTCCTAGCTACTGCTTTGCCACCATCCTGAGCTCCAGGGAGAAAATTTCATCTATTAATTCATAGAATATTTATTGACTATTTAGTAGGTGTATACCATTGTATAAATGTTATAAAATATAATATGGGAAGAGGGTCCAAGGGAGTGACTGTCTAACTTATATGACAAGTCACATACATATGAAAGACTCACTATAACATTAAGGGAGAAATTAGTGGGTCAAGAAATGACGAACTGGTCAGTGTCTCACTTGCCATCTCCCTAAGTGCCGAATGCCTGTTTTCTCTAGCAGTATGCCTTACGTTCGTCTCTAGCTCAGACTTTTATAAAAACCTTCCTTCTGCCACTGAAACTGTATGTGAGGAGAGTTATGGTCAGCTCATCCCTGGGACTAAGTTGGTCATATGCACTCCCCTTCCTTTAGGATCTGTGTCTGCTTCTTTGCGTTTGTGGATGGCTCTGCTCCTGCGAGAGCTGGCTCTGGGCTTCTCGGCAGTCTTGTAGGTACTTACCTACCTTTAAGGGAAGATTATCCTCCAGGGCAGAAAGCAGTTCTCCCATCGTGCAGTTCTAGAAGGCAGAGGAACCAGTGGGTGCCCATGTAGTTGGTCAGGCCAGCTAAAGCCAGCCGGTACTTTTTCTTCAGTAGCCTCATGGCTCCTCTCCTGTCCTCCCAGTGATGAACCACCTGTTCTTTGGTCCCCTGTACCTTTCTGACAGTTTTGGGCACTTTGATCATCTCCCTTCTAGAACTGTCTTCAGCACTGGATTGAACCACTCAGAGTAAAGGGCAAATCTTAGAACCAGGGCTGAGTGAAAAAGCCATGACCAGTGACTATCACACGGCCAAACACAGTTAATGCTTATGAAGTAAGTTACTGTGAATCCTTTGATATAAATTTTAACCAAGATGAACAGTACCATTCTTTTATAAGGGGGAAAAAATCTCTACAGGAAAAGCACAAGTGAGGTGGTAGCTTCCTTGTCCTCTCCTTCTCCCTCCTCCCCTTCCTCTTCCCTCCTCCTCATTCTCCTCCCCACTGTCTTCTTCCTCTTGTTCTTCTTATTTCTTACAGAAACTGCCTGGAGAAGTCTTAGCATGATTGGATCTTAGGGATCATTCAGCAAGTCCCTTTTACAAATGAGAGCCTAGAAGTTCTTTTTTCGTTTGAACATAAATTTTTTATTGATTCACATCATGTACTCCAATCCCACTCATTTCCCAGTCCCCCCATACACACCCTCACCCTTATAGCACCCCCCAAAAGAAAACCTAAAAAGAAATAAGAATGAAAATATTAAAACAAACAAACAAAAAACAACCCCCCAAAACCCTACAAAACAAACAACAACAAAAAGCAAAAAACAAAAACAATCAAAAAATGGTTTGATCCTCCCTCGTTCCTGCTGGTCCTTTGCAGAAGCCAGTGCCCAGATGTCACCATGGCCCCAGATGGCTACAGGTGGCACAGCGGGCCACTCAGATCAGTGTGGTCCTTGGACACTAACACAGCCTCAGATGGCAGCCCAGACCCTGGGCATCTGCATGGCCTTTGCTGGTAACAGGAGTCAAGGACTCAACACAGACCCTGGCAGGGCCACAGATACAAGCATGGCCCTGAGCTACAGCTCTGGCCCAGATGTCACCATGGCTCTGGATGGCATCGCAGGCTGCTCAGATTGACATGGCACCTGTAGTGTCACAGTTCTCAGACAGGTCCCAGGTGGCAGTCCAGACCCCAGACATCCTCATGCCTCTCAGTGGCAACAGAATCCACAGACATCAACACAGGCCCAGGCTGTGTCTAGAAGTTCTTACAAGAGATCCTACAAAGACCTCGCCAAGGCCATTGTCCTCAGATCCACCGCTCCCAGGAGGCCCAGCCATGCTTTCTCTTTCTCGAGCTCTGAGATGGACCCTGACAGAATTTTGAAGGAAGGTTCGTGGAGATGTGATAAGAAAAAGCTTTCAGTGGCTCACCTAGGATTCCAATAAAAAAGGTCGATCCTTCCTCAGAAAAATGTGCGTATATGGAAGAGTGCAAATGGAAGTCCAGTCCTGAGCTGCTGACGGCCATTGATTCCAAAAGCTAATGACCATGATTTAGCCTCATGATCTCCATTTTTAAGAAGTCCTGATGGCTTTTGACAAGAATCAGCTCTGTTTACTGCTGGGTCCTGCCATGTTCTAATTACTCTTGAGTGATTATATGATTGCAGAATGGTTATTGCCATTTCCCTAAATGCCCACTTAGAATTTAATTATTAAAGAGGAAACAGGTCCCACAGCAGACATCCAGTCCACATGTTGGCTGAATACGTGCATGTGTGAGTGCGTGCGTGCACACGCGCGCGCGCACACACACACACACACACACACACACACACACACACACACACACTGTATAGTGTAAAGATAATTTAGTGACTTGGAAAGTTTGCGTTTCCTGCAGCCACATGAATGTCCTGGAATTCAAGCTTGCCTTGAACACACAGAAGATCATATTTTCATTTACAGGTACCTACTACATCTGGAGGCTAGAATATGTTGTCTAGCAAGTGTGTGTGTGTGTGTGTGTGTGTGTGTGTGTGTGTGTGTGTGTGTATGTGTAGATATTTTGAGATATGATGGGAAAGGGTTCCCATAGAAATACAGGCATTGGCTTTTTTCTCAAAAAAAAAATTATAAAGTGATGTGATGATATTTTTATGCAGTAAATGGTGGGTCTGTACTGGGTGTCATTCAAGCTTCAAGCAATGGGGAGAAATCACCTTCAGTCAGGCTTAGCCTCGTGAAAGAAGTGATGCTCATATTAGCTTTGAAGAGGTCAGAATCTAGAAGGCTGAAAAGGACCAGAAGAAGGAGTTCGTTGTTTTGTTTTTTATTCCATTTACTCACTGTTACATAACAAGCTGTCTCAGACACAGCTACTTGAACAACACTTCTTTGTTTTGCTCATGAACCTGAAATCTGAACAGAGCTGTGGAATATGAGGGGAACCAGCTTGTCTTTGTTCTACCTGCTGTCCCCCAGGGACAACTCAGACAGGGATGTAATCAACTGAAGGCTAGATTCTAGCATGTCTGTCAGTCTACGTTGATAATGGATGGAGTTGTTGACCAGAGAGCTATGTTCAGCCTTCCCATGTGACCGCATGCCTTCTTCTGAGCATGGAGGCTACGTAATAAGCTAGTATCCCAACAGAACCAGGCAGAAGCTCTTTACATTTTCTGACTGCCTTGACAGTCATCATCTGCCACTTTTGTCATAGTCTAAATCCAAAGGGAGAAGGCTACACTTAAAAAAAAATGTAACCTGATGGTGGTGGTATACTCCTTTAATCCAAACACTTGGAAGACAGAGGCAAGTGGAACTCTGTGAGTTTGAGGCCAGCCTGGTCTACAGAGTGAGTTCCAGGACAGCCAGGGTTGCACAAAGAAACCAAGTCTCAAAACAAATAAGCAAATTGCACTGTAGGAGGAGCAGGTGGGGTAGGAGAGGGTGAGATCATTTTATAGGAAGTAGCCTGGCACATGGGCTGTGATGATGGGAATGAGGTCACAGAGGTGGCCAAGTTACCATGCTGAAGTGTCCGGCTGAATGGAGCACAGTTTGCCAGGAGACTGATGAGGGTAGGGTCTCAGTAAGCAAGATGCTCATTGACTAGAAGGATCTGGCTTGGGGCAGAGGGGTTGGTGGGGAAATCTCAAAGGAGTGCCATTTGCTGGGAGTTTCTTACAGCGGCCTAGACATGGACAGGGAGAAAACAGGTGGAAGAGGTAACAGGAGGAAAGACATTGTAGGGAATGTGTGATGCTGAGAAGAACTGGGTTAGAGGAGCAGGGACAGCGAGATAGCTGTGATGACACCGGGGCTGAATAGAAGCACAAGCCTTATTCTTAAAGACAGAGTCTTCCAAGCGCAAGTCCAGCACACACACCTGTGTAACTAGTGCTTCCCGTGGTCTCACAGGGAGTTCTGTACTCATAAGGGACACACTTGATGGAAGTACGTTTGTAAAATTAAGACATTTTCCTAAGTGCAGCTGACTGTACGGCTGCTTCCTTTATCTTCCATGCATCCCTTTGGACATTAGCACAGATTTAATGACTCCCTATCCATAATTCTGAGACCCAGCTTTTTAAATTTAATAAAAATATATTTAAATATATTTTAAATTTTAATATAACACACACACAGCTCTTTTGTCAGTAAAACCTGATTTTTGGACAGACTTGGGCTGTTTATGGTTTTTATCCCACTAATATGAATATCTGTTACTTCACTAATATGAATATCTGTTACTTCACTGCAGATATTTTATGCACTTGATTTTGACAGTCTGGGCCAAATCCCCATTGTACTGATGAGAATACTGACTATCATAAAACTAATTAATTTATCCAATAGCTATCTCAAGTATAAAGGCTATTTTTTTTTGCTAGCAGAATCTAATATCAAAAGGTACATGTAGGAAATGTTTGCAAAAGCCAGTCTTTCCTTGACATAGGGTTTGAGCTAATCACTCTGTGTGTGTGTGTGTGTGTGTGTGTGTGTGTGTGTGTGTTTGTGTGTGTTACATGTACATGCAGATGCACAGACCAGAGGGCAACTTGAGGTCACCAAGTGGGGAGGCTCCAGGGATCCTGTCCCCTCCTCCCCAGGTCTGGTAGGAGAAACACCAATCCACTTATCTTTTATTGTGGGTCCTAGAGCTGCAACTCAGATCTCTGTGCTTACTTTCCCAACTGAGCTATCCCCCAGCCCACTCGATGGGCTAGTCTCGTCTCTGATAACTGCTGCTGTTAGGGACATTAAGTTGTATTTTTTTTTTCAACAGCACTGATGTAGTATTTCTTTTATTTGCCTAGGTATACTTAATCTTTGAGGGTGAATATGTACTCCAATGTAGACCAAATGCAGCAGGCTGACTAAGAATACAATACCAGGCAAGTCTATGTGCTGTCAGCACCTCAGCCAGGGAAGCTGGGAGCTGTACAATCCCCCAGGGACAGAATGGCCTCCACCTTGGAGTGTCATCTCAGTGTCTTCAGCTGAGTCCATGAGACCTTGATCTCTGAGGTCTTAGTGGCCTCTAGGTGCTCACTGAGGGGATGGGCCTTGTCATGAAGCACTCAGGGAACTCAGACACACAGGGTCCCATCTTGGGCCTTTGCTGGGAAGGCAAGCTTGGCTTTCTGTGGAGATGCGTCCTACCTTTGGTCCTTCATCTCCTTTGTTTCTCACACCCCTTGCTGAATCAGCTGTGTGCTTTCAAGGGTGGGAGTCGATGATTGACCGCTATCATCAAGGTTGCCTTCGCTGATCTCTGGTGGTCAGAAAGTTTCCCAGCGGAAAACTGTGTAACTGTATTAAACAGTGTAAGCCCCCCAAACCAAAATCCAAATGAACAAAACAAGCCACAATTAAAAAACGCAGCCGCAGTGTGTCCCTGGGGCTTTCGGATGGCATGCAGTGCTTATTCCCAACAATTTATTTCATGGATGGAGACCTGAGGGCTCCGGTATTTTAATATTTATTTATTTTTAGCTCCTTTCAACAGCATGCATATTTTAAGCCACCCAAAGATGAAAGTATACATTTACTATGATCTTTGGGGTAGAAAATATTTGCTTGCTAATCTTTACTTTCAGTGTGCGATGCCAAACAAACACGGAGGCTGAGCATGTTCAGACTGTGGCGCTAGCTTTTAATAAATTGTCATCTTTGAGAACTTGCTAAGTACTAATACAGCTTTTTTCCTTCTTCTCTCTCCCCTCTCCCTTCCTCCACTTCCTGTTCTTCCCTCTCCTCCCTTATTGTTGCTAGCAAAATACTATTTATTTATTTGCTTATTTATTCATATATTTATTTGAGATAAGGTCTTGTGCATCTTTGACATGCTGTGTAACCAAAGGAAAACCTTTGAACTTCTGGTCTTCCTGTCTCTCTGTCCTTCCTAAGTGCAGGGATGCACTATGCCAGCGGGTGTATGCAGTGCTGAGACTGCAGGCATGCACCATGACAACGGGTGTATGCGGTGCTGAGACTGCAGGCATGCACCATGACAGTGGGTGTATGCGGTGCTGAGACTGCAGGCATGCACCATGACAGTGGGTGTATGCGGTGCTGAGATTGCAGGCATGCACCATGACAGTGGGTGTATGTGGTGCTGAGATTGTAGGCATGCACCATGACAGCGGGTGTATGCGGTGCTGAGATTGCAGGCATGCACCATGACAGTGTGTGTATGCGGTGCGGAGGTTTGAATCCAGGACTTCATCATGCCAGGTGAGAATTTACCAGCTGACCCATATACCCAGTCTTATAAATTGTTTTCTTACTGGGAAAAAGGGAAGAAAATTCTAACAAGATTACAAATTGTTTACTGCAAATACAAATCCCAATGATTTTGGCACAGAGCATTATGGGAATTGTCACCAGTGATAGTGGTAAATGGCATGTGCAGTAGGGACCCTGTGGTGATTCCCAGCCAGGCTGGAGCTGCCTTGATTTATGTGCCAATAGGAAGGCTGAGAGCCTTTTGGATCTGTAGTAGTCTAGTTGTGCAGTGAATATTTTGCAATAATTCATGGGTAAATACATTACGGGGCCAGTCACCCTCTCTTACACTTGGAAGGAACCACGGTTGGGACACTTAATAGGATGGCTGACAGCTTAGGGAATGGCCCTGCATGTGCTGTTTTGAATAATGTCAGGCAGTTTCAAGTGGGCAGGATTAAAATGCAAACCAAGCCCAGGTTAGTTCTTTTTATAATTAATGAGTGATGTTTGCCAACTGGTGGGAAGGTGATAGAGTGTGGTATGCAGATTGCCTAAAGCTGTTTGGACTGAGACATCCTGACATGACATAGCTGGGACAGCAGTTGGCTCCTCAGTGGTAATGGGATGGATTTGGCAGGCAGGGAGGGAAGATGACATGTTTCTGAAACATTGTCTATTTATAAGTAAACCTAAAATTGGTAAGATATCTATGAGACCACAGTTTTCATAAATACATGTAACTATGCAGCACTGACTCCATTTACAGTTCACACATCACCAACGTGTGACTCTACAACTTTCCATCACCCACCCCTAGGGAAACCTCAGACCCCTTACATTCTAGTCCCATGGCATCCCTCCTACAGTCCTTAGTAACTGCACTTAAGATAGCAAGGAGTTTGGAGAGACAGATGAAGGACATGCATCCAAAACCAACAGGTGCGGAGTTCTTGCAAATCTGTATTCTTCTTTGCAACAACATACAAATGCCCCTTTTAGAACAACTCTCTCTCTCTCTCTCTCTCTCTCTCTCTCTCTCTCTCTCTCTCTCTCTCTCTCTTTCTGCCTCATTCCCTCCTTTTCCTCTCCCCTCTCTCTTTTTCTCTGCCCTGTGCTGAAGATCAAACCCAGGGCCTCACACGTGTTAGACAATTACTCTACCTCAACTATAGCCTCGAAGACTTTTAGAGACAACTATTGGATGGTTCCATTGAAACACCACAACCCCCACCCTACCCCATTTCAAGTCTAATCAGTGACTTAGTCTCTTCACTGAGTGGTGGAGACAGTCCCACAAGCAGCCTCACGGCAGTTTTGTGCTTCTGATAAGGCCCTGCTGGTCTGTGAGCAGTGACTTCTGCTCCATCCCCCAGCCCCAGGTAACCGTTTACTCATTTTCTTCCCTTGTTAAATTTTTTTGAACATTGTATGTAGCTCAGATCACACAATATCTGGTTTCTAAGTCTGGTACCTTTTGCATTTATCCAAGATGTGTCTTGTAAGAATATGTTTTGTTTTGTTTTTTTGGTGTGTGTGTGTGTGTGTTTTGTTTGTAATTGAGTAGTATTCTACTGACTGGCTGTATACCTCCTTATCTCTCCAATCACTTGTAAGTATCTTTAAAGAAAATTCTTGTCAATGAATTCTAGAGGGATGGATTTTTGGAGGATTTTTATGATCTCTGATCTTTATGATGCAAAAACCTGTCTAAAATAAGTTCCATGAGCAAATCCAAATTCATATTCAGTAAATAGTTGTTGACCTTATACAGCCCAGAGGGTTGGGGGTGGGAGCTGGGCCTATGCTCTTGGAATGTCTACTCTAACACGGGAGGAAAACCCCCTTTCATGAATATATAGTTCTCTTGCTGGGTCAAAGAAACAGACACATGGGACACATGTGGGACTGGTGTCTGACTGCAAGCAGCTTGCTGTGTCCCTTCCCTTGACCATGCCACCCCAGGTAGCCTCCAAAGTGTTCCAATTCTACTTCAGCATATCATTTTGGAACTGCTTGTTTGTTTAGCCTAATTCTATTCTTGGGAATATAAGCAACAGGGGTGGTGATGGTGTAGGAGCAGGGTTGTGCCTGGCATGAGGTACGAAAAGCCAGTGGCGGCTTGAGGAGAGAATGCCTGGATACATCTCATTCTGGCAACAACCAGGAGCAAATGGAGGTAGAGACACATCATGCCTCCCCCTGTCTCTTGAGTCCCCCAAATGGCTTGCTCTTGCCTTTACTCAGAGTTGGCATTGTGTGGCTTCTCCAGAGTGAGACAGGACAACAGGAAAGTCAATGGCTTCAGCTTCACCTGCTGTTAGTACACAATCTCCACAGGACTCCCTACCCCTGTCATTAGCATCCTAATTGTGTTCCTAGGGTTACTCTGAGGCCAGACTATTTAGAGAGACAGCTGGGAAATGATCTCACGTGGGTAGGTAGGTGACTAGGCCCAGATGCCAGGAGTGGTGACAGAGTGGCTTCCCCAGCCCGGGCTTGGGCCCCTCCCTCTTCAGTCTTGCCATCACCCTGCTTCATGCTGTCAACTCCTCCTAGACTCCTGCCCTGGGCCATCTTGCCTGACCAGAAAACCAAGTGTGGAGGGGACAGCACAGATCCTGTGTATCCTGGGCTGAAGGTAGAATAGAAAGACCCAGGAGGCTGCGCCAGAGGAGGTACTTCATGTGGAGAAGAAAGCAGGTGGCTCTTAGGCGCTTTCTTGGATGCATGGCTGCTGGCTGGGGTCAGGTGAGAATCCTGTTACATCACTGGGACAAAACCCTAAAAAGAGAGCAGATGTTCTAACACATCTGGTCTTAGACATTATTTGAAGTTTTAACAGTAAACTGTCACTGTGCTTAAGGTTATACTATTATCTATAAAAATGCAGGTGTGTAATGTTCTTTAGTAGATCATGTGTTAGCTTTGTCCATTTTGGATGACTGGAGAGATTCATCTTGTGTTTATTTTCATGGCAATTGACTGGTTGGGTCCATCATACACTTTTATTGTGTGGATGACAGCCATCATACTACTACGGTGATTTCACTATGGGTTCACAGCCCCAGCCCCTTACAAAGGAGTCTCCATTACTGGGATGGCTTGTGGCCTTTCGGATCCTCTTCTTCCCTTCCTTCCTTTTTTTCTTTTTCCTTCCTTCTTTTCTTTCTTTTTTTTCTTCCTTTCTCTGTTTCTTCCCCTTCCTCCCTCTACCCCTTCTTTGTTTGTTTCTTCCTATTTCTTCCTTTTTTCTTTTTTCTATTTATTCCTTCTTTGCACCTCTTTCTCTCACTTCCTTCTTTCTCTCCCTTCCCCCCCCCCCCCCTCTCTCTGAGTCAGGGTTTCCCTGTAGCTTTGGAGCCTGTCCTGGAACTCTCTCTGTAAACTATGCTGGCCTCAAACTCACAGAGATCCACCTGCTTCTGCCTCCCGAGTGCTGGGATTAAAGTTGAGCACTGTTGGTTCTTCTTCTTCTTCTTCTTCTTCTTCTTCTTCTTCTTCTTCTTCTTCTTCTTCTTCTTCTTCTTCTTCTTCTTCTCCTCCTTCTCCTCCTCCTCCTCCTCCTCCTCCTCCTTCTTCTTCTTCTTCTTCTTCTTCTTCTTCTTCTTCTTCTTCTTCTTCTTCTTCTTCTTTTTCTTCTTCAAAACAGGGTATCACCATGTAGCTCTGGCTGTTTAGGTAGACCAGGCTGAGACCCTTTTCTTGATGGAAGACACAAACTTAAATTGCCCTGCATTTGGGTTGGTTCTATGACTGGAGTCTCTTTGCTGTTTAAATGAGCTACACTTGAGTCAGCTCAGATACTGTCAACTAATTTGAAGCCTGGAATGGAACTGCTCTCTGAGCTGGTGTCACTGTGGAGATTGTGAGACCCAGCCTCACTCTTGTGAATCAAAAGTCATGATGCTCTCCCCTTTTACGTGTTACCTTTTATCCACACGAGGTTCCTTCTGTTGAGCTTGTAGTTTCATTTTTAGTGTAGAAATCAAGTTCAATTAAAACTTACTTGCCATTTAAAATGATAATTTGTTTGATTTAGCATTCTTAATTACTTTGGGTAAATTGCCCATAGAAGCTCACATAATTCATTTGTTTGTTAAAGTATTACTGTGTAGTTTGCATATTCTGAACGACACCACTTTAATGGAACTCTGGGGTGGAGTTGGGGCAGATGCTAAGGGTCCACCCTGGTCTGTTTATTCAGCTGCAAGATCACCATTCTGCTTACTGCGTTTTTTGTAGTAGATCAAAGTCTTTAAAGCTTCAGTGTGGGGAAATTATCAATGATGCCACGTCTGGGGAGAGGGCGGCCATGTATTCCCTGCGAACAGCATTTGAGCCCATCCAGGACCCACCCCCCAGGAGCCCTGTAGTTTCTTATAGTCAATGGGTTCTTCAATGCCCAAGATGGCAGTCTGCAAACTGGAGGCTATGTCCAGTCCAACACACTAGGGGGCCTTGCAAATAGTTGGAAAACTTGTCTGAATTAATGAAAAAAAAAATGATGTTGATAGGTGGTAGCCATTTTATTATTCCAAGTGCAGGGCAACTATTAACCAGTCCTAACAAATAACGCTCTGCAGGGGAGGGCCTCAGGAACTTTTGTGGAGAAGAAGACAAGGCAGATATCATATTTCATGTCCATTATTCCAGGTTTTGTGTGTGAATTCTAGCTTGTGCTCTCAGGGATGCTGGTTTGAGTGTTCTTCAGACATATTCCTTTCCTTAAAAAAGAGCAGGGCGGCCTCGCTCACGTTCTAGACAAGTGTGCCACTTAGCCTGACGCACTCTCTGATTTACTGATTTTTAAGTAGTTTTAGAGGCTTGCCACTGGTTTATCCCTTAAACATTAGGAGCTGGTTCGTAGCTTCTGACTATAAATTAGTAATAGATAATAGAATATATCACACCAGGTTAGACGTCTCCAACATCCCTACTATCTGCAGTGAAACTGAAGAAAACACTCTAAGAAGCTCACATTTGTGTTACATTCCAAATCTTCTCTGAGTGGTGTGGCGGAGATGGATCTCTCACAGAGGGAGCGCTGTCTTTTGGTGTAAGGGACCACTCATAGGGAAAGTTTGCATGCACCTTAGGGGACAGAGTAACAAGGTGAAAGGATGACAAGGTTGCTTTTTGACTACAATCTGGGGATCTACACTAACGGCAGGAAACTGTTCCCCTCATTATTAAGGCTGCTACCAGATGCAGCCTGTGTACATAAAGGCACTGTCCTTGGTGTACCATCAGTAGGGCATGTCCTTCGGTCCCTTATAGTCCCAGTGGAAAATGTGTCCTAAGGTTCAGAAGGCCTTATTTGATCACAAACAATACTGTGGGCAAGTTGTTTGGCTTTTCTGAGCTACTATTTGCTTGCCTGAGAAGTTGGCAGATGGGTTCCATGTATCGAAGGTCATTCTTTTTGTGGTCTAAATGCACAATCTCTATGGCCTGTGATCTGCATGGTTTACAGGGTTGGGAAGACCAGTTACTGGAGTCATATGCAATCAGAAGGTATAAATTCTGGCTAGCCAGACAGGCTTCTAGGGAGTCAAGCTATACCTCCTCAGTATCCTCAGTATTGGGAGCCGGTGAGCCTGTGGGAGTCAAGCCCTTACCTCCTGACTGCTCAGTTCTGTGAGCCGGTGGACTCATCAGTAGGGTGTGCCTGTGATCTGGCCTGACTTGTGTGTTCAGCCCATTTCTGTGTTGGTTTCGGGGGATGCTGGGGAAGATCTTAGAGTTGAAAGCACCTGGAATGTGATGTTGACACTTGAAGTAAAGCCCCCACCATTGCTTAAAGAGCACAGAGGAAGTGTTCTTTTAATCTTACTGGATCCAGAAAAGAGAGAGAGAGAGAGAGAGAAACTAATACTAAAGGCTGTGACTTCTAAATATTGTTAACATTTTACATTACCAAGAGGCTTCTCTTTATTTTTTTTTTTTTGCTATAATGTAAAAGCTTCCATAAATGTTGAAAGTTCAAACAACATGCCAAAACTATGTTATAAACATTCTCCCATTCCCACAACCCTGAGCTGTCCACCATTAATACTTTTGTCCGTGCATCTCCAGACACTTTTCCATGCATATGTCAGTATAGTTTTTCAAAAAGGTATTTGTTTGTCTTAAGACTGATACTACTGTTTTCTCTTTTCTTACGTGTCCTTCATGACTATTCTGCCACTATTATATATAAACTACAACAAGGGATGTGCTCATTAAAAACAGTGTCTGGGCTGGGCGGTGGTGGTACAAGTCTTTAATCCCAGCACTCAGGAGGCAGAGGCAGGTGGATCTCTGAGTTCGAGACCAGCCTGATCTACAAAGTGAGGTCCAGGACAGCTAGGGCTACACAGAGAAACCCTGTCTTGAAAAACCCAAATCAAGCAAGCAAACAAAAACCCAAACCAAAGAACAAACAAGCAAGCAAGCAAGCAAACAAACAAACAAAACCAAACCAAAACAACTGGATGCTTGCTCGTGTATAGACAGAACGTATAAAAGCAGTATCTCTGTCACAGTATCACTCTCTAACACACTCTGCCTTTCTGTTTTTGCACTGTCTCTGAGCACTAACCCGTCTGTAGACATCTCAGTGTTAGCTGTTCAGAGTTTTGTCATAGCCTGGGTCGCAGAACAAAGATAACATTATTATTTATTTTTGTTGTAGTTGTTGTTATTTTAAGACAGGGTTTCTCTGTGTAGCAATGGTTGCCCTGTAGCTCACTATGTAGACCAGGCTGGCCTTGAACTCTCAGAGATCTGCCTGCCTCTGCCTCATGAGTGCTGAGATTTAAGTTGTATGCCTCCATCAGTCAGAAATAACCTTAATTTTTTAAGTTAGCCTCTACTATGTGCTATGATGAATAAATGTATATTGCCAGTAGGCTAATATGTATATATCTTTATTATTATGTATTATTATCTTTATTATGTATATATATGTATTATTCTTTAGATTTATTTTTAACTTAATGCTTACTGTGTGCCAGGCATAGTTTGGAAACACAGTTCAATTTAACTTATAATCCTTTTTAACAATAAAGGGGAAGTAAATATTATCCCACGATGTAACATGACCTTTTCATTCAAATACATCATCTGTATGTCATGAGACTCTCATTTCTTTATTTCTCTGCCTTTATGCCTTTTACTTTATTTTTTCTTGCATTATTCCAC
Source organism: Cricetiscus sungorus (assembly GCA_030556225.1). NCBI lineage: Eukaryota > Metazoa > Chordata > Mammalia > Rodentia > Cricetidae > Cricetiscus > Cricetiscus sungorus. The sequence continues at coordinate 13,136,928 of JANBXA010000372.1, forward strand.
TGGCTAAGGTAACCCCTATTAGGGGTATATAGCCTTTTCTTGTCATTGATTTTAGGGGAATTTCCACACTTTACCATTAATTATGATTTTAAGTATAATCTAAGGCAATCTATTTTTTTTATTTGCTGAGTATTTTTTTCATGAAGTCATTGAAATTACAAAATACTTTGATTTTTTTTAATTTTATTTAATTATTATTGGTTGATTACATGGTGTAGTCTTACACTTTTGAGGTAAAGTTAATACTTATGATAAAGGTTGTTTGCTTTTATTTTATGCATCCCAACTTGGACTTACTAATATTTGCTAAGGATAGTTATATATCTGTGTTAACTGACACTCGCCTTCAATTTTCTTTCCATAAAATATCTCTTTCAAATTTCTGTGTTAGACTTACTGTGGCCTGAAAATGGACCAAGGGAATTCCAATTTGCTCCTTTTTTTCTGACAAAGTTGAATATTTAAGAATTATTTTTACCTTTAAATGTTTGATTGAATTCACTGCGAAGCCCTTTGTCCTGGGATTTCCCTTATGGGAAGGATTTTGAGGACATTCTCAGTTTATTAACAGACATGGAGCTATCTAGTATTTTCAGTTGCTTTGTGTGTCAGTTTTGCTAAGTTGCATCTTGCAAGTAATTTGCCTATTTATCATTTGAGGTTTTAATGGCAAAAAGTTACTTGTTTCAGTTGTTACTTCGATGCATTAGGGTTTCTAAAGAGAACTCTCATTTTTTATTCTGGAAATTTATGCTTCCCTCATTTTAGTTTTTCTTGATGGATGTAGCTAGAAATTTATTAAATTCTTTCAAAGAACCAATATTTGATTTCATTAAGTTGTTTTCAGTTTCTCGGTTTCATTGATTTCTGCTCTTACGAAAGAATTCATTCCTTCTATTTGCACTGGATTTGTAGACAACTGCTCTGCTTTCATTCGTAAAGATGGAAACTGGAGTCCTGGCCTCTAGGCCTTTCTCCTTTTCTGCAGGAAGCACTTCAGGCTGCAAGCTTCCCTGGGCCATATTTCACCAGTGCCCTCCCTCCTCTCCCTGAGTGTACCATGGCATGTTCTCATTGCCACTCAGAGCAGCCTGTGTTTCCTCTGCCATTTCTTTTCTTTTTCTTCTTGTCTTGAGTTCTTTAGAAATGTGTTAATCCCAAATATTCCGAGTTTTCTATGTATCTTACTGCTATTGATTTGATTAAATTGTATTTTGTAGTATTTCAGTCTTTTAATATTTATTGAGGCTTGTTGGTAGCACATCTTGCTTCTGTCCTGGTCCTTGGGCCATGTATACAGGAGAAGAGCATGATGGGGATGCAGCATCCTGAGGATGTCAGTCCGCTGGGTGTAGTTAGTAGAGGTGTTCAGGTCTTTTGTGTCCCCACTGATTTTTTTTTTCCCTCTGTGGTTCTGGGTGTGACCGCTAGCATGAGGTTCACTAACATTTTCTGCTGAATTCTGTCAGTTAATGAGAAAAGGGTATTAAAATCTACAGCTAACGCTGTGAATTTGCCCATTTAATGATAAACTCTGTTGCAGTTTGCTTTGTAGCATTCTATTTTAGGCACATATGGATTTTATTTTTAGTTCTTTCGGATGAGCCACTTCTTTTGTTACAATCAAATACTCTCTATGTTGATTATACTCTGCTTTGAAATGCAATTCTTTTGGCGCTAGTATAGCCACAGCCATTTTCTTGTTAAGATACGTGTGAATGCAGGTATGTGTGTGCAACAACACACATATGGGGGTCAGAAGACGGCTTCCGTTTTGTTTGAGAGAGGGTCTCTGTGTTGTTTCTCTAATGCATATGCCAGGCTAGTTGGTCTGCCAGCTTCAAGGGAGTCTCCTACCTTCACTTCCCACCTTCTCGTGGGAACACAGGTTACAGATCCTTGCTCTGTGCATCTGGCTTTTTATGTGGGTGCTGGGGACTTGAACTCAGGTCCTCACACTTACTCATATGATGAGTCCTTTTATCCACTGAATCACATTCTCAGCCCCACAGCAACTTCCTAATGATTTCTCTTTCATGGCTTGTGTTTTAGCAAGCTTTTTTCAAAGGTTTGTATTTAACAGGTATGGAGCTCACAGAATGAGGTCCATCCCATTTTGAGAAATTCTGGTTTTTATTATTTGTTTGGGGTGTGTGTGTTGGAGGGGAGGGAGCGGATAAGGATCTGTTCAGGTACATTGTATATGTTAGGAGCTGCCTGCCTTGTTTTATAAGATCTCTCACTGTAAGAGCAGCCAGGATCCTTAACCTCTCAGCCACATCTCCAGTTTCTGTCACAGCTGCTTTACATGCTATAGCTTCTCAATTTATTATCTGCATTACCTCAGGGCTGTTGTCCAGGGGTCACCTCTTGTTTGAGGCTGCTTATATTTTGTGTTTCTTTGTCTAATGATTTTGAAATGTGTAGCATGAATATTGTGAATGGTGCATCATGGCAATTTGGAATTTCATCACAAGCTTTAAATGACTATCAATTTTCTGGTTTTTCTCTTCTTTCTTTCTTTCTTTCTTTCTTTCTTTCTTTCTTCCTTCCTTCCTTCCTTCCTTCCTTTCTTTTTTTTCTTTTCCTGTGACAGAGTAACAGGAAAATTTCTTTTGCCTTGGCTAAGTGACTTGGAGTCTGCTCAGCACATGCGTGGGGATCAGGCAACCTTCATACACTTGGTACTGGGATCAGTCAGAAAGAAATCTGCTCCACACATGTGTAGTACTGGGATCTGGCAGATGTTTGTTAAGACCTTCGGTACTTCCCTGTGTGTCTGTCTTCTCTCTGGGATTTCCTTCCTTGTTTTCTAGCTGCTGCTGTGTCCCTGGACCATCCTCTTGATTACTTAGCAGTAAGCCTGGAGGTTTCTCACTGAGCACGGTTACCGAGGCACTGACTGAGTTAGCACCTCATTCTTGTGCCATTCATCTAAGTGTCACCGTCATTTAGTTTCTACCTCTGTCCCCGGTTGCTGTCCCAGTCACTTTGCTACTGTTTTATCTAGCATTTATATGCATGCACATACACGCACATATACATAGTTCTCTGGTCCCAGTGATGGGAGATGTTATTCTGTATATATGTTTCTCATACTGGTTAATAAAGCTCTGTGGCCAATGAGATAGCAAGATAGGCGGGGCTAGGAGACAAGGAGGAAAGGGAAATGGGGAAGGGGGTGTTGAACTTGAACAGCCTAAGGCGCGGTAGTCGAGTACGTTGCCTTGACGCCACACACTCAGCATTTCTTCTGAAGATGTCATGGTGTGACTCTTTGGGACAAGGGGAAAAAGCATAGAAGATACCCTGAGCCATATGGGACCTTCTGGCGACAGTTCCTTGTGCATTAAGTTTGTGCCAAGGTCTTATCACTTAGTAGGCACTTCAGATGTCTTTAAGCGTTTATATTATTTTATATCGAGGTTTATCTAAAGCTGCAGTTAAACCTTACACTGCCTTACAAGGAAGGCCTTCAGTTTTGTGAAATTCAGGCTCATGGTCTTGCGATGGTTGGCTTTGGGACCTCTTAGAAACCTATAAAGTTCAATGTTGTAAACAGAGATAGCTTTTGGCAGAAATACATTTTGACAGGAATATCATGGGTATGTTTGAGTTATTGACAATACTCCAAACAGTGGCCATGGAATAAATACCTGTTAGCTGACATAAGGCACAGAAATCAGTCTTAAGTCCAACGTGGCCAATTCTTGTCCGAGCTCCTGCCGGTGTCTCTCCCTTTCGCCTCTGCCCAAGGTTCATCAAAGGATTAATTAATTTCCTCGCAGATGACCCCCCCACACACACACACTGTTTTCATTTTCACCTTTTCAGAGTTGGGATTACTCCCTAGGTCTTACCACACTGGTTTGGGGAGTGGAGAAGACTTTCTAGAATTGTCTTAGCACTCTGGCTGGTGCTGTATTACTCTGTACACAGGACTGGCCAGTTGAGAGCCAGAGCTCTGTACTGGATAGACTGATGCCTCCAAGTCCAGCCAGGCAGTTCTGGGAAGGTGAGCTTATCTTCACAGAGAAACTGGATGGAGAGCTTGGAGCTGTGATGAGGATGCTGGCTTCCATCCTAAGAGTAACAGGCAACAGGAAAGCTATACAGAGATCCAAGCTGCTGAGTAAAAAGCCTGGATCAAAAGTTTAAAGATAGTTCCTCTGGTTGGTTGTGGCACAGTGCAGGGTAAATTCAGATCTCAAATGTAGAAGTAAATGCACTCTTCCCAAGATTAACCCAGGCCCAGAGTCTTTAAGAAACCCTCTGAAGTCTTCTTTCAACTGACAGGAATTTTCGAAGAAAGTTGAGAAGCAGAAAGTTTGAGCTTGATTTTTTTTTCTTTTTCTTTTTAGTGGTATTTGTGTGTGAAACTGACTTTTCTTTTTACTCTATTGTGAATAAAGGCATCAATTCCTGCTACTGTCTCCCGAAAAGAGAGGAGAAATTCACAGTAATGTAAATGCCAAGGATTAGAGAATTGAAGACTATTATAAAGCTATTAAACAGGACAAGTTTGGGGGCTAGTGAGGTGGCTCAGTGGTTAAGGTCATACACTGCTCTTTTAGAGGACCCAAGTTCAGTTCCCAGTACCCATATCATGTTCCCATCACCCATCACCCATCACCCAGCTGCCTATAAATCCATTTCCCAGGAATCTGGTGGCTCTGGCCACCACCAGCACATATACTCACATGCACACACCTATACATCCCTCCCCCCACATAATTAAAAATAAAATAAATCTTAAAAAAAAAACAGCAAGCCTATATTTTATGCTTTCAGGGAAATGGGTACATTACAATTTGTTAATTAATTTTGTTTTTATTTTTTTATGTGTATGGCAGTTTTGCCCACATGCCTGCCTGGTGCCCACAGAGACCAGAGGAGGGTCTGGGATCCTCTGGAACTGGAATTACGTATGCTTGTGAGCTGCCATGTAGGTGCTGAGAATTGAACCTGGGCCCTCTGGAAGAGCAACTAGTGATTTTAACTGCTGGGTCTTCTCTCCAGTCCCATAATTTCTTAATTCTAAAACTCAAAATTAAGAATGCAAAAAACATGCTTAAAGCGATGGAAACAATCATGTTTTCTCCAAAATATGGATGTAGCTTCTGTGGTAGTACCCACTAAATTCTACTGCTCGCAGCTGTTCTGCAGTTTTAGTGCCTAAAAGAAGACTACAAACCTACTGCTCTTCCAATACTCATTGTAAATCCAGTTTTAAAGGCATCCAGATGCTGCTAAAGTAGCAACATTTTAAAGAGATCAAAATCTTTCCTGTGGAAAAGAATACTCTGATATGTTTCTGCTTCCCAAACATTTCTGGAGACCAAGGAAGTATTACGTGTGTCTCAAAGACAGGACTGGACAGCTTAAGATTTAAGCACAGTCTTCAGCTCCCCAGTCAGCTGCTTTCTGGTAGTAGGTTACAACAAGGTTAGCAGTTTGTTTGATGAATTTCCCTAAAACTTTAAATAGGATATTCAGCCTCCTGTATGAAACTTGCATTCAGATTTCTTATCAAAACATACACTTGGGGATGCACATGTAAGCCAGAAAAAAAGAAGAAGAAGAAGAAATAACTGAGAACATTTGATGACAAAGCCGCACCCAGGACCCTCGGAGGGGTATCAGGTTGCTATGTTAGTGGATAGATAGTGTTGTTCTAATTCTGAGCTGAAACACTCATCGATGACAGCTCTCTCTAGGATTTCCTGGGGCCATCTGCTGCTACAGAACAGAAATCGTAAATCCACCTTAGAACCACCATAGCCACCCTGGCCTGTCCCCTGCCCCTCAGACTTGCAGTCTCAATGGGTACAGAAGGGGAGGCTCGGTAGAATAAACAGTGGGATCCTTGTCTGGGAGTGACTGCCTGGCAATGGTTTCATGGAAAACAGGGAGGGGTGTGGGACAACAACCCTGCTCTGTTCACTGGCTCTTTAATTTAGATTACCAATGATAAAGCCGGGGCAACGGCTAAAGAAAGGTAGGATGCATACGCAGACATTAGTGCTAATGTGCTGTACAAAGACAAGATAAATCGGTCCAGCTCTCATACATCACTAAGGGGGAAGCTGATTGCAACTTGACCATGTGCCTGAGTGGTCCCATCAGTGAGAAGAGCAGAACGTGGATTAAAAAAAACTAGGATGTACCGTTAGGGCTACCGCTGTGCAGGACCTGGGAGAACTGTCTGGTGTAAGTGTCAGTTTGTTTTATCGTTTTTACCAGTATGTTCACGTCCAGGGAGCTTGTTTCTCTTCTCTGTGTTTTCCTGGAAGCTCCAGCATGTTTATTTGCAGGAGTAGACTTAATTCTGCATAAATGCAATCACCATCTAATAAAGTTCTGGGGAGAGGACCGTTTAGCTCAGTGTGTATCCAGGAGCCGAATCTGAGAGAGCAATGATCATCGTTACTGTCTATAGGAAGCCTGGGGGTGAGATTTGTTCTGTTTGATTGTTGTTTTGATTTTTTTTAAAAACAAAAATTTACAGGGAACTGGGAGGTGGGAGGGAGGTACATTTTAAATTAATAACTCGGTTATTTTGATAGACTTTCTTTAAAAAAAAAAGAAATGTATTTATAACTGTATTTCATGTCTCCTGTGGGCTTCTGTTTTGAAAACTGTGTTTGAATATGTAATCCAGAGTGCTTGAAACACATTATATTTTATGACTGGGATGTTTGTATTGTTTTAGATCTGTTATTAGACAAAATAATCATAAAGGCTGTTTTCTGTGGACCTTTTTATATTCCAAAATTAAGTACAGATGGTAATTTCCAGCAGTTTTAAAAATTTGTCAATTATTTAATTTAGCATCGCTTAAGCGTCTGCACAGGGAGAAAGCTGAGATGGTACAGGGCTGAATGAACACTGATTGCTAGTCTGAATTGCATCTTTAAAGTTTTTTGCCTCGAATCTCTGATTTCACAGTTTATTTTTACCAAATTAGATTATCATATTTTATTATCGAGACTGTGAATGGGTGGAACTCTCTCCCGGAGCCCACATTCCCATCACAGCAGAGCTTCCAGCGTTTGCCGATTGTTGCTGTGAGGGAAAGTCTCAAGCCAGCTCCCTGAGAAGATTGCGTAAATAATGCAGGAGCAGGAGAGAGGCAAGATGGGATTTATGGCCCAGACCCTGAGATTGGGCTTTTGTTCAGAGGGGAGGCCTTTTAAGTGTGAGCGTGTAACATACACCAAGGCTCCAGGGAACTAATGTTGCTGAATGAAATTAATGGCTCTATGATGCTGTCCACATGGTATTTCAAAACAAGCCTTAAAACGGCCCACTGAGCCCGTCATGTGGCCGGCTGGAAGGAAGAAGGGGAAATTTGAAGGGCCAATTGGAAATGGAATCTCCTGCCTGAAAATTCCATGGGACAGACAGAAAAGTGAGTATTATGCAGGGAGGAGGTGGCTCTGAGGAGGTTGGATATCTGACTGTTGAAGTGCAGCATAGAAGTCTTGTTAGGAAAGAAGAAACCTTGTCTAAACTGCAGCATTCTATGGACAACATCTTCCATCTTATCCTAATTAGGGAAATATGGCTGCTGAATCCTAATCTCTTTAATTGTTGATAGAGTCGGCATGTGATCTGCTATAAATACACTCTTGCATTCATCTCTGAAATAATGGCTGTTACCAAATATATTAGGCCGACAGGAGTGCTGGACATGGGAAGCCGTGCTGAGTCGTTGTGTTCACGGCGAGGTAATGGACCCGTCGAGAATCACTGCACAGCTGGGCCAGCAGCTGCACCCAGTGCTCTGTCAAGTTTGGCCTCTCATTTCCTTGAACATGTCCTTGTTTGCCAAAGTGATGAACGTAGCAAGAACTTGCTTTAAATGAGCCGGCTGCAAGTGACAAAGGCCTTTTCCAAGGAGTCTTTGTTAAAGTGGGGACTCAACAGCAGCAGTGGCCAAAATAGGTATTGATTAAGCAAATGAAGTTTGGGTCATCATAAAAGTAGAAACCAAAGGCAAAGTTGTAGAGTGAGATCAATGGGCAGTAAGGTCACAAAGCGTTAAAAGGCAGTGTTGGGTCATCATACTCCAAACTAAAGGACATATGGAAAAGTCCCGGAGTAATACCAGCAATAATTATCCTGTCCTTAGGAAAAGTAAATAATGCTGTTGAGTTGGAAAGGAGCCCAGGAATTGCAACGCCTTTTCCCCTAACAGTGTATTGTTCTGATTTGAGGAAGGGGGGATTGGGCCAGAAGGAAGTGTCTGACAAGAGGATGTTTTATATTAAGAAGCATCCTATGACCAAGCAACACAATCTGAAATTATTAGCCAAGCTGAGAGAGAAGAAAGGCTTGCTTTCCAGTCGCTGCTCTCAGATACGTCACAGATTAATTTAGCACTTACTGTGCACCTACTGTGTTCCCTATACGACTGTAACTAGATTAAAAGCTCTTTGAAGGGTGATACTTGAATTCACACTTTTTTTTCCCACAAATCCAATCTCTTAAAAACCTTGGGCTTGAGGTTGCTTCTTGATGCTAAATAGAGTGAACATGGGGTCTTTGTGGTCATTTGAACACGGGTCTTTGTTGTCATTTGAATGCTTCATTGACCCATTACAGCACAGGTCATTTTCTTTTTCTGGATTCCAGAGCTAGAAACCTGAACCTCTAGGAAAGCCAGTTTCTCCATTTGGGAATGAAGAAATTAAGGCTCATCTTTCTGTGTTGGGAGAGTTAAGGAAGCAGTTCCTGGGTACCATCACTCCTGGGAAGCATGTCCTGCCCTCTCAAGGCAAGAGCATTGGATTCGCCATGCAGAGAGGGTGGATTATGGAGCTTGGTTGGCAAAAGAGTGAGTGAGTGTGGTAGGAAAGCTGGCTGTAGCAGCAGCAGGACCTTGGAACAGAAAATGGGTGGGGAAATGATAAGACAGGTGGGAGGGAGGGACAAAGGATGAATGTGAAACAGATCTTCAGAAGGAGATGGGTGTGGCCAGAGTGACTTAAAGAAGGGTGAAGAAGGAAGAGTGTGAACAGTCACAATGCAGAGTGACAAGATGATGGGTTTCATAATGGAAAGTGTGATTTATGGGGGTAACTGTTTTCTCTGAAAAATCAAAAAGCTAAAACAATACTGTGTTTCAGCAACTTGGGGAACTAAGGAAGCATGAGAAGAGAGGAAATTAGAGTGTTCTGGTTAGCTTATGTAAAGAGAAAGGGGGAAATCAATAAGAAGCCAATATAGGGCTACTGCTGACAATAGTGGGGATTCAAAGGAATGGCTTAAAATGGCAAATCTGTATTTGGAGTTTTTCCCAGAAAAGATTCACAATCATCAAATAATATGGCTGTTCGGCAGCCTTGGAACTTATTTAAGTTTTTCTGCGTTAAAAAATGCCACCAAAGAGATACAAATAGTGTCAAGATTGGGGAGAAAAAGAACACAGGGAATGGAATAAAATCTTAAAATAGCCTGCTATACAACAGGAAGTGGAAGCCAAAAGATGGCTAGTTGACCCTTTGAGACATTCACTTATGATTTTCTGTAAGCCTTATCAAGAGTTATTACTCAGTAGCTTATTGGGATCTTCAAGAGAATCCAAACAAAGAATCAGGAGTATATTATGCCTTTAACTGGTAAATAGGTCCAAGTTCTTTTGGACAATATCATCTTTACTGCCCAATCTATGTGGCAGCAGAAATCACATACATTGCAATAAAAAAAAATTAACAGCAAAATACTTCTAATGTTAATAATTAAAATATAAATGGGAAATGTTATAATAGAAGATGTTCTGAATGCTTGTGCTCAGGGTACAGGGACGGGGTAATTATGTACAATATGATATAGTTTGTAAGTCCTTTAAAAATCCATGTCTCTTTCCTGTGACTCTAAGAAGCTTTGGTTTCATTAATTTTGCAATGTAAAGGTTTCCTTACCCTTCTCCCATGCATACCTTGTGTTCTATGATTATTCATACTTAGCATTATGAGGATTATTTTCATAAGCTATAAAAGGAAACCAGGTGAAGCTAAAAGAAAGAGATAGCTGGGGTCGCTGGGCAGTAAAAAGATGGAAGAGAGACATCAGGTTAAAAGACTGAATGAGAAGAAGATGGTCTAGAGAGAAACAAAGGGAGTGCTGGACAGTGAATGGAGGAACACCAGAGGCTAAGACTCAAAGACAACTCAAAGTTGTCTTGCGTGTGAACCTGCTCTGGTGGCTAAGAACACTGAGGAATCCCTTCAGACCCTTTGTGCTGGTTCCTCTCTCAGATCCCCTTTGTCTTCACTTTCTTCCCTATTCAGCAAGGACACTATGGCTTATCATCTCAACCACTCTTTAGCCAGATTTTCAACTGTCTTGATTCATTCATTCATTCATTCATTCATTCATTCATTCATTCATTTGTAAAGATTTTTTGAGTGGTTCCTACATGTTGAACATGTTGGATGTGAAGTTGTCCTATTTGGGGCAACTTTCAGGTTAAATAGGAATCCCGAAGAGATCCAATCACGTGCTTTCTATTTCCTCCAACCAGGCCACTAATCACTGCTGGGGAAAACAGAACAGAACAAAACAAAACAAAAACAAAACCAGTGCTATTTAGACTGATGGCATTGCAAACTTGTGACCTTTAGCCTCAGCGGACCCCTTGGTATAACTCAACTATCTTGAATTTAGTAAGTGCTGTGTTACAGCTCAGAGGAGAAAGGTTTCCCCAGGGAAAGTGTTGCAGCTCAAAGGAGAAAGGTAGTTGGGAGCTAAGGAATATCACAAAGCCACACTGCACAGCAAACTTCACACAAGAGACTCATTGGGAAAGCCGCTAATACCTGCGGCTCCTCCCAGAGCTGCTCACCCCATTCCCTATCCTGATACTTCTCTCCCAGGCTCTGGGCTTCCACTTTCCTTCCCCCAACCTGATCTCTATATAACTCAGCCATTTTGGCTACTGGGTGTCTTGGCCTCTTGGCCCTGGCCACCTCTCTTGGTCTGCAGGTAAGCTGCTCTCTTCCCCTCTCTCCTCTCAAGGTCAAGTTTAGTCTCCTAATCATGTTCAGCCTGGACTTTTCTCTCGGCCTGCTTTCTCCCTTGTATGAACATAAAAATAAAAATCTCCATCCTTTGGAAGTAGGCATGTCCTCCTCCTTTTATTTCATTCAGACTCCCCCACCTGTGTTCTGGCCCCTGTAAACTTCATCTTTTTATAGTGCTTGCTTTCCGCTTTCCACTCAATTTCTTCCATTTCCCACAACTTCTATCTTTTCATCTTTAGTGTAAGTGTGTGTGTGTGGGGGGGGCTGAGCAGACATTCTAATCTTCAAAGCTAAAAACAAACAACCTTCACCCTCCCGGTGTAGCCTTTGGTGTTCTTTGACCCTGCTCCTTCTTACAGTTCCACTTGTTAAAGGAATTGATAGTATTTATTGTATCCATTCTGTCCCTTTGAAGACATATGTCAGTGCCCCCCATCATTTACCATCTACCCAGATACTTTATAGACAGCCTACTAGCTGAAGCCATCTGTTGCCGCCTTGTCCTGAATATAGAGGAGAATTTCAGTTTTTAATCTTCCTACAGCATCTAACACTGTAGGTCATTCCTGGAAATGCTGTTTTCTTACAGCTTTCTTGTGCTCTCCTTTACCTTTCTTTATATGCTGTTAAAACATGGATAAAGGAATAGACAAATGGCTTCTCAATTAAAAGTACTTGCTATGCAAGTGTGAAGGCCTTTGGATTTCAACTCCCACTTAAACAAACTGTGTGTGATCTGTAAGCCCGGCACTGGAGGGTGTGGAGACAGGAGGCATTACTGACTTCCAGTCTAACTGGGAAAAAAGAAAAGCTCCAGGATGTAGGAGAGACTCTGCCTCAAAGAAATAAGATAGAGAGTGATAGACAAGGAAACCTGACATTTTCCTTCAGCATTCACATAGGTAGAGGTGCATGTACCCCTCTCCCAAACACATGCATATACCTCTCTCTCTCTCTCTCTCTCTCGATAAATAAATAAATAAATAAATAAATAAATAAATAAATAAATAAATAAAAAATAGCATGGATGAAGCTGAGCTGTGATGGCACACACCTTTAACCCCAGCAGTTGGGAGTCAGAGGCAGGTGGATCTCTGTGAGTTCCAGGACAGCCAAGGATACATAGAGAAATCCTGTCTGGAGAAAACAAAATAAACAGAAGCTTTTCTGATTCTGGCTAGGGGCGGGGAAGGACATCCATTGGTGTGCTTCCTGTTAGTGATCGTGTGATACTGATTCCCACACTGGGTGGCTCTGGCCTTACTTAGGAAGTGAAGCCCACATATCTTCTTCTCTGAGATCTCCTCCAAACCTACAGAGTGCAGCAAGGAATCAGCTTCATTCTTCCCTGCTCTCTTTTGTAACAGTGTAAGCTTCAGGGCATTTGTCCCATCAAACAAAAATTTTAGAATACTAAAGTCTTTTCTGCCTTAAAAATAAAAAAAAAAAAAATTGACTTGGCTTTCTGTGCTTTTGACTTTTTAATGAGTCCATTAGGCTAACTGAAAAGACAGCTTTGTTTGCTTCAGGTTTTTGAGGGCCTTGAGGTAACTTGAGTGATCCCACAGTTCAGTGAGACAAAAAGTTTAAATACTTTAAAATACACTAGCAGAGAAAAGGGAAAAGAGATGATTTTACTCAGGTCAGAAAATTCATCCAAGAGAAGAGACTCTTGACCCTGAACTTAAGGGCTGAGAAGATACGCTTTGCTTATCTAGACAGATCCCTTAGAGTCTGAATGTGCTCCACTCACTCTGAAATTGGAAGTAAGGAATTGGGAGACCCTAGTTGTTTAGCATTTCATGAGTAAATGGATTGATAACTGAGAGTATGTCTGTTTGTTGAGTCTTTATAATAAGTGTGGGAAAGAGAGCCAAACTTATTGGCTTTAACCAGTTCGAACCTGATCAAATAGGTTCAGACTAACCTTATAGATGCGGGCAGGAGAGGTGGCAGGTGGAGATGATGAACTGACTGAGTTGGACCTTTGACCCTGGCTAGCTGTTCATGAAGATTCCATGTGTGTGGGGGAAGTAGAATTAACACTTTAGACAAGGAAAGTTAAATGGTCCTTTAAGGCTGTTTTTGTTGGTGAATGTAGAAAATACTTGAACTTTCAAAAGTTAAAGTAGAACATTTCATAAATTCAAATCATGTCTTACCTAAATTAATCCAGATTTTAACTGTTAAATGATGGCAGATAAACTAGTGAAAGTGTTATTGCTTTAGTTGTTAGGCTCTCACCATCGAGGCGTGCAACTGTATTTGCATAGGTTACAATAGAAGGAACCAACTATTGGAACACCTAACAAAACCTGAATCCTGGCAATCAATCTCTGTAATAATAAAAAACATGAACTAAATGAGTTTTGATCAATATTATCCATACAGCTCAGGTCCTTAATGAAAATCCTTAACTGAAAGAGAGACTTTTGCTTCAAGGTTCATTTGCGATCCACAAAGAACTCTAAATTTGCTTGACACCCCAGTGCTTCTGGAGTGTATGAGTCCTGTATCTCATTTTATGAAATTATAGCTGATGGCAGAATAACATGCTCAAATCATCTCTGGGTTTTCATTCTATTTTTTTCCTTTCTTTCTTTCTTTTTTTTTTTCTGGAAAGAGGGGCACTAGGGATTAAACCCATGCTGAACGTGCACTCAGTCAATGAAGGACTTGCCACCCAGCACCATTCTATGTTCTAATAATCAGAAACATGACAGGGAGGAGGCAGAGGGGAAGGACTTCTGGGGTGGAGGATGTTAGAAAGCCACATGTATTCTCTCTTGTTAAGTGTGTCTATGTTCTCTTTAAAGGTGTGTCTCTTGTAGAGGCCCAGACAGTGGAGACAGTCAGCTGTCTGTGTGAACCTGCTGCTACCTGGTAGTTCAGAGAATAGGAAAGTGGTTCTGTCTTCACCCTAATTGATTGATGTTCATCAAGTTCTCCTCCTCTGAAAGGAGGATGCAGGAAGCTCTAAAAAATTCCATTCTACGAATGGTAGGACAGGTGTAAGTTCTTATACAGTCACTTTTAGAGCCCATGGAAGGATAGACCTACTGCTACCTGTCTCTGAATTATCTATGCCAAAGCCAATCTGTCAGCAGCACAGCCCAGTCTGCAGCAGACTGACAGACTGAGTGATAGGGAGAGACACCTTGTCTCTACCACTTACTGTTGCCGGCAAAGAATTGAGCAGAACTGCAAAATGAGCCCTGTAGTATTCAGCATTTTCTTGGTGGGGGCCAGAGCTCTGGAGGTTGGCACAATGTTGTCATGGTTGCCTTTTGTCATCTTGGCTTTCCGTCCAGAGGTGATCCTCCACAAAAATGTCTGATGTTTGTGAGAAACTGGATGGTAGGTGGCCTCATACCTATGTTGGTAAACCCACACAACTAAGAGAGTCCTACGGCCGGCTAAGACTGAAGGTATAGTCTGCTAACCCTAGCAACCATAGATTACGACATATTACTAAGGCTTTTAATTTTATCACTTAGTCTTGCCAGATTTGAAGCATGAGAAACACATACTGGGCTGGGTAAATGGCTCAGAGAGGGAAGGCACTATCTCAAGCCTGGCAGTCTGAGTTTGATTAGGGACACACACGGTGAATGAAGAGCACCAGCTTCTCCTGTTGTCCTCTGACTTCCAGACACTTCCTGTGGTGCATGTCAAAGTGTGTGTGTGTGTGTGTGTGTGTGTGTGCGCGCGCGTGCGCGTGCGCGGCGTGCGTGGTGCGTGTGTGTGTGCGTGTGTGTGTGTGTGTGTGTGTGTCTGTCCTTTGAGGAATGAGGACTATGTTAAATTTTGTAGGGATCTTTTATGCTCTCTGACAGAAGGAAAGAAAACTGTGGCTCACCCCCTGAGCTTTTGTTTGCATCTTAAGCTACCATAGCCTGCATTGGTTTAGAACACGACTTATTTCCCTCTGCCTGGTGTGGAGAAGCCACAGCCTTGTAGATGAGCCCCAGGATGAGGCTGTGGCTTCCTGCTAATTAATTGCCTGTGGTCATGGCTTTTTTAAGCTGCAGTAGCTCGTGCTGTGTTGAACAGATATGGCTGTCCAGGTTACGTATCTTCTTGCCGGGTTTCCTGTCCCTACAGCAGCTTTCCGACCTTTCCTGGCTATGGCTTAAGATTTAAACTCGGAAGCAAGCCTCTGCTGAGCCAGCTGGCTGATGGCAGACTTCGAGTTGTGTGCTTTGTGGAGATTGTGGCTTTGATCAAAACCTTGGAATGTGTTGAAAAGAGCTCTGCACCTCTAACTCAGTCCCACAATTTGGTGTAAAGTGTCTATATTACTTCTAGAACTGAGAAAAGAGTTGACACCATAGGTTACTCAGACAACCTAATTCCATGTGGTGTTTCCAGTGTTCACAGCTTCTAATTCGGAGATATTTCCTTCTTCCCCTGGGGCTCTGTCCTTACTGGGCTTGCCCCTTCTGGAACCCTGATCCCTCCAGGCAGGAACTAGAGGCAGGAAGCTTTTCCTATTCAGATGAATCAGAATGGAGTCAGAGTGCAGTTCAAAGAAGAACTTGTCCAGCAGCTTGCCTTACAGTTGTGTTGATTTCTGGGGTGCAGTGGCTCATGGTACAGTGTTGTGCTATCTGCTGGTAAGGGCACTGACCGAAATGCAATGTGCCACCCATGGGAAGTTTCATTTTGAGAACTTTAAGAGTAGTCTCAGTGAGTCCAGGTTAGGAAGAGAGTAGTGGATGGCAAGGCACGGAGTCCACACTATTTATCCCAACCTCTGGCCCACTTTAAGCCCCTGCCTGGCTCACTGCTGTCTTTGCAGAGTTTTTTTTTTTTTTTTTTTTTTTTTTTAGCTGTGAGTGGAAATGAAGACCTCCATTCCCTAGACTTCACCAAAAAGCCTCTCTAAATTTTCACAAAAGAAAGAGGCTAATTTATTTTGCACCACGGGCAATTCAAATGGGGGTGGGGGGAGTCACAGCAATATTTTGAGATGAAAACATTGTTCAAAAAGCAAATGACCAACAAAGGCAAGTACATATTGAAACAAAGGAAGGAGTTGGTGGTATTATGAGTGATACAGCAAGTGCTTATTATTATGGGTGAAATCCTGGGTTGTACCCCACACACACACACACTGAACAACCAAGACTAAACCAAATCAAAAACTCCAATCCCTTACCCCCACCCAAAACAAGGACGAGTATTCAAAGTGACAAACTACTGATTGATAGTCCCTGGAGCAACTGTGGTAACAAGGAAATTTTTTTGTCTGAACCACCGTGCTGTCCTGTTTTCAACTTGTCTGGAAACGTTGCCATGTTTTCTATCAAAGCTTCTGTACAGGATTTAGGGCTACCGAGTATATACACACCTGGGCATCTATGACTGCAGTTAAAATGTCAGATGATTAATTTTCAGATCCAGGGCATCTCACATGCCATGCATTGGCACTGCCTTGGCATGCTCCCAACACTGCATTTTATAGACAATACAAGAGCGACAACAATTCATTTTCCTTTGACCCTTGAGCTGCTCCCTCTTTCCCTGTTGAGCAATGACACAAAGTGGTTTAGAGCAAACTGAACAACTTAGTTCTGTGCAACTAAGATGGCTCAGATCAAGATTTCCTTGTTGCTTTTGTGCTTCAAGTCTGGAGTTCAGTCCCAGACCTTGGTGCTGAGCTGACCCATCCATGCTGGAGCCAAGCCTTGCTCTACTCACCTCATTAGATGGCGGCGCCTGCTGGACCTGAAGCACATCATACCCTTGGGCCAACCTTTCAGGTCCAAGACTTTCCCATCCTCCCTGGCTGCCTGTGCCTGAAAACCATATAGCCATGAGCTGACTTGAAGTCCTTTCTCCATTGCTACTTCAAAGCTCCAGGAGAGCACTGAGTGTGAGAGACATTCTGTTTTCTCCATGTTGGAGGGGGCAGGGCACAGCCACCCTAATGATGAGAAAGATGTCGCTGTGTAATTTGGAACATGCTAACAGACTGCTGTATGAATAGATCCTAAATCTGTTTTATTCTCTTGCTCTAAGATGATTGCTAAGAATAGAGACAAATAGTTGCTATGAAACTTGGTCTGTGACCCTTTCCTGACTCAGCCAGCATTGCTAAGTTGCTGTAGGAGTCAGCTTTCAATTTGTTGAGACAAATTACTCAAGTTAGTGCTTTTTGCTTTGCACTCTGCACCTCACATGTGAGTTAACCACACCTATCTGGTGCTTAGATTGAAGCACAAGTTAGAGTGCAGGACCAGAGAAGGAAGAAGGGATGCTGCTGTGGTCAGTTCTCCATCATGTTTACTTAACTCTCCCAATCTCTTTCTATCAAAGCCTTTTCTTCTTCCAGGTATTTTTACCTTTACCGCCCTGTGTTTCCCACCTACTCCAATGGGGTGATAAGTGGCTGCTAAGCAGCCCGTTCATTTTTGTGTCTACTTTGCCCAAGACACTCTAGCGTCCACTCCACGTTTCCAGAGGTGGCTGCGTGCATTGTTGCAAGAGACCTATGCGCAGCTTGCTTATTTCTAGATAAAACAAAACTTGCTGCTGAGCTCATTGGCACCTTTCTAGATGGCAGAGGGATTATCCCTGTGACTGGCATCTGGGTTGTTAGCAGTTGTGGGTAGAAGAAACAGAAAGGGGAGAGATTTTCATCAAGGCCATCAGAATCTTATTGCCATACTTGCTTGCTAGAGAACAGCAATAGACACGACCAGGTGGATACACTGATTTAGAAACATTGTCTGGGTGAGAAATCTTAAGTATGTTCCCAAATTTTGTCAACCAAAACGGAAAAGCCACTGGCAAGAAAAATAGGCAAACAGTATACATGGCAATTCAAAAAGAAATAGAAATGGTCAATAAATGTTACTTGCTGGACGTCATAACCCCCCCCCCCCAAAAAAACATAAATGGAAACAACTAGACATGCTTTTCCCCCATCAGACTGATGGCAGGGAAAGTCATTGACACCAATGATGGGGAAGCAGGGATTGCTAGAGTTTCTTGGGGTGGGTGCTAATGTTAATCAGATTTTATAGCTTGTTCGCATATGCCACTTGCATAAACATTTCTAAGTCTTGCACATATTCACAAAGACGAACAGATAATCTTTTTTTGCAGGGCTGGAGATAGTGTAGTGGTTAAAAGTACAGAGGAGCCAGGTTCAGTTCATAGCACCCACAGGGCCTCTCATAACCATCTCTCTAACTCTAGTTTCAGAGGAGTCAATGCCCTCTTTAGCGTCCATGTACCTGATGCATAGACATACATGTAGGCAAAACACCCATACACATGAAATAAAAAAGAGTATTCTTTGCATTGTTATTTATAATAGCAAACAACTGGGACAACCATAAATGTCCACCAGTAAATACACTTGTATAAATCATAATTCATATCACAACTGAAATACTGTAAAGTTATTTAACTCCCTGAGAGACATATATAGATATATTCAGATCTTCACGACACATTGTTAATTCACAATCAGGAAATCTGTAGGCATGATTCCATTTACTTTAAGATGAACCCAAAGCCATAGATCTGTGTGAATGTAGGTAGATGCATAGGTAAGCACTTGGAGTTATGAAATATTATAGATTAAGCTGTTTGCCCTGGGAATAGGAGTGAAGGGAGTGGGGAGTGAAGTAAGTAGGACCTTAACATTATTTTATCCTGCATACTTCTGACCTATGCCTTTTTTATAATAAGAATGAATTTATGGGTTGTTTATGTAACTCATTAAACTTTATATAAAAATAGGAAACTTGCAGCTTAGTTTTCTGGGAAAAGCACTCAGAATTGCTTCCCAAAGATGCCATTCAGGAAACCACAGGTGGGTGTAATGGAAGTTTTTTCTTTTTATTTTGGTAATGTTTGGTCTGTTTATGTAATTAGGTATGAGAGAGCTTTTCCCCCCATAGACTTTCCAGAAAACATACCTGTGTTGCCTGCATATGAGGGGAACTACCAAGCTGGCTGAGCCCACCACTTAGCATACAGGTTGGAGTGGGTGGGGAATACGGTTGCCACTTGCTGAGTGGAATAGTGTGGTCATCATTAGAAATGATTTTGCATAAGCTGCTTGTCTGTACCCTAGTGTGTCCACTCCTTTGCTGGCTGTAGAACCCAGTACTCAGACAGTGAAGCCAAAGCATCAGGTTCTCACCAGCTTCTGTGGAGCTCAGTCTTAGAAACGCCCTTCTCCAGGTCACCAACGGTCAGGCCTGACTTGGCCATTCCCTGGGCAAGCAATTCTATTCTTATGTACACTCTGCGTAGTAATTGATGGCTGGTGTGTCAGTCTCCCACTCTGCTCTGTTTCCTGCTTTTCGTGTTTTGTTCATAGTCTGTATCCACAGTACCCAGTCCAGTGCCTGAGCCCCACAAGATGCTCAACAAATGACTGTTAGATAAATCTGACTTTCAAGCAACTTTTTAAAAAAATTATTATTGTATGTGTATGGGTGCTTTGCTTGTGTGTATGTCTGCATGCCACATACCTGCCTGGTGCCTGCAGAGGCCCAGTGAGGGTACCAGATCCCCTGGAACTGGAATTACAGACAGTTGTGAGTCATCATGTGCGTGCTAGGGATTAAACCTGGGTCCTCTAGAAGAACATCCAGCTCTTGACTGCTGACCCACCACCTCTCTAGCCCCACAGTGTGTATCTAGGTGCAGGTGCAGTGAATGTAAATGTGTGTGTGTGTGTGTGTGTGTGTGTGTGTGTGTGTGTGCGTGTGTGTGTGTAGATGTGTAGGTCAGAGGACAATTTCAGATGTCATCCTTTGAGACAAGGTCCCTCAATAGCTTAGAGCTCACCATTTAGGCTAGACTAGCTGACCAGTGAACTCCAGAAATCCCACCTCCATCTCTCCAACATTAGATTTATAAGGGTTTGTGGGATCAAACTCAGGTTCTCCTGCTTGCAAAGCACATGGTTTGCCCATTGATCCACCCATGTAGCCTATACCTCAATCTTAAATAAGTGAAACTGTAGTTTGCAGTGGTAGGATATGAGAGAAAAGGCTAGAAACTCGGTAGTTAAAAGCTGGTACAGTTAAAGCTAAGCTGTGGCCAGTTTGGCTTGGTGTTTGCACTTCGGAGTCCATAGGCAGTGACTTTTGACTTTGCAAGTGAACCTCCCGTGCCTTACCTCTTACTCCGTAGACTGGAGACACCACTGCTCATCTGCCTCCTGGGATGCTTTCTGGGCTTCGGTGAGACAAGGATGAAGAGATTTCCCAGTGACCTCAGTGTATGGATGGGGATGCTCATCCTTGCTCTTGTTGGCTGCTTCCCAGAACATATATGACATGAGTTGTTCTCCCAGTCAGATTTTCTAAACACCCCTTTAAATACCAAGCGATTATTATTTAACTAACTTTGGAGATCCATCTTCTAAAAATGGAGTCATTTCCTGAAACACTCTAACAAGCATCATACCTTTTAGTTCAGGAACATTATCATAAGCAGCAATTACTGTCCTGTGGAAAGCACAGAAATACTGCCTGAGCCCACAGAGGTGTGGGCCACTGTCATGCTTTACGGCTACTCTGATTTTTAAGCTCTTTTGTCTTAGCTCCCTTAATGGCCAGTTGTCAATTCTTATTACTCTCAGTGGCCTGTGTGTAGTATATTCTTCCATCATTATAATTTCCCCTTGTAATAGGCTGTCCTCTTGAGAATCAGATAGCCAAAGATGCTATAGTTGTGCATAAATAACAGTGACTTGATGAGGGTCCTTAGGAGCTCTCTGATGAATCAGATGAGATATCTTCAGAATTGTGGTGTAAGTTGAGGTTTTTTTCTTCCTCTTTGACATCACTATTCTATATAGTTGAGGTAGACAAAGCCTCACCATGCACAAACTCTCCCTTCCCTCCATTCTTGTCCCCACTCCCAGTGGCTCGCTTGTAGGGATTAGAGGCATGTGGCACCAAGTCTGACTCTCTGTTTTCTATTCTCCAGTTTCAGCTTGAATCCAGCACAGGGCAGTAGACCAGCCTAGACCTCCCAACACTTCTGGCCCTCAGGGAGAAGCACTTTGTGCTACTGGGAGTGACATGGGCTTCAAGCTCTGAACTTGTTTACTTCTGTGCATTCAATTATTCTCCTCTGACCAGGACCAAGACTGGTGCTGTCCATGTCAGTGAAAGCACTCGGTTAATTCTAACGTGCTAAAAACCGTGCTAACGTAATGCCACCCTAGCACAAGGCTGCACTTTTGTCTTTAGTTCTTCTGAGAATCTGGCTTGAGCAGAATTCTCTGTTTTTATCTAAGAAATTCTTCAGCAGCCTCTCTGTGAACCCCTGTTCTTTGAAGGGGGTGGCATCCCATAAAACCATTGTGAAGCTGCTGTCTGGTAGATGAAGTAAGGTTGCAGGGGAGAGGTAATGGAAAATACCACCATGTGTGGGGTGCAGTGAGCTGAGACAAGGGGGAAAGTTCCCGTTTTTTCTAGATTTCGCCAAAATGTTGATTTATATCTACAGAGGGGAAAGTATTAACTATGTGGTGTGTTCCTGGGCTTGAATAGAGAAACTGTTGAAAATTAAGTAGATCCATGTTATCTTCTAAATTAATATTAAATTTATCAGATTAAATGATGTATTTCTGCAGGAACCATCTGTCTTGAGCACAGTACGAGATGACTTGTGACTATTGAGTAATTTTTTTTTTTATCAACTTGAAATTTGCTCTGGCGGATAGCTGCCCCGTGCCCATCATCTGCTCTTTCTGATTTCTTTGGACTCTTTGGGATCTAGTTTGCAGGAATTCTCCGTTATAGCTCTGGGTTCTCTGGTGCTGCCTGACCCTGGAGGCCTGGAGTATAGACCTTGTTGTGCCTTCATTATATAGTTAATAGAACCCCCTGAGTGCCTGTTTAAATGTCCTGTCTAATGAAATGCGGCAACTTTAAAGACACCTCAGTCTGAAATGCGAACGAGAGACAATGAGGCTGAAAATGAAGTATGAGCAGCCATGGAGTAGACAGAGAAGCTGAGTGTTGGTTATGAAGGAAGCAGGAGGAAGAGCTCAAGATCTACGTTTATATACCGAACTTTCTTTCTTTAAAATGTATTGTGTATGGTCTGCATGCTTGTGTGCATGCATGTATGTGTGCGTGCATGCATGTGTGTGCAATTCTTTCTATCTTCGCATGAATTCTAGGAATGGAACTCAGGCCACCAGGCTTGTGGGACAAGTGCCTTCACCCTCTGAGCCAGAGTCATCTTGCCTTCCATATTGTATGCCAGTAGTCACCATCATTGCCATAGGGATTGTCAGAACAGTGAGTGCCGGATCTGCCAGTTTTGATGTTCTGGCTATTTATAGCATCGGGCTGCCTCCTTGCTCTTGTTTGCTTCAGGTTCCATCACTTCTCTAACTCATGTTTTATCACTCAATTTTAAGTTCATCAATGGCCTGTCATCCACTGATTTCAAAGAATAAAGTCAAGGCAGGGTGTCAGCTGGCTAGAGAATCAGATGGCCAGGAATGTGCTCAGGAGCAGAGATAGGCTAGCTTTAAAGCAAGGTGTTTCATATGTTACACACACACACACACACACACACACACACACACACACACACACACAGAGAGAGAGAGAGAGAGAGAGAGAGACAGAGACAGAGACAGAGACAGAGACAGAGAGACAGAGAAAGACAGAGAGGGAGAGAGACAGAGAGAGACAGAGAGAGACAGAGAGACTAACCCAGCCTTGAAGAGAACCTGTTCAAGATGGACTCTTCAAAGACAGAAGTTCCTTGAACAAACACGAGAGGAAGTTCACGAGGCCTGACTAACATTAAGTAAAGTTTGGTTAGCTAATTGCCTGGTGGCATTTGACCCACATTTTGCTGTCCTTTAAGATGATTTCCAAATAGATGAGCAGTGTGTGCAGCACATCTGGACCAGAGGTGTCTGAGTGGACTTTTGTTACAGAATCTACCCCTGAGTTGTCCTGGCACAAACATCAAGCAGTATAGAAATGAGATGCAAAATATGATTTGAAGGGAGGGAAGAACACCAAGTCCTCCCTTACCTGGTATTTAGGTTAGTGAAAACAGCAAACCCTGTGTCAGAGTCATTTTTGAGTAAGGAAGGAGCGAGATGATATATGTGGTCAGTGAGATAATTGGACTCATGGAGTTGGGACAGCAGCTGTGGAATCAGACCAATTTTTGTCCTCATCGATTAGGCTTCTTCTAGTAACTAAACTGTCACCACAGCAATTTCGCTACAACAGTGACCTGTGATCACAGTGTTTAAATTCCACTATAGCCATGTACCTCCACCCCAGGACCAGGGCACCAACGGTGAGCCGTTAAAATGCATGAAGTGGCGCCTCACTGGGAGGCCATTCTGATGGCAGTGACTCCAAGTGTGAAACCATGAAATCAGTTTGAAATTCTTTACCTTCAGATACAAAACCTTAATACCATGGTGACCTTGGGCTGTAATTTGGGTAACTGTCACTTTTATGCCCTATTTACAGTAGGGAGGTAGATTGGTTAAAAAACAGGTGTTTGCAGTCACTAGTATTCATGGGTTGATTCCAGTATACATGTCTTGGATGAATGTTTGCAAAGTCTTTACTCCCCATTGTCCATAGATATTGGTCCTCTCAAGCCCCTTTCCTAAAAGGGTGCACTGTCTGTGGATGCCCTGTGCCCACTCTCCTACTTATAACACCTATCAGGATGCAAATATTGTTATTCTGTCCTCTTTTGGGAACAACGAAGATGAAACAAAACACAGAAAACAGTTTTAAAAAACTATTTCCAATCATTGGTCAAATCTATGGATGCCAGAAGGTAGGTGCAGAAGGCCAACAGTTCTGCTTGAAGAAACTCATGTGAGATTTGTCTGTCTTTCTCTCACCACGTGTCAGGTTGTGCTTTCTAGTGCACTTTCTTTAGCTGAGGTCCAGAACATTCCTGCTGCTGTGGGAATTCCTTGCTAGCCTCCATCTGTGTTTGCTCAGCCCTTGCTTCACTGGGTTGCTGTGTGTCCAGCTCACACTAAAGAGTTTTGGTTGTTGTTGTTACAGGACAAAGAATGTCACTATGTGTTCCACTGGCCTAGAACTCTTCATGAAAACCAGGTCGACTGAACTCAGACAGATCCATCTGCCTCTGCCTGGGAGTGCTGGGATTAAAGGTGTGCCACACCACACCCAGAGAGTGACTGAAATCTGTGTTTGTGATGCATCAGTTGTTCAATGGTTTAAACAGAGTCCCTGTGGATGATTACATACATCATCTCTGTAGACATTCTTTTCTCTCTTTCTTTTTTTAACATTAGCAAACAAACAAACAAACAAACAAAACAAACTTATTTAGAAAGATTTGACAGCATTTGAAAATAGGTCCTAGTTTTCTTGTTTTACTTGATGAAACAGAAAGGTTAATTTCCATAAATGCTTTTGGTGTGAAGTCTACGAAGGACCATGCTTCCTTCAGTTGTCCAGCAGCTCAGTGGACTGCTCAGTGGTCCTCTGCTTCCCACTTCAACCATCAGCATCCTCCTGCATCTATCTGATGGCTTTCTTCACTAGCAAGGTGTGCTGGTTGGGTTAACTGTTAACCTGACACAACCTGTGATCACCTGGGAAGAGACTCTCATGAGTCATGATCTAGAACAGTGGTTCTCAACCTTCCTAATGCTGAGACCCTTTAATGCAGTTCCTCATGCTGTGACGACCCCAACCATGAAATTATTTCATTGCTGCTTAATAACTGTAATTTTGCTACTGTTAAGAATTGTAATGTAAATATCTGTGTTTTTCAATGGTCTTAGATGACCCTCATGAAAGGGTTGCAGCCCACAGGTTGAGAACTGTTGACCTAGGCCAAGTTGGCCTGTGGACATGACTGTCCTGATTGTTACTTGAGGTGGGAGGCTCTACCCTGAATGTGTGCGGTACCATTTTATGGGCTGAGCCTTAGACTGTGTAAATTTAATGGAAGTTTTCTGAGTGCAAGGAGGCAAATAAGGATGTGATGTGGCCAGCAGCCTTGACTTTCTGGCCCTTAACTTGGAGATGTAAGCCAAATAAACTCTTTCTTCTTCTGTGTTGAGTTTTGTTAGGGTTCCTTATTAAAACCTTTGTAGGCAGGCAGCAATCGTTTAAGCAATGAGGATTGTATGTGAGTTTCTTCATCCCCACATGGATGGGTGTGGAGTGCATGCCCCATGCCTCCTTGGCGGGTCCCCAGAATAATTGACTTCCAATCATCCACAGTAGCATTTGCTTTTCTCTCTCTCATGCTCACTTTCCCCTTCCATATGCTTGCTGAGATTCCAAATACAAAAAATCCCTGCAAAACAAGCCTTGGACTCTAGTGGGCTGTTGTTGGTGCCAAATCTAAGATGGAGTCATTCTCTAGGCTCCTGCTGAAGTTCCTCTGGCCTATATAGCTGGCCTTTTGCCACCTCCGAATCTCTTAAAGCAAACCAATCAATTCCTGAAACCCCTCGATGTTTTTCTCTTACCTTAGAACAGAAGCCAAGATCCCTAATGCATCCTCTTTGCCCTACAAAGACCTGGCTTGTTTCTGTCCTTCAGTGCCTAAGACCCTCTGGCAATGTCCTTGGTTCTCTGTGTGCCTTATCCTACTAGCTTGAGTCTCTTTGTATCCCCTTTCCTCTTCTGGGGTGTTTGTTCCCACTATCTTACTTCCAACTCTTTCCTGGACCTCTCAGGCTTGGTCCAGCATCTCAAATTCAAGTTCCCATTGAGCCCTGTGTCTTATTACCTTAATGCTTTCCATTTGTGCACACCTGACTTGCTTTCAGCCGTGTCTAACTAAGAATATGAGCAAAACACAGCTGTATTAGAACGCCCCTACATCCACTGGTCTCCATGCTGCCTGTTCCTTTCTGATAGAGCTATAGGGGTGACCTGTGCAAGACACCATGTGACTCACAACATCTAAAAGATTTGCTTTATAAAATTGGACAAAAACAAAAAAAGTTAGAGATCCTTTCCCTAGATTGTGAGCTTTTTAGGAGCCAGGCGTCTTGCTCACAATTGTGACCTAGCACAGGGCACTATCGGCGATCCAAAGTAGACAAAATACAAATACTATTTTACTGTCTGACTTGAAAGCACTTCTAGGAATATTGCCCTTCTTTCCTCCTTGCTGTTATTGGTCCCCACGCCATGGATTGTGGGCGTCCCTGTGGCAGCTCTGCCAATGACAAGCACCCCTTTTCAGACAGCCTGACCTCCTCAGGGCTCTTGACAGACCACATGGGATTTGCCTCTGTAGGGTTGCAGGACTGTTTACTGGCCTCCCAGATGGTCCTTTTTTACTAGAGAGAGAGAGAGACTTCCTTTTTTAATCTTAAACTTGTTCAGGTGTTTCAGAGCAGGCGTGAATGGTACCGTTTTCCAGATCAAAAAGAGTACCTTCCTGCTTTTATGTTTACGTGGGGAGACATGATTAAGCTGAGTTCAATGTGAGGAAATCAGAGTATAGTGAAGAGCAGAAAGGATATAGCTTTGATTCTGACCACACAAAGAATGAAAATGTCCATACTGGATGGTGCTATTTCTTTTGCATAATTTCTCTTTGACCTAAAATATATTGCTGTTTTTCATGCTTCTCAGCAATGCCTCTCTGAGCGCCTCTGATCTGGCTTCCAGTTGCCTTGACAGCTACTTCTCTTGGTATGCACTAGGACAGGGCTGTGAAGCTACACCTTGGTCTATATCCAAGCTACCACTGTTTTTGTAAATGTGATTTTATTGTAACATAGCCACAACTCATCTAGTTATGTGTTGTCTATGCCCCCCTTTCCATTTAGATGGCCATACTGTATGGCCTGAAATGCCCAGCCCTTTGCAGAGGGCGTGTAGTAATCTGCTTTAGGAAGACTGTTACGGTTTGGGTCTGGTTTGTGTCTTAAAGGTTCATGTGCTGAACACTTGGTCCCTGGAGTAAGGGTGTGATGGAAACTTTGAGAGGCAGGGCCTAGCTGAAGGTAGCGCATGCGGCTCCACTGTCATGAATACATTCATTTTCTCTCTGTGTGGTGGGACAGGACTAATAGTTACTGAAAAAGACCATGTCTGCTCCTCCTCCAGTCCTCACTCACATACGTGCCATTTCCGTCCTTAAGGTTGTTTCCCTTTCTGTTTCACAGTCATGTTGTGATATTGCTGATGCGGTCCTTTCCAGGATGCTGGTATGTGCTATATGGACCTTCTAGTCTCCTGAATCATGAGTCAAATAAGCCTTCTTTCTTTGTTAAAAATATATGCAGGCTCGGGTATATTGACATGGGAACACAAAATTGAAGAAGACAAAGGTCTTTGTACTTAACTGTACCCATTGGTTGTCTTCATTTGCCTTTCTCGCTAGAGTATTGCATTCATCTGAGCCCTTTATGTGCTATTATCTCTGGCTACAAAGGCACCCTGCCCTTTACTGCTTAGAAAATGCCTCCTACAAGCCAGCATCTCTGCTTAGTTTTAATCTTCCTTGCAAAACTTCTGATTTCTCACAAATGTATTTTTTTTTCCTCTTCTGGATTCCCATGACACTTAGAGGTAGGCATTAAAATGGCTCATCACTGTTAGTCTCATGGTGTCTGGCTTTGAGCCTGCAACCAGGTAGTTGATAAAATAATGCATTCATGTTGGAGCATTGACTGTTCTTTTAAAAATGTTTTATTTCTTATTACCTGTGTATGACAGGCATACAAATGTGCATGCCATAGCACATGTACGTTACATATGGAGGTCAGAGGACAAGTTTGTGGAGTTGGAGTCCATTTTTACATGGATTCTGGGATCTAAGTCAGGTCACCAGGCTTGTGTGTCAAGATCCTTTACCCACTGAGCTATCTTACTGTCCCCAGTGGATATTCTGTACCAGTGTACAGGACAGCACAGAGGCTACAGAAAACACACATTGTAAAGGACATGGATCAACTGTTTCCTACTTTCCCCGTATCCAACCATCTTACAGATGGAAAACACGAGGTGCAGTTGAAGAGGAGATTTGGTCAGGATTCCTAGTAGATGTGATCCTAGCTCTTCTGACCCTCTCAGCTGCTCGGTGGGGACAGCCTTTAGTGACAAGGAGTAGGGGTTGTGGTGTGACTGGAAACAGTCTGTTGGCTGCAGAGGTGGTAGGAGAATTATTAATACTTTATTCCCCCTGGAGGAAGCTGGACATTTATTGGTAGACTGACCACCTATAGCAGGAAATGGAGTAGTTTAATATCCATCTTTCATTTAAATGCACTTTGACTTTTTCATCCCCTTTTGCCTTTTCTTGTGGAAACCGAGAATGCTTCACCATGCCTGGTATCATCCCTGCCTCGTTGGTTAAATCTAAACACCTTTAAGGTTGCTTTGAATCCATGATGATCTTTGTAGCTGCAGCTTGGTGACCTGAATGTTACCAGCAACTTAATATTTTCCTTTTTTCATGGAAGATGGAATTGAAAAATGGAAAGCAGTGTTTTTCAACAGTTTCTCATATTTATCTGAGTGGTGGTGATTTCATGTTGCTAGAACAAGCGAGCTGCTGGAAGCTTCGCATTTTCTGACTGCCTAATGGGAAGCATTTGATCTGGCTAGGAGCCGAATTGTCCATCTTCCTGGGGCTGACAACCACTTACGGAGTTATGAGCGTGCACTTTAATCGACTTCCTAGACACCTCTCCACTGGGGGAGAACCTGCAGATGAGGAAAGGAGTGTGTGAGTGCTGACGAGCAATTCCTGAGATTGATAGGTGGTTTGGATCTCATTTTAAGTACCAGGAAAGCCGCATTCATCATCTCGGAGAGCAGATTTGAATGAGAACTTCAAGCTGGACCTTCTCTGCTAATACTTAACGGAGTTACACTCTAAGAAACCAGACATTCATTTTTTTTTTCTTGCTAAAGAGCTGTGAGAGAGATCACATGACACTGGATCCTTTTAAATTAATGGGCTTTTGAGGTCTTTGGGGCATGTTTTAAAAAGACATTCATTTTTGCTGGCTTCTCAAGGTTCCAGTTTTTGGCAGTGACACTTAAGCATTATAGGAATGTTTGCTTACAAATAGAATTCAGTGGCTTAGAGTCTAGATTATGTCCTGTTGCTAGAAACATGGGCAATATTTGGTCTCTGTTCGTTGAATGGCTTTGTAATTAGGATGGTGTCTGACTAACAAATGCTCCTCCTCCCATAGAGGCCATTACAGCTTGCACTTCCCACTGACAGGAAAAGATCTTACCAGAGGACTAGTCTAGACGTGTGGATGAGTTGTAATCAAATATATACATCCAGGCTATGTGTACATGTCTGATTGTGCTTGGTTTGTTACTTCTTAATACCGGCCAGCAAGGGGAGAATTTTAAGTAAGGGTAGGAATTTTATAAGATTCAGGCCAACGTCAATAAGTAAACTTCTAGAAAGCAGATGCCGTCAGCCAGTGTTTGCAAAGGGAAAGGCACTCTAGCATGCAGGAGTGTTTCACGGGCTCTGTGTCCTGGGCGCTGATCTCTCCACTCTGGGACTGTACTTTGATGCCTGGGGCACATAATGTGCACCCATAGGAAGAGGGAGGCTTCAGGCCTTTCTTTGTCAGTGCTGGTGAGTTCATGTGCCACTGCAGCCAGCAGCCCCAGAACTGGAAAGCAAGAGTCGAACAGATGCTCAACAGCCAGACAGTGAATGGAGAGCTTGTAGCCGGAAGCCTGTAACCCAGACGTGGGGAGTGAACCGAGAGCCATGGAGAGGGTTTCAGTCTGGGCAGCTGAGGCTCTGACGCCAGAACTGGGCTTCTGCTAAGGAAAGCTGCTGGTGACATTTGTAGTGGCTCTGTTTAAGGACAGGAAGTTTGGGAAGGTTAGATGACTGATAAGAGCTAAAGCGCAGTCAGAATTTGAAGGACTGGCGACAGCCATTTCCACAATTGTCCCTGGGGACTCCAGGGTGACCTTTTGTGCCCTCTCCTGCTCCCCTCTCCCCCTTCTAAGGGGACTCGAAGAATTTTCTTTACAAGGAAGTCAGGCTTTATCTAAGGGGGCCTTATTTTGAAGAGAGTTCCTTGGTTGTCTTTTGAAATGTCATTTCCTGCTTCTGCAAACAAGGAAGCAGGAATCTCATCCACTTAGAACTTCATTCACCACAGCTTCCTGCTGCCGGCACTCATCACCAGGTTACTGATTCCTTCCTCCACCTGTCATGTCTAGCATCTTTAAATCGAGAGAGGCAGCTGGCAAAGCATCCGTGAGAAACAGGGAGAGGGTATGTGGAGAATAACCCCTTCAAGTCAATCCCTCCACACCAAGACACCAAATGGCACAGGAAATGCGTTCTATCCTTTCAGGACCAGAAATGGAGATGAAAACATGGGGCTGGCTCTTTGTTGAGAAATTATTAAGAATCTCAGGACAGCAGCAACACAGCAGTAAGCCAGGGACAGCGCCCTCCCATGGCTACTGCAGACATTGCAGGTCCCATACCGCACAAACTAGGGTTTGATGTTTCTTCCTTGGATGAATCCCAAGACTGGCACTGACCAATTCTTTGCAAGTATCCCTGTAACATCCATCAGATATTAAAGTAGGAGGTGTCTCAGGGTCTCTGATTTCTCTCAATCCCTAAATGTATGGCTTGTTTCCTTTATTCCCTTTTCTTCCACCTTTTTTCCTTTGTATGTATGTGGTATACGCAGGTGGGCACATGTGTTTTCAGGCGTACTGTCTTGTGTGTTTGCACATGGAGACCAGAGATCAATGCCAGGCGACCTCTCTGTCATCTTCTGCTTTATTTCTTTGAGACTGGAGTTCCTCGTTTGTCTAGACTGTCTGTCCAGGAAGCCCCCCAGATCCTCCTGGCCCCACCTACCAGTGCTGAACTACACAAGCTCTTTCTGAATGTTGCAGAGACTGGAACTCAAGCCTTTGTGCTTGTGAAGCACAAAGTATTTTCCCCACTGAGCCATCTCTTGGCGCTTCTTTTTTAAAAGACATTTTCCAGACTAATTTCTGATTTTGTGGACCCCTTTTCACCTCATCGCCATGACATCTGTTCCTCTCAAAATTCTGGGCCAGTACTAAGTAAGCTAAAAGATGCTTGATGGGAAAGTAAGGCTGATTACAAAACAACAAAGCACCAAATTCACGGTCATTTGTTCTGCGTGGTGGGATTAGCCGCAGATGAGAGCATGGATGGAGGGTGCACATGCTGCAAGGGACAGTGGGTGGGCACCTGACTCCCGTACCAAGTGAGCAGTGAGCACACAGCTAAAAATAGAAACATCAGGAAGAGAAGGAGCCCATCCTTTTTCCAGTTGGCATAGACATTTCCGGTAACGATGAACACCAGGAGCTTTACCGAACTGACTCGGAGAAGGCTGTAATAGTAGGTTTACTGTCAGTGGTAGTAGATTCCTTTGGTCTTAGGATTAGCACTGCTGTGATAAAATGCCATGACCAAAAGCAAGCTGGGGAGGCAAGGGTTTGTTTGCTTGTACTTCCCCGTCATAGCCATCACTACAGGAAATCAAGGCAGGAACTCAAACAGGGCAGGAGCCTGGAGGCAGGAGCCGATGCAGAGGCCATGGAGGGCTTCTGTTTACTGGCTTTCTCAGCCTGCTTTCTTACAGATGCCAGAAACACCAGCCCAGGAGTGGCCTCACCCACAGAGGACTGGGCCCTCCCCCATCAATCACTAATTAAGAAAATGCCCTGTCTATAGCCCTAGAGGCATTTTCTCTATTGAGCTTCCCTGCTCTCAGATGACAATAGCCAAGTTGACATAGAACTACCCAGCACAATTGACATGCACAAACACATCACTAAGCCACACCTTTCCTTTCGTATTCATCTCCAAGATCACACATTAATATTGACATCACAGCATAAAACATTTTCACACTTAAAAACGTCTCATGAATCTTAGAAATCCAAACACTTTAAAAATTCAGTCTTTGCCGTGCAGTGGTGGCACACACCTTTAATCCCAGCACTTGGGAGGCAGAGGCAGGAGGATCTCTGTGAGTTCCAGGCCAGCTTGGTCTACAGAGCAAGTTCCAGGACAGCTAGGTCTGTTACACAGAGAAACCCTGTCTCATAAAACAAAATTAAAAAAAAAAAAATTCAGTCCATTTTTAAAATCCAAAGTCTCTCAACTGTGGGCTCCTATAAAATAAAAAGTAGCTAAATACTTTCATATTTCAAGAAGGAAGAGCCAGCGTACAGCCATAATCAAATCAAAGCCACATCAAATTTTGGTGTTATCCTTGGTGGTTGTTCATCCCAAGGCCACCAAAGTATTGGCATCTCCAAAGCGCTGGGATCTCTAGCAGCAACTGGTCTGCACTTTCACCAACAGCCGCTCTGGGGCTCTCTTCAGGGACCCCAGCCCTACCACACAGTGCCAAGCTTCAGATGCTCTCCATGCCCTTCACACCTTCAAAAAGCATACCATCTGGGTGACTACTAAGTTCAGCTCCCAGCATGAGGTACAAACTCAGCCACCTCTGGAACACGGCTTGTATGTGCCAACCCCGAGGAAACACTTCCCAGAAGATTTCACCTCAGTGATGCTGGTCTCTTCATCACTGCTAATTTCTCAGATCCAGATGGCCAGCATCAATTGTTCTGGTAAAGCAAAGATTTGACTTCAGTGGTGCTGGTCTCTTGTTAATAATAGCTGAATCTTCAGTGCTACCTGCCCAGAACCACAGATTTTTAATTCAAAGTGGCAAACGATCTGAATATAGCTTTTAAACTTCCCTCTGAACTTCACAAGCCAGGCCCCATCATTTTCACTGCCCTCAGCATTACCTTCCAGCCTCCCACAGAACAGCTCGCCAGGCTGTGAAGAATCGATGGCTTTTCTGGCCCAGAGTTCCAGATTCCTTCCAAAATCCTCCCCAAAACACGTGGTCAGGTCTGTCACAGCAACACCCCACAATCCTGATCTCAGTTTCTGTCTGAGTTAGGGGTACTGTTGCTGTCATGAAACACCATGACCAAGGACAAGTTGAGGAAAGGGTTCATTGACTTAACTCCCACATTATAGCCCTTCATTGAAGGAAGTCAGGGCTGGAACTCAAGCAAGGTAGGGACCTGGAGACAGGAGCTGATGCAGAGGCCATGGAGGGGTGCTGCTTACTGGCTTGTTCCCCATGTCTTGCTCAGCCTGTTATAGAACCCAGGGCCACAGGAGTGGCACCACCCACAGCAGACTGGACCCTCCCCCTTCAATGGCCAATAAAAAACATGTTCTACAGACATGCCTGCAGCCTGATCTTTGGAGGGATTTTTTTCAAATGAGGTTTCCTCTAACCAGATGACTCTGGCTTATGTCAAGTTGACATGAAACTAGTCAACACATCTCCCACATGCAAGGTAGAAACTTTTTCCAGTCCATCATCAAAGCCCAGGAGAAGGGAGAGAGAAGTTCTTCCTGGTTTCACAGCTCCCTGCACCCATATTTATAATAGACCCTCAAGACATAATTGCATGGTAGCAGGAATTTATAAGCAACGAGAAAGGCCTATGGCCATGCTTAGTCCCTTTTGTGTTTGAATAGTGGGGGTGGATGTTGGTGAGAACAGAGCTCAGTTGAAGGGTATATAAGTGTTGGGTATTACTGGACATCAGTTGTAATGCTGCCCTTTCCCCTGGCACTCTATCCTTGTGAAGCACTTGTATTCTTGGGTTATTGGATTGTAATTTGGAAGCAACTTTTTAATTTAGCTGCATAAATATGATGCATGCCTTTAATTACTTCTTCCACTGCCTTTTCCTTAGCAACATGTGATGTGGTGGCCATCTTAGCAGCAGATGTGATGGAAGTTCCAGAGCATGTTAATATCCTGTCTCAGTGATGTGCAGGGTGTGTGTGTGTGTGTGTGTGTGTGTGTGTGTGTCTGTGTCTGTGGTGGGCTTTTTCTTAAACCACAAGAGATTTCACAGCCCCAACTCAAGATAATTGGGGTATTTGTGGGCAAGTGGGAGCTATTGTCTCTGGGAGTGGCCCTCAATAATGGCAGATGAGAGTCTGCAGACAAGTAACCCCGATTTCAATGTGACAGAGGTACAGTTCTGAGATGCACTAGTCAGGGCCCCTATTGGGCCAGCCAGCTCATTGACTGTCTTTATATTCCTTTTCCTGCTTTCCTCCACTTCGTTACTGCTTCCTGGGGGCCACTTAAGTTCAGTTCTAAGGTCATACAATTAATTAAAAGATGCCCATATAATATGTATATGTATATGTATATGTATATGTATATGTATATGTATATGTATATGTATATGTATATGTATATGTATATGTGTGTGTATATATATATATATATGTTAATATGTCTATAGTCATTCTATTCTGCTATCTTCTATAGATCTTGCAGTAACTGTGGCACTCAATGGGGGCATGCACAGGTCCTTAAACTTTTATCTGATGACTAGAAGAGGAAACCAGGAATTCTGTTGGAAACTTTCTCACATATTTATGACTTTTCATCCTATATTGATTTGTGCAGTAAATGTTTATAGAGGCTGCCCGTTTTCTCTGGCACCATGTTATGGGCTAAGTGTATTGTGTATGGGGGGGGGTGATGATGCTAGAGATTTCAGAGTGATACCAGAGTACGGTGAGGACATGGGGTATATAGGTAATTGTGGTCAGTATGACAAAGATGAGAGGCCAAGAGGCTGTAGGACAGACAAAGGAAGGACATTACCAGGGAGCAGAAATGTGATCAAAGGCAGGGAAGGGCGAAATGACTCAGTCCTTGGTGAGAGCTGCAGGCAGTGAGACACAGTTTGAAGACTCTGTAGAACCCTGAGATGAGAACATGCATACCATGCCCTGTGTGACAGACCGTGAAGGGGGATGGAGCACAGAAATGTCATGGGCTCAGTAACAGACAACCTCTGCAGATCCAAAGGCTGCTGCCCTTAACCACAGGTGGTGAGCACAAAGGCTTGAGACTCAGGATTCTTGGCTCTTTTCTTCTTCTCCTTCTCCTTCTCCTTCTCCTCCTTGTCCTCCTCCTCCTCCTCATTATCATCATCCTCCTTCTTCTTCTTCATAAAATATTATAATTTAACCTCACATTTTTAAAATTAGTCTTTTGATTTAGTTAGGGTCTTGGGAACACAGAGTATACCCATGGTCATATTGGCAATGAATTTATTAAGAGAAATATGAACTTTCTTTGTCTTCTTCAGAAGAAAGGACTCCAAAAATAAATGCGCCAAAGTACCGATGTAATGTCAGTATATAGCTCATTATGGAAGTGGGCTGAGGATGGTGCTGACCACATAGTAGATTATCTCCTGCCCTGCTCTAGGCCTCTATGAGCAGCTTGTGCTCATTTTCAAATGCACCTCCAAGGCCTGGGATGAGGATAACTTGATGGTAGAGTGGTCGTCTAGCATGCCCAAGGCCTTGTGCTGTAAAGAAAAGCTAATTCATTCTAAATATGTCATTCTAAAATAGTACAGTGGTGTTACATTGTCACAATGTGGAGACTTTGGGTGAAAGCCAGTACACTATTCTTCCCAACCCCTTTGTAGAGATGCTGCTAGAAAAACCCTTTTAAAGTCCATCCCTCTCAGTGAAGACCTCCACTCCATGAAGAACTCAAAAATAAAGCAAACTCAGAGTATCCCACTCTGTATGTGTAGTATATGCATGTGGGTAAGACCCACCAGTCATAAGGGTTTACCTTTAGAATAGTTGAGCACACTGATGGGGGTGAGGACTGGACAATGACAACAGTACACTGTGTAGCACCACTGTCTCTACAGTTTTAGGATGATCTGTTGTCATAGACCACTCACGTTTCCCTTTCTTTCCTGCTCAACCCTATTTGGTGTGGCATGGCCCACAGAGAATACTCAAAGTCAATGGCCCTTGCAGACAGCTCTGCTGTTCACAGGCTTTTCCAGCACCACCTTAACTTCATCACGGGTGCTCTTTTGTGAAAAGACTCACTTCACAATAGTCCTGCACTGACCCAAGATCCTGGGCTCTTTTGCTCTGAAGCAACATCGGTTTCCTGCGAGGACTTTGAAAGTCTGAATTTCCGTTTATAGCAGGCTGTACAGTAGAAAGCCAGAGCTGGTCTTTCTAAAAGTTGTACCTCTAGGTCTTTTCTTTCTTTCCTTCTCGTTTTACTATAGGGGAGAGGGTTTTGTGGGTGAGAGTAGCAAAGGTTTTTGTTTGTTTGCTTTATTTTTGTTTTTTAATGAACATGTATTTTGGAAGCAAATGTAAGCGACTCCATAGAAGTGAGAAAAGAATGTTCTAGTCATGCACTGTGAATAGGAGTTTAGACTGCAGAGTGAGGAGGAAATGAGAAGACAAAGCCCGATCTGTGAAGGCATCGAGGAGTGTGCTGAAATGTGCCTTTGCTCCTGGGGAATTTCAAGTTCATGGGGGGGGGGTGTCTCTCTGTCTTGCCATTTGTTTCCCATTCCGGGTCACACCAATTTGTTTGAATTACTCATACTAGCCCCAGCACCTGCACACTCTGTTTTCGCCTTTAAAGTGGGCAGTGCCCGTTGCAGAATATTGTTGCAACACTGGGTTTGCACTGTCTTGAACTCTTCGCGCTCATCGGCCCCTTGGTGCTTTTTGTACATTGAGCCTCTTCAAAGAGCACCATAGAAGAAATGTGTTTGGGTTTTCTTTGGAGAGCTCTTCACGGCTTCTGGTATGCAAGGAACAGAGTGGGGTTTGGAGGCTGTTGTGACTTTCTGCCTGTTTTAAATGCTCCCCAGGAAGCATCTTGTAACTGTTCCCCTTTTATGTTTTCTGATCTTCTTTGTTTTCAGTCCTCCCTAGACAACAGCTGGATCCTGCTTTCAGGACTCTTAATTCTCTGTCCTGTCGTGAGCCATTCTGGTGGGTGGTATTTTTTTTAAGCTTCTGAACCACAGTATTTAGTTAAAACTTTGACTTTGTGGAACTTGTCATTGGTAATGATTGCTCAAATGTAGGGCCAGCGTACCTTTTCCAGGAGCCAGCATCCTTTCTCTTTACCCACTCAGCCTCCTTATCTGAGGACATAAGATGAATATGCCATACAAACATGCCACAGGGTGCATTTTGTGACTGTTGTTCTCAGAATCCTAATGACCAACATCATTTAGTTTTCTTTATTTACCACTTATTTAGTAAAGCTATTCTACTTCTGACTTGGTTTTCTGAGATGGTCAAATATAGAATTTTGTGCTTCTGCGCTTTGTCTACAAATAATGTTCCAATCACCAAGTGCATTATCTTAGTCATTGTGGTGTTACAGTACTGAAAATATTACCAATGGGGTAGTTTATAAGGAATAGAAATTAACTTAACTCACAGCTCAGGAGGCTGAGGAATCCAAGACAGAGTGACTGTATCTACTAAGGGCCTTCTCTTGCTGATGGGAGATGTCATTCTGTAAATGTGTTTCTCATATTGGTTAATGAATAAAGAACTGTTGGCCAATAGGAAAGCAAGATAGGTGGGACTAGGAGACTAGGAGGAGAGAGGAAGTGGTAAGGAGGAGATTGAAGATGGAGGATGGAGAGAGAAGAACGCCAGTCCCTCTCTCTGGTAAGATGAGACCATGTGGAAGTACTTAGATTAATAAAAATGAGTTAATAATTAAGACAGAGCTAGCTGATAAGAAACTAGTAACTGGCCTACAGCTTTATATCTAATACAGAGTCTCGTGTGTTATTTGGGGCTGGCCAGTAGTGACCCCAGGCCGGCATAGAAAAACCCACTCATAACATCTTGCTGCACTATAATATGGCAAAAGACACCACATGGGTGAGGCGGGATAAAGGAGCAGTGCTTGCTTTTAGAACAAGCCCATTTTGCCTACAGTGACACAAATCGACTCATGTGTCTCCTTTATAAGTCTTGGTCCTTCATATCAATGAACCGGGGAAGGTGTTTCCCACATAGAATTTTTAAGGACACACTCAATCCATTTATAGGCATTCAGAAATACATACATAAGTTTTGTGCATGAGAAGGAAGAAATTTGGGGAAAGAAGGATTAAAAGTAAAAAAAATCAAACAATACCTATTGCTAGAATTTTCTCCAGAGTCATTTCTAAATGTTTCCCTTGTTCAGATCATGACTTTTTAGCATGAGCTCTATTGTCACAATTTTGCCTATTTACTTTGAAATCAGATTCCTCCTCCCATTGTCTTGCCATCCATGCATCACTTTAGTTCAGTAAAATGAAGATGGAGGCTTGTGTGGGATTACATCCCTGTGGGACTCTACATCAGTGACGGATTGAGATCTTAAACATATTCTCTAGGATTCAGTATTTCTATTTTTATTCACATGTATGTACACATGGGTCTAAGTGAGTGTGTGCCACATAATTGTGGGGGCCCCAAGGGACCAGAAGATTCTTTGGAGCTGGAGTGCCAGGGGAATGTGAGAGAACTGAGAAGGTACCCATCCTCTGGAAGAGCGAGCAGTGCTCTTACGCAAGGAGCCATCTCTCCAGCCCCAAACCCAAGTCTTAAACATTAAAAATAACTTACTTTTCTGCTAGATTATACGAACTACTGTCCACACAGTCAAGGAATTTCACTACTGAGCTGGGAGACTGCTAGCCCTCCCTCGAGGTCTTTCATCTGAATGGTTCTTCTAGTGATAGGCAGAGTGAAATTACCCAGCGGATGAATGAACTGCTTTAAGACTTACAGGGAAAGTTATCTTAATCGGGTTTTCAAATCTCTTTTTGATAACGTAATTTCCAGGATACATCATTATGACACATGAATTATAATCTAGAAATTAGAATATAACTGTGCAATTTGTGTTTAATTCTATCACTCTCATTTCATATTAGGCCAGCTTCTTTGCAGACTTTACAGTATTGTTGGTTTTTCATAAACAGCTATTTAAAGCTATTCACATAATCAAAATAATATTTATAGACACCCAGGAAATGATTATTCTTAGGATTGTGCAAACCAGAAAAACTTACTGTGTTGTAAATTTGCACTGCCCACCCCCATTAAAAAAAAAAAAAAAAAAAAAAAGACTTCAGATTTTAGTTAAGTTCCATGAATGGATGTTGTGAAAATTTAGTTTCTTTTGGAATGCTCCTACAGTTGAAAGACTAATTTAAATTAGGAGGGCATACTGGGCTTGGAAGAGGGCATTGTGGGAACGCAAAGCGTAATTTACCCCTAAACAAAAGCAAGCTTGTTGGAGCGCATGCTTTATTGCCTGGAAATTCTATATATATGCAAAGTTGCTTGTCTACTCACTGTTGGGTTTTATGTGCTTGTTTTCTCCTTTTGTTTGGAAAAATCAAATGCCGAAAATAGCCCGCATAGCTCTGTATGATACAGGCACAGAGGAACCTACACACACCAGTTCCCGTGCCATGCGACGTGCCTCCCACAGGTAGCAAAGAGCTGGCTCCACACAGATAAAATCAGCATACATGCTTTATCAGAGCCTACTCAGAGTTTCCGGAACATGTTCCACATCATCTTCTATCCCTCCCTCTGACAGGTCCACATCCTGGAGTCCACTCAGTGTCTTCTCTGCTTTTTATTGAGACATGATTGATATACCATACAGTCTGCACACTTTCAGTGCATGGCTCAGTGGATTATGAACCACAGTATGTTATACAACTGTCACCCACCACAAGTTTTAGCACAAAGTGACACCTTGAACCTGAGCTAGTGCTCTCCAAGAATCCATACTTGGGTGAATTCAGTCAGTGAGATGACGGTCCTGGTTATTCTAAGTGTGAGTTCTGGTCTTTGGAACTGCCACTCAGCCTATGCCTTAGCCTCTTGGTATGGCATCTCCTGTCCCTTCATCCCTCTACTCATGCTCAGTATTTGATAGCTTGCCAAAAACTTTCTCACAGGCTCCAGATGGGAAAGCTGAGCAACAACATAACCAGGTTTTGGGTGAGAGATTTCCAGGTGACTGCATGGGGGAGGAGGGCCAGTGCTGTTCGGCACCAAGGTCCTCATTATGCCAACTCCTGCACACAGCCCAGTGAGACCTTGCCTAGTTAGGGACAGCAGGAGACCCCACAGCTAGGGCTGAGCTAAAAAGACAGTTGAAGGTACTGGCTAGATTGGGGGCCCAAATATCAGGATGGAAGATTCTCAAATAAGGGGTCAAAGTCTGAAGGAAGTAAGGAAAGCCTGGCAAATACCCAAATGGGAGCCAATCCTGAAACAGGCAAAGCTGGAGCAGGGAGGAGGACTAGGAAGGGTTTGGTTTGGCTGCTGAACCCGGCACCCTGTGAAGGAATCTCACCGGCTTCTACAGTTGCCACCTCACAATCAGTGGTATACACCCCTCCCCGATTCCTCTAGCTCCCATACATTGCTTCAAGCCCACCTCTCTCCTCACCCTGAGGGCCCATTTAGGACAGACTATACTGGCCGGCATTCTCCCTCATCTGTAAACTCCTGCCTCCGGTCACTGCCTCCAAGCAGAAGTGGGAAGAAGACCTTTGGGTAGCCATGCCCGTTTCTTGTGTGGCAACAAGCTAGACTAGCTGGTTTTGATTAGCGGAGAGGACACGTGAGCATTCCATCACTTAGGGAACTTTGGGTGGGCAGAGAAAGGCTAGACTCTCTGAGACCCTGGAGTGTAGGATCTGGCTCCTTCCCAAGGATCCCATCTCATGGACTGCCCCACATCTGTGATTGTCAGCTCTTGCCATGTTTACTGATTAGAGTAACCTCTTTGTCTAGGTTTGCTTTGTGCTGTGTATATGGTTGGGAAGGTGATGGGAACTTTCCTGGCAAACCTTCTAGAAAAAAAATTCTTGTTTTGTTTTTCTCTGTGTTGCCCTGGCTGTCCTGAAACTCACCCTGTAGACCAGGCTGGCCTCAAACTCACAGAGATAGGCCTGCCTCCACCTCCCAAATGCTGGGATTAAAGGTGTGTGCCACCACTGCCCAGCTCTAAGAAAGTTTTAGTAAGGTCTTTATCTACTGCCTAAAGGTGTGTCCTCTACAGTTTGTTCCAGTTTCCCTGAAACATTTACATATCATTAATTCAGCAGATACTATTATAAAGCAACATATCTATTAATTTGGGCAAATCAAGTATTTTTTTAAACAGTAGGACTTTTATTTTAAGTTGCTATGAAATCAATGTTGAGCAGTATGTATAAGTATGGTGCCTGTGGATCATACTGTCTCATTGTGTTGGCTGGTGGAAAGGTTCAATCTCTCTTTCTAGTGCTATGGGACTGGTTAATAGGGAGGCCCAGTGTCTGTTTTCTGACTGAGAACTAACATTTGAAGTTAAGTTTCTGAATTGCATTAGCAATCTGATTGTCCTTATGAAATAGCCTCTTTGGCTCTCGACACACAGGGCATTGGATATATGGGACCCTTGAACATTAATTTAGTCCAATATGAAGAATACAAGGAAGCCAAAACGTGCTTCCCAGAGAACTGAGTTATAGGGGTAAGACTGATCCCTATAAGACTGATCACAGGCAGTGGCCAGTGATCAAAATGACAATGCCAAAGGAGGTCAGCC
The DNA here is from genome assembly GCA_030556225.1 of Cricetiscus sungorus. Lineage (NCBI taxonomy): Eukaryota > Metazoa > Chordata > Mammalia > Rodentia > Cricetidae > Cricetiscus > Cricetiscus sungorus. Next base: position 13,178,469 of record JANBXA010000372.1, read on the forward strand.
AACGCAGATTTCATCTAGGGGACAGATGGCCAAGGGTGACCCTGGGATGCTAGGTGAGACTTGAAGACGTGGGTTAATGGAGAACTAAAATGGAGGCTGAGGAGAGAGGTTTGCTAAGTAAGTTCAAGGTGAGCATGGGCAATGCACAATGTTAAAAATGGGCAGGGACACAAAACCACAAGTTGGTTTGGTGAAATTGCGTAACTAACACCAAACTCCTAGCCAATTTCAACAAACTGGGCTCCTTTAAATACAAACTATCAAACATCCCCTGTCATGTTCTGTCTTTTGTTTTATCATTTTCAAACTGCCAAAGATTGAAGTTTTTATTTAAACCAAATTTAAATAAAGTTCATTTTTCCTTCTGACAGTGATCTTTTTCTTTATATGCATTATATGAAAGACTTTTTACCAAATTTATAAGAAATCTGCTGATAGCCTGTGGAGTATATATGGCACATTGTTGGGGAGAGATGAAGCTGTTTGGTAAAGGGAGATTGGGGTGATATATGTGTATATCAGTTTATGTTGGAATTAAAATTGTGCATTGCTGTCTTGTTTTTAAGACTAATTATGGGTTCTCTAAAATTTCATGAATATATTCTTGGCTCTGCTCTCTCCTTTTTCTTCTGTACTTCCTTTTAAGTCACAAATACGTATTCATAAACAAGTATTAAACTTTTAAAAAATATTGTTGGTATGTGTGTGGGGGGGTGATTCAGCACATGTGTAAAGGTCATAGGACAACTTCTGGAAGTAAATTCTCACCTACAACCTTTATATCTGTTCTATGGCTCTAACTCAGCTTGCCTGGCAAGTGCCCTTTTCTGCTGAGTCATCTTACCTGAAAACATTGTGGGTTTTTTTTTATTATTTGATTTTAATTTTTTAACATTGTGGATTTTTGATAAATCAGATTTAGTTTTGTTTTTTGGGTTTTTTTTATTTTTTTTTTTTTTTTTTTTTTTTTTTTTTTGCATCAAACAATGGTCATGCTTCCCCGTCCCTGCCTGGAAACAGGAAGCTCATGCATAAGAACAAAGTACACAGAGACACTCAACCATCACAAGATCTCAAGTCCAGATCACTAGCCTTGTGGTTGTAAAACTTCGTAATGAGTCTTTCTCCATCCACCAGCTGGCTCCCAAATCATGATATGGAGACTTGCTATTAATTATGATAGCTTGGCCTTAGCTTAGGCTAGCTCCTAACTAGCTCTTATAACTTAAATTAACCCATTCCTATTAATCTATGTGCTGCCACGTGGCTCACGGCTGTTACCTCCCTCCTGCATGTCTTGCTTGTTCTCCGTCTCCTGGCATCTCCCCTCTTCTTCCCAGCATCCTCTGTGTCTCAAATATCCTGCCTAGCTATTGGCTGTTTAGCTTTTTATTTCGAGCATTAGTTGTTTTAAATGAAGCCTCTGATAGAATTGGTTCTGGGAAAAAAGATGTAGAGGTGATAGGAAGTAATGTTTGTTGTGTGTTCTGTCCCATACTGTTTCCAACTGACTAAAGCATCACTCTCATTATTGGTCCTCTTAGGGTTCAGGGTGAGTGAAGTGAGGTCTAATCTGCTACTGAGATTCAGAGGGGCATTACACACTCCAGACTGGGGGCAGCCAATAAGAAGACACGTGCAGAGAGGACAGTGTAGATGACCTAGACTTCCAAAGAGGACAGAAACCAAGATCTGCTGCTCAAAGCATTCAAGCATTTCCATACCCCACAATGCATGGACCTCTAGAAACGATTCCCTGGAAATGTGACTTAAATACATGTTTGTTAAATCTTGACAAAGCTGTCTCAAGTTTGCTCACTGGGACTTGTAACATATAATAGAACCAACATAGGCACATGAATAAAGTCAGCCTGACCAACAGCTGGGAGGAAGGCCGGACAGACTGACATGCATCAGAGTGGAAGTGCTTCCAAAGTGAAGAGCTAGGGGGCTGAACTGTGTGCTCTGGGTGGATGGCTGAGGAGACAGAGCATCAGTCAGTGTCCTTGTTCAGTGCAGAGTGTGTATGCATGTGTGACCAGTCATGCGGCACGGATGTCATGTGCCCACTGAAACTTACAAGGCTGGATGGGAGTTCAGGAGGAGGAAGGGTGGGATAAATGTGGATGTTTCTAGAGAAAACAACCTGAGGAGTGGGCAGTGCCTGTCCCCCAGTAAGAGGTTTCGAGGGCCTGAGCTTAAGAGGGAGCTCCCTTGTCTCTGAGCCAGTGAGGTCTTCTTGACTCTGAACCCAATCTCCTCTGCTCAGCTCTCTTCCCACTGCCTGCCCTCTGTGCAGTCCATTGTACAGCAAGAAAGCAAATCCACCGTGGGTAGTTTCCTCTGCAGGTCGGGCATTCCCCGGGTATTACTTTCGGGAAAACGATCCTCTGTGGGTCCCTAGTCTGGATTACCAATACAGAAGGCTCACTTATTTTGGAATTTCCATCCCATGGTTTGTATTGCTGATATTGCTATTAATTTTGTAAGAATTAGGGGCTGGAGAGGTGGCTCAGAGGTTAAGGCTTTTGCAGAGGACTGTTGTGTGACATCTCACAACCATCTGTGCCTCCAGTTCCTAGGAATCTGACATCCACTTGTGTCCTCCTTGATCATCAGGCACCCACAGAGTACTCGTACATACACACAGCCTAAACACTCATGCACAGAAAATAAAGGCAAATACACGTCGTTTTAGTATATGGATGGGGTTTTATGTATTAGTTTTTATTTGGAATGGCCACCTTTAAGATCTGCCAATGTCAACGGTTTCCCGCAACCAAGATGGCAGTTCCTCACTGTTTTCCTCACTCACAGCTGTACTTGGATCTTGGCTGGGCTGCAGTGGGTTCAGCCTCACTGTGATCACAGAGTCACCATGTCAGAGTAAACTGTTAGATGACTTTCAACTAAGACGCATTGAGCTACTACAGTGTGTGCCTTGCTCCCAGCTTGAGTTCTATAACAGAGCCTTTGGTTAGTTAATGACTACATGACACTGAGCACTAACTTACGTACTTGCCCCAGGAAGCCCTTTAACCCCTTCCCCCCCCCCAACATTTCAGCCAGCTTAAAGACACAGGGATATTGCATTTCAACAAGAAATTGTCCACCAAAAGCAGATGGAGGCTGCCTCACCCCTGGTTTTAGGACCATGTGTCCTCATCTGCATCTGCTCCCTACACCACACCCTCTCTCTTTCCTCATTCCTGACAGTCCTCATGGTTCCTTTGTTGCGCCACATCTAGGCCAGCTCTCAGGTACACAGGGCCTTCCTTATTTTCTCATCAAAAGCCATTCTCACAGTGGTCAGGATGCTCTAACAACACTCATGAGCTCTTCTTGCTTTTCCATCTGAATGCTTCCCATTACGCTATGACAGTGGCCCACATCCAAACCATGATTGGTGAGGCCCTGCATGCTGACTGAGGTCTCACCCCCGTCGTCTTCCCCCTTCCTTGCCTTCTACTACCCTGTGGGCCTTGGTTCATTCTTAACCTGCCTCTTCCTGCTCATTGACCTCCCATCTCTGATTCAATGTCATTTTCCTGATGTTTAAATCTAAGTTGCCATCCCATAGCTTCCCAGCCATAGCTTCAGCCTTTTCTGTGACTTTCTAGTATGGCTGTCGCTGTTCATGGGATGATAGATTACAGGTTACATGGATTACTTGTGAGCCCTCAACAGTTCTACAAGGACCAGATTAGGCTTACCTTGTTGTAGCTGAGCAGATATTAGTCAGGGATTTCTGTCTGGAGGAAAGTGTACTTGCTATCTCTTCATTCAGTGTTACTGTGACCATGTTCTGGGACTGAGACTTGGTCAGTGAGTGCTTAGAAGTGGTCATTCTTCCAACTGATAGCACTTATGGAATCCACCCTTACTGGTAAGCATCTTGGGCATTGTTGGTATCTCAAGTGGGTTGGCTAGGCAATGACCTCACATACTCACTTGTAGCTTTTAGCTTCTTTAAGAGACCCAGCTTGGACACCTCCTTTTACCAGAGCCATCATGAAACAGTTGTACTGCCACTTATATGTCTGTGTTCTTCCTTTTTCCATTACTGTGAAGCCTGTGGTCTCTTCCCGAGACCAGTTGGCCATGTCCATGCAAAGGAGGTAGTAGATTGTGGCTTGTTTTGGTGTTTTCTTTTGAGATAGGACCTCACTTGACCCAGACAGGTCTTGAACTTGCTATGTAGTAAAGTCTAACTTTGAACTCATGATCCTCTGCCTCTATTTTTCAAATGCTGGCATTAGAGGCATTTACCATTACACTGTGGAATTATTTTTAAAGCTCTATGACTTATGTGCTTAAGAAAATTGCAAATCAGAAACATTTTAGATTATATCTAAAATATAGATTAGATATTCTAAAATATAGATTTAGATGTAGATAATATATCTAAAATATTAGATTAGATCTCTGTTTTTTTTTAAGTTTGTTTTAGGTTCTTATGTTTCAGTAGCCCCATTAGCACACGGATTCACAGATATGCTATGGTCTTTAGACAATGCACCTGTCACAGCCTCAGTTATGTGGGAAATGACCTTTCCCAAAGCTGTGATGATTCAGTTATAAAATGTTATCTATACTACAGTTTTCTTGATTTAACCATGGTTTATTGATATTTTCAGTATTATTGTTGTCATTGTAAATAACCATTTGCTAAGTGCCTAATATGTGATGGGTGTTTGTATAGATTGTATTTGTTTCCCTCGCAAAGGTCTGAAAGTTGGGTATAACTACCTAAGTTTCTTATCTGGGAGATTGGGTTGAGTGTCTTCAAGCCCACACAGGTAGCATTTGGCAGTCAGAATTAAGGCTGCAAACTTCCATGATGCCAGTGTCTACGTGCTTTCCTCGACATCAGAGGTCCTCGGGTTTTTCCACTGAAGTTCCTGAATGCAGAGGAAATCAATACATAATGCCTGGGGTCTAGACCCTTTGTAGCTAGAAGTAGCCAGCAGCCAGTTCAGAGTGTCTTTGAAGTCGCCTGCTTTAATCTTTAAAATTTATGCAAATTTATCTTTCTACTCTATAATATAAAAGTATAAAAGTAATCCTTTCAACTGCTTGACATGGGATAAAATTGAAACTCCAGGAAGAGCTGCTGTTTACCCTTCTCTCATTCCTCCTGCCTTGCTGGGTGCCACTCTGGGGAGCTTCACTCCTGTGCTGGAGAAGGTCAGTGTTGCCATGCGGGGCTGCACATCTCCAATAACCTTGGTATGGACGTTCACCCCCTGCAGAGCGAGGATTCCGCTGCAGGCCTTGGGCATGCTAGCCAAGGGTTCCACCACTGCACTCCACCCTTTCCCCTTGTTTTATTGAAACAGGAACTCATGAGGTCACCTAGACTGCCTTCCATTTCTGGCTCAGCTCCTGTTAGTACCTTTTTGTTGTTGGAAAAGCTTTTCAGTGACAAAACACACCATCAATACACTGCTGTATATAAGTCTTCACAATGGAGAGTGGAGCCGCCAGGAACATTGCCTAGTGGATCCTGAGCCAGGCTTTGTTGATGCTGTGTGGGGGTGTTTGAGTGATGGCAATCTAGCAGGAGGTCTAGAGATTCTTTAATCATGGTTTTTAAACCTTCAATGTTTAGGGAACCAAGGGCATTTTTAAAAAATGAAATTGCACTTAAAGCTGTAATTTGTGAAATCAGTGAGAGTGAAGACACTCCCTTTCCCTCAGGCCTTCAAAGTTGGGTTTGTATGATACATCTTTCCTCAGGGTTCTGTCAGCACCCCAAGCTGGGCAGAACAAAGCAGAGACACCCCCGATCTGACTCAGCATGCGTTTTACTGAGGAGACTCGAGCTGGTGGACTTGTCTGCAGGGACCCTGCTGACGATCCACCCTTCCAGGTTCTCCTAGAACCCTTGGTGGCTCTTCTGGTTTTACTCTCATCTGAAGAGCAGCTTTTGCAGCTTTTGAGAGGCTGGGAGGGGCATCCCCTAGTCCCATAGAGTCATTGGCAGGGTGGCCCCATGGGAAAAGACACACTTGCACCCCAGGTCTCCAGAAGCCAACAGAGACCTGAACAGAGCTGATTGGCTGAACTCCTGACACTTCTGGAGGATGCTGTAGATGGGAGGCAACACTTGAGGAACAGAAAGCCCGAGTTGTTACAAGTCATGAACACTCTTGGAACAGAGTTGTTGCAAGTTCTGAGGGCTACTGTTCAGGGTTAGGGCAACATCAGAGCTCAGAACTGTCTTTTTCACCTCAGAGCCGATTCTGATCTTTCCCCAGCTCACTACTGCTCTGCCCTGCTGACACCTGTCATTTCAGGACTTGGGTTAGTGGCCCAGTTCCTTTCTAAGCACCCGTGGCCTCTTAGAAAGTGCCTGAGTGAGGCCACGGAGGCTACTGCAGTATTATAATGGGTTGGGGTCCAGAGAAAGGGTTTGTGGAAAAAGGCCAACCAGGATTCCAAAGAAGATGGGGACAAAGGGCTCGACTAAGCCACCACACACCTCAGCTGCTGAGGTCTGGGGTGACAGCCATAAAGGCCTTCCAGGTCAACTCTGAAGACTGGTGTCCTCAGGTTCATGCTGACCAGTACTGACTTACAAGTGTGAACTTCATTATGAACTGTTGTACAACGTAGGTTTATCAGCGCAGTCATCTTGCTCTTACTTCCCCCGGTTGATTCCTGGGATGCATATGAGCACTATGAGACTGTGTCCAAAAGTTCAGTCTCTCAATGTGTATAGCCTCTGGAGGACTTCAGAGTTGCTGGGACTACTGCCTCCTCTACGCCTCACTTCCTCATCCCTCTGCTGTGTCATTACTCACTCCTGGTGCCACATGCACTCTGATGCTGGGTGCTCCCGGGAGCTGCTGAGTGGAGGGATGGCCTGTGTTCTCTCAGCCAGAAATGCTCCGCGCTTGAGTCTGCACAGATCTCTTGGTTCTCATCTATTCCTGGCCGCATAAACAGAGCACTCGCTTGTTTGTTTAGCATCAGTCCCTGTGTAAACCTAGTATGGCCATCTCGTGCCTCTCTTATCCAGTAACTTCTAGGCAACAACCACAGGCTTTACAGACACTTGTGTACATTGCCTGGAGGGCCACTAACTACAGAGACCCCATGGAAAGTGGCTCAGCAAGTCCCCCCAGCCTTACCTACTCATTGTGGGAGCCGTAACTGAAAATTGCAAGCATTTGATTTCTCATAGGATACAGTGTGTGTGTGTGTGTGTGTGTGTGTGTGTGTGTGTGTGTGTGTGTGTGTGTAATTGGTGTTTTGGTTGTTGCCACCACCAAGTCTACTGGCATAAAGCAATTACCATTTTATTACATCTGGATTCTCTGAGCCAGGAGTTCTACAGGTCCCAGGGGGTTACTTGTCTGGTAACCCCAGTCTTGATATCAGCTTGGAAGGCCAGGGTAGCTGGAAGAGTTTGGATACCTCAGAGGCTGAGCTCAATTGAACTGTCCACCACCAGGTGGACCTCTCAACTTATCTTGGGTGTTTTAGAGTATGGTTAGTGGCTTCTAGGTAGCATTTGGAGCACATAGGTCCCCAGAGACCATGTGCTTGTGATCTAGCAAAGGAAGTTACATAGCGTCACTTTGGCCACATTCTGTTGTGTAACACAAATAATAAAATCCCAGAGACTGATATTGGGGTTGGAGCTGAAGATCAGAAAAGCAAACCAACAGCTCTTATTTCTACCACAGACTGAACAGTGATCCATGAATCCTCATCGTGCAATGCAGACTGCACTGTTCTCCACCAAGTCTCAGACTGTACTCCTGAGCTCCCGTCTCTTCCTGCCTTATATCCTTTCTCCTCCCAGCCATATCACTCCCGTCTCCAACTCCCTAATGTTGGGATTAAAGGCATGGGATCCCAGGTGCTGAGATCACCTTTGTGTGAGCTGTTTCTCTTTTAGACTGGATCAATTACTTGTAGCCAAGTGTGGCCTTGAACTAACAGATCTGTCTGCTTCTGTCTTCCCAAGTCCTAGAATTAAAGGTGTGTAGCACTGCCGCCTGGTCTTCATGGCTAGCTAGTATGGCTGCTGGGATTAAAGGTGTGTACCACCACTGCCTGGCTCCATGGCTGTGGCTAGCTTTGCATTTTCACCCCCAGTAATAATATATCATCATATTGTTGGCTATGGAGACTCATGAAAGGTGAGTCTCCCCGTCTCCACCATCCTCCTCTTTAAGCCACTGTCCACAGCCCTCCACATCCCCAAATGCTTCCTCTTGATTGTTAGTCCCCAAATCAAAGCCACGTGTTTTATGCTGTGTTACAACATAACTTTACTACCACACACCAACTTCCCTGTTAGGTTTCTCTTGCTGTATCACAATCTGTGCCAAATGTAGTAGTATCTACCAAAAGTTGTTTTCTCTTGTCCACAGATTCAATGGGGCAGGGGCAGGAATTGGGTCAGGAAACAGTGGGAACAACTTGCCTCTCTCCATGACATCTGAACTTCAGAATACTTCACAGCCGACATGACCTGGATTCTGGAGATGGTTTAACTGACCATAGGCGGTTGATCTGGAAGACCCTTCACTCGTGTCCTGACAGTGATGCAAAGGGTGGGGTAGGCTGAGAGGGCAGGCCTTGCACATAAACATGGCCTTTTATTTTTCATAACTCCTTCCTTTTTCACATTTTTTTTCTTCTGATTGTATGGTTTTTCATTTTGTTCCACGTGCTTATTGCTTTCATAGTGGAAAGCTTCCTTCAAAGGAAGTTCATTAATGCATAGAAAGTAGAAAAGAATATGAGCTCTTCTGGCATCCCAAGGGAACTAAGCGGCACATGGTACAAAGTCAAAAGTTCCAAAGTACATACAGTGAAGACCGTACCTCCTCTCTCCTCTCTCAGCCTCATACACGCCTTTCCAGAAGCATTCTTGTTGCTCTCCCCTTATGTCTAGAGATGCTCTTCATGGCTGCAGATCCTCATATTTATACACAGGCATCTGTCCGTGCATTACCACAAGACAATATCACACCGTGTACATCGTGTTATAGACCAGAAGTTCTCAACTTGTGGGGTGCGTGGGGCTGGATATTGGATATTGTGCATATCAGATATTTATATTGCAATTCACAACATCAGCAAAGTTACAGTTATGAAGTAGCAACGAAATGATTTTATGGCTGTGGGTCACAGCGACACGAAGAAATCATTAAAGGGTCACAGCACTGGGAAGGTTGAGAACAACTGCTATAGACTGCCCTGTGTTTGTTTGTGTATAGTATGCCTGTGTGCACATGTACATGCAAGTGTGCCTACCCATGCAGGCACAAGTGGAAGCCAGGGGTTAATGTCAGGACGTCTTCTTATTACACACACACACACACACACACACACACACACACACACACACACTTCAAATGCTTCTAAGACATTTATTTTACTTACAGATGTTAAGCCTGTCTCTATAATATTCACTTGTGTACAAAAAGCTGTTGTTTTGAAACCATTGCTGTCTTATTAAATAAACTACTTTTTAAAAAACAGTTCATTGATGAGATTTACAAAAAAAAACTAGAATTCCCACATCAACTGGGTATTATGGACTTTAAAAAAGATACGACAATGCCATAATTTTGTTTAAGAAGAGCCTTTTTTTTTGAAATTCCTACTGAAATATTTACTGATTAATTTATATGATATCTAGAATTTGACCCAAAAGAATTCTGAAAGGAATAAGCAGATATATGTACAGTGAAATAGTATCAGTCACCAGTTGATAATTACTGAAAATATATATAAGTACATGTCTATTTAAATGTGTGCTTGAAGTCGACAGGTAAGTGTTAAATTTGTATAGTAGTTGCCCCCTGCCTGTGATGTTATTTCCTTTGGTTTCAGTTACCTGCCATCCATTATAGTCCAACTTATTTGGGTACAATGACATATTTCCAGGGACTGAAATGAGAAGAGACCATATTCATCCAACATTTATTACAGTGTGTTGGTAGAAGTGTCCTGGTGTATTATCAGTTGTCATAAATCTCTTACTGTGTCCAATTTTTAAATTAAACTTCACTGTATAGATGTATGAATAAGTCAAAACCGTGCAGATAGAGGTCAGTGCCATTCATGATTGTTGGTCTTGGGAAGGAACCCATGGACAAGGGGGAGTTTATACAGCAAGCACAAGTTCTTATGCCCTGTGTTTCAGTAACTAGATGCTTCACAAGAGCAAGGGGCCTTGTCTCCTGTTCTCTTGGTGTGCAGAGTGCCTGGGACACCACACTCACATGGTGGAAACTCCAAACACACATCCCTAAATTTAGCCTACTTGGTCTTCCCTGGAGGCTGCCGGGCTTTCTGTTCTCAAAGCAGCAACCCCAGGGATTCGCACCGGGGGAGCTGAGCCACAGATCAGGTGCTCTAGGCTTGGAGGAAGGTCAGTGGTGCTTCCTGAATCCTTGGGAACTGGCGTTGACGTGCAGAGACAAAGAGCACCATCAGTCCCAAGAGAATGTTTCTAAGCAAAACAAAGTGGCCCCTTAAATTGAACAGGAATTGTTTCTTTGAGAAGCTTGTAAGAGAACTGTAAAGCAACTCGAAAATTGCAGGAGGGTCACAAAGTGGCTTGGAATGCCACAGACCTCTTAGCTCTGTCTGAAACCGTTCCACGCAGAGCACAAGTTAGATGAGTGCCCAGAAAGCCATTCCACGAAAAGGAGGGAGGATGACAGTGTAAGAAAGAAGAGAGTCAGAATTGGGAAGAGAGCAAAGGAATGACAGCAATACTGGCTGACATGTTGGTACTGTAGGTATGTTTGAGTGATCATCTCAGAGACCGGGAAAAATGTCATTTTGTTTTAATTGCCTCTGCCTTCCGAGTGTTAGGATTAAAGGCGTGAGCCACCACTGAGCAGCCCTTTTACCTTTTTTTTTGGGGGGGAAGGGTGTAGATAAAATTCACCATCTTGAAGTTGGCACACACACATTCTGGGTTAGTTGCTTCCTATCTGGAAGGAAAAAATGGCGTGGGAGGAGCTAGTCACATCTTGACTAGAAGGCTCTTTAGAGGAAGTTCCATGACAACACTGTTCAAACCCTCCAAATGGGCCAGGTGGTTGCTGGGGTAGCACACGTAACCAGCTGCCCGTTGCCACAGTTGACGTCTCTCTGCTGGTGTCTCTATAGCACATATTATGGGGTGCTGGTTCTTTTGATGCTACTTAGCATTTATGTGTGTCACTGTAATTATAAACCATAAATTTACGTGATACCGCACGATCAGTAAAATTGCCGAGCTTTCGTTCTGCAAGGGAAGAAGCGTTGTCTATTGCCTGAGAGCATTCACCTTCCATTCTTTGTTACTGTCTAACCTTTCTAGCCCGATGCTCACCCAACCTTTTACCTCCCACACAGCACAGACTCCTGGGGCTAATCACATATATTGTGGAACCCCAAGTTTCTGAGCATGCCTGGACCCAAAGCCAGGGGAAGACAATTCGGGAGCATCTAAATTAAGCCCAATGATTTTATTTGACAACGTAACAAAAGTGCTTTGGAGGTCATGCAGCAGACAGGTGTACCTCGTAAAAGGAGGGAGGTGAATGGGAACGAGTCAGCCTCTTTTCAAAGAGATGTGTTCCAAGAGCTGCTGCGTTTCTTTTGGCTTTGAAAGAGGCTGATTCAGAGGCATTCACCTGGGAGGCAGGCAGCGCTGTTGGTTACTGTGTCTGAGCTGTAAGCACTCACTGGTTCTCAGGTACCTGTGCATACAGGGTAGGGAGAGGTAAGAAACCTACCATTCTGTGAAGAGGCTGGGTGGAGCTCTGCCCTGGGCTGAGGACAGGTTCAGTCTCACACAGGATGCCTCATGCTGAACCCCACATCTTAAGTTTAAACCCAGAGCCCCAGAGAGCTCTATAAATAAAAGACTCAGGTTTCCTGACACCCAGGGTTTGTGCTCTTTATCTTGTAAATAAACCGTCTGCCCCAAGTGAGTGAATACCACCTGCATGCTGACTTTACAATTTTGTCTTGCAGAAATACCGACAGTATATGGCCGGACTTCTGGCTCCTCCCTATGGCGTTATGGAAACGGGCTCTAACAATGACAGTAAGTGAAGTGTGAGCATTTTTGTATCTGAAAATTTGTCCTGTGGTATGTGTTTTCATGTGACAAAAAGAAAAGCATGACGGAGGAAGCATCCTGAGTCTGGTGTGAGTCACAGACGGGTAGCTCACACTGGACAGCCTGCACATGTGGTCTGTGCCTTGTCCTGGGGAATGGCTGGCTCTGGTGCAGACTGGGGGCTCCCTATACTGGACATCCACATGCTTGGAATATTTCTGTGCCGTTTTCAAAATGGGATTCTTGAGCTGTGTTTGTCTCAGCTACATGGGGGTACCAGAGAGCCCCATCTTCTGTTCACTTTAGCAAGAGAGAAGCAGAGGTCATTAGTTCTTCAAAAATGGCCGTTTTAGTCCTAGACTTTCGGTAGGTGCTAGGTGCCCTGTCACACAGGAAGGGGATAGGTATTTACTTCACGCACACGTGTGTAGTCAAGTGGATTGGTATACATGTTCAATATGCACCAGCAAAAAAAGAAAATCAGGCTCCTGTAAGAGACCCACCCTTGGCTGAGGTTTAAAGACAAGAGTGGGGTACTTGTGTGATACTGTTTTAAGGATTGGTTTTATTTTTATGTATGTGTCTGTACACAAGAGTGCAGGTGTCCATAGAGGCCAGAAGAGGGCTTCAGACTCCCAGAATCAGTTGTGAGCCATCTGACTTGAGTGTTAGAACTGCTTCAGTCCTCTGGAAGAGCAGTACATGATCTTAATTGCTGAGACAACTATCTCTCTGTTCCCCATCCCTCCATTCCATCTTCCTAGGTGTGTGTGTGTGTGTGTGTGTGTGTGTGTGTGTGTGTGTGTGTGTGTGTGTGTGTGTGTGTAACTAAGTACCAAGCATGGAATATTTAAAGTTATGTCACTTTGATGGCCATGGCAGACAGCATTTCTACTGTGTCCCTTGTTCCTTTAAAGGCACTCTCATTCTCCAGTGTGTTAGTTTCTGCAGGGTTCCTTCCCCTTCTGCTCCAACTCTTTCTCTATAGACCCCACCCTCTCCCCACATTGGCCTCCTTAAAAAGGGATATCAGCCCTTCTTTCCTTCCTTCCTTCTTTCCTTCTTTCCTTCCTTCCTTGCTTTTCTCCCCCCCCCCTTTCTTATTTTTTCCTCCCCCTCTTGGCTGAGCTGGACTAACCAGTTCACTAGGAATGCCAGAGTTTAAAAACAAAAAACTACTATGCTGTGTCTCCTAGTTATGTGACCTCAGGCGAGACGCTCAGATGCTTTGCACCTCAGTTTCCCCTAGGGTTCTCATGAGTATTAAATGAATCAAGATGTGTCATGTGTTTAAAAGAGTGTCAGGCACAAAATTATGCATAAGGCATTAGCTGCTATGGCCTCACCCCTAGCCACTCGTCAGCCCCAGAAGTCTGGCTTCTGCCCCCATACTTTTAAATGAATTACTCTACAGTCAGCCATCACCAACAGGCTCGGTGGCTCCCATTGATCTTATTAATTTAATAACTTTCTGCCCTGTTCTCCCTTGGATCTCAGGGCTTTGTTGCATGACCCTTGTGTCCCTGCCTTACTCTCAACACTTGCAGCTGACTCTTTCACAGACTTTCCTCTTTCTCCTAAAAGCTTAGGAGCCCGGATTTGCCCCCCCCCCTCTCTCTGCCTCTCTCTCTCTCTCTGCTCTCTCTCTGCCTCTCTCTCTGCCTCTCTCTCTGCCTCTCTCTCTGCCTCTCTCTCTCTGCCTCTCTCTCTCTACCTCTCTCTCTGCCTCTCTCTCTGCCTCTCTCTCTCTGCCTCTCTGCCTCTCTCTCTGCCTCTCTCTCTCTCTCTGCCTCTCTCTCTCTCTGCCTCTCTCTCTGCCTCTCTCTCTGCTCTCTCTCTCTCTGCCTCTCTCTCTCTCTGCCTCTCTCTCTCTGCCTCTCTCTCTCTGCCTCTCTCTGCCTCTCTCTCTCTGCCTCTCTCTCTCTGCCTCTCTCTCTGCCTCTCTCTCTCTGCCTCTCTCTCTGCCCCCCCTCTCTGTCCAGACTGTATCTTGCTCCATATCTGAGACTAGCCTAACTTTGCCATCTTCTTCCCTCAGCCTCTTTGGTACCTAGGATTACAGGTATACAGCCCTGCCCCAGGCTATGAGGCCTTTTTGAAAATAAAAGCTTTTCCTTGTGTATTCAGCACTTCAACCAATTGAAATAACTGCCATGATTTACCTTTAAAAACATCCACTATCAAGTCAGTATTCAGATTGCCCAAACATTATATCTTTATCACAATTGCTGAACTGGACCCCGTTAAATGGCAGCCTCTGTATGTGATCTTGGAGCCTCTTTAAAAATAGGAATTATTATTATTACATTAGTTTGTTTGTTTGCTTGTTTATTCTGTGAATATGTGTGCAAGAACATGTCATACCACATGTGTGAAGACCAGAGGATAATTTGTAAGAGTCATCTCTCTCCTTCCACCATGTGGGTTCAAGGGGCTGGACTCAGGTCAAGCTCGTAACAAGAACTTTTACCTGCTGAGCCATCTCACCACCCCCTTTTATTGAGACAGAGTCTCAATAAGTACCCCAGGCTAGCCTCAAGTTCATGATCTTCCTGGCTCAGCATCCTGCATGCTAGGATTACAAGTGTGAAACACCAATAAATTATCTTTTGATTTTGAACTACCTCTTTTCCTCCTTTTGGCTGTGCTTATCCCCCTGTTGCACATAGTCTTTTAATGATGGTGGTTTCCTTCAAGAATCTTCACACCTTAGCCCAATTGTCAAGACCCGAATGGGAAAAAAAAAGTCACCTTTTTATAGTAGCTTCCCAGAGGAGCATCCTAAGGTCCAGCATCCATATGTAGCGATCTATGCAACCATGTCTTTCAGTTACTGAACAATTTAGGAAGGCAGCTGACTGTACCCTGGCTCTCCTCAGACAGCACACCCCAGGGCTACGAGGCGGTTGCCCGGTGGGTAGTTGTCTCACTGGGTGGGTGCAGGATAAATTTCAGAGTGCTGGCACAAGGCCACCTGGGTCCTTGTGACATATATCTGGGATGCTGTGGCAGCCATGCCTATCAATACTCCTGCTACCTGCCTGAGAATTTGTATCTTGAGACTCCACAGATTAAAGGATCAGGGTTCCAACTAGACCAAACTTTGGAGCGATCTCTTCCTGGCTGAGGCCTCTTGCCTACCACCCTGCTGGCCACTCCATTCTGTTAAGGTTGATGAGGCAATTGTGTGACCATGTCTGGAAACGGTGTCCCATACACTTAGACTCTGGACACACCGTGGTTTTGTGGTGCAAACCACCTTACACTGAACCACTGGTTGGAAGCCAGATAGAAGCCACGCAGGAGACCCATCTGCGCTGCTTTTCTCTCCTCATGATAGATAGCACTTGTGCATGCTGCCCTGAACTTGGTGAGCTCTGCTGAAGATGTGGCTTGCCACAGTTGCTACCTTAGGATGTCCACCAAGAGAAGAGGACCAGGGGCTGCCTATGGCAGATGCTCCTGTAATGCTTGTAAACCAGTGAGCAGATGAATATGAGGAAGAAGGGTGCGTTTTCTTAGCTACAGGAACTGAGACAACCCTCGCCTTGAAACAACAGCTGCTGTGCTTAGGCTTGGCCTGAGCATGACAGGAAGGGGCTTTGCTCGAAACAGAACTTGTGTTCTGGTGTGTTTCCTGTGCTGCTTACGGCTGAGTTCAGATCACTGGGGCAGAATGAGGTGGTTTGTAGTGGAGAGACGTGCATGTGCAACTCGAGAACAGATCTATCGGTCCACTGTTATGAGTGTGCTGGTGTCCTGTAAATGAGGTGAGCTGCTTGTGTGGTGTAAGTGAGTCACAGGGAGGCTTTTACCATTGGGAGGGTAAAACATATGGTGGACACAAAATAATTCTGGGTTTTGTTCCCTGGACACGTAGCTCCCTTTCCAAAGCATTGATTTAGAGCTATGTGTGGGTACTGCCGTCTCTCTGTGTAAGCTTCTATGGGTGCCCAGACAGAAAACATGATGTTCCTGTAGCAAAGGATTTTGCTTCCATTGTATTGGTTGATCACACAATTTATGGCCTCTCTTGTCTCTCTTTCCTCCCTCTAGGGATTCCCGACAAGGAGAATGTGAGTAGCTACTCTCTCTCTCTGTCTGCCTAGCTTCTATAAACTGTCATAAGGTAAACCATAACCATAGTGACCTTCCAAGCAAAGGAAGCTCTCCATCCACAGTCAACGGAACAATAAATATTCTTCTAATCTTATTGTGGCATCTTGGGTGGGTCATTTAAAATACCTAGGAGAGCAGGTGACTGCTCTAACATGATTGTCACACATTTCTGATATTTAGTTCAAAGAAAGGTTATTCTAGGGTAAAGCATGTAAGTGCTAAGTGTTCTTTTTTTTCCCATGATGCATACATGCCAATAGAGCAAATTATCATAACACTGTGAAGAAAGCCAGTTGCTCTTCCTTAATGGGAATGTAAACGGTGAAAATCAGGGATCGTTGACATTTGCCTAATTATATCCAAGTGTGCTAAGGTTGGCATTTCTCTTTGGAAACAGGGTGACTGAGTGCTGTGATTGGTTTCTGAAAACAGGTGAGAGACTATTTAAGACCCAGCTTCCAGGGCCGGGTGTGGTGTTTTACTACTTTAATCTCAGCACTCAGAAGGCAGAGGCAGGAGGATCTCTATGAGTTGGAGGCCAGCCTGGTTTACAGAGGGAGTTCCAGGACAGCCAGGCCCACATAGTGAGACCCTTCTCAAAATAAATAGATAAATAAACAAATGAAAACAGGCAGAGTTTCCACCACCCATGGCCAGTGTGCATGCTAAGGATGGGAGCATTTTAGCCATATACTGTTCATGTGGGTAATGATGATGTTAATTCTATTAAATGCACTCTAGGCTTATACGGCAACATGGAAGGCTTTGTGATAAACACACCTAGGGCTGATCATGGTGATTGGTATTTGGCTAGAACTCAGATGTTCCACCTTGTAATCCTGTTCCTGATTGCTATACCTAAGTGACAATGTTACTGAATTGCTCTGCTCTCTATCCTGCAACTGTAGGCCAATACAGACTTATTTAAATTCAAGTTATCCACGTATCCCTTTTCAGAGAGCTGACCCTGCTGGTTTTTGAAGAGCTGGCTCAGCCCTACCCCACTGCTCTAACATTCAGACAGGAGTTCCAGGCTTAGCAATACCACTTTAAATGTCACACCAAATTTCAATTTTATTTAGTTCAGCAAAGCATGTTAGAACCCAGCTATGGGCTATTTACAAGCTGCCTTGTTTACCTAAACATCCCCGTCTCATTTTTTAAAACGTGGCTGTTAGTCATGACTACCTCAAAATTCTATTATGAATATTGAATGAGATTATTTGTGGAAGGCAACAGAGCTGAGAAATGTTAGGACTATTATTGTAATTAATATTTTCTAAAGGACGGTATCATTTTCTAGCACTGTATCTTTTCATGTCTGGAAAGTGTCCTCACCCCTTCTAAAGTCACTGTCGCAGTGCCTTTTGTGGCCCTCCTTAACTTTCTTCCATGAACCTTGCTGTCTATCTTTTGCTGTTAAAAGCAAAAACAAAACAAAACAAAAATCAAGTTTGTATGTCTAAAAAAAAACCACTAGAATTGGTCTCACAAGATTCACAAGCAGCAGACTTTCCTGTCAGTAGCAAGCTGATCCTACCACCACTTCTGTATTCAGGAGCCGCAGAGCATCCACGCTGTAACTACTAGTCTGCAGGTTGTGAGATAGATAAATCAAGACCGGGAGGGGGGGGAGGAATAGCCTGGAATTTCCTCACCAAGGACAGCTGGTAATCTGGAGGATAATACAAAGAAAGCCCCAGTCTTCAGGGTGGGAGGTGGGGTTAAGATGTTCTAAGCTTCGAAAGGAAATTCCATCACTTTTAGTCTGTGGGTGACCTTTAGGTTTGGACCCCCCTGCAGTGGGAGCTGCAGGCACAGAGCTATGAGCAGAGTTACCTAGCAGCTGTTCTGTACTCATCTCCAGACAAAATAGGAATCTAAGTTCGCAGAACCTTGGTGAGCTGTGAACAACACATCACCCTGAAAGATTTGGGGGACTTGGCAAGCTGATGCCCCAGAATTCGTGCTGGCAGATCCTCACTTGGATTTTTGTTGGTAAAGCACATGGGCTCTGTATTAGCAAACAGAATAGATGTAATGATGCCACATGCAATTTGGGAAGGTCTTCAGTGCATAGTCAAATAAGGCAGCTGAGATGAAAGACACTCGCGAGTGGAGTTGAAGTTCCAGAGAGATAAAAAGAGGCCTAAGAGCCTTAAAGTGGGGCTAATTGAAATTTTTCCCTTTAAAGGAACAAGTTGGGACATGATGTTTTCTTTTATCCTTTCTCTTCTCTAAGTACGTGCTGAGAGACGCTGTATTCCCACGTGTTCCCAAATAGCGATAATACGCCGGTGGGGTGGGAGAAAGGTGCTCAGATGATTGCTAGGGTTTCTGAACAGACTCTTTGTAGCAAGGATCTGTTCTCCTCCCTGGCTTCCACTCAGTCCCGTTAATCACCATGTTTAACTTTTAATCAAACATGAGGACATCGATCTGGCTGGATCTGTTTTATTTCCAGAACTTACCTTACTGTGCATAAAAAGGAACTTTCTTTTTCATTAGTTCCACATAGCCACTTGCTGGATTATTTTGTCTACTACCCACTCTGAGGGCTAGGGCCATCAATCAATGTTGGATGGACCCAGGACACCTGGAACCTATGCAGTGATGAAGAAAAATGTTAGGAAAATGACCGTGGAGCCAATAATGCAAATGGACTGTGTTTCACAAAGCTGTGGTTGCTCAAGGCCGTTGGTTTTCTAAGAAATCCCTCTCTCTGATGTGCCTGAGTTTTCTCTTCATTACAAGCCATACCTGGCTGACTATGTTTAACACTGGACCAGGTACCAGCTTTCCAGCTAATCTGGCAGCTGGCCTTTAAGAGAAAGAGTCTTTCTCTGAGATTTTAGCCCCTGGAGAGATTTTGTTGTTTGTTGTGCTGTATCCTTAGATAGACAATTGCCAAGAAGTTTGGTTATTCTAGAAAGTTCCATTCTTTCTGTGTGGAAAGAGCAGCAAAATAGACTCTGTGATCAGGGGGTTGCTGGAAAAAAAAAAAATCTGTTTCCTGAATGATCAACATCTTGTTTCCCTTGAAGTGTTTATTCCTTGACAGTTACTGAGGTGTGATGAGTAGTGAGTGCCATGACCATAGACAGCAGGAGCCCCAGGAAGCCCCTCGAATCTGAGGTGGTTCCAGGCAGATCTGAACATACCTAGAACGAGCAGCGTGGTTCCTTTCCAAAGGACAGGCAGTCCTCCTGTAAGTTTCGTTTAAGCGAGAGTTTCTCAACCCTTTAAAAATCACTAGATGTGTAGATGAAGAATCATTTAGGGAAGTCACTTGGTAGATCCAAGGTTTTACATCATGGCTTGGTAAGGAATCAGTTCAGTTTGTAAAACAACGTCATTAAGGAGAGGAGAGCAGAACAGAGCAGGCAGCTGTTAGGATGCTAGGGGCGCTAGCAGTGTTTAGTGACGCTTCTTTCTTGATACTGCTGTCGTTTGTCAAGGTTAGAGAAAGCAGATTGAACATGTTTCAGCTATTACTTCACTGCTATCGTGAAATTCTGGGCCAGATGCAGAGAAAGGAAAGTGTTTGTCCTCATACAAACTTACATCATAAAAATCAGAGATAGCCCGTCAAAACCCTTTTAACTCTAGCCTTCACGCGGCCACTGAGTTCACATAGTTTTCTGTGGAGCACACTTTAAAATTTCCTGCTTGTAAAATGCCTACAACAGGTCCGTCCCGAACTTGTGACGGCATCCTGCCTTGGGTTCAAGGCTTGCCCTTTATTAGCTGTTTCTCTCTGTCTCAGGGTCATTGTGGTTTAACTGGTACCTTAGCTAGCTATCACCAGTGTAGATCTGCATGTACACGTGACTGACAGAGGGCACAGAGACAGCTCTCACAGAACAGAACGACAAAACTCTAAAGCCTTAGAAAAAAAAACCTTTGCCTGCCTTTTCGGAATTTGAAGGACAAATTGCTTATCGCCAGGGTAGAGATTAGATTTAGCCGAGCTGTTCCTGAGTCCTGCAGCTCGTGTGGTGTGTAAATACTGAGTTCTTTAAAGCTGGCCTATTAGGAAGGGCAGAGCAGTCAGCCAGCCAAGACTCTGCTCCACCTCCTGGAAAACACCAGTGACTTCATGGCCAGGGTGCCAAGGACAGCCTCAGCTCTCCAGCCTCTGAAGAAATGTTTGTTTTTGTATTTGTGAGTTATGCATTTTATGGGAGGAATGTCCTTGCAGGGTTTCTCTCTCCCTTTTCTTTCCTCCCTTCCTTGGCTGCTATAAGAGTGGACCTTCCCGAGACTCTCTCATTTCTGTAGTAGCACAGTGGTTGAACTTTTAAGATGGTTTGTAGTTCTGTTTGTCTAGATAGGAAACGGTCGATGTAGGTAGCATCCTAAACTTGGATGCGTCTTCAGTGTTGGTAGCATCAGAATGTTTTCCACATAGAGCCTGGTCCCTTCTGACTGTGAGTTTGCGTGGTGAGGGGGGCATGCTTTGGGGAATGCTGGGTGGTGCCTCGCTGTATATTACAGAGTAGTTTTTATAATATTATGAATCTCTCTGATGAGTGTGTTTCATGTTTCTCCACAGTCTTTAAAATATCTTGACATAGATCTCATCCACTGCAGATGGCTTGTTAGCTTCTGTCACTGAGTCGTGCTTTGAGAATGTTCTCACAATGTTTTCAGTGAGGAAAATGTGGTGTGGGCGGGAGATCACAGAGAAGAGGCAATGTTCAAATAATAATGATGGCAATGACAAAGGCCTGAGATCGCCCCCATCCTCAGCCAGTGGCCTCTTCCTGCTTACTCTTTGATAAACGGCCTGTGGTGAGATAAGGCTGCTCCATGTGTGGACTCTGCCGCTGGGAACTAGCTCCAGCTTTGGCGAGGGAGAAGAGCATCATGAAGCATCCGTGGTAAAGCCGTACCGCACTGACTCGGCAGTGGAGGACGGTGCCTTGCTGTCTTTAGAAACCTTCTGTTTTGTACTGCAGTCAGTTATCTTCATCATCACTGTGGGTGGCTAGAGGAACTAATTTGAATCTTGCCTCCTTTAGGTTTGATGTAGTTGAGTTTTTATCATTTCTGTTTTGAGATCTTGTGACCAAATTACAGGTGTGTCTTATAGTAAGGACAGTAAAGAGTTTTCCCAGGTGAAGTGAACCAATGTTGGGTTGACTGTCATTGATAGTTTACAAACAAAAATTATTTGTTCATTTATTTATTTATATGTGTATATGTTTTGCCTGCATGTGTGTCTGTGTGCCACACGCATGCCTGGTACCTACAGAGGCATTAGATTCCCTGGTACTAGAGTTACAGATGGTGTGAGCTGCCATGTGAGTTCTGGGAATCAAGCTCAGGATCTCTGGAAGAGCAGCTGGTGCTCTTAATTGCTAAGCCATCTCCTTAACCCCCATCATTTAGAATTTGAATTCAATGTTGAGAAAGCTTTGCTCAGTCCACAGATAATAGAAATTTTTAAAAATCATTCTCTTTGCCTTCAGGGAAAATCATATTCACAATAGACGATAACTTGATAAATGTTCATAAATGTACACATAATATATAGATACATACATATGAATTCACATGTGTACAAAGATATGTAACTATTTCCATTCTTTTACATTTTATAAGCCTGTTCAATTACTATCAATACTATGATTCAGGTTTGTGCCAGTTTTCCAAACTATTTAAATTCTCTTCACTCAACGTAATTCATTTTTTATTTTCTTTCAGTAAAAGAATAACTCAGAAATACCCACAGAATATATTACCTACTTGGTTGAAAACTTTGAATTTAACACACATTGTTGATCAATCCCAGGTTCTGAATGGGTCCATGAAAAATAAATACAACTTGGTGCTTCCCATAAGGTACAGCATCCCCAGATGCAGGCAGACACCAAACAAATAAGTACAGTAAGATGCTGCAAGTGCCCATGGGACAATAGAGTGTGGCCTTAAGAGCTCTTCAGTCTTTAGTGAAAGTTTCAGTCCTCACAGCTTCTAAGGACAGCACCACAGACAGTTCCTCATCCTCCTTGGTTTGTTTTCTCATCTATAGAATGAAACCATAGTAGTTCATGCCAGGTTGGGGGTGGGGTGGGGAATACCGTTACCCAGTGTTGGTTGATATCTGGTATGTGGAAGCATACACAGTGTGGCTGGGCAAGGCACCTAGGGAGAGAAGAAGGGACTCAGGGCATCCTCATAGAGAAAGAAGTGAAGTCCAAGTAGAAGGGGAAAGGAGATTCTAGGCTGTGAGCGTTACATGAACAAAAGAACTGAGTTTGAAAGCTTTGTCTGATGAGGTTACTGTCATCAGTCATAAATTTTAAACCTTTGCCTTCTAAACCTACCTTCTAGGGTGTAGGTGTTAGGGTCCTATCTAATTTGTCACTAGAAGAGGAATTAGCTTAACAATTTCCCCATTTGTTTTTCCTAAAACCATGCCTTCCTTTTTAAAGTGACAGAACTATGTTGCTGGTGTCTCTGAAGCCTGTTGTTCACTCTGACCTCTGACCCTTTTCTCTTCTAATTGTGCAGTCAGTGCTTGTTCATCTCTCTTGTTCTTTGCTTCCCCACATCTTTCGGGTAAATTATTTTGCAAAGATTTCTATTAAATTTTGCCCTTTTTTTCCTTTTCTGTTCATCAAGGTCATTTTAAATTTCAATCCAGTTTTCTTGTCAGCCATCCTACCCAACTGAGAGTCATTGCTAAATTTGATAATGATGTCTTTGAGTCTGTATCTGAAGCATTAATAAGCACGTTAAGCCCAACAGCATCCAGCCGAGGACCTAACCCTGTAGAATTCAATTTGTTTGTGCTAATTTATTTGCATACATTATAAAATTACACTATCTAGACATGAAAAAGAAACTTGGAAAACAAGGCTAAGTTATGCAATTCACTTTCAATTGTAATTGGAGGTAAAGACAGAAAAGTTCTGTCTCAGAGAATAAAAATAAGATTTACTTTTACATTCACATGTTAGAACGCATGTCTCCAGAAATAAGCCTCCATTAAAGTTTGTGTCCTTGACCCTTAATTGCTATTAGTAATTAACTGGAACTCTGTGAGTTTCAGTTTCCTTGTAGATGAATGATTATGGCTCTTAATACCAAGAAAAAGTCTAACAGGACATTAATTACACAGTTTGGTAATACTATCAAATGTAGGGGGTTATGTTAGAAAGACCTAGTACATTTCTCTAGCATGGGGGTGGCTGAGCTGGGCCCATGGGTCTGACTTGCATGAACTCAGTTCTAGACCTCCTAATGGAGGTAGCCTGTCATCCTGTTTAAAACCTGGTCCAGTTTTCCGTTCTAGGAAGACTTCAAGATGACTAGTAGAAAGTCATTCTTTTAAATGCCCTCATCATTTGGCTCAGACAGGAGAAGGAAAAAAAAAATTCCAAGTCACACCAAGTGTGTAATTTGATAGCCCGATCCCAAACAAAGTGAGGAAGCCACTCCCAAACCTCCCCGCAAAGTTAGCCACAAAGATGAACCGGAATAGAGAAGGAACACAGCAATGGTAAGAAATGCTGCAGAAGGCTTCCTTGAGGCACGGTCACGGTGGACAACTATGGATGCTATCACAGCACTTCCCCCTGGACCTCCTAGTTTTAGGGTATGTGAATTTTTAAAAAATTACTATGATTGGCTAATCACTTTTCTTGTGTCAAAGCATTGCGGGAGACCACTGCAGAGTGAGAGGGGATTTGTAGCATAAATGTAAGATGCATCTGCCAGTTAATAAGACATTCATTGAAATGGCTGCAGCCCCTCTCCCCAATCCTGTCCAGCTTTATGTTTTGTAAGCTTTTTCTCTCTAGGGTGTTTTGCATACTCAGAAAAACACTGGGGCTCCCTCTGGTGGTCATCCCAGTGTTTTCAGCATGCCTGACCTTGAAATTTGAGTTATACAGAACCAAGTTGTTTGAGTGAAAATGTTAATAGTAAATGCTATTTTCTTGAGAACACTCACATTAATCCAAATTGATGATACATCTATCCATCCATCTGTCCATATGTGAATGTATACAGTTCTAGTGTATCATGCTGGTGATATTCAACTTTCCTGAATGCAGTCTAGCCCGAGAGTCCATAGAAAAATGTAGAGCTTCAATCCCACAAGTCAGACAAGCACTCCCTCTCAAGAATCAAGTCTGTTAGGGTGTACTTACTTAACTCTGTTGTACCAGAGCTAAGCATTATGAGAAGTGATCTGTTAGCATTTTAAAAATACTGGGAGAATCCTTTACTATTCCCAGTGTTGTTCCTTTTTCTCCTTAAGTTACATTCTGAGAATGTAATCATACTGCATTGTGGTTTTATACTAGGCTGGATGATGGCATCCTTGCATCAGTATTAACATGTAGGCTGAGTGGTTGAGTACTGTGATAGCGGTGTCGTCTACAAAGCGGAAGTTTGTTTTACCTGCCTCTGAACTGTCCAGGTGTTCGTTGTCCAGGGTAAACCCAGAAGCTCCAGGTTGTGATGGCACTATAGTTGAAAGACTCTCATGGACCACCCTCTTATACATAGCATCTTCAGTCAGTCATGGGAACTTAAGTCTTGAAATTTTCTGATGGCCAAGTGTTTTTATTGAAACTTTTCTTGACTGAGTAATGGGCGTCAGTAGCTGTGCAAAACTAGAGAAGCAAATTAAACATTTTATACACTATTATTATCAAACATTAAAATACATTGCTTTGGACATTCATTCCTGACAGACTTGGAGTTACTTATTAAGAAATGAATTAGGAGCCCAGGGTGGGGGTGCATGCTTGTAATCCTAGCACTTAAGAGGTGGAGGCAGGAAGATCAGAAGTTCAAAGTCACCCTCTGTGGAACAGCAAGTTCAAAGCCACCCTGGGCCACATGAGGCACTTTCTCAAATGGAAAGAATTAAGATATCTGTATGAAACAGGGCTCGGTAGCAGCTTTTTTGTTTGTTTTTTGGTGGTGGTGGTTTGATTTTTTTTTGGCTCTTCTTGGTTTCTGTCCTTGCAAGAACTAGGAAAACACATTCACGTAAACAACCAGGTCGGATGAGAATAATTTAATTAGTGTGACTAAGTTCTTTGACTCCTAGGAAATCAGTATGGTGCTTTTAGCTAGAGGCAAGGAAGATGCCGCCACAGTGAAGGTGGGTGTCACAGCAGCATCCGAGGTGGATTAGTGATTGATTCTATAGGATTATTTGGTGAACAAAAATATGAGGTTATGGAAAGAGCTCTAAGAACGACTCCCAGGCTTTTGGCTTGAGTGGGTAAAAGAATGCAGTAGTCATTGACTGAGAAAGGGAAGGCTGAAGTGAAAACGGGTTTCAGAACCTAGGTTCAAGGTCACTGTTCAAGGCAGTATCCAGGAATGTGGGGTGATTTAGACTTTTGTGTTCTACCCACGTCCAATCAATAGTTAATGATGTTTGATCAGAAAATAATGGTAGGATAGATGCTAGGAGTTTGTACCCAAAAGCATTTGCCCAGCAGATGAATGGAATGAAATACATCTTAAAGAAGTTAAATAATGAATAAGATACAAGTCAGCCAGAAGTTTATTAGGTTTGTTTCACTCATTATTATATTTTGGTAGATTTCAAGAGAATTAATGTTTTCACATAAACCATGTATAACTGCACGTGTCACCTTTCCCATTAATAAGGGGCTGACTTATGGAATATTTCAAGTGCAAATAATAAATGAGCCAGCCTAACAAAGTGTTACTTAATAAACATCCTCAGGGACCTTATTTAATGAATAGGTAGAGGACTATTATTTGAAACTTAGCTCACAAATTATTTCTATATGAATTGGTGATACTAAGTGGTTATGGCCTGCTTGAAACAATTTATTTTCTTAATTAGTTTAATCATTCTTTTTACAGTCTCTTACACTACTCCATGAGTTAATAACCACCTTTTTCTTGAATAAATTAATTTTCTAGCCTGCTTACAAATTTCCAATTAATAAAGTTTCAAGGAGTGAGGTAATGCCGGAATCATAAGAAAAACAACCATAGTTTATTTTGAAATCAACTAACATTTCATAAGTACCTACTATGTGCTGTACAGGCTCTATACTTTGATCTGGGGCTTCAAGGTGCAGTAAAATAAAGTCCTCACTTTATAGAGCAGGGAAAGAGAGATAGGTATGGTAGGGCCGAGAGAGGAAGCAAATGCCAAAATGCCAAAATATACACTGCATATTCCTCTCCTCCCTGCAAACTGAGGATCTCTGAAGAAAGAGTGCTTGGTTAACAACTTCCCAACACAGTACCTCCACACAAGACTGCAGCTACTAGACTTTTCAACTCTGCAGCTCCAGACTCTTCGGGGACAGGAGACAGAAACCCACAGAAAGCCACCTTTTGCAACCAAGAGTAGAAACTAGAGCCGACTGTCTGGGGCTGTGTGGGAGCTGGCTTTGAGCTAACAGGGACACAGGGATCGGCTTCCTGCTGCTTTGGAAGCCTTGGAAATATGATTCCCATTACTTCTTGGTTATTTCCCAGCATCCACTGTGAGGAAATCTTGTGCAAATACCGGATTGAACTAGGGTGGGTCATGTGACCCCCTCCACCAAAACTGAGCCAACTAATGTGAGTAGAGTTCTACTGTGGTTTCTGCTCTGAAGCTAGGGAAGGGGAAACTAGAGAAATAATCACTGCCTGTCTCTTATTCCGGATAATGCACAGACAGCTGACAACTAAAATTCCCGTCCTCTTGGTCTGAGGCACTCAGAACATCATAATGCAATCAATATCTCATTTGTGGGTAGGCTTCATTCCTTGCTTATGGATAAATAGTACAGAAGCACTAGGGACAATAATGTTGACATGACATTTTGCAATAGCCTTGATTGCAGGAAGCTTTGTGCTTAGAAACCCCATGTGTTCCACACAATTAGAATCACCTTGTCTTTCCTGCTGTCTTCTGAACATGTGTGATGTGGAGCTTAAGAGGGTTGATCTTGTTAAGTCTTTTGAGCAAGTTGGATGTCCGTGCTGAAACAGTGTATGGCTTAAGCTGTCCCACTTTTTTTCTAGAATATTGGAGGAATTCATTTTTATCTGTTTGATTTTAAGTCATTAAATTCTGAGAGCTAAATTTATATTCAGATGAAGCTACTGGAGTCTGGAATCTGTGCCTAAAGAAAATGTTTCAGCCAAGAGCCTGAAGTGAAGTGTAGCAAGACAGTGGATTTTTCAATGTGTTTTCTTGGCCATAAATATGACAGTGTATGTTGATTAGTGGGGAACATAAAACTAATTTTTACAACTCCTATGAATGCCACCACCTAGCGCGCGTGCACACATACACACACACACACACACACACACACACACTTCACACTGTATGTAGTTTATTAACCATCTTTTTCAACTAAGCTTTTAGAAAGACTTTGAAAGCAGTTTATATTGACTAAGTCATACAGCAGGAGAAATTTCCTCTATAATTAACGTTTTACACTTTTAACACATTATCCCCCTTCCCATTCCTAGGGTTATTTTGTTGCTTTACTGCAGCTCCTCCTTTGTTCCTGATGCTTTTGGTTTCTGGTATCACTTCTGTCTGTCTGAGAACTTCCTTCAGAACTTCTAGAAGGGTGTGTGACTGACTGCTGGTTCTCCCATGCTCTCCTTCGAGAGTGCCTTTGCTTCCTCTGTACCCTGAGGATGACTTCCTGAGACGGAACCTTCTTCCTTCAGATCATTTAAAGATGCTAACGTGAACTGTGGTCCTCAGGCCCATGGGCTACCCAGCTTTCCTTCGTGCTTACTGGATGTCCGTCTCCTTTTCCAGGAGCCCATCTGAAATACCAGGCTGCGTTTAGTTATCACCTTGTTGGGCAACCTCTGTCCCTTAGACCTGTGCTTTGATGACTTTTGACTGTTTCATAGGGTTCTGTCAGACATTTTGTAGCATGTTTCCAGAACTGGGATTTACCTGGTCTTTTTCTCAAATTTAGACTGACTATCTAGACTCCAGAGAGGAAACTTAGATAGAGGTGGACCGCTTTTATCCAATCGTCAAAATATGCCCTGCCAGTATGACCAGCCACTATTGCTGTTGACCTTGTTCGCCTGGTTAAGGCGAATTGCCAAGTTTCTCTTCTGTGAGGTCACTGTCCTTACCTGCCCCCTTTGCATACAATTGTGGAAGGATATCGCTCTGCATAACCCATGGTGTGCTTTTAAAGGAACAGTAAGCTGTGTCCAAGTCCTTCATAATACCATAAGTATTCAGAATTCCTTCTCATGGGAAATTTATCTCTTTTCCATGATTATTTATCAATTATATATATGTATATGTACACACACATATATATGTATATGTATACATATATATGTATATATACATATATATGTACATATATATACATATATATATGTATATATACACATGTATTTATATGTATATATATACCCTTATGTACTCTTGGATGTCTGTTTTATACTCAGGGCTACAGCCTAGCACTACTTGATTGAATTTATTCCTTACATTATTCTAGTTTTAGCTTCACTGTTCCATGACTGTTTCTTTGTGTTTTCTTTTGTCTTTGAGCACCATCTTTTACTCTCATTAAATACTTCTAATACATTCTTTTATCCAGTATTGTATTTTAATAATTTTTGCCACATAATTCATTTTTCCTTTCACTTGAAGATGCTACTAGAAAGTAACATCTGGGTCCTAGATGTGTTGTTGCTATTGGAACTCTAAGCTGATACAGAAAGGCAGTGTCAGTAACCCAAATGCCAGGAGGGTGATCAAAATGGACCTAGCCTTCCTTTGCCTTGGTTTCTTCGCCTGTGAAATGGGACTATGGAGAGTCTCCTCATCAAAGTGTTGCTGTTGGTATTCAGTTATTGGCTTGAAGCACTGGCATGTGGAAATTAAATTGCAGTCTCCTGCACCCTGAGTAGCATCTTCTGGGTAAATCCACAGACTTTGTGCCTCCTCCTCCTCCTCCTTTCTCCTTCACTTACTTCCATTAGTTTGCTTTGCTGTAAGTGTTCTTTTTGGTGAGTATGAACACTGGAACAGCTTCCCCTCCCCCTCCACCCTGCATCAGATAAGAAAACTGGAGAGCTTGTGTTTCGCCCCAGTTTGTGTTTGTGCACACGTCTGCCTTTATAACCTGAGAAAAAAGAACCCACATTCTTGTTCGTGCCCAGAAATCATTCTTCTGGGAACTGTATGGTCTTGTAGTTTCCTCTGCCGTGTATATCCTAATAAAGATTCCCACGTACTCCTTCAACAATATGATAGGATCACAGGTTTAAATGCCTAATGGTAACCAGAGAGAATGCTTGTCAAAAGGGCTACTACTTGAGTAAAAACAAATGATATTGCAAAATAATTAAAGAAAAGCAAAAACGGTCATGTGTAGTGTTTTCGGGCACAGTAAATCACAGGAGGCATTTAACTTGCAAAGTTTTGAAGCAAGAACATTTCATAAAAGATTAAATCACGTAGAGAGGTTCCCTCCCTTCTGGACGGCTGCCCTCCCCTTCCTTCCTGCACTGGTGAAGCCCGCTGCTGCAGCCACCCTGCCTTCTAGAGAGAACCAGATTGTGGAAAAAGAGTGAAACTCATTCAGTCCTTGGCAGTCCTTTTGGGTTTAAGTGGTAAGACAATGGTGTATTAATAGTTGTGTCTTTATTTGGCAAAGATTTGCTTTAAAATGAAGCCTACCATTTAAAAAATTTCAAGCTGCATGATGCTGAGATTTGTAGTATTCCCAAAGTTCAATAGAGTGAGAGACCACAAGGCTATAACCCTGGGACAAGTACCCAAGGAGGCCTGTATCACTCAGCAAATCGTAACTCCCTTCCCACGCCAATTTCATGGCTGTAAAACCCAGTACAGCATCTGGGGCTTTGGGTAAGGGAGGGAATATGGTCCTTGGTGCTTTCTGGTAAAAGGACCTATTCCTCACCAACTCCTACAGTGCTTAGTCCCAGTCTGCCCAAAGCCTTTCATCAATGGCTGTGGCAATTAACACAACCCACTGAAGACACTCTGAAAACCTGTGACTATCATGGCCACTGAGTTAAAGTTTCTAGTCAATAAAAGAGCATAATCACATTTGATTTCCTCTCATTGTACTTGCAAATGATTCAAGTATTTCTACAGCCTTTCAAACGACTGAGGTAGAAACAGCTTGGTTTCTGAAGTACGCTTATTCCTCCCTTAGCTTATTATTTCTCTAGTAATAACAAGGCTTTAAATTTTAGAGGGTTTTTTTTCTCCTTTTTATTCACACTACAAGAAAATAGAAAAACATGGAAGGAGGAAGAAAGAAAAATACACGGGTGATAACAATTTTAGAAGTCCAGTATATCTGACTACTTAGCTCTCTGGCCTTGGAAGGTGCTCAGGTCACATATGTGATTGAAGCCATTGTCTGCACTAATGCAACCCGATGGCAGAAAAGCAAAGCAAAAGGACCGTGTTTAGGGAACCCACCTAGTTTATGAGCGAGCTCGGAAATGGAGTTGGTGTTTTACACAGTGCTGCTGTTCCAGCCTGCTTTCATATTTTATATGGTATGCTTTTAGGGCTTTGATCATTTTTGTTTTGATGAGCTTTGTAAAGGTTTAAAAGGTTTCTTGAAAACATTAATAGGCCTTTGCTATTCCAGGAATTTTGTATCACATGGATCAAATGTACGCTGCTCTTGGGTTCTCAGACTCTTAAAGGTTATCAGAGTCATTTGTTTGTGTGTTCTCGTATTTGTCCCAGGTCGTGTTTATTGTACCTTTGGCTCACTAGATTGTTCTAGGCAGGGGAAAAAAACCTCTTTCAGAACTTACAATCAATACAGATAAATACACATCCATGTAGAGGACTGTACAAAAGTCAATTGAGTGCATTATTTTCAACTCAACGTATAGGACAAAGAATCCCACTTTCAGTAATTATTTTACCTTTCCCAATTGGGAGTTATAAGGTTATTAAAATGATAGCTGACGGCATTTTAGATAGGATACATTGACATGCTAGGAAAATGTATTTGTGTTTTCATCTTGGAAATTTTTGTCTTAATTGACTAATTTATTCCTATTAATATTTATGAGTCTTAATACAGAATGGCTCTATTTAAGAAGCCAAAGATAGACCACTTTTCTAAGAATCCATCCACAAGAGACAGCCCATCAGAAATTGTCTTCTGTGAAAGCATCCCAGTTTCCCAGTGTCCCAAAATCTTAACCCATGTCATTCATGTTCTACTTCTAAAAATTGATTCTGAGGGGGTAGTGGGTGGGTGATGGGAAACTTTGGTCTAAGCTTGTAGCATAATTATAGTATCAAATTGTTAAAAAAAAAAGAAAGAAAAAAAAACAACTTGAAGGTATGATGACAAGAACCATTAGATTATGGCATATGTATTTAATACAATTTCTCAATATTTAGAGAATTAGGTGAATTTTTATGACTTACTGTTAAGAGGGAAGAAATATAAAATTTTATTTAGAGTGATTATACCTCATTTAAAAATAGAGCAAACCCCATATCTAGACTGAAGGATTAGTATTTAGATCCCAAAGTAATAATCACATTTTGCTTTGTATAATCAAGATATTTTGTACTTCCAGATTAGCATGCATTATTTTATAATAGAAAAAGCTAAAAGTCAAAAAAATTAAGCATAAGCTTCTGCTGTAATTCACAACCCAACATTCTAGCATCTGTCATCAGTACCGAGGCATCCAGTGTTTCTGTGTATCCTGTCTTCAAGAGCTTTCTCTCATCTTGTCCCACCTACCAGGTGCCCATCAGCCAGACTCGGGAACTCCTGATGTCTTCAGCTCCCATCTGTGTGACTTTGGTTTCAATCTGAAACTCCATTCTGTTTCGTTTGTGTCCATAAAATCCAGTTCCCCCGATAAAGGTGGCTGGAGCCCCACCCACTTCAGGAAGGCTTTCTTGAGCCACCAGGCCAAGCTGTTTGTTGCCTTCCCTTTTCCCTCCCCCAGCACAAACCTGTCTCTTTAAGAGACTCGTGTGTATAAAATATAGTTCAGTGAGTTATAAACTTATGGTACAGTGACAAGAGAAATATTAAACTATCCCATGTGCAATTAATGAAATCTCTCATTTACAAAAATCTATGTGATATTGCTTCTGATTTAGCATTATGTAACAAAGGAAAATTGTATAATTACACCTTGCATGAAAATAGAGCAAATCCCATGCCTAGTTGAAAGGATCTCTATCCTTGTCCTAAGAGAATAATCATATTTTGCACAACCTTGACCTTGGGAAGCCCCATAGGATTTTTATCAGTGCCACTAATTGGTGACAAATGGAGAATGTTCACCTGTAACTTTAGTAAGTGGTCACTCATCATTTACTAAAGAACACATTGCAGAGTTTCTACAGAACATAACATTAATGTGGCCCATTTACTTCAAAGTTAGTACATTATCTGAAGACTTTTGGCAGATTCCACTTTTGTCTTCAGAAGCCTATAAAAAAATATGGGTCCCTCTGTCAAGAGTCAAATTAGTGGGTTTTTTAAAGGTTAAATCTGAGAAGAATCTGATCAGCTGATATTCCCAAAGAAATAGATAGATGGATCAAATAACAGTATAGTCTGCTAGGAAATGTATGCTTAGCCAGAGATAGCCCGTGACGCCATAAAGGTGTAAAACATTCAATTATATGCTGACTTGTGTTCCCCTTTGTCTCATTTTTCATGTGTTTACGTACCCCTGAGTGTAGTGTTTGTGTCTTAAGCATGAGGTACTTGACATTTGCAATGAGTGCTTTTAAATGTCTTCAGAAGCACCAAGTGAATAAATATTTATGAAAATGTCATGTGATCAGCTAGGCTCCGTCTCTAGCCTAGTGTCCTGCACCACCTTCCATGGAGCTTACTGGTGGAATCATAGAGAAGGATGCCTTTCATGGATGGAAGCATATATGCGTTCTCTTCTCCTTAAGCCACTCTTCAAAGGAAGATTAAGTCCCAGACTACTGCCTGCATCCTGGAGAACATCTGTTACCCCCACCTAAGGGTCACAGGAACTGCTCAATACGAAACCTAAAACCTAATGCTAAGTTTAGAGTGTCCCTCACCTGTATAATGGGTGCTAAGTACATGCTTTGACAACTTGCTGTATGAGAAGACATTGATTTCTTGTTGTAACACAGACTTTTTCTTTTAACTCCTTATTGAAACATAATACATTCACAGAAAGAGAGCACACACTTCAGTTAGGTCAATACCATTAAAAAAAAAAAAAAAAAAAAAAAAAAAAAAGTTCTCATGTTAACACTGTCCAGAACAGGAAGCAGAGCAGAGCTTTAATTTGCTGAAGACCCACCCACCCTGTTTCCTCCCAGCATCTCCCTGCTGTCCTGTCTTCTAAGAGACCAGTGATTTGTATCAATGAAAACCATCTGTCATTTGCCTTCCGTACCCACTCTTCCACTGAACATTGAGCGTGGGATTTAGGCTGCATGGGTGTGTAGTTTTAAACTGTTTTAGCATTCCAGTGTGGGAACATGTCCCATCCTGCTGGCAATGGGCTGCTATGAACAGCATGTCCTGGTCATCTTGGTTTATGGTTTTTGGTGCATGTATTTGTATATCTCTGTCGGGTCTTTATCTAACAGTCGTTTCTGAAGAGTTAAAAATATGCTTGTTCTGGTTTAGGGTCTGTGTAGGAACTTCCAGAAGTCTGTTAATCCATGAAGTTGTAAGCAGTGTCACTTCTATGTGGGTCTTAAAACTGCCCCCCCCCAAAAAAACAGAACAGTGAGAACTCATAAACTGGTCTTGTTTTATCAAGGGAAAAACATAAGCAAAAGATGATGAAAAAGGGTAACTTCCAGTCTCGAGGATGATCTAAAGGGAATACAAAGGTTTTACCTTGCAATCAATGTTTCTTATTCCCAGTGCAAATTTAGAGAGAAATCTGTCTAGGAAGGAAGCAGGAACAAAGTCACAGGTTAATATCTGTCATCCAGTAAACTTAGGCTCTCCTTATCTGACTATGAAAAGAGGAACTGGAATTTCAGACATGAAAAGAGGAAAATTCTTCCCTTTCTTTTCATTCTTCTGTCAGGTTAAAAAGCTCCCTAGAGATTTCTCCATGTTGTTCCAGTAAATATTTAATGAATAATCCACATACAATGCCATGGGGACTCCAAGATAACACAGACAGAGGTTTTAATTTTAAGGAATTCATTTAGTATTCAGCAAAATAAACACATATATAACTGTGGTGCAAACAACAAAGTGTGTGTATGAGGAGAGCTTGGGGAAATGTAAAAGGGTCCCCAGGGCAGACCTAGCTGATGAGGGGGAGGAAGCAGGGAGCCCACAAAACAAACAAACAAACAGAAGACAGGAATGCATGCCCCTTTCTCCAATGGTTCTCTCAATCATCTCATCTAGTTCATTGATTATAAAACTTCAAGGTACCAAGCATGAGAAAAATCACCCATAGCTAGTTGAGTTTCTATAGCTTCTCAGACCATTCCATTGTGTGTCCCAATCTGAACGATTTTATTTTTAAGAATTATGTTACCCAAACCTAGGGTTATAACCCAAGCTTAGCATTATTTACCAGAATAATTCTTTGAATTCTTCTGGGTTAAGCTTAGCACATCTCTGCTGATGTTCTAAAATATGCATGAAGTTAACATTTGCACATTTGAAGTCAAATTAAAATGACAGAATATAAGATCATCATATGTTGCTATATACAGTGTGTTATTGTGGTCATTATGTTACATGATTTTAAGGACTGGTCTATGCTCAGGGGGTTTATGAAAGATATTTCCAAAATTTTGTAAGATGTGAAATTTAACTTTCTTTGAGGCTATCTAAAATTTCTGAAATCTTGCTCATGTATTGTGCAAGTGTCTACGCTTGTGGTATCTGTAACTCTATTCTCTACACTGATGTTTTGACTCTACGGGTTGGTAATCATTCCTCCTGCTTTGTTGCCAGGGAATGCTAACTTTGAAAGGAGGGAATGCTAACTTTGAATTGAGTGCCTCCACACTTGAGAATTCAGCCTCCTCACTGAAAACAGTTCAGGCCCCAGTATGTGGCCCAGACTCTGCTCATTCTTGGCAGAATCCATTGTCTTTAGCAGGGTGGAGCAGGGTAGAGAGTTCATTGTCTGCTGTGGGCAAGTTTCCATCAAGGGGTGTAGTTGGGTCTTGCCCTTGGCTTATTGTCCCTCAGTCTGTCTCTCTGTGGCCCTTTTAGAGATTCTGATATTTTTATTGTCTGTGAATACATTTCCTTTCTACCTTGACTAGCTGGACTAAGAACATAACTTGTTATGTCTCCCAAATTTGAGAGTACCATATACTGTTGAAATTTAGATTCATTTTGTAAACATTTCCATCCATTTTCAAGTTTCATAAATATGGAATGTGATTTTTTTTCTGTCTTCTCTTAGGATGCTATTGTAGTTAGGGTTACTGTTACTGTGATGAAACATCACAAACATGTTGGAATGGAAAGGGTTTATTTGGAACTTAAATGGGACAGGAACCTTGAGGCCAGAGCTGATGCATCAGGCCATGGAGTAACATTGCTTACTGGGTTGCTCCTCATGGCTTGCCCACCCAGTTTTCCTGTAGAACTCAGGACCATCTGCCCAGGGTGGTACCACTTAACAATGGTCTGGGCTCTCTCTCATCCTTCACTAATTAACAAATGGTCTCCTGTAGCTCAGCCTTATAGAGGAATTTTTTTTTCAACTGAGGCTCCTTCCCCTCAGAAGACTATAACTTGTGTCAAGTTGACATAAAATTAGCCATCACAGATGGTAAGGTAAAGATTATGTTGTTTTTAACTATTCTTGGAATCCTTATGCTTACACAATGATTTAGGTTAAAATTAGTTATTTGTAATTTAGAAATTGTAAAGTCCTTTACTTGTGATTATTAAGTACATTACCCAAAATAAGCATGTATTTCTTTACTAAATTACTAATGTTTGGTTTTCAAATGAAATATTTGAGTACCCAAAACAAATAACCAAAAAAATAGTTGGGGAATGATTCCTTTCATGGAGCCATCTAAGTTTATTTAGGTAGTTTAAATACTGCTAGTGTGATAACCTCATGACTATGTTACCTTGGCCCATTCTTCAGGAAACACACACCTTACTGAAGAATTGTGTTATAGATGTGCAGAATGCAGCTGGCACTCACTAAATTCTTCAATGCTCACATTGGCATCCATATACCAGCAGTATCAATACCTTTAAGCAGAAGTAGAGAATCTCAAATCATACCCCAGATCAGCAGAGCCAAAATGTGCACTATAATGAGATCCCTGTGTTATATGCAAAACATTGACTTAAGTCTCCCCCCACCCCCACCCAGTAAGATTCTGGTCAATTACAGCTCAGTGGAAACAGGCGCTGTTTTTCTCCCAATATTCCTTCACATACCCAAATATATAAGTTACCTTTTTGGTCACTCTTTTTGTGATCACAGTTTTTGGTCATGCATAAATGAAATCCACCAAGAGTCTTTAATTTGTTAATGAAGAAAACCATCCATTCATCAATCATGACTTATCAAGTAGTTCTCTATGCCAAGAGTTGAGGGAAAAAAGTGTGAGCGTGATGAAGTTCACAAAGCTAGCATTTCAGTGGAGAAAACAGACAGGAAATGGAAAGTTCTGTATCAAAAGTATAAGGGGCGCTAGAGCAAGAGTAAGAGAATGCTGATTCCCAGCAGGGATGGGCACACTACATCCTCCAGGATGGACAGAGTATACTCTCTGGGTGTGAGCCAGTGGCCATCTTAGAACAGTCACTAGGTGGAAAGAAGAGTAAGAAGTGGCAGGGAAGGAGGGGCTAGGGAACAGAGGCGATCAGAGAGCATCCAGGAGCTAGATGAACTCTACAGAACACTAGAGTTCAGCTTGTGCTGTGAGTAGGAAGAGGAGCTTGGAGTGTTGGAGTTCACAGAGTAACATTATCTGATCCATGTTTTTGTTGTTTGTTCTAGCTATGGACGTGAGAATGATGGGAATATGGAAAGATGGAGACATGCAGACCCCTAAGGCCACCATCACAGTTTCTAGACAAATCTATGGCTGGGGCAAAGCACTTTGATACTGGCATTGGTGTGTAGCTCATGAAGTTCAGTTTAGGGACTGAATTTTTACATTTTAATTACTGTAAGTGTAATAAGGCCAGTTGCAAGGCACTGAACTGTATAATTCTTGAATTTATAGATAATATCACCTGACTTGTATTTTGTAGTTTTGGGTTACTGTTGGGTAGTACTTAGTAATAATACTATTATTACTAAAAAAAGACCATTCCCAACGAAACCTAAAATACTTATATTGTGGACCAAAGTTATTTTGGCCTTTTCCTGTATCTTCTACATGACTGCCGTTACAGCTAGTATCATGAGAACATTTCAGTCGTGCAGGCCATCCACTGTATTTTAGCAGATGTTCCATGGGCTATGGGAAAAAACAAAAAACAAAAAACAAAACAAAAAAACCCAAAACAAACAAACAAAACCACTACTACAGTAGCAGGAAAACAACACACACTCTCATTTCCAGTGTCTTGTCCCAATGTGCTGCTTTTCTTTGCATTTAAAGTGTGCAGTGAAGTAGAATTTGGGGAATTTGTTATAATAAATTCTGTGTAAAATGTCTGAAGGATTTGCTGGGTCCGTTTGCTTCAGCTGTATTGTTCTCCTTTTAAAGAGTCATATGATATACTCACCCCTATTGCTGTGTCATTTTTTTTTAAACTATATTTTTCCCCACAGTAAAATCCTGGGTTTTCAGGAACACAGAGATAACAGACTATTCCATAATTTCTCATTGGCTTTATCTTTTATTATATGTGCACCAAACTCAGGTTAACAATGTTGAATGTCTGTCAATAAATGATCATTCAACAAATCATGCCATATCCATGCAATGGCTGCCATACAGCTACCAAAAAAAATGCACGGAAGTACAAAACCAGAGGAGAAAACTATATTCTGATATGAAAATTCTTGAAGACTCTTTTGAAGTGATAAACACAAGGTTGAGGCCAATGTGTATATCATCTGTAGGAGAGTAGGGGAGATCATATATATTTCCATATTAGTTTGTGTATGATAATTAGCATTTCAGCACAATTAGATTTTCTAAAACATGTTATGCAAATTACTTACAGCCTTGGAAACACACCGAGTGGCAGCCTGGAGCCTGGATTCAGAGTGGGTTTCAATCATGTCTTTTCTTTTTTTTTTTCCATACTTGCTTTACATGCCTGGCATATTTTAAAATGTTAAATAAATGCTAAAACTTTTAGTTTCTTACCCAAGCCATATTTAAATTAGAGACTTTAATGGTGCAGATAATGGCCCTAGACTTGCCGCTAATAAGTGTCCATCCATGAGCATGCTGAACATCAATGTGAATTTCAGTCACGAGGTAAATTTCTGTTCCCAAGAAAGGGTACGGAGCACACTGTTCCAAGATGTGAACTTCATGGCTAGGATTTCTCAGAATGGAAGTCAGGGTGATGGAGGCCACGGCTTAGATTTGTAAGATGGGAGGAAAGAGGTTTTAGTAATCTTTCACAGATTGTAGATGTCCATAAAAATTACAATTATGAGGGTAGAGAAGGCAGGTATTTGTGGAATGTTGTGGTTGACTGACATATCTCCTCAAAGCACAGATTTAATAAGAACACAGTGAGATACTTTTCATAAGAAATTCTGGGCCAACTTTTAGGAAAAGAGAAAACAAAACAAAATGGAACCCCCACACACACACACACACACACACACACACACACACTGTTGGGCCCAAAGGAACTGTTTTGACTGGTAACTCTCAAACTAAACATTTTATTTCTTGCAGGGCAGGGCCATGGCCAATTAATTCCCTTGGGTTTGTTTGTCCTGGAAAACTGGTATTTTCTTTCTTTTTCTGTGTGTATGTTTATTATTGTGTGTGTGATGGGTACTTAGAGATGAATACATGCCATGGTGTATATGTTGAGGTCAGAAGGCAACTTTGTGGTCCCTGTTCTTGCCTTCACCTTCACATGGGTTCTGAGGAGCAAACTCTGGTCATGGGGCTTGCACAGCAAGTGCTCTACTGGCTGGGGCATCTCACAGGCTCTGTATTAGATTTTCTGTAGTGTGCGTCTGAGCGCCTCCGTGTAGGATTTTTGTTTTTTTGTTTCCCTTGTTTGTTTTTATTCATTCTGCTTGGTGTTCTGTGAGCTTCTTGGATCTGCAGTTTGGTATCTGTCATTCATTTTTGAAGGAATTTGAATCATTATTAAAGTATCCTCCTTGCTTTTTTCTTGTGGTATTGCAAGTACGTGTATGTTCTTAGTCACATGTGTGTTTTAACTTTGAATTGTCTCAGCATACTTAGATATTGTGGGTTTGGACACAGTATCTTCTTCTCTTTGCATTTCAGTTGGAAAGGTGGCTGTTGACCTGTGTTCAGGATCACTGATTCTTTCCCTAGTGGTTGTGTACATTCTACTGCTGAGCTCATAAATGTCAATGTCATCCTTCCTTTTACAGTTTTGATATGTAGAGCTTTATTTGATTTTTTTTCTTTAGCGTTTCTATCTCTCTGGTTTATGTTACCCAATACATTTTTGCATTTTGCATATAATTTCATTAGTGCTATCAATAAACTAATATTCCATAGTTAACTTACATCACTAACTTAAGTGTCCTGTCTGGCCATTCAAATATCTGTTACATCTACATTTTATTCCAGTGCTTAGTTTGTGCTTCAGACTGAAGTTTCTCTTGTTTATCATTCCTTGTGATTTTTACTATTGAAAATGGAGTTAAATAGGCTGTCTTAGTTACTGTCCTACTGCGTGAAAAGACACCATGACCAAAACAACTCTTTTAAAGGAAAGCATTTAATTGGGAACTTGCTTGCTTCACATTCTGATCCATAGGCAAAGAGAGACAGACAGAAAGAGAGAGAGAGAGAGAGAGAGAGAGAGAGAGAGAGAGAGAGAGAGAGAGAGAGAGAGAGAGAGAAATCCTGTTCTGACTTCCTTTGGTGATGAACAGCAATGTGGAATGTGGATATGTAAGCCAAATAAACCCTTTCCTCTCTAATTTGCTTTTTGGTCATGGTGTTTCATTGCAGCAATAGAAACTCTAGCTAAGACACACCTCCTCCAAAAAGGCCACACCTCCTAATCCTTCGCAAACAGTTCCATTAACTGAGGACCATGCGTTTAAACATGTGAGCCTTTGGGAACATTCTCATGCAATCCAACTCATAGGCCTTTAGCCTAAAGTTTTCTGCTAATCTATCCAGAAGATGGGTGATACTTAATGTTTGTCATAGTGCAAGAGGTCAAAAGTCTCCTTAAAAGGAGTTAGAATTGGGAGAGATGTCTCAGAGCTAAGAACACTGGCTGTTCTTGCAGAGGACCTAGGTTCCATCCCTAAAACTGAAACATGGCAGCTCACTACCTTCTGTAATTCTAGGGGAATCTAATGCCTTTTTCTGTCTTCTGGGGGCACCAGCCATACAAATGATACATAGATGTATGCATAGGCAAATATTTACACACATAAAAAAAAGTAAATAAATAAGTGAAAGGAAGAGTTAGAATCTTGCAGCTCTTTTCCACTGGACTCTGCTATTTGTTTGTTGGTGCTGGCAAGGTGTGAGAGGGCTCGTAAGAGCACTGTTAGTCGATGGCCTGTGTCCCTGCCTATGATTTTCACAACTGTTTTGTTGTTGTCATTGTTTTATATACTTTTCTTAAACCTCCAGATTCTAGAGTCTGGAACCTTCCTTTTAAAAATAATTTTTATTGAGAATTTTCTACACACAT
Source organism: Cricetiscus sungorus (assembly GCA_030556225.1). Taxonomy (NCBI): domain Eukaryota; kingdom Metazoa; phylum Chordata; class Mammalia; order Rodentia; family Cricetidae; genus Cricetiscus; species Cricetiscus sungorus. Next base: position 13,219,497 of record JANBXA010000372.1, read on the forward strand.
ATATTATGTTTTGATCAAACCCACCCCTACTCACCCCCAACTCCTCCTCCATCTCCCTACTCTTTTTCTTTCACAACCCTCCTCCCTGTTTCTCTCCACACTGAGTTCATTGAGTACTATCAGTATGTGCAGGGGTAGGACTGGCTACTGGAGGGGTATCAGTTGCCAGTGGCTTCTTCTCAGCTAGGGGTGAGACTTAATGAGCCCCCACAACTGCCTCTTAGCTCCTGCTCCCCCTCTCAGTTAAAGGCAGTATGCCAAATCCCCTTCTGGCTGGGTCTCCTCCTGGGGTGTGGGCCTTTGTTTTGGAGAATTCACTCAGTATATTTCACACATGCTCAGTTCCTTCTCTCTTGAGCCATAACCATGAGAGCCTTCTAGGGTTAAAATAAACAGAGCAAGACTGCTGCCCCCCCCCTGGATTCCTAGGAAAGGCGGTCCACATTGGGCCTCCAGCAGTTCAGCAGGAGCGCCTGTCCTTGTGCTAGGCTACTATCCCTATGCTGCTTCTGCGATAGGTCTGCTGACCTCAGCCCGGGTGGGGGTGCTGTCTATGCTTGCAAATCCCAGGCAGACAGTGTAGACTGCACCTTTTTCCGTTCTCTGATGCACCCCAGAGAAGTTATTTTCATTTTGCTCAGCTTTCCAAGCTCCTAGCCTTAGCACATCTCTCTGTGGGCCAGTTTTGAACTAGGAAAGTCATACAGGAAGAAAAGCAGAAGAGAGACGCCGAAGGAACCTAGAGATGGTGTTTCCATGATTTCACCAATGGAAAAGCTTAGTTATTTCAGAGCCACGGGATCTGCCTCTGTGAACTGTATTTCCTCTGTCCAGCACCAGAGTGGTAACCTTGAGGTAATGACGAGAATGAGGCAACCATTTCAAAGACTTAGCAGCATTATGTCAAAATATTGAAACAGGGGACGTTAACTCCTAGAAGTATGTCATTTTCGCTAAGAAATTGAATGTTCTCTCTTGCTCATCAGAAATAAGAAAAGCGATGGGACTTGAAAGCCATGGCGCTGTAGCATTTATTTGGGGTCTCAAGTGCACTTGCTGACCGTGAACCCATGGAAAGTTCAAGGGCTCATTTAAATCAGGCACTTCCTTCATCCTAACCCTCAGTTTAGCCTTGCGCATTGCTTTGCACACCATAAGCCTTCATTAACTCCTCAGATCGAATGAGACTGCCATGACTTTTTATTGCCCTGGATTGCCAGCATCCTCTCTGAGCTCCGAGTCCCTGTTCTTGCTTGTTATTCTTGTCTCTTGGCTTAAGATGTGTGCCTTGCAAAAGGCTCCTGTGAACAAACACTTGACTAAAAAGAATCACCCTGTTTTCAAAGGGGTCTGAATATGATTTTTCTTGAGGCCTATTACAAGGCCTCATCTACCTCATTATATCTACTTGGGGTTATTGTGCACCTTGTAATGGAAGCTAAATTCATATTTTTCATCGCCCGATTAGGATTTCTGAATTGGCTCAGATGCCAAAAGGAATATTTTTTCTCTCTCTCACTGTTTTCCCCTTTCACTGGTAATAGAAACATAATGGAAAGCAGCTGAAAGAGAAGCCCCTTCCCTAAGACAAACAAAAACCAATTATGGTTAATCCTGAGGGAAGCTTTCAGGGAGCCAGCCAAGAAAATGCTGGAGGCTTCTGCCCTTATCTGTCCTTCCTGCCTGCCTTTGAGGATCACATGTTCACAGCCTGGTTTGGACTCTTCCGTGCCCACAGGAATTTCTATCAACACATGCGAATGTGTTGAAATGTGCGCAATTTAATCAGAGAGGGCGCAGAGCTTGCCTGGCCAGCTCCTTGTGCTATGCTCATTCTAGCTGCAGGTCAAAGCAGAGGGGAGCTCTTGGACATAAACCAAGCCATCATTAATGAAGCCCCTGTGCTGTACTGGCTTCCCATCTGCCTTCCTCTTTGGTACCCAACAGGAAATGTGCCTGGAGGGTGTAGGCCAGCAAGCAGGTGGGAGGGCTGGGTACCTCAGGGTGAGGCTCTGTTCTGTCCAAGTCTGTGGCTGCTGTGGCCACCTTGTAGGGCTGGCCCTTCAGGTCGCTGCTTGTCCTTTCTGTGGTCTGACAGGGGCTGGCCTCTCGAGGCATGTGTCCTGGCTCCCTGTCTTTCAGGTTGGTTTTCTTGCTTTGGTTCTCACTAGTATCTCTCTATTGCTATTCCTCTCGCTCCTGTTTGACCTAATCATTGATGTAATGAAGTGACTCCCTCACTTCTTTAGTTTCTGACCAGAGGGAGAATGGGGTGGGTGTGGATATCCTCCTGGCAGTGGATAGACTGCCCTCCAAGTCCCTTCCGGGGCACCCGGGGTCAAGCAAGCCCTGGTAGTTTCCCTCCTTCCTCAGCACTCTTCCCAAAGGCTCTCTTTTGTCAGCATGGGGGTTGGCTTAGTGGATCCAGCTGGCTTCTCCATCTTCCTCCACCTGTAAAACTCTTCCCCAGCAAAGAAGTCCCTCCCCCATCAGGTCTCCAAGTGGTTTCTATTCTTCTGGGTGGCCTTCTGTGACACCCTTCTGGCACATTTATATTGCCGGGAGGGAACAGTTCCTCCATGTAAATGTCTCATCCTTATAAAGTTGCTTTTTAAAAAGTTAATTCTGACTATGTGTGCTGCATACTACCAATGGGGATGATCTCATTTAGTAAAAATGACAATTTATTGCTGAAAAATCCTTTCTACCAAATCTGACGCCTGGACTGGACCAGCATGTTGGACCTTTTCAGTGAATTTCAATCAAACAAAAGACTAAATCCTCCAACACAACAGCCAAGACATTTCTAGAAGAAAAGGAGTGGTTGTGGTGGCAGAGGCTGTGGTGGTAGTGATGGCGGTGATGGTGATGGTCACGTAGGGGTCCCCAAACAGGCCTTGGCTGGTGATGGGTTCTAGGGCTGTCTCAAGTCTGTCTATATCAACAATCACTTCCAGGCACTGGCCTTTTCTCAGACCTTCTGAGTAAATGTAATATTCCCTTCAAAGTCAGTCCTGCTCTCTGAAGAGAACACTCCCCCTGCGTCCCTCACAGGCTTTATTTAAATAGAGGGACATCCCCTCCTCAAAGCACACGTCCATGGTACTACCTCAAACCAACATGTCTGAGGTCAGAAGGTTTTCAGAGTGTTGCTTTTCAACAGATGAATCAGCCTCCTGGCCTGGAGCTGGCACTAGGATTGTCTTGCTGAGAGTACCTTGTGTACATTCTGTGCTTTAAGAAGTTGCAAATCAAAGGCAGAGTTTTGGTGGAAGCCTGATGCATCACCCTATTTTAGTAATGCCTCCTTTTCAAGGTTCCATGAACCAAAAAAAAAAAAAAAAAAAAAAAAAAAAAGCCATTGATCAAGAGAAACTATGCTAGGTACCAATTGTTAGCATTTTGTTATAATATAGTAGAAGCAACTAAAATGTATATACTCTTCCAATAGTCCCACTGAGCTCACCAAGACAAAAAGAAAAAGCGTTTTTTCAGCTTTCCTTGACCTCCAGCTTAGCCAGCTTTCTCCAGACAAACTGGAAAGAAGCATCAGCTTTTCATGGGGGTGGGGGAAGCCCAGAAAACAAACCCCACTTCAGTCTGCTCTAGACCTCTTCTTCCAGAACAGGAAGAAGGGGTGTATTTCTAGCATCACTTTCTAGAACAACCAGAAGCTTTTACAGTTAGATCCATAACCAGGAAGCCTCGTGGATGTATGACGCCACATGTGTATAGAAGGGACAGGATCACTGGAGCTGAAGTTCATAACTGGGAAGTTCGCAGCCAGCTTTAGCTGTGTGTTTCCAGGGACCTGATGTACAATAGCACTGTTTCCCTGGCTGGCCAATGGTCTGGGTTAAGTACAGGAGTTCCGTGGTCTCACAGCCCCTCGCCCATCAGCAGGTCCACTATAAAGAACACAGGAGCTGTCAGGGCAGGCCATTTTGAATTGGACCACATTGACATCCTTTGGTCTTGTGGCTTGCTTGTTCTAAGTGGTGTGCTGCCCGCCCATACATCATCCCTTTCAGTGGGTGGGGTCTGCTGGATGCCAGTCACGTGAAGAAAATGTTGAAATCGGTAAGTTCAAGGAGACAGTCATTTTAAATAGAGCTGTGTCTCATCTCTGCTGGCTTTTAAAGTTTAGGATTTATTTTCCCCTTTAACTCTGTTACAATGTTAAAAGCACCAATCCACCTGAAATTTGCCATTGATAAAAGGCAAATATAATGTTTTGTGTGTATAATCACATTGAAGTTTAAATCATTTCTTAAAACCAGTAGTGACCTTCACCTCCATCCCTCCATGTTTTAAATGAGAAGTAGAGATGAACTCACCAATGTATTTTCACTGTAATTAACTCTCATTTGCAAAGGCACAGAGGTGTTGATATGAAGTATTATACTCTATGTCAGTGTTTGGGAACTGCCGTAACAAACTCACTGGGTAGACAGAGATAATCAAATCAATAAACGCATGCTGTGGTCCAGACCTCCAGTGTGAGCCTCGGGGTTAAAATGGAGGCTCGGCAGGTTCATGCTGCCTTTGAGGCTCAAGGGGGGTTCTTTTTTTTTTTTTTTTTTTTTTTTTTTTTTGTATATTCCCCTGGAGAGGTTTCTACATTCCTGGATGGGCTTTTTCCATCTTCAAGGCTCCTGAGTTGTGACTTCTCCTCTTCTGCTGTCGGGTGCTAACATTCAGGCTTCTGCTCTTACATCTTATAACACAACCCCCCTACCCCCCACCAAGGAACACCAGGCTAGTCTACACATTTTGATCCCTAACCACACCCACATCATTCTGTTGCTAGGTAACCCAGTATGCATACGTTCTGGGGATAAAGATGTGTACATCTTTGGGGAATGTAGGTAAGGAGCTCCAGCCTACCAAAGCCCCAAAGAAATCAAATCAAATAAAATCATGCTGTCTGAAAGTGTCACAAACAGTATTGTAACCATGTCTCTTCCACACCACCTTTGAGTAGACACACTACAAAGGCCATTGCCAGATGTGTGAGATAAAGAAGGGTAGTGGCTCCATTTTGTAGAGTCCTCCGTAGATTCGGTTGCATCCCATCTATTGGTAGGATGTGTTTCATATGAAGAGTGTTTTCTAGGTCCTGGAGCTAGTTTGACTGGCATAGGCTGCACAGTTTTCTCAGAAAAAGATAAGCATACCAGCTGCCTCCCTTGGGTCCTAGGAGCTTGATTGCAGGAAGCTACATGTAAAGATAATAACAAACAAACAAACAAACAAACCAAGCACTGCAGAGAAAGAGTCTTAACTACACAAGAGAACAGGGAACGGGAATGGCTCATTCCCACCCCTAATCAATACTTTATCCACAGCCCAGGGCAGGTCACTGTAACCTCTGACTGTTTACCTTACTTTCTTCCCTGCCCTGATGTTTGTTAGGCTTCGACCAGCTGCTTTTCCCCTTCTCATTAAGCCTACAAACATCGAATCATTCCTGTTTGGTTCTTTTCTTTTTTCATTTAAAAAAAAATTTATATTTAAATGTTGGCAAACCGAATGATCCAAATTTTGCCCTTTGAATGCTTGTGCATTCAAGTTCTTTAGGCAGCTTCTCTCTCTCTCTTTCTTTTAAAATTCTATTTTGAGTTTCATAAAAATTGGTATTTCTTATTATCCTCAACCCATAATTTTCTTTACTGAATTTTTTGTTTAATTTTCTTTTGCTTTAACATTTTATTTTTCAGACACCTCTCATTGAACCTCACGTTCCTCTCCGTCCTGCTAACACCATTACCAAGGTAATGGGATGTAGGTGGGTTGATGAGCCATCCACGCTTGCTTCTTAAGTACCACTGGAGGTGGTACCTGTGTCAGAGCATCATGTCAAGGCCCCTCACGTCCACTTCCTAGAGTCAATAAATATGCAGCATGTCTCAGTTCTCGACATAAAACAGTGACATGTCACACAAGTGAACAATGTAAATATGTATGAGTGAGTTATGTTTTTTCTATGCAGACTCTGATTAGAAAGTGGTTTAAGAATTCACTGAGTCTATTTCCCTTTCATAAACTCTCCTTTTCTATCTCCTCCTCCCATCTGATTAAAACCCAGGTCCCTTCAGAGAAGATCCTCAGAGCTGGGAAAATTTTACGAATTGCCATTCTCTCTCGAGCACCCCACATGATAAGAGACAGAAAATACCACCTAAAGACATACAGGTATGTTTGCTCGTTCTAACGGCTTCGCCCCTCCAGTGAGTGTTTTAGGGAAGTGGGACAAATAGCCTCTGTTATAGGACCCCCAGGTTCCAGCCTACACTTGATTTAGCTTCAGTGTTACAGGCTGATGTGTGCAGGCATGAACAAAGAGGAGAAACCCCTTGTTGTTTGTTTGCCAGCATCTTTCAGTAACCTGCTAAGTTCAGGTAGCATCCACACACACAGTTCTTACAGATGCCCCAGTGATGAAACCGGGCCACTTCCCACATGTGATCCCAGTTTTCTCCACCACATCCCTGCTAGAAAGGCATATCCAGGGGTGTATTCCTTTCTCAGATGACAAAACTGACCCAGGGCACAAAGGTCAAATAGTTTCCCTTCACTAAGCCGTATGTCTAGTGAGCACACAAGCAAGATTTAAACCAATTTATGCTTGATCTCCAAATTCAGTGATTTTTTTTTCAAGTCATAATGTTACAAGCTCTGAGGATATAGATGTGAACAAAATATAGGGAGTCTTTTATGGCATTTGTTTTCTGGTAAAGTTTTATGTTAACCCAGAGTGGCAGGTGTGAACTTGCTGAAGCCAGAGGAGGGTATTAGGTGATCTGCTCCATCAGTGTCCATCTTACTCCTGTGAGACAAGGTCTCTCACTAAACCTGGAGCTAGGCTGGCAACCAGCAAGCCCCCAGGACCCCCTGTCTTTTCCTGTCACAGCACTAGATTGACAGGCATGTGCCGGGGAATGCAAACTCAGGCCCTCAAGCTTGTGCGGTAGGTGTCCTTCCCCCCCAAGCCAGGTGAGCACAGCATATTTTCACTAGCTGACTATTTTCAGAGTCTGTAAGTCAATGACATCTGCAAGTCTTGTTCTGCAACCCTGGAAATTAATTTCTCTGGAATCTGTGGCTCATGTGCACCATCATGGTTGTAAGGGAAGTCAAGATTTAAAACAAGGCCAACTAAAACTAAAACATATGTGTTATGTGTCCCCAGAGTTCAGCGCCTTTAGCCCTTTGGCTCGTTAGATTTAAATGGACCTTAAACTCTCACAAGGCTGGAAAGACCTTTTTCTTTGAATGTTTTAATCTTTTTTTTTCCCCTTTAAGATGTGAGTATGCTCTCCCAACTATTGACTCGTGTTGGGGAAATTCCATTAAATATGTCATGTTTGGTGACAAATACTGGAAACTAGAGGTCAGAAATGGTCTCTTCCTTGTGCCATCCTGCTGAGACTTAAACCCCTGACATGGAGGTGTTATGTCTGTTCCACACCCTATGACACAAATTAATGATCTGTTGATGATGACCAGAGGGTTCCACTGGAAGCCATGGACATGGCTTCTTCTGCAGCCATTTGAGTTCTTGCCCCAGATCTGTGCTGGCCCACTCCATCCTGCTCTTTACCCCATTATACGACTCTTTCAGTATCACAGAGTGAGGCCCCTCTAGCTTCAGTATCATCCCAATGACTATGCTAGAGTGGCTGACAGTCAGTTCTGAAGTGTGGGTGTCATTTAGTGGAAGGGATACCCAGGGACTCTGCTATGTGCCCCTGTTGTGTATTCTGGCTCCAAAGTCCTATGCCTTTCCTAGAAATTCGATGTTCTGAGTCATCTCTGGTGTGTGTGTGTGTGTGTGTGTGTGTGTGTGTGTGTGTGTGTGTGTTTCTTTATGAGTAATCATTGAATTAAAAGCCAAATGAACTTGATTTCTATACTTTTGTAAGAATTTTTTCACTAATAAACTGCAAAATTATAAGATAAATATTTGTTTTGCATGTTTAGCTCAGAGGTATTTGGTTAGTTCAGACTGAAGATATAGGTGCCTCTTTGTCCTTTGAAGCTGTGATGGATGGTATGGCTGGCCTCCACAGTCTTCCCTGGATCAGGGTCAGCACATCCCAGATAGATTTTAGAGATTCTAGAATGTTGGACGTGGAGAAAGCCCCAAGGCCATCACTTGTCCTTCCTTTATCTTACAGAGAAGGAAACAGAGCCAGAGAGATGGCCAAAGTCACATAACTAATGAGTAGCAAATCTGTTGTTCTACCCCATTACATCTCCCATTTCAAGATTTTTCCCAAAGTGGCCCAGGACAAGGAGTCTACTTCAGTTGATGCTAGAGTTCTTCAGGTTTGGCCTAGTCTCTGCTCATCCCCAGGCTCTCCCACTCGTAGCATGCAAAGGGAGGCAACCTATGAGTCAGGCCCAGCTGCACACAGCCATCTGCTCTGGGCCTCCCTGCCCTAGTCCACTGTCCCTTGAGATCTGTCCCCAGGACTTCAAGACCCCTCTTTCTCCCTCGTGCACACCCATACACCCAAGGGACACCTGCTCTATTTTCTCACCTGTCTCAGAGTTTCCTAATATGTAAATGTGTAATTATGTATTTCCTAACTAATAGACAGTTTGTCTTCCCAGACCAACTCACTATAGGGGACAGCTTTGGGACTAACAAGTGAATATGCAGGGAGCATCTGGTGTTGCTAGATGACAGATTTGGTAGACGTGTTAATGTTCATTACATAAAACCTTTTCGGAGAGATTTACATTGCTAATTGCTTATTTCTCCTAACACCCCTCACACTGCGGTGTCCCCAGACCAGCTCACAGTGGCAGACTTAGAAAAAAGGATAATGCTTCCTCTGCCAGCTCTTTGAGCAGCTTGCTGCTCTGTGTTCTAGTGTTCTTTTATTTACTCGACCCTGCTTAGATGGTGCAAGAGCCTGAGGCTATATACCCTATAAAGCTTTCTTTGCCTTGATACTTCTTATGGTGCCAATTTTTGGAAAGTTCTCCCCTTGAAGGCTCTTTCCCACTCCCTGTGCCAAGGGGTGACTTCCATCCTCTGTGTCTCATCTTCTTTAGACAATGCTGTGTTGGGACTGAGCTGGTAGACTGGATGATACAGCAAACGTCCTGTGTTCACTCCCGGACTCAAGCTGTTGGCATGTGGCAAGTCTTGCTAGAAGACGGTGTCCTCAACCATGGTAAGATGAGCCACAGGCTCTGGAAAAATTCTCAAGACATGCTAAATATATATCCCTGGGTAAGCTATTGCTGAATTCCCAAAGGGGCAAGGAAGAATTATGGAACCACCAAGCTAGCATCTTCATTTAGTAATACAAATGCAGTGAGCGGATGCTATTGATTGCTATGTTCCACCATTGCACCTTCCTAAGTTCTGAGAATGAAGGAAAGGAAAATGAAATTGCAACCGGAGTGCATCAGCTCCAATTATGTTTATTAGTTTGCATTCATGGTTCATTGATAGTGTGATTATACTCCAAGCATTTCATGACAGTCCTCATGCAGGGGCAGGATGAAAGAGCAATGAAATGTGTGGCCAGGCTGATGACATGAAAGTAAGTAATGAATTCAGAGACTGCCTTTTAACTGTGCCACTGTCTGGGAAAGTCAATTTGTATACCCGCCGGATGACCATATTTAAAATCAGAGCTGGGCTCTGCAATTGCAATCTCTAGTAACTGTGGCAGCTCTCGCTGAACAGAAGAGCTATTCAGGACTTGTGTGTGACTATCACTAACTGCTCACACCACTTGTTTAAGACTACTTTTCTAAACATGAAAATATTCAAATCATCCATTTCATTCCCCAACACCTGGGAACGTGGAAAAATCATTTTGCTGGAGTTTCTGAGACTTTAGTGTGCATACCAATCATCTGGGGCTCTTGTTGAAAGCAGATTCTGACTTGCAGGTCTGGGACTGATTCTAAGCATCTCATTTTTGCACTAAGTGCCCATATGTTGTTGCCACCACCACTGTTGGGGACCTGCAAGGTCTATCACTGTTCTTTGTCTTTGGAACACCTTGACAATCCATGCTATAAAGGGACTAAATGACTTTCAAACATTTAGATGAGGGGTTCTAGCCCAGTTCACCTTCTTTTTCTATCTAAGCCCCTAAATCTTGTTGTATGTGTGAGTTCCTGAATTTGAGTGCCCAGCTTTGCCAAAAGAAAGAGAGGAAATAGCTTTCTGAAAACAGAAACTGGGGGAAAAAATGGCCCCAAATTCCCTCAAGGAGTCCATAGCCTAAAAGCCAACTCTAATTGGCTCTGTTCATCTTTGTGCTCTTGTAAAAAAATTTTTTCTCCAAGTTGGGAGAGAAGTGTGACTGATGGGTGCACTATAGCAAGAAAAGCCTAAATTCTCACCTCCCAAAGGAAGGTCTCTTGTAAGATTATAGACTCCCAAAGCCATTCTGCAAGCATGCTCTGACAGTGAGTTTACCAGCTTGGGGCACATACCCCCCAAGAAAATGCCACCAAGGCTTTGTGAGCTTATTCCATACAAGCTGGCAGGTGCTCAGAGGAGGTCCTGGGAGGCGAAGTCGGGTGGGTCCAGGAGGCTGTGGCTCGAATGACTGCAGAGGGGATGGCTTGGCTGCTAGCTGCCCCGCCTGAGTGAGGTGGAGTTCGAAGGGCTCAGGCCCACTGCTGTACTGCTGCGTGGCCTTCTTGCAGGACTCCAGCCCTGCCCTGCTGCCAGAGAGCTGTGGGGCACAGCTTCAAGCCCCGGCTGACCCCTGCCTCTATGTTCCCCGCAGTGGACCAGGAACGCCATTTCCAAGACAAATATTTGTTTTATCGATTTCTGGATGACGAGCATGAGGGTGCCCCTTTGCCCACTGAGGAAGAGAAGAAGGAGTGTGATGAGGAACTCCAGGACACCATGCTGCTGCTGTCGCAGATGGGCCCTGATGCCCACATGAGGATGATCCTGCGCAAACCGTAAGTGAGAGCTCATCTGGCTGTCCCAGGCTGCTGTGGGCACATCTGGGGAGGGATGCAAGACCGTTGGCAAAAGGCCAGGCCTTCCCTCAAGTCAGAGTAGCAATGACTAAGGGGTGATACTGCAGTGGTGTTTGTCTTTATTGTGTTTTAAACTTTGACCCCCCCCAACTCCACTTTCCACTCATGTGGGTTTAAACTATAGATCTTTAGCATATGACTCAGGTTACCAAACCAGAGTGCCTGTATTAATTGACCTTTGGCCAATGACAAACAGCAACTGTTCTGCTTCTACCACAGACTGAAGCAGCCCCTTTCCTCACAGTGATGGAGGGCAAATGTCCTCAGAAGCTAAGCTCCTAGGCCTGTGTTACATCCATCTATTCATCCATTTATTCATTCATTCATTCCTTCTTTTGGTAACCCTTTCAGTCAGGGAGGCAGCTGGAAACCCCCTTGTCTGCCACAGCTGACCACAATCTGACAGTGACAACCTTGAGATAATTAGGTCAAAGAAGAAGGGAGAAAAAAAAATGTCAGGCTCCTGTTAGATTCCAGGCATTCTACTAACTGTTCCATAGCATGCAAAGCACATGGTCACTCGCCCTCTTTCTCAGTCATCAGGAAACCTTTGCAGTTGCGATGGCTTCGCACTTGATTTGGAAACCCCACACACAGGCTTCTATCTCCATGCTGGAAATGAAAACTCTGTCCACTGCACAACCAGTGCCAGAAAGCTATGGAGGTCAACCCTGAGCCATTGGCTCAGCCGACCTTCCTTTATTATCAGGTCTCTGTGAGAACATTCAACTTTGTCTGCTATGTCCACTGGCCACTTTCCAAGAGAGTGTTGTCCCTCAGACCGACTTCCCCAGCATCTGCCCCTTGGACCAGTTCACAATAGCCTCTAAGTGTAGCTTTATCTCCTTCCCCCAGGATTCTTTCCCTTTCACTGGCCCATACTCCAGGCAGCATGGGCTTTTCAACACATGTCATTTTTGTCACACCATGTCCCCTTTGTCCAAACTCTCTCTTGGGGCTTAATCTCCCACACAGAGCATTTCAAAGGCCTTTCCCTCATCCCAGCTGGTACTATCATCCTTAACTCTAGAACCATGGTTTTCAGCTCTTTCAGCCTCAATACCCTTTCTTCAAACAGAAATTTAATAGAAGAATCCAAAATATCAAATAGGAAAGCCAGAGCTTCACTGACCTAAGCAGGAGTAGGGTCCAAGGAGCCTGCCCAACCAATTTTCACTCTGTCTGCCTTGAGGGATCACAGGGAAGGTGGCTGAGGGCACAAGAATTCCTCAGGGCTGTGGAAATCAAATGAATAATGCCACCAGACACCCTGTTTTCTCTCCAGTCACACTGTCTCCCTTCCTCTTGACCCATTCATCCATCACCTGTCCTTCATCGTTTCCTGGATCAGTCCCCTTTTTGCTGTTTTCCTCCCTGTCATGTTCATTCAAGCCACCATCATGTTGTGGTTCTGAGTCAGGCTCAGACAGACCCTGAGGCATTCGGAAACACATGGGGATGTTTGGGTTGTCGGAACACAAGTGAACACAGAGGCTTTTGGCATCCACTGGGCAGAAGGATACTAGAGGCATTACAAAGTCAAGGAACCCTGCCTTGTTTGCCCTGCAAACAGCTCTTGCCTACTGAGAAGCAGCTAAAAACTGGGAGTCTGTGAAAGGCAACCGCATGATGCCCAATTTTTCTCATTAACCCTGTATTCACCAGCACTTATTGACCACCTAGCTGTTCTGAGTGCTGTGGAGTTGAGTTAAGCAGGGACATGAGGGTGTTCCTTCTTTTTAGAGCTCTGTGTGAGCAGAAGACAGCTCAAGACCTCGGAGCAATGATTCAATTGGGGCTGTACTACATCTTGTAATGGACAAGGTAGCGTGTGTTAGCATTCTATACTGGGAAGTGGGGGTTCCCTACTTGGGCTATGTCCCTGTCTTTGTTAGGGTTTTTATTAATGTGAGAAGACACAATGACCACTGCAACCATTACAAAGGACAACATCTAATTGGGATATCTTACAGTTTCAGAGGTTTAGTCCATTATCATCAAGGTGGAAACTGTCATCATGCAGGCAGACGTGGTGCTAGAGAAGGAGCTGAGAGTCCTACATCTTGATCCCCAGGCAACAGGAGCTGCACTGTCACTGGGCATGGCTTGAGCATAGGAGACTTCAAAGTCCACCCCACAGTGACACACACATCCTGTAACAAGGCCATGCTTAATCTAACAGAGCCATAACTCCTAACGGCGCCACTCCCTATGGGAGCCGTTTTCTTTCAAACCACCACAGTCCCCAACAAGGAAGCCATCAATAAGCAATTTCAAGCAAGCGAGTGAGTTCACAGCCCCTGCCATCCCTCCCTCGGCTCTTCCTTGCCACTGAGTTTACTAGTATTTTCAAGCACTTACCAAGTGGATTCAAATATAAAAAGAATAAGCTGTTTCTACCTTTGGTGAGTTTGTAATGTGAGAGACGCTATAGGTTCACTTCCCAACACCCCCAAAGAGCGATGGTGCTGCTTCTGTTTTCTTCCACATGACAGTGAATTACAAGTCTAGAAACCCAAGTCTTCAGAGAAAACTCATTTCCCAAGCTTGGTTGCAGTTGGCCTCTGGCTATTGAAAGCAGGTTTCAGTTGGTTTTGCGGCTCAGGCCTGGGATCTGAACACTCAAGAGGCTGGGGCAGGAATATGTGGAGTTTGAGGCTATCTTGGGCAACATGACAAGTTTAAGACCAGTTTGTCTCAAAAAAAAAAAAAAAAAAAAAAAAAAACCCAAGAAAGATAAAGATCCACTGATATTCCAAGATAAATCATTTGGGGATTTTCTTTCCATCTTCCTAGTGTTTTTGTTTTGTTTGTTTGTTTGTTTTGTTTTGTTTTTAATTTGGCAATCATTGGGGACGGGAAAGTGAAAAATAAGGAATCTAATTTTGTGAGATAGACACTCAAGTTACACACACACACACACACACACACAGAGAGAGAGAGAGAGAGAGAGAGAGAGAGAGAGAGAGAGAGAGAGAGAGAGAGAGAGACTTTCCCCCACCACCCTGTATTCTGGTTAGTTGTTTTTTTAATTTTCTAGTAATCTCCAGATTACTAGAAAATTAATTCTATTTAAGAGGAAAGAAAAGGAGCTGATTTGGTCAAGAATCACCAGCACCTGGCACCACGCCTGTTCTTGAAGGGACTTCTGTTTTTGATGAAGCGCTTTGCTCTTGGAGACTGAGGCTACGTCCATAGGTCCTGGGGCAGTTGGCTCCTTATGACCCAAATTGCCGAGTCACTGAAAAGTGCAGAGCCATGGCATGCACTGGCTCTACGTCAGCTGGGCCGAGACCCTGGTTTGTGAACTTAGCACAGCTGCATTCATAATAGTCGCCACTGCCATCGAGGTTGCAGAACCCTGATAATTACTGGGAAAGAAATAACACAATATTCTTTGATGAGAAGATTACTTTGAGAATTTGATTGTATAATGAAGATGTTGCTTTGAAAGGTACTTCCCATTGTTCCAAGGCTGAGACTCGCTAGCTTAAAAAAAAAAGTGTCACTTGTTTTGACAGGCCACTTAGAAAAATTCTCTGTTTATTACATTAACTGCAGCATTTTAACTGTCAAACTATGAAAGAATGTTCTGCAGTTTAAAAAACAGAATAGAGCTTCAGGGGGAATTTTTTGGCACACTCTTGTTGCTATTGGTTTTGAAAGAAAAAAAAAACATACATTCTGAATGTGAAATTAGCTTTTTCTGTGGTGGCAGACAGAGTGACTCACAATGCCCGTGGTGGTTGCGCAGGTGTGGACCTGGATGGCATTTGGGGGCAAATGCTACAGAACAGTGACAGGTTGATGGTGCTGTTGTTGCAGCGTTGAGACAGGGCCATCAAACACAAATGAACTCTCAGAGCTTATTGTTTTGACTTTGCTTTGTTTATAAGTCTGAATGCAGGAGGTTACTCTACACACATAGATACAGCAGAGATGCTCACACACAGAAGTGGGCATTTGGGTACGTTTGGTTGCACTTAAGCAGGCACTTTGGATAGGAAGCCATGGGCCAAAAGATACAGAGGTAGCCAGGTAAGTACAATATTATAAAAGCTTCACAGACTCAGGACTCTCCTGCCATCAAGCCTTCCAGCATTTTAGGGAAGAGAGGTATCATACCCCAATCTTAACAGACTTGAGGAGGCCAACCTACAGTGGGAGGGAAATGAAGGTTGTATTTTCTCAAATCTCATTCTAGATCCACAGTTCTGAAACTTCTTAAATTCTAGAAGCATAAGTGGTTGTAAAAGAAAGAAGTTCATTGAGCCTGGAAAGAGGGGGGTGGATGGGAACAGCCAGAAAAATTAGATTGTCATATCAAAAATTGCTAGCAAGTTCTAAAGTCATCCAAATGGGCCTGAAACTCATAGACTTTAATTCACTTCTTTTATGTGATCAGTGAAAGGTTTTAGGCATCTAAGTCTGGAAAGTAATGAGCACCCCTGCCCATTGATGGCTCTGATGCCCAACAGCTCCACAAACTGGATGCCTTATACATTTGTTAGAGGGACCTCAAGGGGCTGTGTGTTTCTTCTTAATTAGGAAAATGTGTCATTTTAAATATTTATTCGTGTGTGTGTGTGTGTGTGTGTGTGTGTGTGTGTGTGTGTGTGTGTGTCTGTGTGTGTGTCTGTGCCTACAAAGACCAGAAGAGGGTACTAGATTTCCTGTGGGTTGCCTGATGTGGGTACTGGAAAATGAACTGAGGTCTTCTTGAACACTTAACCACTTGTCTCAACTGGATCTTTGTTGTCCAGACTGCTTCAGAGGATGTGAAGTATGAAATCCTGGTGCTTTAGGAAGATATATTTACTGTAGATCTCAGATTCTCCGGCCAGAAGTCATTGGTGGTTTTCACTTTTGGGGAGGATGTACTTTTCAGGGGAATGTCCATCATTAGGTAGTCCATCAGCACATGATGGTCACAGGAAGGAGGAAGCCTGAGCATAGGAGCTGAAAGTAGGAAACAGGACTGCACTGTGGGTCCTTTCCACAGTGCACCGTTCTGTGCTTGGCTACCTGCATGTTCTCACTGCAAAGGTTGCTGTGTCCACATCAAGTGAATGTCCTGTTCATGCCTGCATACCCAAAGGAGCTTGCTGAAGTGTGTGTGTGTGTGTGTGTGTGTGTGTGTGTGTGTGTAGTGTGTTCAGATGCCTGCAGAGGCCAGCAGAGGGCATAGGATTCTCTGTGGGTTGCCTGATGTGGTACTGGGAACTGAACTGGGGTCCAGGGCAGCACTTCTGTAGCTGCCCACTTACACTTTAGGGTAAGATCAGCTCAAGTTAATCATTTCTATTGTCCAAGCTGATCTATTTGTTGTAGAAAATTTGGAAAATACTAGGAGTTTCAAAAGAACGCATTTCACCTGCGATTCTGTCTCCCAACTATAAAGTTACTATTAACTTTTTGGGACCTAGATCTCTGATGATTTTCAGGTTTTGTTTTTTGTTTTTTTGTTTGCTTGTTTGTTTGGGTGTTTGGTTGGTTGGTTGTTTGGTTTTTGGTTTCTCCTCCTCTTCTTCCTCTTCCTCTTCTTCTATGAATGGTATGAGGGTCTTTTTTACAGTGTGGAATGTTCCTGCATGCATTCGTTTCATGATGGGTACATGTGTGGGTTGTATCTCTACTTCTTAGGAGCAACAAAGGCTATTGTTGCCTCAGTGCTCTTCCTCTCAGAGTGGAGAAAGAGCTTCCAGCCAGGCAGAGGCATAAGCATAGGGTGGGCCAGAAACATGCTGGGAAAAGAGAGAGCTGTCTGATACCTAAGGAGGATCCAGACCTGGAGCAGAGTTAAACCAGCCAGATAAAGGGAGGCCAGCTGTGCCCTCTTTAGACATGAGAAGGGACTTACAGCCCTGTCAGGGCACCGTGGAAGAGCAGGAAGAGAAGATGTGAATAGTCAGTTGTGTAGTATATTGACTACTCTGAAGTTGAGTTCTCTGATGTCTGTGAGAATGGACTAGAGGGGCCAAGACTGAGAACAGCTAGATGTTGATATGAGAGTAAAATTAATGGTTTTTCAAGAATTTAATGATACCATTTGAGATGCATGCATGCAATCCAAGAACCTGCTAAATAACCCATCAGGAATATGGAGCATGAGAGCCAGGATGCTATTCTCACAGATTTGCCATTAACACTTCCAACATCTCTTGGGTACAAATCTCAAAGAATTTAATAATGCCTGATAACCCTCTCCCTGCTTTCCAGGGGCTTGTAAATGGAAACACAAATGCAATTGTATTTAATGATAGCCAGCATTTATTAAGTGCCTGTGTGCTAGGCACAGAGCTAAGTAATTCTTTAATTCAATTCTCTCAACCAACTATGAGGTAGTTAACATAGTTCCTACCTTATAGATTAGGAAACAGAAGCTTAGGCAAAGGCAGTTGTCTGTGGTTATCCAGATCATGGTGGGCTATAAATTTGATCCAGTTGTAACTCTGAAGCTGTGTTCCACTTACCGTGGTCCTAAAGGGACTCAGAATGGCTTTGTAGGTTATGTTTGGGGCATCAGTGAAGAAAGATGTCATGGAAATCAGATTTTAAAGTAGTTATTACAAGATTACCTCATCTCATTAAATCATTCCTCTATTAATCTGAAATATGAGCATAACATGTTCAATAAATTATTAAATTATTACCGTGTAGAATAGAACATGAGTGTACCATGTACTGTAAAGAGAACATTCTACTTTGAGAGAGGTCCCAATGAGTCCTCAGCCCATAAAAGGTGATTATAATAACGGATATTATTCATATGCCTTGGAAGCCTGTAATTCTCTTCTGTGTGTCTTGTGCACTGAGCTCAGCTCTGTATTGTCAGTAGCAAAGTCCACATGGTTATGTGGGTGTAACATTGTCAAAACTGATTGCACAGAAATGAAATGCTTTATGATTAGTATTTCCAGATTAAATATAGGATGCTGACTAAATTTAGATTTCAGATAAGCAATGCTTTCTTAAAACTATATGTGTTCACTGTGTTTCTTTGAGGCAGACTTTCACTATGTAGACCAGGATGGCTTTAAACTTATAGATACCTGCCTGCCTCTGTCTCTGGAATGCTGGGACTAATAACATACACAACCATGCCTGGCATTCATGTATCATTGTGTTTTCTAAAACTGGTGTCTGGCTTGAGACTATTAACTGGCTTGTCTTCACAGCTGTCTATACGAGATGCTGGAAAAGTTAGGTAAGAAGACAAACCACAGCTGGGAGGAGCCACCTTACTCCACCAGAACCACACACAAGACTTCGTGACTCATGTACTATGAGTCACTATGTAGTTTTCACATGGTGACCTCACATCCTTCGTCCATTTGAAGCATTAAAACATTCTACAAACTCTGCATGGCTTAATTATAACTTTCTGTGTTCAGAAGAAGAAATTGAGCTGAATGGATGTTGAGTGCTTTTCTTGTTTTATTCTTTCCCTCCTACGATGTTGCTTCAGGTTTCTCCTTTCTAGCAGAGTTAACGAGTTAATGAAATGACTGAAGACGAGGAGGAGGACAAAAATGGGATAATTCAACTATCCCTGACAAGGACTGAGAAGGAAGTAAAGCTAACAATGTATCCTTATAGCACCTCTGAACGTTTGTATTTTCTATTGCATCCAAAAACAAAATGAGCTTTGCCATCTGACACCGTCCTAATTGGTTTGTCCTCCTCCCTTAATACTTGTGTATTTCAATGGAAAATTCTAGTAATTGTACTTCCTAATGAGTTTAATGTCACGGATTGGAGAGATGACTCAATGTTTAAGGGGACTTACTGCTCTAGTAGTGCACTAGGATTTAGTTCTCATCCCTTCATGGTGACTCACAATTGCAGAGGTCCTGACACTCTCTTCTGGGTTTCTTGGGTACTGGGTACCAGGCATGCACATGGTGCACATACACACATGTAAGAACTCACCCATACGCACAATCAGTTTGTTCTTTTTTAAATAGTAGAGTATCCTTGTAAGACATGTTTGCTTGGAAAAAATTAGGTGTATTCTGTTCCTGAGCTCAACGTCTTGTCCTAAAAGTACTTGGGGTGTAAAGTCTCTGACCTACTGGGTCTCCAAGTCTTAGAGGATGGCATCTTTTCTCGCTTACAGAAAACTTCTGCTGTTGACTGATAGTTTGCATTATTTCCAATCTCATAGAGAAGCACAAAGCCCCACTGCATAGGCTTCCAGTTAGAATGGAAGATAGCTATTTGCATCTAGCAAATTTCTCTGTGGTTAAGGTGACAGTGGGGCAGCTGGATAGGCCACTTCTCTGATAGTCACAGGGAATGTGCCTGACATGTATGAAAAAGGGTATTGGGTGGTGGAGAAGTAAAGCAAGCAAGCAAACAACAACAAGCTGTTTCTCTAGACAGGGGCACAGATCCCTACCACACTTTCTTTTAAGGGGATTGGAAGAACTAAATTTATAGTCTCAAGAGCATCTGAAAGTGATGGGAGGTTGACATGACTTGGAGGTACCATATTAGGTAGATTGTGGTGAAGTCCTCCATCAGAAATAAACATCCCTCCAGAGGTAAACAAAACACTTTCTGAAATTTAGAAGCTTAAACATGACTTATGCTTGTATTTATAATGTTGACTTCTCTTAGTGTTGGCCACACAAATCAGGGTCTACCAGATGGCAGGTCTACTGGAACCAGTTTATTCACTTTCTTGACTATACAGTGTACCTGAATCATGCCTATACACCACTTGATAGAATGGTGAATCCCTCATCTTTTCCACACCCCACTAGCTGAAGAATTCTGTCTCTGACCTTGATAAATTCCTTGATAAAACGATATTTACCAGCAGCATCCAATATCATCCGAGTCCTCCCATCCTTTAATGTATAAACTGCTTCGCCCTCCATCCCCATTTATTATCTTGTCTGTAACTAGACATTGCTGCCAGAATGCAGCCCTTGCAGAAACTAGGCCTTTCCACAGCGGGATCCAACAAATCCACATCAATGTGGCACCATGCAGGTTTATAAAGAAGCAGGGATGCCTAACATCTCTCCCTGTGACATCTGGAGAAGGACAAGTAAAGACCAGGTACATTCACCAGCTGCCACTCAGAACATCCAGAGAGTCAATTCACTTCCCCACCCTTGTAGGTTCCTCTTCTGAAGGTCCATGGGAGTCATCTCCTCCCCCTCTCACCCTGTTTCCTTTTCCTCTTGAAAGCCAAATTGCCTTCAGTCCTTGGGACCCTTTCATGACTGTTTGAACAGGCTGGGGGCTGATTTGTAGGATCATGTCTCCATTTCCCCCCTGTTATCCCCATAAAGACCAAAGCATGAAAGGTACCTAATGCCACTGTTTGCTACGAGAGACCTGCTTTTAAAAATATGACTTTGTTCAGTGGTTGTGGTAGGGAAGGTTCGGTCTTAGATGTTCTCGGGTGCTCTTTGAGGGCTTGAGGCAGATCAAGAGGAGTATCTCATTCTGAAAGCAAGAGTGGAGAGAGAAACTTTCCTGAAAACGCTAGATGGCACAGCAGCCCTGAGCTGGTGGCCTTTGGGAGCCAGGTGTGTTACTGGTATTCCTATGGCTGATATTGAGACGCACTCAAGCTAGGAGAGGGATTCACATTTTGATTTGCTTAGGTGGGTACAGGTTAACTAGACAGACTATAACTCCCTCTGGACTTCTCCCTAGTGTTTACCTCAACTGTCAATCCTAATGACATGTTGAGGCCCCAGAGGGACAGGGCCCGGGCTCCAGGCCAATCTTTTATGAATGCTTTTTATCACTTTGTGAATTGTGAATAGACACATTTTTGAAAACGTAAATTCATCATGCCCTGCAGTGTGGGCTTGTCTCACATTGTTACAGTTCTCACTGTTAACAGGACCAAAGAGCTCCTGGCAGCCTGGGTCTATTGCCAAATGGCAGCGATTGGCCTGCCGTGTCATTTCATTGAACACTTCAGACCTCAGGGCTGTTTTGTTGTTACTGTGATGTTTTTCTTCTTTTTTCCCCCCTGTGTCTAGACATTGTTTGATTTGGTTTCAAAGGGCCCCCACTTGTTTCACCACAGTATCTGGTCAGCCCCTGCAGAAGATATTATTTCCATGGGTTGGTTGCCGAAGATAGATGACCAGGGCTGTGATGGGGGATGTTCTGTATGTTGTGAATATAAGTTTCTCTTATTGGTTGATGAATAAATGCTGATTGACCAGTAGCCAGGCAGAAAGTATAGGTGGGGCTACCAGACTGGGAGAATTCAGGGAAGAGGAAGACAGAGAGGGAGCTGCAAGGGAGACACCATGTAGCTAATGAGGGAGCAAGAGGTCCAGGTATTCTCCGGTAAGCCAAGGCTACATGGAGATGCATAGATTTAATAAAAATGTGTTAATAATTAAGAAAGAGCTAGCCAATAAGAAACATGAGCCATTGGCCAAACAGATTATGATTAATAAAGCCTCTGTGTGTTTATTTGGGACTAAATGGCTGCAGGACCAGGTGGGACAGAAAACTTCATCTACAGGGTTGGGGCAGGCTGCCATATGGGTGTCTGTATTCCAGTGGTACCCCATGAGAGCCTCTCCTAAAGCAGAAAGGTGGATCTTTCTCCTAGGCTTCTTCCCAGCAGCTTCTGCTTTTTGAGAGGCATATGGGGTCAGAGAGGCCACACTTCTACTTCCCATTGGTTGCCAAAATAAACAGAATTTCTTCTGTCTGAAGACATTTCACACCTTGCTTGGGACTACCACGGACCCTTTCTCAACTGTGTGTCTCTAAAACTATTAGCTCTGTCTCCCTCTCTCAGACTCCATCAGCCACCCTGAGAACCCTCTTTGGGCCTCACTGCAGAGAGCAGGCTTTCTTCCCATGATAAACTCTGCCACTGTCTCCTGCCCATGTGATAGATGAAGGCCAGCAATGCATCTGAGTATGGGCCAGGGATGGGAGACGTTAGTCTGTAAATATGTTTCTCATACTGGTTAATGAATAAAGCCCTGTTGGCCAATGGGAAAGCAAGATAGGACTAGGAGACAAGGAGGAAAGAGGAAGTAGGAAGGAGGAGTCAACATGGAGAGCACGGAGAGGTAGAACGCCAGCGCCTCTCTGGCCGGTAAGATGAGCCACGTGGAAATACTTAGAATAGTAGAAACGGGTTAATCATTAAGATAGAGCTAGCCGATAAACAATGATAGTAACTGGCCAACAGAATTGTATCAAATACAGAGTCTCTGTTATTGGGGGCTGCCGTGGCAGCAGGACCTGAGCGGCAGGGAAAAAGGTGCTTGTAACAGGCCAGCTGATGAATTACTGAGACCCACCCCTTACAAGCTCACCTAGAGCTTGCCATCAATGCCACCGTTTATCCCCCAAGGCAGTGTCTTCAGTGGGTGTCAGGCTCCAGAGCTTCCAATCTCACTCTGTTAGTTTCCATCTGCTTCCCACAACCCAAGAATTCTGGAAACTTCTGGTAGAGTTCACAATGGGGTGCGGCGATGACACCTGTTTTTGTTTCTTTGTTGTTTGTTGTTGTTGTTGTTTATTTGTTTGTTTTTTCTCATTAGGCCTTTCATACCACAGATGAAATCCTGGCCAAAAGCTTCTAGTGCAACAGGTGCTGTTTACCTGGTCACCTCCATCCACACTCCTCCCCATACTCACTTTCATGCAGAATAACTGGCTGCATGTCATAACTCTATGAGTATGCATTGTTCTATCACTTGCGGGAAAGAATCGATTGATCCATCTAATTTCCTCCCTCTCCTGAGAATTAAAGTATCTCCTTCTGCCCATGGAGGATATGTCCTAAGATGCTCCATGGATACTTGAATCTGTCATGGTGTAAATCAAGCTGGTGTGCAGTTCACACCTTCCATTACTCAGTGGGGAGACCACAGAGCACAACCCCCCCCCCCCAGGCCACAGGACAAGAACCGCTCCATGGCTCTGCTGGTATTGCCTCTAAATTCTTCATGAATTTCAAGAACTCCGTCCATTAGCCGTGATGAAAGCTTGCCTTTGTCTATATTATGTCACCCTGCCTTTGTCTATATTCCCTGTATATGTAGTGCTTGCTTTGCCTTTATTCACATGACCTTTACAGCAGTCCCACAGATGGAGAAACAGCCACCAGACTAGCAGGCAGCTAGAAAGTTCATAGGTTAGACCTCAATGCCAGTTTCTGCTCTAGCCTTCTGCACGGTGCCTTTTCCATACTGCTTCTCTTGAGAGAAGTCCAGAGTCAGGAACAATTAGGCAAACAACACTCCTCAGAAAGGATTGCAAATGACCACAGCAAGGCTTGAGGGAGAAAGAAGCTTCCTAGGTAAATGGAGTTGCAGGAAGTCTTAGGGACACGAAGTGTGGTGTGTTTGGGGAAATGGAGAGCGGTGCAGATGGCTGGGACAGACAACACTGCTATATCAAAGGATTGACAGCAAGCAGTGACAGATGACTTTAGAACAGTCCATCAAGACCAGGCTTTAAAGAGCCTTGGTGTTTACCAAAGAAGTGCTGGATCTGAGGTCAGGAGAGAATGCTGTCTGGAGATGAGTTAGGTCATGGAGCTACAGATGGGAGGCCTTTCTCAAGTCCTTGGTGCCAGAGCACACTGAAGAACAGACAGACAGGGCAAGGATGGATTTAGGAAGCAGGGAGTGGGGAGGGGAGGCAGCGGGAGGTGGGGTGGGTGAAGAGAACTCAGGTAGGCCCCTGGAGTAGGATACTAAACAAACAGAGTGTGTTTCAAAAATAGACTGAGTATCATCATCTTTACCTCTTTCCACACAGATCTAACACTAATTAGAATGACTCAACACTGGCAGATCTTTGAGTGTATTTCATCTAGAATATGTTTGAAATTCTAGATAAAATGTAATTATTTTACTGTAATGATATTTGTAAGTTCTAAAGACAGTATTTAAATCTAAATAATTTAATGTATTACACTGAGTAATTTAAATAAATTTTAAAATTCCAAATTTTAAAAAGATGTCTCAATTAAGCAATAATGATTTCATATTGCCGCTATATAAATATTCCCAAACACCCAGAGATCTGCTCCCTTAAACTTCAATGTTGAATCGGTAGAGATTTTAGAACTGACTTAATACTTGTAAACCTTTCTTTTTGAGGTTGCACCCCCACCTTCCACTCAGTCCCCACCTAGGAGGCGAAGCGATCCAGTCGCTCCTTTTGCTTTACACAAGTATCTAGGAGCAACCGTGCTATTTGCAGCTGATGTCAAGACGCACAAACAGCAGGGCTGCTCCTCAAACTGAAGAGCTGTAATCCTATTATGTCTACCTGAGCCTTCCCCCATGGCGGCCTCTATGGCCATACATGCATGGAGGTGGCTTGATTGACTTTTAAATCCCCAAGGGTACTCCTTTCACAATCCCCACCTGTAAGTCAAGTGGTAGATTGGTCACTTGCTAAGAGGGCCTGGCTCCTTTGGCACCCCTGTGGCCCCAGCTTCTCTCTTCAGTGTCTTTGAATGTCTGCACTTTCTCAGTGACCCCACTAAGTGGTAGACTGGGAGTGTCATTGTGTCCTTCATTGATGATCCTTAGCAAGAAATTGATGTGGTTGGTACTCCCTGAGTCCTGTATTTTGTATTTTCACAGTCCAGGTTAATAAACAGGTCTTCCTTTGATCCTGTGTAACAAGGACATGGAATTCTCTTGTTCATGACAAAGCTGTCCTTATGAAGGTCATGTGTAAGTTATGATGTTTCCTTCCCCCCAGCTATATTCAAGTAAGCCTGCCACTTACATTATGTGATAATGTGTTTGCAAAATTATGTAATCCAGCTACCTATTTCAGCATATTTGCAATGCAGTTCCAAACACTCCACAATTGACTTAAGTTCCAGATGGAAATTACTGGATTAAACACCATACTCTACTTTAAGTTTGTTTCATTTTGGTTTGAGTTTTGGGTAGCGTGTTGCCGGGTTTTGTTTTCCACTTACACAAATAACTATATCAGTTCTGTAACATCCACGGCTTCCTGTAAACTTTGCATCACTCTCAAGAAGGAACCATCTCTGGTTTTTCAATGGAATGTCAAACGGATGGTGTCTTGGTTACTTTTATATTGCTGTGATGAAACACAATACCAACACAATTTATGAAAGAGTTTATTGGAGCTTACAGTCTCAGAGTAGTATAGTCCATGACCAGCATGGCAGGGAGCACGGCAGCAGGCAGGCATGACCCTAGATCAGTAGCTGAGAGTTCACATCTTGAGACAGACAAATCCACAAGGCAGAGAAGGCTAACTTGGAATGGAATGGGCTTTTAAAACCTCAAACCCATCCCCAATGACACATTTTTTTTCAACAAGGTCAACCTCCTAATCCTTCCCAAACAGCCCCACCCACTGGAAACCAAGCATTCAAATATATGACACTGTGGGGCTATTCTTACTCAACCCCACAGATGGTGAGTGTCAGTGCACACACCGTTTCTCTGCTAACTTGCTGACCTTCTCCAGATTAATAACCAGTTATAACTTTCAAGAACATGTTAGTAAGGCTTCCTTATATTGTAGTGAACAATAAAAACCCCAAATTACTGATTAATCTTATCTCTTACCATTAATGTTATTGAATGCTATTAGTGGCTCCAAAATAATTTTAGACACAAAAAGCAGTTAGGAATTTATTGCATTCTCTTATGTTAAAAATGACCCCTTACTCCATACATCAAATGTACGCGCCTGCCCTCGCCAGCAAGGAAGACGCGACTCCGGGTAGATCTTCTTCATGCAGTTTTTATCAGGATCCTTTAAACATGCTGCTTCTGGCCCCGCAGGGAGAGGAGAGAGAGAGAGAGAGAGAGAGAGAGAGAGAGGGGACCCCTGCACAGGCTTAAATACCCTTGAGCTAACCAACCCCAGTGAGCCACGTGGACCCTGCAGATAGGCTACTCTAATTCGGAAGCAGACAGGCTGAACAGATTTAACCAATTAAGGTCTTGTTTACCCAGAGAGTCTACACCAGCGGGAAGGTGTAAGGTAGAAGCCAGCACCACTTTAAGGCGTGGCACTACACGGCTCTCTACAATCAAAAGCATATTACTAACTTTATATAGTAGTAAACTTTAGAATTAAAAAAAAAAATCAGTAACACAGATCATTAACCCTTCATCAACAGTTGTTGTCCATAGAACAGAGTTTCAGATATATGGGCGTATTTCCCTTTCCTTCTCTTAGAAATCCCAGACACCCTGATTTGTCTTGTTTCACCCCATGGATATTCCTTCTTAGGATTGGATAAGAAATTATCCCATATTGGAGTCTTCTGAAAGGAGCACCATGTGTAACCTAGGACAGTAAGAGCAGCAGGGTTACCCTTCCATTAGGCTAAGATACTACAGCAGGGTTCAAGGAATGTGAATCCATTGCTAAGTTGATCAACCAAGTGTCCCTAGTGTTAAAGAGGCAAGTTCTATCATGGTTGGTTAAGGGTGTAATAAAGAGCAGTGTTTTACAATTATCTGAAAAGTGCCAGGTAAGTTAACCAATGACCTTGTAGAGCTGCTCTTCCCCTGAGACAGGAGGGGAGGGGAGCCTGTGTACATGCAACTCCTCCCATAAGTTTCCTGCTAGTGAATATATTCATTTCCAGTCCCGTTAGGGGTATTTTGGCACAAAGTCTCCCTCAATCAATACCTTTCCATGTAGAATAACCCCCTGGAGATGTCACTGACCACTGGATCCATTTCCTTATTTGAAGCATATGTAACACATGTTTCTTTGTTGTCTTTCTTTGTAGACCTGGCCAGAGGACTGTGGATGACCTAGAGATTATCTACGATGAGCTCCTTCATATCAAAGCCTTATCCCATCTTTCTACTACAGTAAGTGTCTCTTACTCAAGCTGTGGTGCCTGGGCATACATTCAAGCAAACACTGTACACACAAAAGAAAAATAAATTAAAAAAAAAATCACAGAAGAATGTCAAAAAAACAAACAGTAACTGAGCATAAGAGACTACCCATCATGGGGGTAGGTACAAACCCAAGAACTTGAATTCCGGTAACCCACATGGTAGAAAGAGAGAACAAACTCTTACCAGTTGTTCCCCAACCTCCCCACGTTCACCATGGCATGCAGTCACCCCACAAGATAAATAAATGTCACCACGGGGCCTGCCTGCTGGGAATTTGTTATAAGCTTTCCTATTGCTTTAGTGTGGACATTGAGACCCCAGAAGCAAGCCTAGTGAAAGTGGCTCTGGATGACAGGGGTTTGTATACACAAGGTGAGAGAGACAGCTGTGAGGTGAGCCTGGGCACCCACACAAAACACAAGGCCCTCCTCCCTGACCTCACCTTCCCACAGTCTTCCTTTTCCTTCTAGGTGAAACGGGAGTTAGCCGGTGTTCTCATTTTTGAGTCTCATGCTAAAGGAGGAACTGTGTGTAAGTGAGAGCCCTAATGAATTACTGTGCCTGGCTGTGCCATCTGCTGTTCAAGGTCAATGCCATACGCTCCTGGTGGCCCCAACCTGGAAGGATGTCACATGGCACTTGATCTGTATCCGTCAATCTGAAGGTTTTCCAGAACCACTTACCTATTTGGGTCTTCCTGGCCCTCTACCCAGCTGGTCCAACAGAGTGTCTAAAATGGGTGGGATAGAGTCTCTGTTCTTCTGACAAGGCTGTGGGTGGTGGCTTCCATGGTGACTTCATTTCAACTTGTGGATTTAAAAGAAGTAATTTGGGACTGGGTGATAGTTGAGGTAGCCTAGCACTTGCCTAGCATGTGTGAAACAGTCCCTAGGTTCCAGTCCCCAGCACTGCATGACCCTGGGGAAAGAGTGGATGGAATTGGAAGGGTGGTTTGTGCCTGTAATCCCAGCACTTGGGAGATGGAAGCAGGAGGGCTTGAAGTTCAAGATCATCCTTGGCTACATAGCAAGTTTTAAGCCAGCCTGGGCTACATAGAACCCAGATACAAGAAGCTTAAGTTAACTTTTTTTTTTTTAATCTGGCTTATGAAATTTCCTGTTACAGTTACATTTTAAAGTGTTGCATTTCATGTCCTTCTTCACCTTGCACCATGGGCTCCAAGCCCAAGAGGATTTCTTTGCCTCAGATACTTACACAGTGTTAACCATATGCTACATCTCTCCAGAATTCAAGCTGTCCTTCAGTTCTGTGATCATACCTGGAAGCAAGAAATTCTGACATTAATAGATGCAAGCAGTATTACCAAAGCTGGCATTTCCCTATAGTCCTACAAATCCTCCTTCAACAGTTGGGGTTAAGGCCAGGAAATGCCCCCTTGTCTAATCTGTGGCAGAACCAGCATACAAAAGTTCTCAGGGGCTCTGTGTCAAAGAGAAAAGGAAGGCTAGGTAGAAACAGACACTTCCTACACCCAGTGACACACAGAACACTTTGTTAATTGACATCAATTAAACAAACTTTCAGGAAAATGTGGCTCTTTGTTAGCTACATCACAGCAGTTAAAAGTAAATGTGAAATATGAGTTATAGAAGCACAATGGGTTTTAAAATTGTATCTCGAAATGCCTTATTTTCAGCCATTAGGAGTGCTATTTCTAACCCTGTTACTTCCTTCAGCAGAAACTCACTTCACTGCCTTTTCAGAATCACATTCCCACTTCTAAAATTTTTGTCTCTTTAATTCTTTTTCATTTAATTCATTTTACTTGTCTTTTAATTCTTTCCATCAAACTCACTAGTTGTTTTCACTGTGTTATGAAATAGTTAGATGTTTTGGATGAAAAGTAGACTATTAAAATATTTTATTTTTGTTAAACACTCCTGTTTCTACTACAGTTTAAGCATTTTACAAACAATGAAACTGTGCCCTCCTACCCTGGATATATTGGTTATCATCCGAACCAATTAAAAGCATATGTATAGATATGTATTTATCAACATGCTAGGTGCTGATTTGCATGTTTCCAAACTTCACATTATTGGTCAAGTCACTTTTAAAACCTATTTTCTGCAGCACAACGCTTTATGAATTGTGGAGGAAACATGCATTCCATTAAGATGTGGATGGCTGGTAAATTGATACCCAGTAAAAACCTGTCTTTCAGAGCAGAGCAAATAGTACAGTCTCTTGTCCTTTTATGTTCTATAGAAAGACAATAATATTCCACCTGAATTAGTTAGGATTTGCCAGTAAATTTTTTTTGTATTTTATGTATGCGTAATTCTGGGGACTTAAAAGTGATGATTTGATAAGCTGTAATTTATATTGATGTGCTTCTATTCTTGTCATAAGTCTCTCCATCTTTTTGTGTCTAGTGTTTAACCAGGGGGAAGAAGGTACCTCCTGGTACATTATTCTAAAAGGATCAGTGAATGTAGTCATTTATGGCAAGGTATATATCTATATATGTCTTCTTCTTTTTGAAACTTGATTGTACTCCATTTGCTAGTGTGCCTCTAAGTAGTAGCAAACATTGCTGCAATTGAACTTTCCATGGCATTGTTACTCCATGTAGAAAAGATATAATTTCATATTTGATCATACATTTTCTCAATTATTGCACTGTGTCATTCAGTGGCTGTATTTACTCTGCGAAAGAAAATTTGAGCCATTTTAACTTAATTGTATAATACTAGATGCAGCCCATTTATATACATAGCGTTTGGAGGGGCAGGGGAGAGGAAGAAGGGTGTTTGATCCATTTTATCTGAATGTCCTGCTCTCCCCAGGGTGTGGTCTGCACCCTGCACGAGGGAGATGACTTTGGCAAGTTAGCTCTTGTGAATGATGCCCCACGAGCCGCCTCCATTGTTCTCCGAGAAGATAATTGTCACTTCTTAAGAGTTGACAAGGAAGATTTCAACCGGATTCTGAGGGTGAGTTGAGAGAGCAGACTTTGGGGAAAGGATATTCTATTTTTCCCTTTCTTGAATAAGACAGGATTTGAGTGGATTGTTCATCCCGCAGGACTGTGGCAAAGAGATGCTTGAACAAAGAGCCTTTGTTGTGAAACAGGCATGTTCAGTGTGCTGGCATACATTCTGGAGACCAGCTGCAGACATCAAATATTTTGCTGAACCAAATACCTCTACACATGCCTATACTGGTCCATATGAATGGACAATAATAGCAGTCCCTGTAGCAAAATATCAAAGTCTAAGAAGTGTCTCACTGGTCTCATGTACATCCTTTTTTATGTCCTTTTCTACCCTCCTGTCCAGCAGAGTGGTGGCTTCCCTAAACCCCCTGTCTTGTATATAGTCCACATCCTATCTCTCCCCAAGTGTGAACCATTCTCAAATCATCAGACTCTTGATTTCCTGAGTGCTTTGGTTAATGGAAATCAATGCCTGTCATGGTGATCCAACAAAGTATATTCATTTGCTAGGCAGTGATGGAGCATACCTTTAATCCCAGAACTCAGGAGACAGAAGCAGGCAGATTGCTGTGAGTTGGAGGCCAGCCTGGTCTACAACAAAACATGTTCCAAGACAGCAAGGGTGACACAGAGAAACCCTGTCTTGAAAAACAAAGCAACAAACAAGAAGTATATTCATCCAAGGGGTTTATCTCAAATTGCTTCAAACTAAAGCTGTTGCAGATATTGGCAAATAGGTGAGAGATCTGGGAGGTGAAGGAGAGTAGAGTTGTCCTGAGTTGGGTTTTAATGAAGAGCCTCATATAGTTCTCTGAAGTATCTGTAAGACTGTGGAATGTTAAAAAAAAAAATCCTGGTACCAGACAAGCTCACTCTGTCCCTGTCCTTCCATGTGCCTAAAGCTCTGATTTCTGCTCACGACACTGCTAACACACTTGGTCACAAAGCAAAAGAAGTTAAAGTTCATGCCATTGAGAGGGCTAGAAGTGTGGCTCCTCTGGTAGAGTGCTCACCTAGTAGGCCTGAGGATCTGGGTTCAGTTCCCAGTACTGCATGAAGCAGGCATGGTCATACATGAACATCAGCTCAGCACTCAGAAGGTAGAAGCCTGTAGGATCAGAAGATCAAGGTCAGCTACATAGAGACCTTGAGGCTAGCCTGGGACATATGAGACCCTGTCAATGGTGATGATGATAATGAAACTAGTAATAATAGAGTGTATACCAATGGATAATATAGGGGAAGATATCATAGAAACTTAATTTTATCCTTGTCCTTATCTTGTCTCATTTAAAATGGAGATGAATATTAAGAAAAGGTAGTAAAAATTTCAGAGTAAATATTTTAAAGCATATTAAGGATTAAGTGAACTTCACTAACTCTGAAGTTTACACCTATGGGGTTATACTCTGCCCCCCCAAAAAAATCAATTGAGAGGGTCATATTTGGACCATTTTATCACTGACATCATTTATAAAGCCATTCAAAACAACTGAAAAGGGTTTGGATCACATTTCAGTTTGATTTTGAAAGAACTGTTTCATGGGCTTGGGAAGATGGTTCAGTTCAGTCAGTAAATTACTTTCTGTGTAAGCATGAGGACTTGAGTTCAGATCCTCAGAACCTACCCAGGAAGCCAACCACAGTAGTGTGCATCTGTAACCCCGACTCTGGGAAGGGAGACAGTGGACCCCTGGGCTTGCCAGCCAGCCAGTCTAGTTGAATCAGAGAGCTCCAGGTCCAGCGAGAGACTCTGTCTCAAAAAACAGGTGGAGGAGAGTATCTGAGGTGTAGACCTCTGGCTTCTGCATGCACACTTGCACAAGTGAAGTGCGTACAGAGAAACATGGATGCACATACACCCGGCACTCATCAAAATCAGAACAAAACCGTTGCTCAGTTAGACAGAGGTGCCGCTCCTAAGGGTCACAGAGAAGGACTCTGCGGCAGCTCAGTGCTGTTAGCCACATATTTTTAGGAAGAATAAACGCCTGCTCTGTGCCCTTCCCCAGAGATTTCTCAGAGCACCACCGCCACACCAGGCTCCTCCAGAGCTTTTCTGAGACTAGGGTAAAAAGCAGAGTTATCAAACCACATTCTTCAAACCTCATCTGGTCCTCCCACTGACCGTTTCAGCCCTTGACTTTGAAAATGGCTTAATTTGTAGACGTGACAATTAACATCACAAGCTCCAAATGAGTTTCTGAAGCACTGGAAATTTCTGTCATTGTCTGAGTGAACGGCGGCATCTGTATGTGGTATAATTTGTATTTGCAGG
Source organism: Cricetiscus sungorus (assembly GCA_030556225.1). Taxonomy (NCBI): domain Eukaryota; kingdom Metazoa; phylum Chordata; class Mammalia; order Rodentia; family Cricetidae; genus Cricetiscus; species Cricetiscus sungorus. Next base: position 13,251,646 of record JANBXA010000372.1, read on the forward strand.
ACGTTGAGGCGAATACAGTCAGACTTAAAGAACATGACCAAGATGTCTTGGTGCTGGAGAAGGTCCCAGCGGGGAGCAGAGCTTCTAATCAAGGAAACTCACAGCCTCAGCAAAAGTATGTTTGCATCCAACACTGTAATTGCCAGACTATGATTAACCTTTTCACATGGTATCATTTCTACAATAGCATGTTCTCCCTTTGTGTGGAAGATGGCAGTGTGTATGACTTTTTTTTCCCTTCTCTATTGACTAATCACACATCTTGTGGCGTATAATGTATCCATTTCTGGCACTGCATTGAGCTTGGTGCTGTGTAGAGTAATGCCAGAGAGAATATTGTCCTTCTCCAAAGCCTCTCCCTCCACACTGTTCAGCCATAATAGCTTAAAAAAGAAGATCCCTGGAGAACAATGCCAGTAGGCATGCCAGGCAGCTCAGGGTGTCACGGGCCCCAGTGGTGAAAATCTATGGTGTCCTAGGGGCATTTCTCATAAAGCATTTCACCTTGCTACCAGAGTGACTAAGCGTCATGGATAAAACTCCGATTTTGAATTGATAAAGTATGCTATCTCATTGACTTCCTGGGTACTTATTCTTGCCAGCATCAAATGGGAATTTTGCTTCACATTTCTTAGGCTTCTTGTTTAACTCAAGTCATTTCCAGCGCATCTGGGTTCCTTTTCAGCTTTTGCTGTAACTCCCTACATAGGGCTGTTTCATGAAATGTACCAACACTTGAGTGATGAGACAAGAGACTTAGAAATGATCCTGTAGGAAATCGGGGCTTCTGGATTTTTAAGTGGGGATTCATTTTCAATCTGTGTATAAGAAAAGCAAATGAATGTTTGTTTGCTAAAGAAACATCACCAAATAACATGTTGATAGAGCATTTCCCTTTGTTGCCAAGTAAAGTGGGTTCCCTTTATCAGAGCACTCACCAAAGCTGATGTGTCTCTATTGTTTCCATTAAAAGCCTATGGCTCGAATGTTTTCCTTGGGGTAAGTCAACATGTTTGAGAAGACGACAGGAGGAAACATATCATTAAATAAGCACAGAGTGTTTTGCAAATTTTGTCTAGTTCTTACTTACCGAAACCCCCTGTTAAGGGATGGAGGAATTTCAGCTCTCATTGGCAAGTGGTTTGCTCAAGGACTCAGAACTACTATGGGATTCCTTAGCGTAGCCCTCAACCTTCCTAACACTGCAACCCTTTAATGCAGTTCCTCGTGTTGTGGTGAGCCGGACAACAAAATTGTTTGCACTGCTACTTTGCTATTGTTAGGAATGATAATGTGGCTATCTGATATGTGACCGAAGGGGTCACGACCCACAGGTTGAGAACGGCTGCCTTAAAGGGAATGTCAGCTTGACCAGCTTTCTGCTCCTCTCACTTTCTAGCTTACAGTAGCAAAACAGAGTAGAAGGGTCCCTGGCGTCACAGGCCCCAAAATACTCAGAGAATAGGGGATACATCTGAACATGTCCACATGTTTTTCCCTATGGTTATTCCTTAAACAATACAGAATAGTAGCTATTTGCATCACATTTACTTTCAGTAAATATGTGGTCCCATCAGCAATCTAGAGCAAATCAAAGTATGTGGGAAGATGTATATGATGCTATTTTGTATGAGGGACATGAACAGCTGCGTGTTTTGGTATCAATGTGTACACTGGTACCAAACTCCATAGATAGAGAGTGATGACTGTAGGTAAACACTGAATCTTCAACACTCCATGGGAAATGCTGCAAACCAATATATGTTAATGGGAGTGGCACTAAAAAGAATTGTGTGAAAATCTGTTCTTTCACATATAAAACTCTAGACTCATCTTCCAGATTTCTTTATTATTTATTAATTATCTTTGCTTTTATCTGTCCTTTTTTTTTTAACCAGGGACTCAACCCAGGGCCTCATAAGTGCTAGATAATTGAGCTATGAGCTATGGTCCTAACTTTATTATCACTGTCTATTGTAGCTAACCGAGGAGGATGACAATGGTAATGGCTGCATTCTTTAATGCAGACTATCTCATGTCTCAGGAAAATTGTGGTATTTGGAAAGTTCTTCTTAACTTTGAAACATTTGGTCAAGAGATGCCCTGAGGCCTCCCTCACCTCTTTCATACACGAGGGAAGAATCAAAAGCCTGTGTTTATTACAAGTCTTCTATTGAGAGTGCCTTCCAGTTTATAAATTCAGTGGAATGAAAAGTCCAACTAAAGGCAGTATGAAAGAAGATACCGTGTGTCTTCCATTTATTTTAGTATCATATCAGTTTTCCATTTGCATCCTGTCATCCAGTCCAAATTTCCTACATAATGCAAAGATAATGCACCCTTGCATGCTTGTAGCAAACTCTTTATGAAATGCCACTCAGTGGGTACAAAAGAATGCACCACACGGTCAGCTTCCTAAAGAATGGAAAGCTGACCTCTCAAGGGGTCATGTGCCAAGTATGACAAGAGCTAAAAGGATGGTCCCTGTAAGCAAAAATTTATGGCTGACATTCTCATCAACTTCCATAACATGTCAACAACCTTGTCTGCAGATAAACATACTGCCAAGGGTATCTGCAGAACTTCCCCCCACCTTTTAACTCAGGGAATATGGTCTTGTTGGTGGCAATAATATTATTTTTCTGACTTACTTTTTTCCCTCTGAGAAATCCAGCTTAGTTATGTCTATACATTAAGCTTTCAAAACTGCCTGACTCTACCCAAGTCACTGAACCCTGACTGAGTGTGGCATCAATGCTGATGTCAAGTTAGTAGCTGTGATGGCAGATTCACTGTGACATTCCCTTGCAGCGATGTCTTAGGCACTGGGTTGTGAGAATTTAGTAAGACAAGAGCTTGAAATGACTGTCCTGTTCTGGGTGGGGACCGGCCTTTCCTTAGACTGATTTCCCTTGCAATACTCCCACCTTGGTCACAGGAAGGTCCACTTTGCCGTTCCTCTGCCCTGGCCCTTACTTTAGTTGTTCTAAATACAGACTTGGTATTTAGGGGGAAGATTTCTCACTCACAAGTTCAGGACAACCTCCTGGCTGATACAAGGTGTTTTTTTGACTGGGATGGGGGTAGCTTTTCCTTGCTGGAAACTGACAAGAGTCACATTATATGATGCTCTCAAACACTTATGTCCCCACATAATGAGGACTCAGACAGTAGCTCCTGCCTATTGCTAGTGTGAAGTAAAGCCAGAGCCTGATGTTTTAGCCAGAACCGGGGCCATCTTGAAGTTTCCGCGCCCTCTTTCTCTCTTCAGTCACCAGCCTAAACTCTTGAGTTCTTTGGAGCTAGAGGCTAGGTAAGGAATCAACAGAACTAACCACTAGAGGGAGTCAGGTACCCAAAAAAGCTCCTGTGGGGTGTGACTGGCCGGGCAAGTAGAGCCTAAAGAAGCTTGCTCTCTACTGTGTGGCTTGGCAGCAGGTCTGTAGTCTCTGTAAGCAGGCAGAACACTCTGCCTCAGGGAAGTCCAACACACACTGCTTCAGAATTAAAGTTCTGACAAAGGGGCCCACTACCAGTGGCGCTCCCTTGCCAGACAACATGTGAAGTAACCCACTCACTCGGTGTCCAGTTAAAGAATGCATTGATACTCTTGTTTAAATACAGATTGCTTTCCAAACAGAATAGAAAAGCCCCCTCAAAGAGGAAGATTCTCAATGACATGGAGAGTTTTCTGCTCAGAGTGAGCTCCTGGCAGCCAGGCCTGGCTTCTCTCCACCCAGAGCATCTTGCTGTTTAGACAAACAAAACAAACAAATAGCCGCACACTATCACATTCTCTAAGGCTTGTCAAATAGTTTCCCCACCTGCAGAGCAGAGGTAATATTAACTAGCAGGAGTAAACGGTGGGGGGGGTGCGGTGGGGGGGGGACCTAATTTCCTTGTTAATGTTGCCATACTCTGTCTCTGGCAGCTTGTCTAGTGAATCATATATTGATATACCGTGCTCAGTAGCAGAGAACTTGCCTAGCACACACAAGGCCCCGAGTTCAGTTTCCAGGGGTGCTTCACGCGCTCTGTTTTCATATACACGGGATCATATGCTATGGCGTCTCTTCCATGCCTTGCACAGGAGTTAGACCCTACTGATGCTGCAGATGCTCTTGCCATCTCTCCACACCTCCACAGTCTCAGACAGGCTAGGTGAGGAGGTGAAGGAAGCTGGGCTCTCTCTGAGCTCTCTTCCCTCTCTGACTTCCGGTTATGCTCCTTTCCTGTCATTTTGCCAATTGGGAAGGCCAGGTCGGAGTTCTGACTGAGGGACACCCTATCCTCTCCATGGACTCTGCCCACCCCCATTTACTCCTGCTGTCGGTTACTGCTCTCTGCGGTCTTCACTCTGACTTTTGCCCATGTTCCATTTTAAAAGTCAGCCTTCCCTTGTAGAGTGGACAGCACCCTCAGGAGAGCCCCTGAAGTAATGACTAATGCAGCCCCCTAAAATAGTTCACATTTGGCATTGAGTAAGTTGCGTATAGTTTGCTATTTCTGATTTACTCTCCGTTCATTGTCTCCCTGGGTTTGTTTGCTCGGTGGCGTGTAGTGGTTTTGTTTTCTTTTGTTTTATTATTAGCTGGTTTCTAAAGCACATAGCAGCGTACAGTTGGAAAAGACAGAACATTCCAGAAATCAGCAGGGAAATCCAGTGTGACACTGACATTTTCTATGAGAGACCCATGTCTGGATAACCCAGTCCACCATCATTTTAATTCAGCAGCTCCCCTCCCTGCCCTGCCCTGCCCTGCCCTGCCCTGTCCTACCCCGCCCTGCCCCAGGGATTATAAACTTTTTATTCTCCCTTGGAATAAGGCTGACCTTACTCAACTTCAGCTGTGGGAGCTGCTCTCTTAGACTCTCCTTTAGTTCCATAAAGGTGGGAAAAGAACGTGTTTTAGTAACTGCATCAATTAACTATCTTTCTATTGCCTTCTTGTGTGCTGGGGCAATGTACATGGTCTCCCTCATCACAGAGAGCATACTAGTCACAGTGGTCCATATGGTTTCCCAGGATCTCAGTTTTCAAAAATATACACCAGTAATGTATTTCTTCCAATGAATGATCACTTGTGTAAAACCAATGCCCTTTTTATCTTTTGTCTAGGTATACTGTGATGTCAGGAACACCTGAAAAAATTTTAGAGCATTTTTTAGAAACAATACGCCTTGAACCATCTTTGAATGAAGCAACAGGTATGCATCCACAAGACTTTTGTGTGTCCACTAAGTCATGTACAGAATAGTGAAGAAAGAAACACCGATTCCCTCTCAGTGTGTGCTGCCAGGGCAGTTCTAGAGAGGTGTCGCATGCATTCATTTTTAGAGAGCACCCCAGGGTGGTGCAGAGTTGACCTGTCCCTAGAGTGATGCAGTTTCACTCAAGCACATTAGGGACAGCCCTTCACAGACATCTGCTAAAACGCCACTCAGTCTCACCACCCCATGTCTGAATAGTTTGTCATTTAAACCCAACCTAGTCCCATAGAACATTTGAAGCTTCCCACCTCAGGGATAAATGGTTTTCTTTGTGGTTGTGGGGTCTTATTCCAGAGTGTAACTAAAAACCACCTGTACTGGTTTCCTGACAGCAAATGCTTGAGACAATGGCATCTGGTTGTCCTACAGTTCTGGAGGCTAGGCATCCAAGACGGCAGTGATAGTAGGTTGATACCCTTAGGAGGGTTGTGGCGAGAGTCTGTTCCACGCCTCTCTCTAGCTTCTGGTGTTCACTGGCAATCTTTGTTATTCCTTCGCATGTGGACCTTGTCACACTGGCAAGGTCTTCACCTTGTGAAGTCTTCCTTCACATGGTCTTCCCTCTGTGCATATCTGTCTCTATGGTCAGTGTCCCATTTTTTTAAAGGACAGCAGTCATTGGTTGGAACCTACACTAGTTACTCATTCTAACTTGGTGGTGTCTTTAAAGACCCTGTTTCCATATAGGGTCGTTTGGAGGTCAGTCCTACAACATATCTTTTGTGGATAACAAAGTTCAACATACAAGCTTCCTTATAGTGAACAAATCTTGCTCTTATGACACAGTATTGAGGATAAGCAAGACAAATCTCATGAGTGAGTTGTGCTCAATGTTATATCAATTCCACATTGTGGATGAATTGGAAGGAACAGCCCACAGCCACCCTTTCTTTTTACTTTCTTATGATGCTGGAGATCAAACCTAGGTCCTCGGTATGCTAGGCAAGTGCTATACCACAGAGCTACATGGCCAGTTCGGGCATTCAACTTAAAAGAAAAAAGCCTATGCTGCTTGCCTTTCTCTATGAGTAATGTTATGTGTTAATGTTTTAAGCAGTCACCTCCACAGGAGAACATTTCTCACTATAAGAAAATCACAGATTTATCTCAGAAACTTAGCAGTAATTCAAAATCCACTTAACAGCTGATCTTGACAATATACCCAAGATGAAGACACCATTTTTATGTATTTCTTATGAGTATGTTGCTATGACTTCTTAATCTCCTCCCAGTGCCTGTGAATTGATTATCTGTGATGACCTTGGAGTAACTGACATAAAGCCAGGGTCCCAGGCCCCAAGCCTGTTCTTCTTAGAGAAGGGTTTGTTGAGTCCATCCAGGTAGGATCTCTGATGGATGCCTTGTGTCAGGGGATGAAAACAGGAGATCACTCTCTGTCCCTCAGGAAGCTTAAAATGTGCTGAAAGACACAAGGAAAGGTACAAACAGCTTGAATTTAAGGCAGGGTGTGGTCAATGCTTTGGGGGCTCTGAAAAAGAAGACTCGAGAAAATGTCTCTGAGAGTTTAGACTTCAAAGTGGCCTTAAGAGAAAGCTGGTGACCAATAACTAGAGTTTTTGACAAGCCTTCCATCCCAGGAGACAAAATTAGAAGTGGCTTTGAGGGAAGGAAAGAGGGACCAGGAGTCTGGGCTCTGCTCTGCTTGATATGTGTACATGGACCAGGAAGGTCTAGGAATCTGGGCACAGATTGTCCAGGGTCTTAAAAACAAAGTAGCAGGGAATAACTGAAAAAAATGTCTTAGCAAAAAAGAGAAAGCTTTACTTGGGAATAAAAACAAACAAACAACATAAAGTTCCTCTGACAGACATTTGTAAACCCAAATAAGCAAAAGTTCTAAGGCTAGAAATCAGAAAAATGTAGGTGGGATTTTTTTTTTCTTTGCCCAGAATGTGTCATTAAATAATGTAAGAAATTCCATTTCTTTTCTTTTTTTTTTTTTTTTTTTTTTTTTTCTAAAATGAGTAGTGACCAAAGGAACAGCCTGGTATATTAGCAATTGTAGTGTGTGTGGTGTGGAGTGGAGTAGATTGATGTGGTATGGTGTGGTTGGTATAGTGTGGTGTGGGGTGGGGTGGGATGGGGTGAGGTGGGGTGGGGTGGTATGGGGGTGGTGTGGAATTGGGTGAGGTGGGGTGGGGTGGGGTGATGTGGAATTGGGTGGGGTGGGGTGGGGTGAGGTAGGATGGTGTGGAGTGGGTGGTATGGTGTGGTGTGGTATGGTTTCATAGCTCATTATACCTGAAGAAAGAATATTTAAGACGCAACAGGGAGAAAACAAAGGTATCCTTTCGTTGGTTGCCTCTTAGGAAGGTAGGGATCGGGATTAGTAAAGAAAGTGGATGGACCAAGGACTTAACTCAGTGGTCGAGCTCTAGCGTAGACAAGCTCCTAGATCCTAGCCCCAGCTCTCCCCCACCCATAGATGAAAAAGAAAAGAAAAAGGTTGGAAATTAGCAATTGGTGAGCATGAAAGATGTGATTTCTGGCCCTTTGATTTTTGATGTCAGAGAAGAGGCTAAAACCACTGGTTAATATAATAGTTCATTGTTTGCAGTTTTCCTGAATTTTTTCCCCCCATTACTGCTGCAGACACCAAAAACAATCCCGGCTCAGGTACATGAACTGTGGATATGGTGGAAGGAAGGAGTTTATTGATCTACCATGTAGGAGGGTACAGAGAAGCCTATGTGTGGCTATGGAAATGAGCACCACTGGCTATGATGGTGTGTCCTCCTCATGTTCCAGACCTTTGGTTTTCCTACTTAAGATCTGTTAGTGACTTCTGTGACCAGCATTGGTCATCAAAGTACTGAGAAAGCATTTTCCAGAAGATTATTATTTGAAAAATATTTTCGAGAGTTGCTGTGTTTGAGTATAGAGGAAGACAAACGTTGAAGTCTGAGGCTGGATGTGGTAGCACATACCTTTTATCTCAGAACTTGGGAGGCAGAGGCAGGTAGGTCTCTATGAGTTTGAAGTCAGCCTGATCTACGTAGTGAGTTACAGAACAACCTAGGCTATGTAAAGAGACCCTGTCACAAAACCAAAACACAGGGAGGTGAGGGGGTCAGGGGGAAGAAGAGTGCTGGGTGATGGGTCATGCTGTGACCACCTCCTCAGCCTTCAGGAACCATGGCCAACCTCTGCCTTAGCAAATCAGAAAGTCCTCCTGGTCTGGGTGTGTAGTAGCTCAGTGTTATTATAGTACTTGTCTAGCATGTGCTGGTGCGTGGGTTTGGTCCCCAGCACCACAAAACAAGCAAGCAAATAAATAGAATTTAACAACTATAGGGCACAGGCCTTCTGGGTGGCATAAAAGGCAAGCATTCCCTAAAGTCAGACCAGTCGTGTCCTTCTGTAATTCTTTCTGGCATCTTCTCTGGCTGAGTGTGAGGAGCCGGGGTAGAATGCCCAGTGACACTGAGGAATGGCAGCTTGACTTTACAACATCCTAAAATGATTGAACATGCAGCGATTAAACCTTCAGCCATAGACTCAGACTCTGCAATATAATATCACTGAAGACATTGGCACTGCAGATCTATTTTAAAAGTTCACATTTCCACTATTTTCTCTTCAGGAAGTTTCACAAGTCTTGGCTGGCAAAGGTCCCAACCCCTATCCACTCCGCCCCTTTTAATTGAAAAAGCTCCTTGGGTTCTGAGTTTCAGGAAAGTTCCTTTTGGGACCTTTAGGTTTGTCTCCACATGCCTTCCTGTCAAGAATGTCTGAATAATGTCATCCTTGCAATAAAGAAGTACCATGCATGTCACTGATGGACTAAATAGGACTTGTCCTGAGCTAAGCCTTCCTTCCCTTGCCATCACAGAGCAGCTCACTGTTCCCATCCACTGGCTTCAGCCACGTCCAGCACAGCTCTCGGGCCTTATTATCGTGTCTGTTTTGGCAGATCCCCTCTGCCCTCCAATTCTGTACTTGGAACAGTCTCCATTTCCCCATAGTTCCATCCCCCTCTCATACATACTGCTCCTTCTGGAAGGGGGTAAAACAAAGATAAAAGGAAAGAGATATTGCAGCAAAGGTGGTATAAAAATAGAGAAATGGCTGTGTTACTTCAGCATTATACTATTGCCTAGTATAGTTCTTTAATATACAAATATATTTAACACACAAATAACATATATGTAGATACAGATATATAGATAGATATAAAGATTGATGTAATAGCTCATGATAGAATTGCCTAGTGTTTTGTAGATACAGATATATAGATAAATATAAAGATTGGTGTAATAACTCATGATAGAATTGCCTAGTGTTTATAAGGTCCCAACACAGAAAAGCAAATGTATTTGTGGTTAAAGTGATCAAAGCTATTCATACAAGGCTGACTTTACATATATATATATATATATATATATATACACATATATATATTCATTGTCCTAAGAAATAGCATTTTGATCTGCATATTAATTTAATATGAAATTAATATGTCTGCATATTAATTTCAGATGAAGGCACCCGCACACAGAACAGCATTCCTAAACTAACCCTTAAGAACAAGTGAATAGATCCCCCATCCCCTTGCTGCCCCGGAGAGGACCACAAGAATTAATCTGTTCTCTCTTCATGCTTCCAGATGCGGTTTTAAATGACTTTGTTATGATGCACTGTGTTTTTATGCCAAATACCCAGCTCTGCCCTGCCCTGGTGGCCCAATATCCTTTTTCTGTGGTAAGCGTCTGTGGTAAGCCACATGTATCTGGCCATTACCTCATTCCATCTCCTGAAGGTAAGTCACAGCTTAGGCAGTGCTCAGTTTTTACTCTTATCAGACACTGAGACGCCACCATTTTCCCTGATGTAGACAGACATCTGCCTTTTCTTATCTGTGGGCTTGTTTGTTTGGTTTTTAACTGCATTTTGTGTGCATTGGTGTGAAGGTTTAAGATTCTGGAACTGGAGTTAGATGGTTGTGATCTGTCATATTGGTGCTGGGAATTGAACCTGGGTCCTCCAAGAGAGCAGCCAGTGCTCCTAACCGCTGAGCCATCTCCTTGGCTTCTTGTCTATGGCTTTTAGTAACTGTATAAAGTATAAGCCAATTTACCGGAGCATCTCAGTCCACTTTTCCATTGCTAGAACAGAATTTCCAACACTGGGTTATTTATAAAGAAAGGAAGATGATATAAGTTGATATACTGCTCATGGTTCTGGAGGATGGAAATCTTGGGAACCAGGCAGCTGCAGCTGTCAAGGCCCTTGCACTGTGTCATAAATGACAAAAGCAGAAAGGTGAGAAGGCATGTGCAAAAGAGACAAAACACAAGACTGGCTTGGCTTCCTAACAGTAAGCCCTCACAGTGACTGGTCGGTCATGGAGAGAGAGAAGTCACTTAGCCCTGCCCCACAGAAAGAGACACTAATCTGTCTGTGAGCAGAGCACCTCCATGACTAATTGCCCCCTTGAAGATCCCACCTCTTAAAACCTTACAGTGTCAATCAGTCTTCAGCTTGGCTATCAGGGAAGACAAACAGAACCCAAACCTTGCACTCAGGAAGACCAGGCCGACATGGATTGATTATTTTTCCAATTACGGTTATGTAACATTGTCTTAAAACATACAATACTTGAAATTCTCAGGACAGCCCATTAGGTGGCTCAAAGACCATGTTTGGTTTATGGCAACTTTTCAATGATGGTGTGAACCAACCTATTGGTAGGCATTGGTATCGTAAGCATTCAAAACGTTAAATTGAATAACAGAAGTGAACTTTGTGAATGAATTTTTACCTTGATTTCGGAAAAGACTTGAAAGTATGTTTTCCAATTCTTCTCATTTCTAAAGCCACAAAAACTTAGACCCCCGAACACTTTGCCCTTCTTGAGCAGTTAAATATATGCAGGGAGATTGTCTCTTTATTTCTTTTTTGAGCAACCCAATCAACGTTGCCATGTTTTCCTTTTTGAAAATTATAATTGTCCTACCTCATTCTCATTTTCTTGCTCACCCGTAATTCTCTTTGAAGTCAACAGAATGTGTGAGGATTGGAGATTTGAGTTGAATGCACTACTCAAAGGAAGCTGCAAGAGTGAGATTTGGGTGTTTATTTGCCTGGAAACTGTATTTCCAGTAGTGACAGCTTAATGAGTCTTACCTATATTATGTATTCTTTCTGTCTCATCTTCGGTTTTGTAAAGTAAAATTAACATATTCAGGGTCTCTTCATGCTCTCTTCACGCTATACGTGTTGATCATTATGAGGCCTCTGAGATTTGCTGGAAGAAAAATAAAATCCACTCCTGAACTCAACTTATTTTTCTCAGTGGTTAGCATGGCAGTAAGCCTAAAGCAAGAGAAAGCCAAAGGAAGTGGGAGGAAAGGTGGGTCAAGCCCTCGTCTTTCTAACCTAAAGCTCCTACACGAAGCTTGTGCCTGCCTTTTCATTTGTTATCTTCCCTCCCCTTTAAGAGGAAAGAACTCAGGGTGTTCATAGTGCTGGCTTGTTTTGAAAGCAGCAGCTCCAGAGGGAAGGCTCATGCCATGTCCAGGCAGAGAGGAGTAGAGGTGATGGTGTTGACGAGGAGGAGAAGAAAGAAAGTCAACAACACAAGCAATCGTAGGAAGCCTGTGTATCTGGTGCCAATTCCGGTGCTGTACTTCTCAACAGACTAAGGAAACTAGGAGAGCTGGATGCCATTTATGCTACCTGGTTACCTCCAGACTCCCACTTTCCCACCCAGCTCGATGAGGACTTAAATTCTCTTCACCGTTCTAGTTTGGATTAGCTCTCTGAGTTTCAGACACTCTTCCAAGAGCTTTGAACTGTACACCATCACCTTATCTGTACAAGAATCTGTTAGTTTGAGCATTTCTTTGCAAGTGTGGACCTTAGAGCCCCGCCCCCAGCCCTTCAAACATGGAGTAGCATCCCCAAGTCAGGGGCAAGCTCATCTGCAACTTCCGTTTGTTTTTTTAAAAAAATTAATTTCTTTAAAAAACCTTATTTAAAAAATTTAATGATTCTGTAACCTTTAATTATAGTTTAAGAAAGTTTTTTGGGGGGGGCAAGCAGGTAGTGGTGGTCCACTTGGGAGGCAGAGACAGGTGGATCTCTGAGTTTGAGGCCAGCCTGGTCTACAGAGTAAGTTCTAGAACAGCCAGGCTGTTACACAGAAAAAAACTCTGTCTCAAAAAAAAAAAAAAAAATTCTTGACAATGCACTGCATTTTATACAGGTTTATCTTTGCTTCAATTAGATAAAAACCAAAATAAATACCTCCTATAACTTCTACAAATATTTTCAGGGATTTTTCTTAGTGCATTACTTAAAAGGAGGAAGAAGAAGAGAAGGCCTTTTCACTTCTAATAGTTTCTAGAACATGTAAGGTCCTTAGGGTCTCGCATTTGAATATTTGTCTAGAGAACCCATGGATGTTGCAACAAACTAGTAAAGGGTTTGGCTTACCCATGGCAAGAATTATGAGTGAGGCTCTGGGCCATGGAATAGTCCTAGTCACCACTGTTCAATCTATGTTAGTTCAATGTCCACTAAATTAAAATTGGAATTGCAATGACCTGAATTTGGTTCGATTTAATTGGCCTGGTTTTAAGTTTATATTGCCACATGAGGCTAGTAGATACCACACTAGGTTGCAAAAGCATAGTCCTTGTGATTTAGGGTCAGGAGATTATCCTAGTGCGGACTGTTCTGTGATGGCTAGAGGTAATGTCCCAGGAGGCCAAGCCTCTTCCTATGGTGAGTAAGAAAAGGGGTGGGGCTCTATCCTCAAGGTTATATATGTACAAGGGCATGTGTAATACACAGTTTTCAGCCCTCCTGTTTTCTCAAGGAGATGGTGTGGATAGGGTCCTGAGGTGAGCTGCTTTTCTGGTTACAAGCAGCATAAGCCAGCTGTGACTGACTTAAGGGACAAAAGAACCCATCAGAAGGTAATGCGACAACTTGGCAAACTGGGGGACCCCAGTGATCCCAGACCTTGGGAAGGGGCCTGAGCAGGCAGGAGCGTCAGGCCTTACTGGTGGGACAGATCCACACCAGACCTTCTGCACCCTGACCTCATTCCCACATCTTGGGGAATGAGGACCTACTTGACATTGCGATCTGTGGGCATCTTGGGCAAGTGGAGGTGGAAGACTTTCCTGTATAGGTTTATAGAGGAAGCCTGACAAGACAGGGTGGAGAAATGGATGATGACAGGGCAAAACAGCAATGTATATGTGTGTGTGCATGCATGCATGTATGTATGTGTGTATGCATGTTTACTGCACCCCACAAGCAGCGGGGATGTTGAATACACAGTCGGACAAGTCAGTTGACTCCCTTGTTCTTAACATGGGTACAGAGATGGTGAGTTACTTAAAGCACATTTTGTGACTTGGTGGGTTTTGGTAAGTACAGGGTGTTTTCAAAGTCCTTGACATCTCTGACTTTTCATAGCAGCACTAAAAAGAAGTAGTCAGTAGTTTTTCCACTATTCTTTTTCCAAATCAATAAACTAGGATAATGAAAAATTATGATTTGCTCAGAGAAAGGTAATTACCAGCACAGAAAAGATTCGAGCCCAGAGCCACTGACACCTATTTCTGTCCTTGATCCACATTGTGCGTCTCTTCCAGTTTTGCTTTTAGCATGGAAAAAAGGTGGTAGAACCCACTTTAACATTAATATATCAGCCCTTTTATGTGCTAATGAGAGAGACTCTATTCATTAGATACACTTTGGACATGATTTGACCTGATGAATACAAGTGCTTTATAATGAGTCTTAAAATCATATTTGTTCACTTCCTATACTTTTCATCTCCAGCTTTTTAAATCTTTTTAAAATCTGTATTTGAAATTCAGTTCAATTTTCCTTTCGTTTAAAAAGAAAATTAAAGCTGCCAGTATATAAAACCTTATCATTTCCCAGATATAACTATGACTAACATTTTGGTATGTATTCTTGTCATCCTTTTTAATATATGTAGGTATATACTTTTTAAAAATTCTCATTCCCTCTCCCACTCCTTCTGAGTGTGTGTGTGTGTGTGTGTGTGTAGGGGCATGTGTGCATATGTATGTATGTGGAGGCCAGGAGTTAACCTTGGGTACTGTTCCTCAGGACCCATCCACTTTGGTTTTTGAAGCAGGGTCTCTCACTGGGACACTGATTAGGTCGTTAGACTAGACTGGTGGACCTGTGAGCCCCAGGGATTCACCTGCCTATACCTTTCCAGCACTGAGCTTATGAGTACACATCACTACGCCTGGCTTTTATAGGTGGGTGTGAGGTATCAAACTTCCATCCTCATGCTTATACAACAAGTGTTTCACCTGCTCAGCTATCTCCCCAGCCTGATATATAGTTGTAAATGCAAGAATGGGGTCATGTTATTGTTTCATATACCTTCTCACTAACAGGATTTTATGGATCTCTTCCTATGCCATTGGATATCTTTCTGAATATAAACAGTTGTTGCCATTTTCCTAACACTTTCCCTGCAAAACTTTTCAATTGTCACAGAAAGAGAAAGAGAAAAATCCACCTGACATCTTACTGTTGTTAATAGTTTTATGAAAAACATGCCAGGATTTGGGAGGGGGAGGGAGAGGAGGATATAGAATGTTTTTGTTTGCAGAGTTTGGGGTTCTTTTTTAACCAAATTTCCCCCCTGGTATCTTCATTTTCTGCTTTGTGCTTAAACTCTACTATAGCCTTCAATTCAGTACATGGTCACTGTGAGTTAACACTATTGGGAATTTGATGACTAGCTCCTTGATGTTGAGTGTTTTCATATTGTTTGCTTTCCCAGTGCCCATTTCCCAAACATGAGGCCAAAAGAAATGGTATATCGCTTATTTCACTTGACACATAAGAGAAATGTAGGCCTGGAGGACCAAATAAACACTGGAGAGCCCTAATATACTGACAGGAGAGTGTATTTCAGGGACATAGTTTTTCATAGTCTGTCTTTCAGTTGAATCACTATATGTGAGCCATCATAGGAGGCCAGGCTGTTTGCTTAGTGCTTAGCTGCTTTTGCAAACAATCTCGGAGGTTCCCATGAAGACTGGGCCAGTGAAAATTCAGAGAGAGGCTTCTTGATTCTCTGGGCAAAACTATTTGAAACATTTAAGACAAGGAACAGGAGGCCTATAACTCATGTTTCTAGAACCAACCATCTGGGGATTGTAAGAATAAATCTGAAATGACTCAGTAGTCACAAAAATGGGGTCTGTAATGGCATCGTCAGCATTTGGACCAGTCTGGAGCTCACCCTGCCAATAGGTTTTTATGTCAGTGAATACCAGTCTTTGTTATTTAGGATGGATTCTGAGTGAAGCTAAAAGGATCCTAAGTGATAAATGGGTTATATTTAAACATATAGAAATTTAAATACAGCAGTAATTTTAGTTGAATATTTTCTATTAGCATACTAATTTTCTTTGGCTGAGTATCAGGACAAATTTGATGCTTTTGACATGGAAGTAATTTATTTAGTTTCCTGAATTAAGAAGAAAAAATGGAATATAGACGTGCTACTAAGTTCTAGCTAAAACTGTCTTTTATGTATTTTGTTCCTATACAGAAACAAACATAACAGGGCCTCATTCTGAGAAGACAGTTCCCATTCCATCATTTATAGATCTGTGAACCTGACCTGGAAATGTTGTCTTATGAATTGGCTGGGGTTCTCAACAGGAATGCATATCAAAAGTTATTTCTGTTGTAGATAAAAGATTAATAAAGCAGCATTAAGTTAATAGTCTTTAGATGAAGTGAACTTTTAGGAACAGTCTTTAGATTTATTATTAAGATTTATTTTTATTATTTTTAATGATGTGTATGTCTGCAGGTGGGTGTGGGCAAATCAGTGTGGGTACCCACAGAGGTCAAAGCCATTGGTTCACCCTGGAGCTGAAGTTACAGGCTGTTGTGAGCTGCCCAGTGCGGGTGCTGGCTGGGAACTGAACTTGAGTTCTCTGGAAGAGCAGTTAAGTATTCTTAACCTCTTAGCCATCTCTCCAGCCCCTCTTTAGATTTCTAAAGGGAAAAATGGTCAACTTAAATTTCCTTGAAGCCAAATCTCACCATTATACTCCCTATGTAGTTCTGGAAAATGTTTGTCTGTAGAACACCATCAGGACATTTTCCCTCTGCATTTGTGGAGTTTGAGAATGTCTTCCTGCTAAGGAAATGTTGATTTGTTGATATGAACAGAAAACAACCATCTTGGCAGATAAGCTGCAAAGTTCCTCCAAGACATTTTCACAGCCCCACAGCAGCAGTGTGGGGTGTGGCCTCTTCAGCCCACTTCTTCCAATAGGAGAATTAAGACAAAGCTGTGTAGTAATATGCTCCCAATTGCAGCACTAGTGTTAACAGAAAATGTGAATCCTGCCAGCGTGTTACCTGGGGCCATGGCCTAACTGCTTGGCTGTAAGTTAGGGCAGAGTCTCCTTTGAAATCTGAAAGGGGAATCCTAGCAGGCAGGGCTTCTGAAAACAGATAATTCTGAAAATTAGCAGAGGAAAACATTCTAAACAAGAAAATGGGAGATATGTTAAGATATTGATGGTGCCACGGATGCTTCTGGAAGTCTGGAGTTAATAGTTGCGCACAAACACAGGAGCAATGTGTGTTGGTCTGAACAGTGTCACCGATTAGAGTGGTTTCCCGAGACAGGGCAGTAAGAAGGACCATAGCTAAGGTCTACTAAACACTTCATCTGTTGCAGAAGTAGCCCCGACTTCTTTACGTTAGCCCATTTCACCCTCGCCTTTGAAGCTAGCTGAAGAGCATCTCAAGGCTCTACACAGACAGCTTACACGTGAATGCAGGCCACATCATTCCAGAACCTGAACACTCATCCAGGGAAAGGACAGTGGGCAGAGTGTTAACCTGCTAAACAAACACATGCAGGAAGCAAAGAGGCCCCGGGTCAGAGAGGGAAGAGCAAGTGCCCTGAAGCCAGAAGGTCATGTTTAAGATCTACAGCTTGTAAACCACACAGGCAATTACACTTAACCCTGACAAGACCCCTCTGTATAATAGGGGTAATTATCCTTGCCCTACCCACTCTCCTGGTTGTTGTGAAGATCAAATAGGCTCTGTGTGTGAAAGTACATTATAAACCTTGGCATCCCATTAAATACCACCATGATTATTGTGCCATCATTAGAAGAGTTTGGCATCAGGTAAAGACTACAAAGGCTTCGTCTCCTCAGTGGGCAGATGACCCCCAAAGTTTGTTTTCCGTTGCAAGCAGAGATCTTGTATGCAAAGCAGGGTTTTCAAAAACAACAACATTGAAGAGTATCAGTTTGAATGTTGATAAGTGTTTTATAAATAGCTGCATAATTAGCATGTACTTACTGCAAAAAGTATACATAATATTTTATTCCCTGTTGTAGGCTGTAATGAATCTGCTGTCTCCACATCCTAGGAGGTTTTCACTTACTTTCCCTGTGATAATTTTAATACATGGCACCATTATTAGCTGAATTAAGAATAAGTAAATGAGCAGTTAAAAAAAATACAGAAAAATTACAGGTGCCTGTGGTGAGTAAGATAATAACTAGGTAAAAATATATGAAATAATTACAGTGTTTGAACGGCAGAGCCGGCATGAAGAAAATGACTCAATGGAATATCGAGCCTGCTGTAGGGAATGGTAGAAAGAGACAGCCTGCCTTGTGACCTTCACCTCTCGCATTCTCAACCCTGAACCCACACCAAGTCTCTCCTCAGCCCAAGGACACAATGCTTCACCAGCTGGCCCTCTTCCATGGAGACAGTCTCACCCTGAAAGCTTGCTTGTCATCTTGTAGATTCAACAACCAATAATGAACAATCCTGTTTAAGAGATGTGCCAGATATTTTGACGTCTGTGTGGACTTCCTGTACCTGGTGCCATCGAAATCATTATGAACTGACTTAGGATCACATCTATGACCTGGGTTTGACATTTTTGTGGAGAAAGATGTCAGGTCATTTTGGATAAAAGTCTGGAGGAGCTGTGATATTTTTGAAGTTTTTTTTGTTTTGTTTTGTTTTGTTTTGTTTTTTGGAAAAGTACATTCTGTGTTAGCATTCCAAATTGTGTAAGGATTTGAGGTAGTTAACAGCCAGTGTTTGATAGATGTTTTGTGCACAGTCCCCAATTAGGAAATGTAGACAGCCACTCTGTCTTTAAGACCTGGACCCAGCTCCTAAGGGTCCTGACTCAGTGTGCCTGCATGCAGAGCCGTCCCCCTTAGAGAGAAGGTGACGCTGGAACTGTAGTGGTTGGTACATGTAGTTGATGTGTGATATTTTGATTGTGGTCTGACAAATAAAGCTTGCTTGGAGTCAGAGGGCAGAGCTAGCCACTAGCTGAACATAGAGGTCTGGAAGACTGTAGAGAGAGGAGACAGGAAGTGGTAGGGCAGGGCAGAGAGAGCATCTTCTTGGCTTCATTGGGTTAGTAATGGCGAGACCGACAGCGATGAGCGCAGTGCAGATGGTCTAGTTCAGACGTTAGCAACTCCCGCCTCCCTGGCTCAGTTTACCCAAGCAGCATGTGCTGTGCATGCTTTGGGAATTTGGGTGTATTTTCCTCCATCTCCAGTGTATTTTCCTAATACCCAACAGACTTCTAAATCTACTACATAGCACATGTTTAATAATGAAATGAATATTATATGAAAAAGAACATAGTGTGGACTGGGGAAAGGCTATTGGAGGGATTGAGAACTTGGGTGTCAGTCCCAAGCATTTCATTGTTAAATTTTGGGAAAGCATTTGATCCTGTTCTGCCTCAGTTTTCTTGATAGAGTTGAGGGAAATGCTATCAGAAGGCCATGAAAACCACGATTCCTGCCCCATCTGAAATCAGCTGTGTATAAGTGATGAGTTTGCCCATTTGAATTACACATTTTCTTACTTAAAGACTTTCGGCCCTTCTCAAATTTGGAGTAGATTCTTGTGGGAGTGAACAAAAAACACTCCCTGCAGCCACCTTAGATAGTTAATTACCTATGAAGTCTTCTCTGTGTCCCTTAAAAAGCTGATTCCAGGGCCCGGGAAGATGGCTGCACAACCAAGTGTGTCCAGGAGGGCTACGTTCAGATCCCCAGAACCCACATAAAAACAGGTATAATCTGTAACCTAATAACAGAGGCAGGGTGGGGAATAGGCAGATCTGTGGTGCTTGCTGGCTAGACAGTCTAGCCATTTGTTGAGCACCATGTTCAGGTATAGACCTTGTCTCAAGGGAAATAAATAAATAAGATGGGGAGTCACCAAGGAAGGCATCTACCACCAACCTCTGTCCTTTACGTGGATATGTGTACATGTGTGAATACACACACACACACACACACACACACATGAATTCACAGACATTCAAGGTATTGCCTGTGAAGGGGCAGAAGCTTTGAGCACAGGAAGAGAGACTTAACTATAAAAATAATATTAACCTAACTGGGTTTAGTGAATATACACATCGGTGAGAGGAAAAGCCAGACTGTGAAATAAGTCAGTTATTTTCCTGGGGTGGTGGTGGGAATAGCTTTAGTTTTCATGAGAAAAAGAGGAAACCTCTCTATTTCCTTCCCTAGTTTTGCATAGTCCTATCTGCTGGGTGGCTCATGCTAGGGGGGACTCTAGGAAATTCCAATTGAGAGGTGAGAGAAGAAGAAAAGGGAAGGGCGAAGAGGAGGAGGAGGATGACAATGATGATGGCAAGAGGCCTCTCACATTAAGAGTTTTGCCTCCCTTGGAGCTGGGGAGATTAAGAGCACAGGTTCTTCTTCTAAAGGACCTGGGTTCAGTTCCTAGCACCCACATAACGCCTCAAAACTGTCTTTAACTCCAGATCAGAGGGCCCTGATACCCTCACACAGACACACATGCAGGCAAAACACCAATGCACATAAAATAAAAAGAAGAAGAAAATAAACCATGAAGTCAAAAAATTAAAAAACAATTTCTCTTCCCAAATGAAATTATTTTTACTAACTTAAACAAGCATTAATATAGAGAGACCTTGTGGCCACTGTGTGGGACAGTGGGCCGTGAAAGAATCGTCTGGATTTGTAAGCCCGGCTGTTTCCTTCTAGGGCATTTTTCCAACATATCTTCTCCTTCAGAACTGCAGGTTTTTTTCATCTTTAAATATTTCCTCCGTTTATAGGGAACATTGTATGTGTATGCTATGTGAGTGTACTGAAGATGTTCTGTAAGTGTAAACTTCTACATACACTTGAAACATTATCATATTAATTTGCTCAGCTCTGTGTTCTGCCATTTGTTGCATACAAAACCACAAACAAAACAAAAAATAAAACTAGATTTCAACATCAACGGAGGCCAAGAAAAACCTTTGTGCTGACACACAGGGGCAATATAGACCCTGAAGGTTAGCCACAGGTGTACTGCTGGTTCTGGCCAACCATCACGTGAATATTTGCCCTGCTTCCTCAGTCTTAGTAACGATAACCTGAATAATTAGAATTAAATACCCTCGGTACCAACTTGGACTTTCAGACCATTTTATTGTCATAACTAGAAGTCTCCCCTGTCATAAATTTCAGCATATCCATCCAATGCAGTGTTCTAATGGACGTAGGTCCATTGTATCCCTACCACTGAGCACTGTGTCTTACTTTATGGAGTATCTTTATTAAAGAGTAACTCAGTTTGAGTGGTTTCTTTGTCCACGTATCTGTAAAATATTTGGAGTTTTCTTTAATGGTTCATTAATTTATTTTAAAATAAATTTGCCTCTTAAAAACCAAACCAAAGGGCTGGAGAGGTGGGTGGCTCAATGATTAAGAGCTTTTGTTGCTGTTACAGAGTAACTGAGTTGCTTTCACAGCACCCATATGGTGGCCCATAAGCATTTGTAATTTGAGTTCCCGGGGATCCAACGCTCTCTTCTGGCCTCTGTATACATGTCTGCAAGTACATGACGCATAGTCATGCACGTAAAACACATACAAATGAAATAAAAACAAACAAATCTCTTTAAAAAGCAAGTCAACACTTTCCTTGTTCCATCTTGAGTAGATTTTCCTAAATCTAGGACAAGGGCCCCCACTCTGTGCATGAACTCAGTAGAAGCTTCCATTTCCTTTGTATGACGTCACTGTCTTCAAATGATTTGAAATCATACCTCATGTACAATGAAATCTTTTCAAAGACTCTAGTCTGTATAACTAGTCAGGGCACAGTGTGATAGTCTTTTAAAGGCGATATGACATGGTCAAGAGTATATGCACATCTTCACAGTATAGGGCGTCAGAAAGATGTTTTCATAGACATTACCACTGAGTTCTAGCCAAGTGGATAGAGAGAAGCCCAGGGAGAATGGGCTACACGCACTGTAGGCCCAACTTGAAGTCAAGCTAGCTGGCACAGAGAGCGAGCTCAGTGTAAGCCTGGCATAGAAGGGGCTTTAAAGCACATTCTATTCAGATTTCGTAATTTTACTACCACATACTTACCAAGGCTGTCCAAACCCCACATGCCTGCCTCCATCTTAACCATTCTTACTTTATCCTGCTGACTCCAAAAATAAAAAGTTTAAATAGTACTTTCCAAAGCCCGATCTAAACCAAGTTTCCATATGTCTTAATTCATTTTGTAACTGCACTAGAGTAGCAGACGCTGGGTCAGTTACAAAGAAATGAGATGTATTAGTTCATAGTCCTGGAGGCTGGAAGTTCAAGGTGGCCTCATCTGCTCAGCAGAAAGGCAAATGGGCATATAAAAGAGAGCAGAGAAAGGAGGCCACAGGCCCTACAATGATCCATGCTAGAAAGACCCAATCCATTCCTGAAAACTAATATAGCCTCCCAACAAAGGCATTAACCTTCTAGTACTGTTGCATTAAAGAATTAAAACCCAAACAGGTCCATACCATATCGAAACTAAAGCACCACACGACACACGTTACATAAAATTAAGCAAAAGAGACCATGGGAAGGCAGCTTAGTTTTGTGTTGTTAGTTTGTGGCCCCTAATTCTCTTTGGATCAACTTTACATTGGTGTCATTAAATATATCTGAAGAGAAGCTGGAAGTTGTCTCAGCTCACCTCAGTCCACAGATGAGCGAACAGAAGTCTGTAGTTTCTAATGACTCACTCCAAATCAAAGCAACAGACAGTGGGAACCAAAGGACTCGAGCCTAGAATCTCCAGGCCTCTGCTGAACTAACCCACACCCGTGTTTCAGTCAATCCCCCATAGTGCCGGTGCCTGCCGTACACCATGGTCACAAAACTTTACAACCAGTGATGTAATTCTTAAGAAAGACAAACCAAGTTATGCATATATATAAGTAAGAGACCAAAGGGTTAATCAGAAAAGAAATAATTTCCACATAAAGTGATCTGTCTTCCCTCTTTTTATTGTAAGCTCAGAGAGAATTGTAGCAATACAGCTTGAGCAATTTTCTTTTTTATGAATCTCGTGCTCAATTTATGAAAGCCATTTTGCAACCCATTTACATGCAGTAAACCTTTGCTTTAAGGTTCTGTCATTTACCTTGGTCATGATTATTTATAGTTTTCTCCGAAAGGCCTTTTCTGACTTAGCTCTGGAGTAAGGCACCACCACAAGGCAGTTTTCCACAGTGCCTTTTAAGCCATGGCCATCAGCTAAGGCGTGGGTGGTCTCGTTCTTTGCTATGAGGCTCAGGAATGTATTGTAGTGGGAACAAAACTATCTGGAGTCAGGAGTCTTAGACTCAAAACCAGCTGTGCCCTCTGCTAGGTAATCATAGCCCTTAGTGTTCCTTTCGTGTTGATCTGCTCACCTTTGGAATGGAGACAACAGTGTTGTCACCAGGTGGTAACACAGAGCTTCACCAGGGTCCTTTTTGTATAGCACCGACTATAAATACTAAGTTGTTTTGTGACCTAGGTGGTTATGATATGAGCTACTATAAACCACTAAAGAAAGAAAAGTGTGTCTAATCTAAAATACTTGGATTGTAGTCACAGGATGGTCAATGACAGCATGACCCTTTACTTTTGTCATGTGGTAGGCACTCAACTAAGTGTTGAGTTCCATTATGAAAAAATAAAAATTTGAGATGAAAGTCCTGGCACTAGGCATGGTATGAACACAGGGCAAACAACATCAGCCCAAACCTCCTAGGGCTTGTACTTAAGATGGCTGGCCATGTGTGCACAAGTTGACAATAAAGTAGGATGTGGCTCTAGGTAAGAGAAAGAGGTGTGGTATAAGGAGGGTCTGGAACTCTCTCGGGGGACAAATTGTATAAGGATCACTCCCTAATATAGAGTGAGTTTATCTACTTCCACCTTGCTTATTCATATAAACATGGTCCTGGCAGGACATGGTCCCCACACAGAAGAGTTAAATTGAAATTAACATAAAGAAGGGGATTATAAAGATGTGGTTAGAATTATGGGGCCCACCAGGATAAAGGCACCCAGATATAAGCAATGGGAAATCATTTTACTATCCTTGGAGGCAAAGGGCGGGGTGTAGGGCAGGCAGGGGCAATGAGAGCTGATGCTAGATACTACAGAATCCTTGTTGATACATTAGTCTTTGTGGTCTGTGGTCTTACTCCTTAGTCAGGTAAAAGTGAGCAGGAGGTCCCAAGAGTTGTGTGTGTGTGTGTGTGTGTGTGTGTGTGTGTGTGTGTGTGTGTGTGTGTGTATGCTTGAGACCCTATGATGGAGTCCTGGAGGAACAACAAGAGAGATGGTGTCAGTCTGAAGCTGGGATCAGTCCTTCTCTGCATTGCAAGTAGCACACTCAAGTGGGTGGAAAGTAGCTCTGTGGTTTCCTTGACTCCTTGGCACTTACCATGCACAGCCTTCTCAAGGTACAGAACAGGAAAGAATGGACTATGCCCTCAACAACAAGAGACGGGTCATCCGCTTAGTTCTGCAGTGGGCTGCCATGTATGGGGACCTCCTCCAAGAAGATGATGTGGCCATGGCTTTCCTGGAGGTATGTAGGGGTCATCCACTCTAAGAATATCCTTTTGTCCCATAACACAGGGTGTACAATAACCTCTATAGAGATGCTGGAATTGCCAATCCTATACTTTGTTACTGTGTCCACCATCAGAGATGTACTTTTATAAAAGAAAAACACCATTCGTTATCCTGCCACTCTAATTCACTGAGTGATGGCATTGCAATGTGTTATGGTCTGGTGGCATTGCAATGTGTTATGGTCTGCTCTCATTCTATTTATGTTTGAAAGATGTGTAATCACATTAGCATCCAACATTTTGCAGGCTGCTCTTTCTACTTAACTCTGTAAAGATTTTTCCATGTCAGTATGATATCTGTAATAAAACGTTCTGATGATCAATCAGTAGCCATCCACAAATGCATATTTATGCCCACATTGTTTCATTTTCTCTTTCCTAGAACAATTGTACAGCAAATATTTTTATGCATGTAGATCTGTCTTTAGTTACTTACTTTCTTAGAAGGAAGATTGCTAGGTCAAATGATAGGTGGGTTTGGCTCTTAAGAGGCAGATTGATTTAGTGACGAATTGTCCAGGGTGGTCAGGAGGTAATTTGGATGGACATCACTTCCTTGGTCAATACTACTTTTAGCTGAGCTGTCTTTCTTTCCTGTGGTTCATTGCAGCTCAAGCTTTGGCTTTTAACCCTAGATGAGGTAGCACCCCCATATCCGTTGGTAGAGATCAGCGCTGTTAATAGAACCAAGTTCTGGGTATTACTGTTTTTTCTACACATATCTATCCAGAAGGAAGTTTACCAATTCATCACACTAGGAGGTAAACCACAGTAACTGATATGAAAATCTACATATACTGTAATAAAAATATTTAAATGTTATGAATTATTCATTGCTGGGATTCTCCGTGTAGTATTCCCAGACTGTAGTTGATGACAGGTAACTGGCATAGTAGGACGTGACTCTCTCCCAAGATAAGGGGAACAACTGTACTCAGTCTACCCTGCAGTACAGACAGAAGATGGTGTGGTTACTCTAAAATTAATTCTCCAAAAGAATTGTGCCTTCTTTTTAACTTGTGTAATCTTTAATGAGGCATCAGAGAAAGCAGCCTTTGGTAGGGCCGGGAGCCATTCAAGGAGCTGTGATTTTGAAAATAAAAAATGTGGTGACTTGAGACCTTGTGCTGACTTGGGGCCTCCCCCTGTAACTACCGTGGTTGTCATGGCCCTCCTTGGAGGCCATTGCTCTGGGAAGACATGGGGAAGGGGTGCTGCTATTGGTACTTAGGTGCTTGGCATCGTTTTGAGAGTACCAGATGGGATGCTGCCGCAAGCCCAGTGTTGAGGAGCCTGTCTGTATTTGTACTATTAACAACCGTGTTGCTGGAATAGTAAATAAACAGAAAATACTAAAATAATATCAAAAACAAATACTAAGATAGGTGGTGGGGCACACCTTTAATCACAGCACTCAGGAGGCAGAGGCAGGCGGATCTCTGTGAGTTCAAGGCCAGCCTGGTCTACAGAGTGAGTTCCAGGACAGCCAGAGCTACACAAAGAAACCCAGTCTCAAAAAACAAAACAAAAAGAAAACAAAAAACAAAACAAAACAAAACAAAAAAAAACCATATTGAAATTTTCTGGGGATAAAAGAGAAAAAAAAAAAAAAAGAAAAAAGTGCTTTAAAAGTGTAGATTATAAAAAGATCCAAAACACAGCCCTTTGTGTTCTTTCACACAAACACACAAACGCCTTATAAGTTCACTTGCAGTTTATTGTTTTAATTTTTGTGGTGGTAAAATATAAACAACATAACATTTATCATTTTAGCCATTTTAAAATACACAACTCATTGATGATCATTTCATCACCATTATCTATTTCCAGGACTCTTTCTCATTAGCAATTTTCAATGTAGATGTTTACTCCTCCCCCTCCCTTTCTTCCTCCCTCCTCCCCTCCCCGCCCTCTACTCTCCATGAATGTAGTCTGGGGTTGCCAGCCTCAAGCATAGCATAGGAACCTGTCTCTGTTGCTCTCTAGAGGGCCACTCTCTGTTCAGTTTTCCTTAAGACCCCATGATCTTTGCCATTACAGGAGTTCTATGTGTCCGTGTCAGATGACGCCCGCATGATGGCTGCCTTCAAGGACCAGCTGCCAGAGCTGGAGAAGATTGTCAAACAAATGTAAGGAGGGGCTTTGCTTTGGCGTGCACTTTCCCACGTGACTGAATGCCTCATGATTAGAACACCTTCCAAAAAGCACTTGCAAAAATGGCTAGCACTGGTCTAGCATCAGCCATGACATGTTCTGATTTGTGTCATGGGCCCCAGGCACAGGTGGCCTTCTGTGTTAGCAGGCTTCAGAGAAGGAACCTGTCCTTTGACAAGCCCAGTTTTGAGATCCATGGGTCCCTTAGACAACCCAGCAATAAAATAGTCTGTGGGCTTTTGGGTGCATTTGGGTATATGGGAAATTCACTCTCTGCTGCTAATGCTGTTAATTGAAAATATTACTGCCCTTGTAGTGTATTTGGGGGGTTTTCCAAGATATCAATGAACTGTTAGATTAAGTACTGGAGAGTGAGTAAGTTAGGAGATTGACTTTGAAAGCCGGGAACTGGGGATTTAACCTCAGGTCTGCTCAGAATCTGCCCATGGCAAGAGCTAGTGGTTCTGCTGCATTTTGTCCTCTTACTGTTAGAATGGGGGAGTCTTGCTTTGCTGCCCAGGGAGATTGTGTGATGTGACTGCCTAATACAAGGTTAAAGTGATGAACAAATAAATCATCCTGAAAGGACAGTGGCAATGGTATTATTCAACAGTGTGCTTTCTCCACTCCTTCTAGCTCAGAAGATTCGAAAGCTCCACAGAAGAAGGTAAGGGATCGTCAGAGTCCAGCACTGTAGCCAGCAGCATTGTGATTATCCAGGAACCCTGGGCCTCAGCATATTGGGGTGATGTCTCCTTTACACACAGAATCTATTTGCTTCATTCCGTGGCTCTAGCTGCTTCTCGGACTCCACTTCTCCGAGCTGTCAGGTGATGTTAGTCACTCGCTCTCCCTCACGTCAATTGTGGTTATTATTTTCACAGCACAAGGTGCTTTTGCAACAGTTCAACACAGGTGACGAGAGGGCCCAGAAGCGTCAGCCGATTCGTGGCTCTGATGAGGGTGAGCAATGTCTTGGGTGGAATATGTATTGTCAGGCTAAAATTTGCCCGTGGAAACCATCATCTTGAAACCACCATCAGAAAACAAAACAAAGCAAACACCTCCACCCGCAAAACAAACAAAAGACAAAAGAAAACTGCTCTTGGATGTCTCCCTTGGTCTCCTGATAAGTTATTTCCTTGGAATCTAGTACCCAGACAGAGCTGAGATGCTTGCCCGCACCTCACTGACACTGCCTCTCCCCAATTGTCACCATCTCTTAAAAGGATGTGGGTTCTCTCAGGGCTTGGTTGTTGAGATTATCTCTTCTGTGAAAGAACTGGTTTGGGAAGGCTATGGAACTTAAGGTTTCCCAGAGCAAGGTGAAGCGTCCCCCTCTCCTTTAACCCCCAGCCCCTGGTCATCAGTGGAGCACGGCTTCTGAGCAGGGTTTGCTCAGGCCCTGACCACAGATATCTAACTGTTGTACATAGCTTAGATTTTTTAATGCCTCAGACCATTTTCTTACATTGTCAACTGTCTCTGAAGTTTTGTTTAAGGTCTACTGCATGGATCACACCTATACCACCATCCGGGTCCCTGTAGCTGCCTCGGTGAAGGAAGTCATCAGTGCAGTGGCTGACAAACTGGGCTCAGGAGAAGGCTTGATCATAGTCAAGATGAACTCTGGAGGAGGTAATAGCCTGGATTAGCATCTTGAGCTTTTGTGAAATAAGCCATCCTGTCCAATCAAAACCATGCAAGGGGTAAGAAAGGCCATCTGGGGCTGACCCAGAAGGATGGCAGACACAGAAGGGGTGAGCTCCCAGGAATAACAGGAATATTGTGAGAAGAGGTGGGCTTCTCAGATGTCCAACATCCCCAGTATCATACATTCCCTCAAAAAGGAGTAAGAAGAGAAGTGACTTGTGGAAGGCAGCTGTGCCTGTAGACTCTGGCTTATGTGTCACCCTGGAGCTCTTGCCATGGAAACCATAGGAAACTCTGGGTCTAAGATCCCCAGGAAAGGTGCGTGGACTTTGACAGGCTAAGGTTCTAGGTGTCTGCAAAGCTGAAGTTGGAGCAGTTGAGCGCTCATTCATTTCAGCTGATGACAGTTTACTCCTTAGCCGAGAGAACAAGCAAGCCCGGTGGTCTGATAACATGAGGGGTACTCCACTCCCCAAACTGGGACTAAAATTCCTTTCCTTGTCCCTGATTATATTATACCCGAAATGTCATTTTGTGTCATCCTGTATGTCCTGACAAGTTGCATGTACCAATGACTGAAAAAGGGTGAATTAGACACACTCTGTGTCCGTGAGTCACTCCCAGGCCAGGAGGGTTAGGAAGTAAATGAACCCCATGCTGACAGGGTTGGACAGTGGTTACCCACAATGCAGTGAGAGGGTGCAAGAAGGAGCCAGGAGATCAATTCCCCAGTGAAGGCTTTATAGCCATTTGAGGGGTCCCTTAGGAATGGAGTGAAGCATTTCTGGGTGAAGGTGGATGACTCCACTAATGCAGGATACAGTGGATGATGGATTCTCTAGACCTCACCGTCTGGTTTTGTCCCAGTTGTCCAGATGCAGGATGACCATGTAGTTAATTACATTCTTCCCATAGGTACCCTGTACGTGGGGTATTCACCTAAATGATGGTGCTGTAGAGGTCTACTCCTTGATGTCCCATCTAGAATCTTAACTGCTCCCCTGGCACATACTTTCTAACTCCCTTTCCTGCTGTGCCTTATGGCCCTTATCCCATCACACACTCACACACACACACACACACACACACACACACACACACACACACATAGCCCATGCTCACTCTCATTCATTATCCCTCTTTGTTGACTGGGATTTTTAATTTATGTTTTATTTCTCTGTATCATTTATATTTTATCCCTTTCTATTATTTCTTTATGTATCCCTAGTGTCTGTTATGTAAGTGTTAGACATATATTCAGTAAACTAATTCATTAAAATATAGAAAAGGGCTTAAAGTAGTTACTATTATTACCTTCCAAATTAGGAACAAGTAAAAAAAAAAAAAAAGGAAGATACGTTTGGCAATTAAAAGCATGTGAGACCTCTGAAGCACTGCCCAGTGTTTCTAGCCATGGTCTTTCTATCTCCAAAGGGCCAGGCATTGTTACCAGGAAGAAACCTAACTTGCTGTGCAGGTTTCATGAATAATTAGAGCTGCAGAGTTGAGCTGACTGAATTGATCCTTGGGTGTTTCCAGTCCTGTTGTGTGGTCATTTCTGATGGCATCCCGGGCACCGTGCAGCTATATGAAAGCACCTTCTTTTTATTCAGTGGCTCCCTTCACCCCTGCATTTTATGCAGGCGCATTTCGTGTTCCGGTAATTCACCGAGCTGGCAATTTGTTGGTGTGATTAGGGCAGCGCAGCAAATCTCAGATGGATTTAATAGGCAATCTCATGCTTTTTATGTTCACAGAAAAGGTGGTGCTCAAACCTAATGATGTTTCAGTATTTACGACGCTCACCATTAATGGACGCCTGTTTGCCTGCCCGCGAGAGCAATTCGACTCACTGGTAGGTGTGAATGGCCTCCGCGGAGCAGTGTGTGCAATCAGAAAACCTTGTCTGCAGCTTAATTTCACAGCCACACTGAGGCTGGTGGCTAAAAATTCTTGACAGCTACGTGGCTTGTTCTACACTGTGGTCTGCCGGGAAAGCCTCAGGTGCTCACTGGAGATGCCCCAAGCTTTAGATGATCCGTGGAAATTAGCCAGGCCACACCACCTCGGGGACATGGTTTAGTGTTCAGAACCTTGGTTGCAATTCATTTCATTGAAATGTCTTTAAATCCAGTGTTAATGTTCGCAATCTGAATGCTCAGATCCGAGGGTGATGATCGCTTGTAAGGGAAGTACCAGTCTTAGCAGACCCCTGAGGGAGGGCAGGAGGCGGGGCCACCATCAGGTCTAGAAGGCTTGCCTCTCACATACTCTCAGGACCTTCACAGAGATGGATACCCGAGGTCAGAATACTTGTCCCCAGCCACACAGAACTTCTGTGAAGAAAAGGCACATTCATTTCTGTCTCTCCTATAAAAATTAAGTGTGGAATTGACTAGCTAGTAAAAGATCTTAGGAGCTAAGGACCAGTTTTAGTTTCACAAAGCCAGTTTCCTCTGTGTCTGGGCCATGGGCTTCCCTAGTTTCTCCTCTTCCTCCTTCTCGTCCTCCTCCTCCTCCTCCTTCTCCTCCTCCTCTTCCTCTTCTTCCTCCTCCTCTTTTTAAAATGCAATATGTGAATGAGCGGTAACCTGCAG
Organism: Cricetiscus sungorus; assembly: GCA_030556225.1. Lineage (NCBI taxonomy): Eukaryota > Metazoa > Chordata > Mammalia > Rodentia > Cricetidae > Cricetiscus > Cricetiscus sungorus. The sequence goes on from JANBXA010000372.1 coordinate 13,282,336, forward strand.
GAATTTGGAGAGCTTTCATTTCTTAGTAGATAGACCTTGCTAGAACTTCAGGAGGGAGTCAGGTTGGAGCGTGCAGGCAGAGTCCTTGACAGCATGTAAGGCTTGGGCTTCCTCCCAGCACTGCACAGGAAGTGTTTTCAGATCTTGATGGAGCTCCCTGATCAGGACCCTGGGCCCTGCTTCCGGGAAGGCCATAGGTTTTGTTCAGTCATGTTTTTTTTTTAGATGTGGTCTTGCTATGTAGCCCTTGCTGACCCCTAGGGGTTTTTTTTTTTTTGCGGGGGGGGGGGTGTTTGTCTGTCTTTTGAGACAGTATTTCTCTGTGTGGTTCTGGCTGTCCTGGAACTCAATCTGTAGCCTATAGACCAAGCTGGCCTCGAGCTCAGAGATCAACCTGCCTCTGCCTCTGCCTCCCAAGTGCTGGAATTAAAGGAGTGGCCCTGTGCTAGGTTTTAATCTTTTAATCCTCATCCCCTAGTCTCCCGTGTTCTAGGATTCCGTGTGTGCCTCCAGACCCAGTAGGACAGCTCATTTGACACCATCTTGCTGTCAGTTAAGGAAGAAGGAATGTGACACAATGCCTGTGAGTCCCTAATGGAGCCCTCATCCCAGCTCCCAGCACGGGAGTACCAACACAGGGTCACAGTCCCTTTTGCATCTTCTTTGGTTCTTCCATCACTTGCCTTCATTCCTCTCTGAGTAAACATCTCTCAACATTGAGCAATTAGGAAATAAATAACTAGGAAACCGCACAAAGGCGGAAGGAGAAAAGTAATGTCACAAAGTTTCCTCTTACCTCCATTGGCGCCACGGGACATTTGCTCTTCCTCTCCCCCCACCACCACCACCACAATCATGCCACGCACATAATTTTTTAAAAACTGCTGTGTGTCCAGCTACCTTCTCCTGGAAACTAATGCCTTAAACAGCCCGTGTTGCTGATGTTCCATTGAAGGTGCTGGGTGATGTGTTTGCCCACAGTGTGCTGGGGTCTGTCTTGCCAGCTGGTTCTTGGCTGCTGTGTTGAGCCAAGGGGGTGGAGAGATAGGCATGTGGACTGTCTCCAGCTCCCTGGGGGCAGACACTAACTTTTTAAGCTTCTGTTTATTGCACACAGCCCTTCGGCCTTCCAAGTTCTGGGTTCTTGCTTATCTTCCATTTTAAGGCCTGAGTGGTTGGAAGGAATTTACTTGGCAACAAGACCCTGGACGTGAATTTCTCAGCTGGGGGTGCTATGGACCTCTCTGTGCTCATGGAGGCTTTACCTTACCTGAAGCCCCTTCTCGGACTTGTAGATATCCTTCTAGAATGAGTGGTCCAGAGGATGACTGCAGCGCATAGCGTCGACCGAACCCTTGGATCTATCAGCACACACTTACCAAGTGTCCGCTGAGCGCTCAGCACTGTGCTTGCTTCTGTGACCTACATGACAAGTGCCCTGGAGCCTCTGTCCTTATTGTCAGTGACATTTAAATTAGGACGAGAGCAACCCAAGTGGTCCAGAAAAAAATGAACTGTAGTGTTAATTCGTGTTGTCTACAACTCGTAGCCTGCCAGCATAGATCCCACTGGGGAAGGGCCTGAATTGGGAGCTATACTCTCTTGAAATTGTATCTGAGTATAAATGTTAGTACAAAGCCAATTACAACAAAGTTTCAGTGTACTGTAATTTGGCTGTCCTTTTATCCACTCCCTGGTTCCTTAGATTTTTATTTAGTATCTGTCACATTGTTCCATGTTCTGTGAATGTTTCTGGCTGTGGGATAGTCTCAACAACCCTTCATAGTCCATGTTCCTCAAGGAGCTTTGTAATGACTACTGTGTCATCATAGAAAACCCACTATGACAGATTCCACTATTGGGGGGCGGTCGTGTAGCACAAGCAGAGAGGGATATTAGGTGTAGGTTGCTTAGCCATCAATTTGTCACTGACAATTAGCAACCCCTTTTATGCGCTAACTCTCCGGACATAGGACCATGGTGATGCTAGTTTTCCAACTGCCTTCCACCAGCATTAGTAAAAATATCATCTCTCAGTAAGGTTGAGGAGAGAACTATAGGGGTCCAGAGATAGGGTGTTGTCAGTTCTCAACCCCCTGTGCTGTGCAGATCCTGCATAAGATCTGCAGTGCCTCACCAGCAGGACATTTCCTTAAGAAAATGGCACAAGTAAGTGTTTCCTATGGGCTACAGGCTCATCATACAAAACCCCACTTCAGAGAGAAGCATCCCTGCTGCTCACGAAGGAAGCATAAGGTGGGCCTGGTACTCCCACCCAAATGAAGATGGAGATTCTACAGGACTTTGTTTTACATCCTGGAGTGACGTAGGGATGACGGCCCAACACCCACTACCAAAAAAGCTTCCCATCTTTCTTAGCATTGGTATCCACAAGAGTTGTTGGGTTAAGTAGTCCTTTATATCAGACACCATAAAACCTCAAGGAAAGCACTAGAGATGAGAGGAGACGGAGTCACTCCAGCCTCAAGGAGAAAGTAAACTCAGTGAATAGAAGGGGAGGCAGTCATAGAGCGGAGCAGAGGGGCTCTGTTCACAGCGGCAGCGACAGGAGGGAAGGGAGACCTCAGAGAGCCAGGCTGACCTGAGGTGCGCTCCTAACACCTGGAATTTAAAAGCTTCACCTGCTGTTGCACTGAAACCTGCCCTGGGCTGAAACCGTTCTCACCTGGTTCCATGAGCTATGTGCCCATCAGCACCAGGTCTGTTTGGAACCATCACTTTCTGCCTTGTTCTCTACACTCTGCAGGGTGCATCCATAGCCAGCCCTTAGCCTGACTGCTGCACTAACCACACTTTCCTGCATTTGCAGCACTGTAACCCCTCTGGAAAAGTGACCTACTTTGAGAGAGGGGACCTCCCTGTGCCAAGGACTGGGTTTACATGCTACCCTTAAATTGCTCCCATTTAATCCTCTTAACAAACCTAGGTATTAATACCCTAAGTTGCCAACTTAGGTAGTGTAACCCCAATTTCCTGGAGCTGGAGACAGACTGTCGAAAGATTAAGGGATCATTTCAAACAGGTGTTGCTATAGTGGGGTTTTATGTTCAGTCTGCTCTTTTTCCAAGGCCATCACTAACATGGTCTATTACCTTGCCTGTGACAAACCCCGTCTCCTGAGCTGGTGCTCAGATACTCTTTAAAAGCTGTTATTTGGTCCCTCTCTGTAATCTGTTCCTGCAAATCAAGTCTCCCGGCAGCCTCCCCACTTTCAAGCCACCCTTGCTATCAGCCGAACACGGGCCGTCCTGAGCCAAGCTTTTCCTCTCTTGCCTGCTCCTGGGCTCTTTTCCTCCTCCATACACATGGATCCCAAGTATGCAGCATCTTTGAAAAGGTCTCTTCAGGGTGCCTCCACTGCCTGTCTGTGCACCTCATAGTCTAGTCTGTTGACACTCTATCTCCAGACGTGCAAACAAAGTCCAGCGAGTGACCGTACCCATAAGTAGCACTGCACCTGTTGGTGGAGGGTGATGCTATTACACTGTGAACGGCTCATCTCACAGACAGAACTTTCCAATGTGGGAACCACCTAAACCCTGAGCATGTCATTTCTCTGGTGTCTAGAACACAGGGGACATTTACTGAAGACAGCAGTAACAGAGATACTGATGTAACCTGTATAATATTAGTGTTTCTAACCTGAGCCCTTTTTCTTATTAATGCTGAAGTTGGAGTACAGAGCCTTGAACATGCAAGGAAAGTGCTCAACCAGAGTTACAGCCCTAGCCCTGTGATGATTGAATGTTCAAATACAATTAGCATCATATTGGCAAATATTCTTTTCATCACTATATATTCCCAGTCTTATAGATAAGTATTAAGGTATTATACGTTTACCATTTGTCTTAGGAAGTAAAAACACTTTCTAGAGCATTTCTCTGAATACAAAAGGAGATAAGTGAACCAAATAAAAAGTTTTAGCAAGAGTTTTGGCCAAAGAGGCAGAGTTTGAGCTTGCCCCAAACATGTGAATAGCATTCTCAGCCCAATCACTCTCAGAGGGTTAGGGACTTGGAAACCCTATGTAGACTCAGTTCACAACATTTTCCACCACGTTACCATTTTAGGTGGTGTGTGAAGACATGGCTGGGGCAATGATTTCAATCACCAACAGCAGTAAATTGTACCGTGGATAGACATTCAAACTCCCATGCTAGTACTTGGCTTTGTAACAGTTTCCATGAGAACATGAGAGAGGGTCTCCAAGAGCACCTTCTATCTTTACTATGGAAAGGGAAGAGTTTCCAGGTACCTGCAAGCCCCAGGCAAAGGAGAACTGGAATGTTATCTAATTATTCTTTATCAGTAAAAACTCAGGAGTCAGATATTGATGTAAAAACCTGTAAGAACTTGAATGATCAGAGAAGTGGCAGAGAAGCGACCAGTGACCTCTTATCTCTTTCATTCCTCCATCCAAAAGGCAGAGACCCTCTTAAGCCCCACCCTACTGCTTCCTGACTCTCTATCTGTCCTCAGTCCTCCAAAATGTCTATGGTTTTTGTCAACTAGTATCTAGTTCCATCCTCTGATTCAAAGCAAACTTTATTGTCAGAATGTGATCAAAGTATCACACAACAGAGAACCTTCCCAGGTCATCCTCTGCCAAGCCTTATTTTCATGGCTTGCAGTTGATCATAATGGTGGTGGTGGTGACGATGATGGAGATGATGGCAAAGGTGATGATGATGGTGATGATGATGATGATGTGATGATGGTAATGACAAAGATGGACATGAAGCAAGTACAGCAAACAGCAAAGACATTTTTTAACCTCAACACCAGCATTTCAAAATATGCCTAAAAGTTTCCCCCAAATCCTTTCCCATTAAAAACTCCCAAGAGCATTTGACATTTCACAAGTATCCCTTTTGTGGTTCTGATCTAGTTTTCCACAATTATTCCCAGACTCCCTTGCCAGAGCAAGAAGGCCCAACCACTGGGACAGTGGGAACTTTTGAACTGATGAGCTCCAAAGACTTGGCATACCAGATGACTACATATGACTGGGAACTCTTCAACTGTGTGCACGAGGTGAGGTGCCCAGCAAGGGACATCCACAGGTTCCATAATATTCCAGAGGGGGCCTGCTTGCTTCACTCAACTTGTGTTTCTGTGTGCCTGCCATGTGGAAACCACATGATGGCTTTTGTGTATGCTGAGCTTACAAAGTCCTCGAGTATTAAAGAAAAAAATCCCTATGATGCTATGCTATGTCTTCCAGAGTCTATTAAGCCAATAACACCTAGTTTATATTTATATATCCCACAAGCCTCATGAAGGCCATTCAAATCTATATGACAAGTCACATCCGGGTTAGTGGTTGGATTCACATCTGCTCCTCGAGAGAATGCTTTCTTGACAAATAGAGGAGCCAGGCTGGCGTTTTGATTTAAAAGCCAACAAATAAGTGAAATTGTTTTCCTCTCTGTTCTAGCTGGAGCTAATCTACCACACATTTGGAAGGCATAATTTTAAAAAGACCACGGCAAACTTGGATTTGTTCCTGAGGAGATTTAATGAAATTCAGTTTTGGGTTGTCACCGAGATCTGCCTTTGTTCCCAGCTCAGCAAGCGAGTTCAGCTTTTGAAAAAGTTTATCAAGATAGCGGCTCAGTAAGTATATTTAATTTTGCAGGGGAGAAAATAGTCTCTGAGCTGTGCTCTCATGGCATGTGCCTTAAAAATGAAAAGCAGGGTATGAGAACAGCCAGCACTGAGTCCGTGGGGAGAGGCCCGTATTCTGGCTTGCTAACCGTTAACATCAACATATAAATTAACATCTTGTGATACAGGTGCTCAGGTCAAAAGCGGAATCAGTTTTGGTCTGAATGTCTCGCTTTTTTTTTTTTTTTTTTTTTTTTCCTTCCTTGTGTTGGAAGAGTGCATTAAGTAAACAAACATTCCCTTTGCAGAAACTTCTGTTGTAAGGCTCTTGGAGCCCTTGTCCCACATGACACGTTCTCACCAGTAGAGGGCAGTAGAACACGCTGGAACGGCAGTTTATCCAACTCAGCCAGAATAAAATCAGTAAAATGCATAAAGGCCAGCTAACCTGGTACTAGGAAATCATCTCCGTACACATCAGAGAAAGCAAACATCTTATAAATATTATATTTTAAAGCACTTCTTGAGAAACAATTTATTTACTGCAGGGGCCAGCTAGGTTTCTCCCTGACGTGAATTTAATCTTCTCTGGCTATTTAGATACGCCTGACGACCTCCTGTTTACTTCCATGTTTTTGGTATCACCACAGAACTAAAAATAAAAAAGCTAAATGTAGCCCGTGGCTGTGAGACTCCTTCCCTTTTCTAAACGCAGAGCACGAGCTCAGGAGGGTTGGGAGAACAAGTGGCCCAGGCCAGGCAATTTTCTTGAGCCAAACAGTTCCGATCCCACATGGAGCCTCAATGCCAGAGCTAAACAAAGAAGGAAAAGCTACTTGGTGTTTTATAGGGGCCGGCTTGCCAAATGCCTTGAGCTGTTTTGCCAAAAATGCTGAGGGCACAATAGGATACCAGGTCCTTTGAATTCACGTGCTGCTTGCTGTTTCTTTGGAAAAGCTGGTTGTCTGAAGGAAGGTTTAGTCGAGTGTGGCCACTTTCCCTAGCAGCATGAGCAGCCCCTGTGCGGTGAGCAAATGCCTCCATGTGTTTGGAATGAGTGGATTATGGAAACTATGACAGGGTGCGCTTTCCCATGGCAGAGAGCATGTTCCCTCTTCACCTTAGCCTGCTCATGCCAAGGGCAGCCCCACGGGAAGAGGGGCCCGCCTGTTGTTTTATGGGGGCAACACAGATGGGCCTCTCAAAACACTCAGGGATATGTTTCTTTTAGTGCTTCGGCCTTTGTAACGTATCCCTCTTCCTTCTGACTCCTGTTCATTGTTTAGGTGGACTTGGCCTTGTCTGATTATTTAGCCATTATTCAGCCCTACTCTGGGGCCACTGTCCCATAATGAGCCTGTTTACTCAGCCTGGCTGTTAAAGACTATGTAGAATTGCTAACGTGGAGTCTGCAAGAATGAAACAGAAAAGCTGTGGGCGATAGCCTTTGGCCTGCTGGCTTGAGAGAGCTGCAGCCTTGCCTTTAAGCTCTTGGCCCTAACAGGGGAACCTAGCCGAGTTGAGGGGCAGGACTGGGCGAGGCAGTTTTATCCTTTGTTCACTGAGAAGAAACTGAGGCATTCAGTCATCTCCTGACTTGCCTTAAATGACAAGCAGAGTTGCTATCACAGCAGATCTGAGCTCTGGGGGATTCTCTCAGTCACTTGCACAAGACAAAAGCAAGTTTATGTACACGGTGGTGGCATTAGCCCTGAACCTGGGAGCCACTACCCTAGCATTATAATGCCTTTGATTGTTTTCTCATGTGTGACCCTCTAAAGTGCATTTTCCCATCTCCACAGACATGTGGAGAAGTGCTCCTTGCTAGTTTTTGAGTTGAGTATGAGCAGCCAGAGCAATCACTTAATGAACCTTCTACAGAGATGTCTATTCAAACATTTACGATGCTGGTCAGCTTAGATGGCCATGTCGATGTGTGGTGAAGGGTTTGTGTTTATTATGAAAGGAATGCTTTTCCTTTTGAGAGGCCCCGTGTGGTTTTTGTTGTTCGAGACCAGGTATACCAAGTACCTGGGATAATATCACCATTTTAATAAGAATTTCTAGGCTTGGTCCAAGTGCTTCATTCCCAAATGTAGATCCATAAATACTCCTAATGGCATAAACACAGACTCAAAATTATCAAAATTACCAACCTCCCTAATGTCAGCTAAACAGAACATAAGGTTATTTTGCTATTGATGCAATAAATTACCTCCCAACTTCAAACTTCTGGAGAGCCAGTGCTCAGCCGCACAGGACCATGTCTTGGAAGCTGATACTTTTCAGTAATTTAGTGGCATTGGTATAGCATGCAGGAGTCAGGGTGGCCACAGCATGGTGACATCCTTAACTTCTCCCCACCTGCCAGCTCAGAGCATCCATCTCCAGCTTTCAAAGTTTCCAACGTTTTGCCTCCCCTTTTCCAATCCCATAGGATGTCTCCCCTAGCAAGGAGCACTTCTCCACATGTCTGTGGAGATGGGAAAATGCACTTTAGAGGGTCACACATGAGAAAACAATCAAAGGCATTATAATGCTAGGGTAGTGGCTCCCAGGTTCAGGGCTAATGCCACCACCGTGTACATAAACTTGCTTTTGTCTTGTGCAAGTGACTGAGAGAATCCCCCAGAGCTCAGATCTGCTGTGATAGCAACTCTGCTTGTCATTTAAGGCAAGTCAGGAGATGACTGAATGCCTCAGTTTCTTCTCGCTTGCACATTCACCTACAGCTTCTTAGCAAATTTAGGATTATAGTAACAACCCTCTGGGGAGGTGAATTTAAAATACTCCTCAAAACCCAAACCTCAATGGGCAAAACCATCAACTTTCTAGAACTGGAGTGGGGCGGCAAACAGCAGAGTATGGCTACCCCAGCAGAATTTCTGCAGTGCCCTAAATCTATCATTGCCAGTTTATATAAATGAGCCCTGATGAATGCTAATGACTATCAGAAAATAGAACTCTATTTTTTTTTTAATTTTATTTTAAATCTTGCTCAAAAGTGGCATTCTACTTAAGCATGCACCTCTTGTGTTTCAGCTGCAAGGAGTACAAAAATCTAAATTCCTTTTTTGCCATCGTCATGGGACTCAGTAACGTCGCTGTGAGCCGCTTGGCGCTAACATGGGAGGTATGCTACAGCTGGGATCCAGCTGTGACTTTTGTCTTGGGAATAAAACCAGAGGCCCTCCAGTGAGCTTTTCTGTAGAAATAGCGCTCACTGTGGTGGAAGAATGGGAAAGGTGGGACCCTCGGAGGAGATGACCTTTTTCCAGTTACCACAGAGTGAGAGTTTAAAAAGATACTGTCCAGGCGGGGGTAGTAGGGGGAGGGGAGGGGAGCCTTAGCTTTTCCATCTCTGCGATGTAAATAATCATAAATGTGGGTCTCACAAATGACTTTAGAAAGGAACAGCACTGCTCAGACGGCTGCACACAAGTTCAGTGGTCTCCGAACAGTCTGCTTACTTGCTTTTGCACCGAGCCTTGCCTATGACTGAACGAGAGCAGAAAAGCCATTTTATCCAAGTAGTCATTTTGCCTCTGGGAGAAACAGCCCAGAGGCCAACTGTTGGGAGCAGCTAAGGACCGGGTGTGTCATAACTACCTGGTGACTCCTCCCTCCAGAGAGGAGCAACAGTTGGCATGGATTATCTTTGGAGCTACAGTTATGATGGGGCACTATGAATTTCTGTAACAAACAGGATGGTGATTCATTGACAGGTCAAAAACACGTTCATTTGTCATTAGCTTGGTACTCAGAATGTGCTCGCCCCTGACATGTGACATAGTGAAAGAAATACTAAACTCCAATAGAACATGCTCACAAAAATAGACTCTTGGTTAATACACACAAGTGTGTCTAAGAGGGGCTGCAGAAAAAGATGGCAAGGAGTATCGGACAGACCCACTTTGCCACGATGGGTGTTCAATTGCAACTGTTTGTGTCCACATTCCCTTTGGAGTTGGTGTCCCACCCATTTCCCTCTTGAAAGCATTTTCTTCCCCCATCTCTCCTAAATATCCCCGTTGTTTATAAGGCAGGTCCTCACAAGTCCTCTGTCTTGAGTTTCCCTTAAAATTCCAGGCAGATGCACGCAACACTTCATCCCCTGAATATAGGCATGAGGGAACCAGTGAGGCCTGCAAGCCATGCGGCTGTATCGTCTTCCAGCAGGCTGAAGAACAGAGTTGGTGTTCCAATTATAGGCAAGCAAAGAAGCGGCACTGCAGGGCCCCAGTCTCACTGCCCAGGCTTCCTGAGATCTCTAGAGACCCAGACTCAGGTAGTCTGCACTCCTCAGCAGCAGTCTGCCTCTGGCTCCTGATCCCCTCCCCCACACAGAGTCCAAATGCCTTGGTTAGAAGAAAGGAATGTTCTACAATTTTTTGAGGGCCCACGGAGGCCAGCTGTAGGTTCCAAGAGGCAGCAACCAGATAGTGAGACAGAACACTGCCTGGGCCCTTTGGGCTGCCATAGAGGCCCCTAGGGAGGATCCAACCTGCTAATTGGTCAGTTTATTGTCAGCAAAAAGCAGAGAGCTAATTGGCCAGTGTAAGAGTGCCATGAGTCTATGAACTTCTGTTTTAGTCATTGTGTGTCTCTGACAGAAAAGATTAGCCTTCTGTGATTTATAAACCTTTGTTTCTTTCTTTGAGTGGTATGATTATGTAATTGTGTAAGGAGAACTTTGCACTCATGAGCATCTTTGATTGGGACTCTTTCTGTGTTTGATGAAGACCTCCCAAGGGCTTCTCACACAGCTCCAGTGAGCACCAGAGTGACACACGAGCAGTGTAAGGAATGGGGCATGATCTCAGGGACTGTAGGACAACTGTGACACAGTGAGCAAGGGAAAATTAAAAAGCTCGTGGTAAGAAGGGCTGGAAGCAGGGGAGCCATCTAGGGGAGGCCACTGAGGGTGCTGGCTTGACCTATTGACACACTGGTCCCTGTAGTGGAGGGCCACCTCGGTGTAGATAGAGAACAGTCCTAAGAGCCACAGAAATGCCTATTTCCTTTGTCTGGGAATCTGGCTAAGAGAGTTAGGCTGACAGGTGTGATTAGAAGCAGACTTTATCGATGGACGTTGATGCAAACGTTCTAATCCACACAGGTCTGTTCAATATGTAGTCCTGGGTATGTAGCCCTGCTTAGGCTTGAACACACTATGGAGACCAGGCTGACCTGGCGCTCACAGAGATCCACCTGTGTCTGCCTCCAGAGTGCTTGGATTAAAGGTGTGTGTTACCATGCCTAGCATCAAAAAGGTCTAATTTTTAAAATGGACTATATTTACTACCCAGTGACGTGAAACTCCATGACATACTCAGACCCCTAATGCCTGGCACAGCTTTTAGTCTTGAATTCGTCTTCTGAGAGATAATTTCCCACATCCTTGAAAATGGCTACTAGGGGATGTGGAGGATGTGCAAGAAGGCACTGGCTTCCAGAAACAAAATAGGAGTTTTAGAGGTGATTAAATGGGAATATGGCAGTTTGAGTCACACGCCAGGGAATGGGTAGGAGTTTTTTGGGGACTTCAGAGGGTGGTTGGTGAGGGCAGAATGTGGACCTCACTGAGCAGAGCAGGGCCGCTGGGACTCTCCAGGCCTCCGTACTGCTGAGGTTTTCTCACTCTCAGGATGGGGAAACACATCACTCTGCTCCATCTGGGTTTGTCAGTAGAAAGTTCAGCTTTACAAAAGCAACATTCAGCAAAATGGGAAGCGGAGAATTGAAAAGGGATCCGGCACTGATCTCCTGGCATCTCTCAGCAGATGCACGGAGTGGTGCTGTCAAGCATAACCTGTAGACACAAGAAGCCAGCGTGCTGCTAGAACTCTCACACTTTCCGTTACTACCAGGCAGAGAAACCGTGCAGAAGGGCTTGCTTAGAAGGGCGGCTCAGAGCACAGAAGGGAAGTCACAGAAAGGCAAGCAGGGACGGTAAACCAAAGGAGTAGAGCGAGGGATGACCAGCTGTGGCTCAGGGACACTCGGGCTGTGAGACTAAACTCCTGTCTGTAATACACAGGCTTCAGCTATTCAAAGGAAACAGTTCCTCTGAACCTCAGGACTGTTGGGCACCAAGGAAATACAAGTTTAAACACACACACACACACACACACACACACACACACACACACACACAAAACAACAACTCTAAGAAGGCTTTTTTCTCGTGTGGCTTTCTTTTTAATGCTAACATTCTCCAGTCTAAACATCTAATTGGAGAAATCAAAGAATTAATAGAAACAAGGATTTGGAGGGCCCAGGCCTCAGGGATACAGGCAATCCTGATTACAAACCATCCAGCCAAGAATATATTATAAAAGCAGTAAGGCCAAAGCATTGGCAGCTTGGAGTTCAGCTACTTTTCAAAGGCAAGTTCTCTAGAGATTTTTCTCAAGTGATGGGGCACGCAGTAGTTCATCCTGGCTCGGAGGTGTTTGACTAGGGGCCAGAAGAAATGGATTTCCCTTAGAAACGGTAGTGCACACAATCTACATCTAGATACAGAATCTGACAGCTGTGTGTGTCATTTTCATTTTATTAACAGAAACTGCCAAGCAAGTTTAAGAAGTTCTATGCGGAGTTTGAAAGCTTAATGGTAAGTGACAGTGGCTTCTTTATTCTGTTCGCTGTCCACATTAATCCAATTTCTGATTAGCTCAAGTTCTCATTGCAGAAATTTTATCTGTCCTTGTTTGACTTTAAGAGGTTTATGATCCCTTTTAGTGCTGCTAAAACAAGCATGCCTGACTAATGAATGGTACCCTCAGGAGCTAACTTAAAGAGGACTTATGTCCCACATAAGGTCAATTTGTGTAACTTAGAAAAGCAGTATAATAGGGTTCCTACCTAACACAGCACAGTTTGGCTATGAGTTGGAAGCTACATCTCTTGGCTTGCCAAAATTATGTCTCCCCGTTGTCTGGGAGGTGTTACCAGACAGGAAAGGGATGAATGGGTCTTGCTGGGAGGCAGGGAATGGTTCAGAGTGCAAGTTAGAACTGGCTATGCAAGGTAGGGAATGGGGTGGGGAGCCAGTCAACCTGCTGAAGAAGGTGGGGCTTCGGGAGTGGGGAATCTGTGGCTGTGTGTTCTACACAGTTCATTTTTGCATTCAGAGGGATGCCTCCCCTGGGCTCCTGTAGGCTCGCTCCGCTCCTTCAAGCCAGAAAGGAAACAAATGCACAGCACTGGCTCACCCATATGTGATGTTGTTTTCAAACCAATCAAGCCTGTTTAAATCTGCCTTTCTTCCATAACGCATCTCACCCAAATACCTGATTGTGAGATGGCAAGGCTGTGTGTGCTCAGAGGTTAAAGGGGGGGGCAGTGTATGTATCTCTCATCATTGACCAGCAACACTTTGTTTCTCCCAAGGATCCTTCCAGAAATCACAGGGCCTACAGGCTGACAGCAGCTAAACTGGATCCTCCCCTCATCCCTTTCATGCCCTTGCTTATTAAAGGTAATCTGATGACACACCCAGGGCAGGCAGGAGGGAGCTCTTGGGGGTGAAGATGACACCCTTTGAGAGGTCTGTCTGGCAAAAAGACTCTTCCCACCTCCTTTGATCCCTGCTCTTGGGCCCCAGTGTCCTGAAAGGGTGGGAGGGTGGGAGGGTGGGAAGGTAGAGGTATGAAAAGCCTGTGATTTTGATGCCTTGTGAGTGAAAAGGGTTTATGTTAGAGATTTTACTAACCTCAGGTAAAGTGATTTAGAAAGTTAAACACCTAACATAAAAGAAACTATTATCAGCTTTCTTCTATGGCAGTGTTATGCAAATCCACCCGTATATGCTAATGGTGCTATTGTACTTTCTTAGTATGACATATTTCGGTTAGTGACTAGAATGTGGCTTTTATTTCTTTACAGATATGACATTTACTCATGAGGGGAACAAGACGTTCATTGACAACCTAGTAAACTTTGAAAAAATGGTAGGTGCAGTATTATAACCTTAACCACAATGTTTTTTTTTTTTTAATGAAATTTGCATTTGTACTAATAAGGCAAATAACGTCTGTGTGTGCTGCCATGTTACAAAGGTAGTTATACAGAATGGAGTTTTGAAACATTTGGTTCAAATTGGCTCCCTCTTTTGCTGTCAGCTCTCTTTTGTGGAGTTGAATGGTATTTGTACCTTGGCTCACAGCAGCCGCTAGCTTTTATGCCCCTGTGTTTCTGTCCCTCCGCTGCCTGTTGTTAAAATGCACGAATGTTCAAGAGTGACTTCTGGGTTTCTCGTTGTTTTGTAAGGGTTGTGCAGCTAGACTGCCCCAGGATGCCTTTGAAATGTTTATCTGCCGAGGCTGACTTGAGTTCATGTAGGTAAAAGGCAATGCTACGGCCGGTCTTTATTGCAGGGTATTCATCTAAGTGTGCTTTGCTTAGTCTCATAAAGTTCACTCAAGTTCAGAGAGGGGACTTGGAGACTCGAGATCTCCATAATGCTGACAACACCAATGAACGTAGCAAACGTGAAACAGGCACTTTCCTGTTCAGGGGCTTCCAGCCCCTGCCCCTCCACCCCACCCCCATCCAGAGAAGAGTCTGCAAAGGTACTTCGCAGTTTGTGCTCTTACCTTCCGTGAAGCAATAAGGCAGGCCCTGTCAAGAGCCTTTCTTTAGCACACTATCCATGTCACTGGAATGCCACACTGTCTCCGGATCCCCGGGGCTGAACGCAGCCTGGGGAGGCAGAGTAGTAGAGCTTCATTTCCCCAAGGGGTAAGCATTTGCCCAAGATTGTTATGCAGTGTGGATGTGGCCCTGGATTTGGAACTCTGGAGACATTTGGGCCAATATTCAATTCCGTCCTTTCGTTCCTCATCTTCATCTTCTGTGTGAGTCTGTTTCCCCAGCAGAAAATGGGGCTCATGCCTGCTTTAGCCAGGCTGATGGATGGTGTGTGGCGTGTGGGTCTTCCCATGTGCAAGGAAGTATTGTAGAGTTCTTTGTCAGAAACCTGTAATTCTAATTGTTTCTTGAAATCAAGCTAGTGTATATGTCCGCAGAAGAATTTGAAACACCCCACTGTCTGTGGGCTATGTTCATACGAGCATATGACTAGGAAGTACAGTTTAAGTCCACTGTCTCAAGCTTCCGAGGGAACAGACTGTAAGCACACACTCCTCAACGACACGGCACCCAGGAGCAAACAGTGATTCTTTGCTTACTTGTTAGAGTAGAGGGCTAAACATTCCCCAGCACTTTCGAGAAAGACAAATGCTTGTCTTTCCGAAGTGGATGATTGAGCAAATAGGAAAAGTGCCTTCCAAATCACGCATGCAGAACATTCTAAGACCAAGAAGCAGCTTAGCCAACCACTGGGCTATAAAATACGGGGGGGGGGGGGGGACAGAGATGTGAAACCAACATTCCCCAAAGAGTCCTTGAACTTCTGACTGCAGATGTGACCTACGTGGTCCAGAGAAAGCAAGACAGCAACACACACTGAGCCAGCCATCTACTGGGGAGGCTGACAATAGTTGTCTGAGTTTCTAGTGTCCTGTAGCCTACAGAGGGAAAGTCAAGATGACCCAAAAGTAGGCTCCTTATGTCTGTACCTCAGGTCAGACAGCACTGAACTCCTCCCCGCTACGCAGTAAGCGAAAGGGCCTAACTGTTCTGCTCTCTGGGTGGCCACTTCTATTTAACAGCCGCTGATTAGTTAAGCTAGCATTGCAGCCACAATACACAAGCCTAAACTAATGATGGGCTGAAAGTCATTATGATAATTTAAGTTTATTTCTTTTCACTTCCAAGTCGTGAGTGAACATGACAACTCCGCTCCGAGGGATAGTAGAGGTCCCTGGCTTCAGCACTCTTTGAATTTCACGTGGCCCTTGACGACATGGCATCACATCCCAGCTGTGAAGTAGGGGAAAGGGCTGCTGGAAGGCATGCTTCTTCCCCCTAAGGCGAGGGAAGAAACTGTACTCCCCACTTAGACATTTCATCACATGAAAGGAAGGCTAGAAAATGTAGCCCATCTGGGGGTTCAGTGTGCCCCATTAAAAATTATTAATCTGTTGCTGTGAAAGAGAGGGAGGGAGTTTGGAAAATGCCTTTAGTCCTCTGTATGGGCAATTTTCGAAGTTTTATTTTATTTGACAGATCATATTACCAGCTTGATTTCAGAAATGCCCTTCCGCAAGTTGGATGTTACTAGAAAATAAAATAGAATTTCAAAAACACTTGATTGGCTTTCTAACCCTGACTGATCAATGTGGCATTATCAGTCAATATTGATTCATCAGTGCTGGCTAGCTTTCCAGCATTTTCTGTCATCAACCACCCCACTCTTGGTACCACCACCGTCACCATTAACCCCCAGTCCCTTGTGTGTCATGGAGAAGGTTGCATCTTCTTTTCTCGATTCCTGTCAGTCATCCATCAGCAGGGACCAGGTGTGAGCAGAGTTGGCCGTGCTGGCCTCTGTCCTCAGCGGGAACTTCTGACAGGGGCAGAAGTCATCAGGGCAGCCAGGGACACCAAAGCCTCTCGGTGGTGCCGGCCTCACAAGGGTACAGCAAGGCAGCATGCCAGCACTAGGCTTTTTGTCTTTGTTTTGAGCATCTTCTTCCTTGCTGTATGTATGAATGAGGATTAGAGAATTTGTTGCTTATTGCTTTTCAGGATCTGTGAGTATGAACAAAAAAGAACTCACACCTGATCCTTGTGCAAATAAAAACAAAATCTCAGGCATTCTTTCTTTTGGGGGAAACATAAAGGTGTATTCAGAAAATGTTTGAATAAAGCCCTTTTATAGCTTTCTATGGCATGTATGAATATTTATAACACTCAGAAGGTAGACCAGCTATGGATTAGAGGGTAACATGCTGGCCTGCTGCCACTACCCCAGGCTGCAGAAGGCATTCTGATAGGTACAGTTGCTGCTGTGCTGGGAAGTTGGTTCTATTTCAGACATAGCCATATTTAGGTATATTTATTTAAGAATAAGATTTTGAAGTAGTCATTTTTTTTTTCTGGAATGAGAAGCATGGGGAAACTTCTAGACTTCTGGAAAGATGAACAGAAGCTTATTAGGGGAGAGAAATGTTTCGAATCCCTTCAGTTTGGCATTTCTAGGTATGCCATTATATAATTAGCAACAGTGTGGCTTCTAACTGCAGTAATGTTCTAAAATGTGGTTGGCGAGTGCTGGTTTTGTTACCTGGAGCTATGGAAAAAGAATCTCTAGGTAAAAATCTAAGTGTTCAAATTTTCTGGGTCCCTAAGACCTTTTCATTTCAAAGGAAATCTATCTATAGGGATACTTTGAGGACTTTCCCTAGACTTCACAGGCCAAGACAATTGCAGATTTTCCAAAGAGCGTGCTTCACAGCAACAGAACGTCTGAGAGTGCCCAGGCGAAGGATTCCACTAGGAAATTTAAATAAATAAATAAACCTACAAAGTAGTCCTTGTCCTTTAGGATATATGCTATTACAAAGATAAGATAAAAGCACATGGAATATTAAAATTTACCAAAGACAGCACAAGTTATTAAAACAGGGGTCAGGAGAGCAGTGAAAGACATATCCCGACCGAAGAAGCTATTGGGTGAGTTCTGTGACCATGTATGTCAGCAACAGGGAAAACCGCATTACATACAGTTGCATAATAAGATCCAGCCATCAAGTGTCATCTCAGACTTCAGCTCTGAACACAACCCGAGTTGGCACAGGTGTCCTTTGTTTTTCTCTTAGCCTCGGGTCCTTTGTTCTAGCTGTTGCCTCTGCCTAAGAGTTTCTTTCCCCAGTTCTCATGTGTGTGGCTCCTTTGAACCCATGCTTTTTCTCTGGGTGGGTGCCCTTGACTCCCCACCCACCACTGCTCACTCACATCAAGTGCTCAGACTGATGGCCCAGCCTTGAGAGTTGCTCTTACGATCCGAATCGGAGATGGTCATCTTTGCTTTTCTTCATCTGTCCTCCACACTGGAAGGCAAGGGCTGTGGTCCAGGGATCTTGTCTGTTTTGTCCACGGATCTTTTATGACCATGAACATCCGTAAGTGTGTTTGGTATATTCTAAATATGCAAGAAATATTCATTAAATGGAAGAATGACCGGCCCAGTGATATTCCAGCGCTAGACTTGATAAGAAAGGACATTTGGAAAGTATTCTATGACAAAATGATATCAAAAAGCATTTTCTACTTGTTAGAAATTGAATTAATGAAGGTGTCCATGTTATGCATTCTATAAAGCTGAGATTTGACTCAGGATGTCTTTCCCTTAGCTTTGTGTTTCTGAATGGACATTGTTCTTCCCCTTCCCCTTCCCCTTCCCCATCCCATGGTACTCTGTCCTCCATTGTCCTTTGAGTCTCCTTCAGGGTGTGCAGATACACATCTGTGATGTCCCATGACCTTTCCCTATGTGATAGACTATGAATGTTATGTATGTTAGACATGCCTGTTTGTCACAGATTCTTAGGATAACAAAGACCCATTGCTGGGGACAAAGCTCAAGCTTCTCCAGGAATGCATACAGCAAAGGCTGATTGAGTTCCAGGGAGTTGGGCAATAATGCGCATAACCAGTGGTTCCTACCATGGGCATAATCTTTGGAGAAGAGAGATTATGTATTTCTGTACATTCTAATGGGGAAATATTGTGTCATGAAGATGTAGCAGTCTGAATGAAACTATTATGTATAAATTATGTGACCTATACATGCTAAGCATGGAAGGATTGATACAGGGCTTATACCAGATAAGCATAGCGACAGAGACAAAGTCAAAGCATCAGAGTAGAAATGTCAGAAGGGAAAGAGGAAACAAGAGCAGCAGTCGTGATGAATGTGGTACATGTCTGTAATCCTGGCACTGGAGGGCCATGAGTTCAAGGCCAGCCTGGACTACCGTGAGATCTTATTTGAAAATCAAAATAAAAAGAATAAGAAGGATCAAGATCTTAGTGGTCAACAGAAGGAGAGGCAAAAACTGCTTGCTAGAAGGGGCATGATTCCCAGGAGCCACTCCTTAGGGAGCTCCCAGCTGAGAAGCCAAATGGCCTAAGGCCAGGGAAGCTTGTACTAGTGGTGTCTGAGCCTGTAACAGTGTCAGGTGGCCTTGTCTGGAGACCTGCTAGTCTGAACTTGATGAACACTAGACACATAAGCCTGCACCTCCTCAGGAACACAAGTTGTGGGTAGCCTGGCCAGGACCAAGAGTCAGTAGGAACAAATTGGGAAGACTGGAAAGCGGAGAGGCCTGGCAGATAGCTTCAGGTTCACTCGTGTATGGAAATATGAGTGAGAAAACTTGGTTGGGCAAGCCTGCTCCAAAAGGGCTGGCCCACAGGTAAATGGGTGAGGCTGAGGCCATGATCAAGGCCCCTCACACTTCACTGGATCCAAGAATAAATATCTTGGAGCTCAAGGGGCCCCAGAGGTGATGCACGGGCACAGTTGGTGTTCATGTTGTTCTCTTAGGCCCCAGGAAGGATGTCTGTTTCTGAGTCCTTGCCTCCAGTTATAAAGAGAAATAAATGCCTGGGTGTGGCTACAGAGTCTTTGGTGTACCACCACTATTGTATTTTGTGAATGCTCTGTAAATGCGCATCCTGGGGAGAATCCCTCTGCCTCAGTCGGATCCATCATCTCAGTCCAGCCCGTTGGGCACGAACAAGGCACAGGGTATGCAAACGAGCCCAAAGGCCTGCACTAAAACTCGAGAATCATGTCAGGGGTTCTGACAAGGCTCCAGCCTGTCCACCCACCCTACGTGGACCATCTTCTGAGGGAGGTGTTCTCACAATCACCCCAAATTACCAATCGCTTTGGCAATGAGCCACTTGTTAATAGGAGTCATAATCCTTGGCTTTGTCAGGATGGAAAAAGACGTTTGGTGCTCTGCTCTGGAGTAATCAAGCTTTTCCCCCTGGCCTGGCAGCACGAAGAGTTGCCTGGCCAGCTGCAGCCAGGCCAACCTGCTCTGGCAAGACCTCCAAATCTATGGTGTAATTGTTTTACTCCCTCCCATTATGGCAGTTGGATAACGAAACCCATGTCTCTTTAGCTTTAGTTTCAGCCAGCCTCAGCTGAGTGCAACCATGAATAATCTTGTCTGCCACCAAAGATGACACATGGGGCGAGGTCTTTGGAACACAAAAGACAGAAAGACTAACTAGATATGTTTTAGTGAAGATGAATGTAAAATCCTGGACTCTTCAAATCACCTGTACATTGACAGAGAAGAGAGCTGAATCCAGGCCACAGCCCAGTGAACCGGGTGGTGAGGTTTAATTCTCCGAATCCAACAGATGTCAGCTACATAATCTCATTCAAATTATGACATAGATGTATAACTCAGCCAGATCAAGGAAAGGAGGAAAGAAGTAATTTTCTGTGCTCTAAGATGTCATGGTAGATACTGTCCAGGAGAGGCAAAACTGTCCCTTAAGAAACTGCTAATAGCTAGGTATGGTATGCACGCCTTTGGGAGGCAGAGGCAGGTGGGCACTCTGCAAGTTTAAGCCCAGTTTGTCTACAGAGTGAGTTCCATAATAACCAGGGTTGTTACACAGAGAAACACGGTGTCTTTGAAAAACAAAACAAAAACAAATAACAAATAAACCAAATAAACAAATAAATTGTAGTGTTTAGGTTGAGTAAGGATGACCTAGGGAGGGAGTTCTACATGCTTGAGGAACCAACCTATTTGAGTTCCAGCGCTCAATGAGGGAGAGGGAAAGGGAGATTTTGACTCCAGCCAGCAACAACATTCTAGGTCAGAAATGTTTGTAAGTGAGAAGGTTGACTTTAGAGGTGATGCATTCCCACTGCTAGGTACACTCAAATGCTGAGAGCCATGGCTACAGAAGGCATTCTGCACCCTGGAGATGGTTTGGGGGGTGATTCCTGGAGTCTCAGCAGCATATCAAATATTGCACGTGTCAATGGGCACAAGAGAGCTTGGAGCTAAAATATCACGCTAATCCCTTTTCTTTTGACCTCCTGAAAAAAAAAACAAAAAAACTTCTATAAGCAGCCTGGCCCGCAATGCTAGTGCCTTCACTCACCATCACTGAGTTCACACCATTGAACATCATTGTGTGGACCTCATATAGGGAAAGAATGGACCTCCTTACAAAGCCCAATTTGGATTTTGAAGTTAAGCTGAAGTTATCTTGGCAATACAATTAAAAGGATACGTCAAAATTAAAACCATTGTTAAAATTAATCAAAGATTTGGAAAGGTAAAATGAACTTCGGGGCTAGAAATTACGGATTTGAACAATTGTTCTCACATTTTAAACTACATAATGAGCTAAAAAATTATGAAGCCTCAGAGGATAGCTATAAAGAGTAGTCTAAAACTAAAGTCAGAATGGAATGTTTTATCTTTCAAAACTAAAAAGCAGAACAATTACTCCCTACAAAATGGTATAGGAAGAGGTTTCTGACCCCTGCTAATTGTTTTATTATTCTTCAGAGGGGCATACTGGCAGAATTTCATGGGGGTTTCGGTAATTACACTCCATTCAATATCTGAAGAATTACAATAATTCCACATGGAATATACTTGTGCCCTTCCGATGCAAAGCCTTTAGAGGAGTGAAAAAACAGCTTAAAGTAAATTAGCAGGGAAATTATCATAGTTACTGTTTATTCTGGGGCTCCATATATCAGAGGCTAATTATACATTGTATGCAACGTTTCCTTGGAGGTATTTGTAGCTTATTTTTCATGCCGATCCACAGTCCTACTGGCTTTTAGGACCCTTTATGAAAGTAAAGTTTGAACAACTTTTTTGATGGTCACTCTGTGTGTGAGAAAGCATCCCGCACAGACACATGGCCACCTCGGCTTGCTTGAACCCTGCAAATGGGAGAGCGCCAGAGGCGTACATCGTGGTGCTTGTGTATACACATTTCGAAGGCTTTGACTCTTCTGTCATCTCCTCAAAGTCGTTTTCTTACACTTTCATAAACCAAGGGCCCATAAGAGATGAATGTGGGGACTGGATTTAGATAGCTCCTTAGAAATCGGGGAGTCGTTTTCCCTGCTGATAGGACTATGCATCTACTGTCTCCGCAGTTCCTTTTCAGAATCCAAGAAACAAAGTCCAGAAACACATGCAGGGACTTCAAAGCCAAGCTACTGCTGAAGTACCATAAACAAAACCTGGACATCCTGGCCAAAGAACTGTGCTTAGGCTTCTCCAGTGTTTTTCCTTGGGAGTCTGGGGTCTCCGTGCCTAGCCTTCGTGGTACTGGAGTCTGTTCTTCCACTTCCGTACTGGGGCTTGAGTCTAGGGTCTCTCGTATGCTCAGCAAGCACTTTCCCAGTAAGCCACACACCCCCAACCCTTTCCAATTCTTTTGCGTCTACTTTCAACATACACAAAAATGCCCTTTTGAATTTTTATGGCAACCAAAACTTTAAGGAAATTAATAAGATCACTTACTGACTGACAAAATGAACAAAGACCAACCAAGTTATATAATCTTCTTTGTAAAACACAAATGGCAAGGAAAATAGTCGCAGTGCAATGTGAAAGTGCAATCCAAAACCAAAATAAGCATGCAGAGGATGACCTCACTTTTTAAATACATTCACATGTTCATTTTCAAAATATCAGAAGGCTAGCTAGTGGTGGCGCCACCTTTAATCCCACCACCAGTAGGCATAGGCAGGCACATCTCTGAGTTTGAGGCCAGCCTGGTCTACAGAGGGAGTCCCAGGACAGCTAGGGCTACACAGAGAAACCCTGTCTCAAAAAAATAAAAAACAAACAAAATTAACCATGTATATACATATGTACATAAGTATACATGTGGTTTATTTTATTATTTATTGTTATCAGATGTATGCCTGAGATATACATATATGTTTATAAAATCAGAAGGCAATGCACCAAAACAGTAATGAGTTTACCCCTTGGGTAACAATCTACATGGTTTTTACTCTGTTCCTACCATTTTGATTTCCTAAAATGTTACTATGGCAGTGTTATAAATAAGGAGGTAAAAGCAAAAAAGGAAGGAAAACAGAATTTGGATTGAAACAGATACTTTTGCTGGGACTAAAGAAGGTCAGGAAAGCATAGTAAGGGGCAACAATTAGGGGGAATATTCGGATTATGTTTGGACAGTGTAATCTACCACCTCACTTACTGCCTGATACCTGGGAGAAACTTGAAAGCTAACCTTCTTCAGATCCCAGACAATTTCAAAGGACAGTGGTGCAAACGGGTCTCTCGGCATCAAAGTACAGAGTCAGATACATTTTTACACACAGTGAGACAAAGAGCTATGTCATAAAGTCATGAATATGCGTTACCTGCAAATGCTTTGTACTAGGATGCCTCGTTAACGTCATTGTGCAAGTTCCGCATCACCCAGCTGCCTTCAGATGTCAGCATGCCAGAACATGCTGTTTGCTGTGATACCAAGTGTTGGTGGAATAAATAATGGTTTCCCCCCTTTGGGGATGATACACTAAACTGACTTGCATTTCCCTTTTCTTTTCTTATTCCTTACAGCGCATGATTGCAAATACTGCCAGAACAGTACGGTATTGCAGGAGCCAGCCCTTCAGTAAGTTCTGAGTTACTGCGTGCTGTTGTGGACATGGTGCGATTAAGTCTTTTTAATGAGACTTTCAAGCCCCTCTAGGAGTCTGGACAGCATTTGGCTGTGTCAGATGGAGTTTGGACCATGAAACACACATGTGCCTTGGGTTTAAGAACTTTGTTTTGCTGTTAATAAGACTAAGATATATTTGCATTGCTATAACACAAGAAAAAAACGTGTCAGAATATTGTTTTAATGAGCGAATTTGATTTGAAGGAAATTCATTTGCTCACCCAGTGTAGCTAGAACAGGTAGGTTGCAAAGGCCCAAGAAAACTTCCATGCACACACATTTTTTTTTTTTTTAGTTTTCTGAGGCAGGGTTTCTCTGTATAGCCTTGGCTGTCCTGGAACTCACTCTGTAGACCAGGCTGGCCTCAGACTCACAGAAATCCGCCTGCCTCTTCCTCCCAAGTACTGGGATTAAAGGTGTGTGCCACCTTTGATGTGACTCACTGCTCAATACTGAGAAACAGCAGCCCTTGGTGAGTCAGTGCTGTCTTTTATAAACCAACGAAGGTAGCATTTATTGTCTCTCAAAAATGTATTAGTGTTTACATGTTTGCATTAACACATTTGCAAAAAGTCCCCTGGCAGGATTCTATATAACATTTCTAGTACTTCCAGGTATTCTTTTAAATGTTGAACGTGTGTCACAGACACCAGTGCTGTGTTTTCATAGGTATAAAATATTACCACTAACAGATGATTGTCTTAAACTGTTCCATTTCCTTGCCATACCCGCTGGCCACGTTACATCGGTGCTGCTGTCTTTGCTCGCCTAGGACTTGGGATAAGGACTAGAGCTTTGCTCCCCTGGTCTGGTTTGGGAGAGAACAGTGAACCCTTTGAAGTTTTGTGCTAATGTCTTATGTGAGTCATGTAAGAGAATTGGCATATTAACTCAACTCGATGAGATGACACGGATGTGACAGCAGCCTACCTCACCATCCTCTCCAGTAGATCCTGTCTTAAGAGACTGACAGGTTCTTGTTTTAATAATCACAGTGGTACACTCTTTGTAGTGTTGATCTGGCCCTGAGCCAGAGCTTGCTAACATAGAATGCCAGAACTACTCACTCTTCATTTTTTTTTTTTTAAATGTTCAGGAGGAAAAAAAAAAAAAACAATTAGAGAAAATAATCTTAGCTTAGGGAATGAGAAGAGCTTTTAAAAAATTAATTCAAACAACGGTGCCCTCTCATTTCTAAAAATGAAAGCAGTCTTGCATGTTACCAACCCTTTCTACATGGACTCTGCCAGATTTCAAGTGTCTCACGTCCCTTCCCATAGTAATTTACTATGTGTGTAAAGACACGGCCACAGATCAGCGGAAAATGAGGAGAAACAGTACCAGTCATAATGGGCTTTACAATCCAGAGCCCACATCCCTTCAGAGGGTTCCAAAACATCCTCGAAATTACACGCAAAGTCACGCATGCTGGAGAAGGTTCAGAGCCTTGGGAAGGGTTCTTGGGGACACGGGGGGCTGTTGCTCCAGAACCAAACGGGAGCCATAGTAGAATCAGCTTTGTTTCACCAGCCTCTTGGGCAGCAAAAGCCTCTGTCCTCCCACAGCTTTGAGAGAAGTGAGGGATTTTTTTTTTTTAATTTCCAGTGCATTTGTTGAACTTATCAGCAACTGCTGGTAAACAACAGCTGCTCGGCTCTGAAGTCAACATCTATAGATAAAGCTATAGGAATAGATTCACAAACATTGTGGGGATGTATACAATGTAATTACAGTATATTGTACATGCAGAGTACACTGCCAGTGGGAAGCAGGGGAAATTAAGCACAATGTGTTCTGCGGTTCACTGTGGTATTATTTATATGTGATAATTACCCTGATGAGTTTCTTCTTAGGGAGAGCAGGGGCCTTTGTAGCTTGTCTCTGCCTTCTGTGCCGAGACCTGCCTCAGTGCCCTCCAGCCTGGGATGCAGATGGCATTCCGATTGTCTGGTGGAGTAGAGGGCGGATCTAACAGGAGCAACCGGACTTCAGAAGGCAGGGCTGGGGATGGGAGGAGGGAACTCAGTCCAGAGTCCAGCTTGGCCCTCCTGTGTGCTGAGAGGAAAGAGTGGTTCCCCAGGACAGCCTGTGACCCATGGGCTGTGTAGCAGAGGACACAGCCTGCCCTTCTTCGTATGAAGGGGTCTCCTTTGAAAATCTAGGGGAAAGTACAGGGGAGAAATTCAGAGTCCTTGTTTCAAAAGGAAAGGAAGGGAAAAGGTAGGGAGGAAGGGAAAAATAGAGAAAACAAAGGGGGGACTGGCTAGTCTGGACACAGATTCCTACATGCTGATGGCATTCATGAGCTACGTGGCCACTTCCCAAGGCACTGTGTTTCCAGTTTTCCACTCTGCCGTTGACCCTGGTCTTCTGCTTTCTTATATACACTGTGTATTTCAATCTGCTGACATAGATTTTTTTGGGGCTCCTGGCTTGAATAAAATCCATTTACGTTTTTTGACAGCGCAGGTGCTCACATCAGTAGATCAAAATAGAACGGTCAGTGGACCTTCAGAGCAAGTCGTGTCAGAGAAGAAAAGTTTACTAGACATCATCAGTTAGCCAGAAGGTGGCTTTGCCTAATCCAGACTGCACATGGGGTGGGCATACGTGTGTGTAAGCAAAGGGAGCCTATGGGGCCTGATGCCCACTGGCTCACTTCGGTTCAGTCCAGGTGTTAAGTGCTTTTGTGAGTTACTAATGAAACTATATCTTTGACACTAGTCCTCATCTGGATCAAAGGAGGTGGAGAAAGAGTGTGACACAGAGGTGGGCTGGGAAGGGAAAACAATTTTCATCTGTTACCAGGCCATCAGACAGATGCTTCCCTTTTTATTTGGTGTCCTTTTTTTTTTTTTTTTTTTTTTTTCTCCTGTGTGCAATGCAAAGGAAAATGATCAAAAGAGATGATTCCAGGGAAGAAAAGAAAATCGGAGGGTAGAAGGCAGCAGATGGACCAACCAAGTAGAAATATTTCAGTGAATGTGGTGTGTGGAAAGGTCTTGGCAGAGCCCAGGGAATCTGTGATAAATGTGATAAGTCAGTGGGGAAAATAAAGCAGCATCTTCCATGCAGATATTGCGCAATGCCAACTCTGCCTGCTATTCCTTTAACAGATCCCGATGCCGCTCAAGCTAATAAGAACCATCAGGATGTCCGGAGTTATGTACGGCAATTAAATGTGATTGACAACCAGAGAACTTTATCACAGATGTCACACAGATTAGAGCCTCGCAGGCCATAGAGTGATGTTTTGTCTCCAGTCCACAATCTTTCAAAAAATGCCATGTATGCTACTACTGACTGTGTCGCCACTAGAGAATTCTCCAGAATGAGCAGAGACACATCCTGAGACAACCCCCACCCCCTCAGGACCACATCCACAAGAGAGGAATTGATTTGACTTGTATAATGCTGACATGCTGTAGCTTAGGAATCATCTGTTATAGCCACCCTCCTTCATTCCCAGCCATGCCATCATCCGGCTCACATGAAGAAATAACATTGGTGAGGGCTTCATCATGCCCCTGACATCCCTTTCCAGGCTATTTGCAGGATGAGACTGTGCCATGGGTTGACTTAGGTACATTGGTGATGACATAATTGAATGATTTTTTTCTTTTACTTAGCACCTTGATTTGGGGCATGGGGTCTGGGGAGGGTGTGGAGGAAACCATAAAAGTCCAAATTATTAGTTGTATTCCTCCATCTTCATAGTCTTACCTCTGAAGGAATAGAACCTCACCACAGTACTATAAAACATTATGGCTATTTGGTCTGTAATTTCTGAATGATCTATAGAATAATATGTTTACATTGTAACTTTAAAAAATTTACAAATCAGGATTACATATGTAAGAATTCAACTAAGAAACACTAAGGTTCTTAATATTGCCAGCATTAAGATAGAAAATAACATTTCAGAAGAGCACAATATGCACAAAACATTTTTCAAAATTGAAATATTTTCCTGGGCATTAAAAACCTTTCCTCTACAAATTTATTGATACTGATAAAAAAAAACAAAAAACACATATTTTCTGGACTTAAATGTTATTACAAAAATCTTAATTTTCAGCAATTATTTTGCACTTTCAGATAGACTGTAAATAGGTCATGCAATAATGATATAGAGTTATTTATTTGCTACATTTTAGACATTGTGCCAAATATTCCTTTTTATTTATTTTATTTGGTATGAAATTTTGGAGTACATTTTTTTCCTTTTTTCACAATTAGACTACATCTAATGTGTAGGAATTGTATATACATATCTCTTCTGTAAATAACAGCCAGTATCTTCATTAAATATACTTGACAAGAAATAGTTGTGTTGTTTCATTTATTTATTTTGTGTGTGTGCTAAAGACTGAACCCTGGGTCTTAGGCATGCTAGGTACACACTCAACCGGGATTTACAACCCAGCCTGAATTTGTTTTTGTTGTTTGTTAATTGAAGCAAATTCATATAGTAATACTAAAATTTATCCACTTAAAATAATCTGGTGAGTTATAGTCTATTCATGATGTTGTAAAACCATCTTGTCACTGTCTGACATCAGATTGTCACCTTGTGGAAAGGACAGTCATTAACATTCATCTCTCATTCTCCTTCCAACCCCAGGCAACCCTAATCTACTTTCTGTCGATAGGAGCTTGCTCTGAACCTGCTATAATTGGGATGGTGCAATACAAACCCTTGGTGTCTGGCTCCTTTCATTTAGCATAATGTCTTCATCATTCTCCACATTACACTTTGTGTCAGTAGTTCATTCCTTTATATGGTTGATCAATATGTGTTACATGGATGAGCCATGTTTTGTTCAATCTTTCATCAGCCTTGGCCATGAGAAATGCTGATGATGTGAAGAGGCTCTGGGTGGTGAACTTGCATGTATGGGGCCTCATACTGTTTCTCAGTGTGAAGCTTTTAGTAAATATTGGAGGAGATATCTAAATTCTTTCTGTTACGGACCTACCTACTTTTTTTTTTTTTTTTTTTTTAAAGAAAGTCTATTTTTTTCATACTGTGTTCCAGGCTGTACTATTCTTACAAGCTCCCATTATTTCTCCATAGACAGAAATACAACCATAAAGACAAGAAAATGAAGACAGTATCTTCAAATAAGTTTGGAGGCTACTGCATAGTATATCTGTTTCTTACAAATAAGTCCTGGTACTTATTAATATATTAATGGCTCTGAGAAGTGCTATTAAATTTTGTATAACACCCCACAATTAAAACCCATCTTGCCAAATACTTAAAACAGGCAAATGACTTTCTGTGTTTCTTTATGTAATATTTCAGTGCCCTAAAGTATAGAAGTATTATTTCTTGCAATGTTGACTTCTATCCAGAAGTAACACATACAATTGGATTTACTACACAATAATGATTTTTTTTAAGTCACTGGGTAGAATTTCTCATAGTCATGATTATTCAGGGGTTCACTGTATCATAAGCCTCAATCAGCTGCAGAGTTTTCAGTGTTACAAACTTCTGTAAAGATCATTTATAAGGCTGACTTCCATTCTTCCTTGCTTTGATCTTACCCTTCTTTCCTTCTGCATTTTTTAAAAGCTGGTGCCCTGAGCTCACCAGCACCATTCCCTAATTCCACGGTGATTGGCACAGTATAACCTCATTTTAATTTATTCCCAGCATTATTAAAAATTAATACATATTCTCCCATGTGTGTATATTTTCCTATGTGTATTACCCTTGGCCTCCCACATGGGAATAACAATTACTAGATAAAACAAAGATAAGAGGTTTTAATTATAACTAGTTCTTATAAAATACACAAAATTCCTTTATTCAAATTGGAAACGATGAGGCAACCCTTCCTGTATGGGGGAGGGGGGCATTTACTATTGTAAAACTTGTAAACAAGCCAAAAGAAAATGAGATGCCTACGAGGTCATAAGAAGGATAATGAGGTTTGCTGAAAGATGTTGGGGAAAAGAAAGAGAATGCTTTTCCTGAAATCTCCAGTAGAAAATTATAGATTTAAGTTTTAACACAGCTGCTCAGCAAGGTTACAGGCACAGTGTCCGGTAGCTGAGTGTGCCCAGCAGCGTTTGAGTGCCACGCAGGTTCAATATACTTCCCTCCTGAATTTAATGGCATTTCCTCTCAAGCTATGAATGCTGATCAATGACTACCAGTGTGAGAAAATTAAAAGAAGTGTCACTCTGGCTTCAAATTGTGCTTCTGATAATAATAAAAATTCAGCATAGAGGGAGCGGTGTAGTAAAATGAGCCCCTGCCTTGAGTGGTTTTCCTTTTGTTGTCGCTCTAAAATGCATTACACGACTTGATTCTGAGTAATTTGACTCTGTCCTACACAGCAGAGTGGAGTGTCGTATGAGCAGGCCACAGCAGCCTTTATTCACTTACAAATTGAAGAAAACCTTTAACTCAACTCTTGCTGGTCATTTTTTCTCTATTTGCTCGTTGGTTCACTGATTCATTAGCAAATAATGATTAAAATGTGCTATAGTTTGGATCTCGAGTGTCTGTGAAGTACCTAGATGTTGAAGGCTTGTCCCCAGCTCATGGTGATATTGGAAGATAGTGGAACCTTTACAGGGTGGGGCTATGGAAGGAAGTAGGCTCACTGGGAGCAAGGTTGTTGGGATTCCAGCTTCTCTCTTTTTTCTTTTTGCTGGGCAATGCTGATGCAAGCAGCTTCCTCTACCATGCACCCCAACAGGCCATTGGGCAATATGGCCAAAGAACTGTGGATTGGAACCACTGATCATGAGCCAAAACTCAAGTATTTTGTGAGACCTCAACATACTGAGGATTCAGTGCTTCAACAAACCAATGAGAGTTCCCCTTCTCATAGAGCTGCTCATACAGTGTGGGAAGCAGAAGAAACCCCTTGCATAATCAGGCAGACAAATTAAAAAAACAAAAAACCTTCAAGTGAGGTTATGGTGTTAGCATGTAAAGTGAAGACTTAACCTGAGGTGAGGCAGTGTGGCGAGTAGCAGTGATAGCTGGGCTGAGCTCTGAAGGAGAGAGGAAGAGAATGTATTCTAAGAGGAAATGGTTCTATTTCCCCTTTCCTGGGGAGATCCATGTGCCCCATCACCACCGCAGCCGTCATTGTTCCTTAGCCTCTCTGGGTCTGCGTGGCGTGGGGATGGGAACAGAAGGGATCAATAGGGGAAGAAGGGGCAGAGAAAGACAGTACGCAGAGAGACAACTGGAATAGGTAGACATTTAGGCAGTGGAGACCCAGAACGGTGGAAACTTCCTGCAACCTGTGAGGTTGACCCCAGTGAGGACCCCTAGTGAAGGAGGATATGGCACCGAAATGAGACGAGGCTTCTGGGGGGGAGGAGCTGGGACACCAACCAAGGCACAAAATTGTTGACTACAATCTGTCCTGCCTGAAAGATGCACTGGGCAATGGTGGGTGTGGCCAGCCACTGATTGGTCTCACTTATGGCCCAAGCCACAGGGAGAGAGCCCACACTCAACACTGCTTAGGCCAGGAATGGGAGACTGGATGGATGGCTCAGAAAACCAGGGTAGAAGCAAATACAACAGAGCAAAAGAACAAAAAGAAGCCAATGAGATGATTCCTAATGATATTCTGCTACACTCACAGACTGGTGCTAGTCTACTTGTCATTAAAGATGCTTCCTCCAGCAGCTGATGGGAGCAGAGGCAGAGGCCCACGGCCAAACATTAGATGGAGCTCAGGGAACCCCAAAGGAGAGAAGGGAGGAAGGATTGTAGGAGCCAGAGGGGTCCAGGACACCAGGAACATACAGGCTACAGAATCAACCAATCAGGGATCATGGGGCTCACAGAGACTAAACTGGCAACCATGGAGTCTGCATGGGTCTGCACTAGGCCCTCTGCAATCATGCTGAACTTGTTTAGCTTGGGGTTTGTGAGACTCCTAACAGTGGGAGTCAAGGTGTCTCTGACTCTTTTGCCTGCTCATGGAACCATTTTGCTTCTGCTGAGTCCAGCCTTGAGATGAAGATTTGAACCTAGTCTTATTGTAAGTTGCTATGCCATGTTTGGTCGATATCCCAGGGAGACCTGTTCTCTTCTGAAGGGAAACAGATAAGCAATAGATCTGAAGAAGAGAGGAGGTGGCAGAGGTGGGAGGAGAAGGGTGGGTGGAGGGAAGGAGGGGAGCCTGCAGTCAGGGTGCATTATATGAGAGAAGAATAAAGAAAAAGAAGAATGATAAGCATAAAAAAATAAAAGGAAATGATACTGACAGCCAAGGCCAGAAAGCTCACGTGCCTACAAGGGTCATAGATGAGAATGCTCCAGGATGCTCTGGTGAGCCAAGAAAGACCCAAGAGCATGCTGAGCCTTCACACCTTCGCCAGACCTGGAAGAACAGAGTTGAACTTCTGATGGAGAGCCCTTGGATGGTAGAACCTTTGTTCTGATCTGTCACGGTACCCTGATTTTTGGAGGGTGCCATCCACCATGCCACGTGTGTGTGTAGTTTAAAAGGAAGGACAGTGAGAGCTACAAAAATCTGCAGACATGAAAAGTCAGAGGTAGATTTAGATTCCTGAAGTCACATGCCCTCCCTTCCTCTAAAACTTTTGTAGGAAATTTCAACTTTACTGTGATAAAATACAAGAAACTAAAACTTACCGTTTAAAAGTCTTTTACAAATGAGCAATTCGATGGCATTGTGCTATTCAGATTCATCCTGATCTGGCTGTAGCCATCTCCAGTTGCAACTGCCATGACTGCCCCAGAGTAACACTAGTCAGTTTTCTGCTTGGTTTCCCAGCAGACCATAAGTAGCCAAAACAATTAGAGTGGTATGTGGGACTTTACAACTGGAACCTGGAGCCGGGAATGTGCTTGACCCTGATACAAGCTTAAGCTAAACCAGGTATTATGCATTCCAGCTAGGGTTAAGTCATTTTTGACATGATCATGATGTGTGTCCTCCCTTTGACCCACACTAAAGGGCTCTGGGCTGCCTTACTGAGGCCTCGGAGCAGGCTATTCTTAGTAAGTCCTCCAATAAATTGCATACTGTGGAACCCTAGATCTGTCTTCCTTTTCCCTTGGTTCCATAGCATCTTAGAGCTGATTCTCACATACTGAAGCCAAGTTATTTCAGATCAAATACACTTATATTGCTG
Source organism: Cricetiscus sungorus (assembly GCA_030556225.1). Taxonomy (NCBI): domain Eukaryota; kingdom Metazoa; phylum Chordata; class Mammalia; order Rodentia; family Cricetidae; genus Cricetiscus; species Cricetiscus sungorus. The sequence continues at coordinate 13,314,724 of JANBXA010000372.1, forward strand.
GACAGCGGTCCCACACTCTATCCAACATCTTTCCAGAACCTAGGCTGAAACCCGATCTATACCCTTCATACAGTCAGTCCCTGCTCTGCCTGCAGCTGTTGCAACAATCATTCTTCCTCAGTCTCTGGATGTGGCCATTCATATGATGCATTAAGCACAGTCATTAAATACTTGTCCTGAGTTGTTCCATGCAGTTTAATGTTCTTAAGGCTCATCCGTGTTGTGTCATGTGTCAAAATGGAATTTTTTCCCTTTTAAGGCTGATTGTTTTTTCCAAGGTAAGTTTTCTATATATAACAGTCCTGGCTGTCCTGGAACTTACTCTGTAGTCTAGGCTGGCCTTGAACGCACAGAGATCTTAGACTGTGCCTCCCAAGAGCTGGGATTAAAGGTGTGTGCCACCACAGCCCAGCTTAAGGCTGAGTTCCTTTCCCCCTTGTGAGACAGGGTCCCATATAGCTCAAGCCAGCCTTGAACTCACTATGATGCTGACCTTGAACTTTTGACCCTCCTGCCTTCACCTGTCCAATACTGAGATTATAGTTTTGTGTTACCGTGCCCAGTTTACACTGAACCCAGGACCTCATGCATGCTAGGCAAGCACTCTACGAACTGAGCTACATCCCCAGTCTAAGGCTAAATTACTAACAGTCCATTTATGTGTGTATAAAATTTTGTTACTTTATCCATCTGTTGATAGACATTTGGTTTATTTCTACCTTTTAGCTATTGTAAATAATGCTAATTTATGAGCACAGGCATACCAACACCTGTTCAAGCTCCATCTTTTTAACTCCAGAAGTGAGGTTGCTGAATCATAGAGTGGTTCTACATTTAACTGTCAAGCAATATTTTTATTTACTCTTTGAAATTTTTCTATATTTATACAGTGTATTATGGAAGGCAGCTACACTCACCACTATTCTATCAAGGTACCCTACATAGTAGATTTTTATTATACCCACCCTCCGATACCTCCTTCCAACTTCCCTTACTGCTCCCCACCCTGTCACCCTCTTAATTTCATGTCCTCCTTTTGTTGTTCTTATTAACATCTCCTAGTGCTGCCTGTGTGCACAGGGGTGTGACACGGCCATCCACCAGCGCATGAACAGCCTATCAGCAGCCACGTCACCAAAGCAGAGTGACTCTTCCTCCATCAGCAGCCATCTGACTTCTCCACCAAGGGTGAAGTCTCAGCTCTCCTCCTCATCTGTCAGCCCTTACATTCTTTCTGCCCACTCTTCCGCCATGCTCCCAGAGCCTTGAATGGAGCAGGTTAACAAAGGCGATTCATCTGCAGCCGAGCACTCCAGAGCTACTACTACATGGCACTTCGACCGAATGAGTCTCTGCATATACTGCCACACTGCTTATGTTTATTTAATCTTCATGTGTATGTGTAAGCACATGTGTGCATGTGAGTGTTTGTGTATGCATGCCACAGCACATGTGTGGAGGTCAGAGGCGATCTTGATAAAGTGTCAGCTCTATGCCTCAGCTTGTTAGAAACAGGATATCTTATCTTAAGGGGTGACCTACAAGCTTACCAGGACCTGGTGTCTCCCCTCCCATCTTGCCAGATAAGTACCAGGACTGTACATGTTCGACTGCATTCAGTTCTGGTGATCCCAGCTAGACAAGTTTTGAAGGGCTGGCGCACTTCCTCCCACAGAGCCTGTACCATCTTACAGACTATAGTTGGCACGGCCCACAAACATCTTTAGGATGATGCCACCAATGTATCCCATGGCTACCAGGCAAGTGGTGCTTAGAAGGACCTGGCACTTGGTATCTGTGTGCAATAGTTTGGAAACAGTTTTGGTGTGTCCCCTGAGGGTTCACATGTTGGAAACTTGGTCCACAGTGTGGCAATGTTGGCAAATGGCAGAGCCTAAACCAAAGCAAAGGCTAGAAGGCAGAATATGCAGGCTACTTTTTTTCCCAATCTTGATGCAAGGTAGAGTCATCTAAGAAGAGGGAACCTTAACTGAGGGCTTGTCTTTATCAGATTGCCAGTAGGCAAGTTATGAGACATGCTCTTAGTGACATGGGAGATGCTGGCACACTGTGTGTGTGTGGGAGGGGGGGTGCCACCCTGGGAAGCTGGCCCTGGGTTGTTTGAGAAAGCAAAGTGAGTAGCCACGAGAATTAACCAGAGAGCAGCCTTTCTCCATAGGCTGCCCTCCAATTCCTGTCTCCAGGTTCTTGCCCCCAGGTTCTTGCGCTGACTTCCCTCAGTGATGGTTTGTAAACTGAATAAGCCCTTTCTTTCCCAAGATGGTTTTAGTCATGGTGATTATCACACACACACACACACACACACACACACACACACACACACACACACACACGTAGAAAGCAAAGCAGGGCACAGAGATCCCAGGTTTTCCTTGTGGCTCCAAGTGAGGAATTGACACTGAGTAAATGCTACTTCTAAGATCCTGTTGAAGGAGGCCTGGTGGCACTGGAGAAGTCCAGAGGCAGTCTCCCGGAAAGTTACATTCTCCTTGGGGGGAGCTGCTCACCTTCTGTTTAAGTGTGTTTGTTGAGGAATATTTTATTGATTATGAAAAGATTGTTATATTTATTTATGCTGTGGAATATTACTTTATGTAAAGATGTGTTACATTTGCTGCCTTGTTAACTATGTAAAGATGTGTTGCATCTGTTTATGCTGCATTTGTTTAGCTATGTGAAGATGTATTGCTTTGCATGCCTAAAGTACCTGGTTGGTCTAATAAAAAGCTAAACAGCCAGTAGCTTGGCAGTAGAGGGATAGGTAAGGCTGGTGGGTAGAAAGACTAAAGGGATCTAGGCTTGGGAGAGAGAAGAGAAAAAGGGAGAAAGAGAGGGAGATATCTGGGGCTGGCCAAACAGCCACCAGACAGACAGACATGAAGTAGGACATACAAAATGGAAGAAAGATAATAAGCCCCGAGGCAAAATGTAGATAAAGATAAACAGGTTAACTTAAGTTAAAAAAAAAAAAAAAAAACGTCAGAAACGAACATAAGCTAAGGCTGAGCATACATAACTAATAAGACCTGATTTAGGAGCTTGTTGGTGGCCCAAAAGAAAGCCTGTTACATAGGAGCCTTGCACTGGTTAGAGGAGACCCAGCTACATCAGAGTGCCTCTTCTAAAGTCAGCCCGCTTTACCCAAAGTCCCCCAATTTAAAGATCGGCCTTATCCCCAAAATGTCCTTTGAGTTGGCACCTGAAACATCACAGAATATAGCAAACCTCTTCAAACAATGACTTAAAACCAACCGCGGGGGTAATGGGCCACCCAGGCAATTCTGCCTAACCTCATCTCTTCTACTCCAGTGGGTCTGTCTGAGCTTAGCTTAGCCACTTGTTAGCGGAGAATGTCCTACAGGAAACAAGGAGATCACCAAGGACTCTGAGGGGCCCAGCTCAGAATGAGTGACCAACACTACGCAGTGGAAGCAAGTCAAAGGGAACTGGGAGGCCGGCTGGCAGGCAGAAGGTGGAAAAATGCCTTTCTCTGCCCCTCTCCCCTGGTGCAGAGCTTCAGCGTCATCCTGCTCAAATGGTAGGAGCAGGGAATGGAATGTCATTGCCGTCTTAAAATCCATCTGCCAGAGTGAGGGCAGCATATGGCAGAAACGGCTGGAGAATCTGTCACTCTTGTTTCTTGGGAGTTTTTCAGGCCTGGTGCTGACACCTCTTTAAAGTGTTTTCTGGGTGACTTTAGCAGCCCCGGGAGAGGCGACATAGGGCAAAAGCAGGAAATCAAGCTTGAGCATCGCTACACCTGGCTTTGACTTAGGAACTCCCCCACCACAAGCACCAAAACCTCATATGCTCGTCTGGGGGGGCTGGGGGGCACTTGTTTCGAGCTCCTCACTGGCGTGCCCTTCAACCAGACCTCCCTTTGCGTGCTCCAGCTCATACCATAGGCTGTGGAAGACAGACTGAGCTTCGAGCTTTGGCTCATGTATTCCAAAAGGATAGAAATGGAGTTCTGAGTCATTGAAAGTGACTTGGGAATGAGGGGCGGTTTGGGAATTATGTCAAACTCTTGCCCTTGGCACCCCAAATTTGTGTCACAACAGTTGTTGCTGTACCAAGATACCTCTGTCCCTATGGATACTTGTGTGCAGGTATGGTTTAAAAATTCTCTGCAGCTAACAGATAGCATTTCAAAATTTACTGAATGAAAAGGGGTAGAAGTGGAAATAAGATTTTAAAAATTCATGTTTCTTTATAAAAAATTATTTTAAAAGTTATGTATATATACATACATATGTGTGGATGGATGGATAGATAGATAGATAGATGATAGATGGATAGATAGATAGATAGATAGATAGATAGATAGATAGATAGATAGATAGATGATCTGTATGAGGGGCTACAGCCCCTGGAACTGGAATTACAGGCAGTTTGTGAGCCTCCTGATGTGGATGGTTGGGACTGAGCCCCTGTCCTCTGCAATCAGTAAGTACTCTTATCCCAGAAGCCATCTCTCCATCCCCAAGACTCACACCTCCTGCCTACAGATCAAATAATCAAAAACGAAGGAACCAAAATGGGGAGAATCTAAGTTAAAGCACAACTCCTACCCATATCATACTAGAAATTCGATTTCCAGGTGGGCTGGGTGTTCACTGGGAAGTTCAGACTAAACAATCTAGAAACAATTCCGCCTGGTTATGAGATTTCACCTAAAAAGATGTCATCAACAATCTGAATCTTTTCTCATCTAATAGACACACAAGCCATTATAGAATCCATTTGTATTTCTGGCTTCAGAAATTAAATTGTAAGAATGAAGCAAAGTACACCATAAATTAGGGATTATCGCTTATGGCACTCCACGTGAGCCAGGTGATACCAGGCCGTTTTAATTAAGAATTCCTTCTCGATAACAATATAAACAAATGAATAACAGTGAGTCAACACCGGAACAGTTGTGAGTTGTGGGAGCAGGGGTGACTGAGATAGGAAGCTGTGTTACCCGTTTATTGTGCAGAGTTCACTTAAGCATTTCAAAGTAGGTCTTCAGAGCAACTGCAAAGTCTGGGGCACGGATTTGAAGCTCTTCGGCATACCAAGAGATGCCTGCCAGAGGAGGAAAAGGAAATTCTTATTTTGTTCCTTAGTCAGAGGGCAAGAAAGGCCACTCAGGAATTCAGAGCTTTTAATGTGAAGTTTTTCAAATGTTGACTTTGGAAGGGGATGGGCCGGGCCGTGCTGACTTGGTTGTAGGTGCTTCTTACCCATCGGTCCTACTACTTACAGAACACCCACTCTGTACCAGGGACATATGCCTGGCATTTTATTCTAGATGCCCAGGAGATGGATAATGTCACTACCCACTGGTGAGGAAACACATAGAAATAAAATATCTTGGCTAAGTTTGCATGCTTGGATTACCACAGAGTTGGGGTTGCCTGCCAATAGATCTGAATCTGGCGTCCCCATTCACGATGCCGTTGCCCTGTGTGCCTATCTTTCTGCCTCCCGAGGACTGACTTGGTGTATTATTGATGCCACAAAGTAAAACCAGTGGAATATATTTGGAAGCTCGGGCATGAGATTCATTTTTGCAAAACATAGTAGTTGAGATCGCATGTGTGCGCGTGTGCATGCGTGCATGTACCTGTATGTATACATCTATTTATTCCAGATGGGATCTGGCTATGCTGCTCAGTCTGGCCTCAAATTGTGCAGCTCTAGTGATATTCTTCCTGGCTCACCCTCTTGAGTAGCTGAGACTACAAGCAAACAAGCTCAGTGAGAGATATTTTATGGTTTTCTTTCTGTTTGTTGCTTGTTTGTCTGAAAAATTATTAACTTGTTTAAGTACTTTGAGAAGTAAATTATCTTCTAGCTAAACAATTCTTATTACTTATTACTTATTTTGAGATTATAATGTAATCACATCATTTCTCTCTTTTCTTTCCTCCCTCCACAACTTCCCATATATCCCTCCTTACTCTCTTTCAAATTCAGGACCTATATGTCATTAATTGTTGTTCCATGCATATTCATATATATTCCTAAACACAACCTGCTCAATCTGCTTAATGCTACTTGTATGTGTTTTTAGGGCTGACCAGCTGGGAAGAGCACAGCAATTTGTTATCCAATACCACATGGTCAGTGGGTTTTAGTCAGTAACCAGTGAGTATTTCCCTCCCCAGGGTTTTGTCTTTGAGACAAAAGGTGTGTGTGTGTGTGTGTGTGTGTGTGTGTGTGTGTGTGTGTGTGTGTGTATACAGTCCTTATATAAAGTTTCCATAGATCACATGTGTGTCATAGCTATAGAAAGATGCCCCATAAAGGAAGACTGATGCAGTTGCAGAACTTTCGCTGAGGTAGTGTGGTCAGCCCACCTGTGTTTCCTGCTCTTCTCTATGCTTTATTTATTAAAATTGATTCCACCGAAGTCAATGCATAACTGAACTGTGTATATACACTGACTTTTGCTGAAAATATGGAGAAGGCGTTTTCATAACAGACTCCTGGAGTGTTTGATGTTAAAACATTGGGCACAATCTTGTTTGGTAATCTTGACTGCCAGTCATCTGGTTTCTTTTTTCTCTTCCTTGTTCTTTCCACCCCATCTTAGAGGCTGGAGGGTCATTGTTGGGAACCTTGAGTTGTTAACTTGAAACTTTCTACCTTGATAAAGACTGTTGTTCTTGCCACAAAACTGGAGACACTCCTGTTCTATGGCTGCTCCATTTACTAGAGAGAGGTATTACCAGTGGCCATAAATAAATATGAATAAGTAACCTGTTATAGGGCTGGTCTCAGTGGCCTATGGTTGTAGTCTCAGACTTCTGAAAAGCTAAGTCAATGATCACAGGAAAGGCTGGGACTTTTGCCAGGAACAGTGGTACACACCTGTAACCAGGGACTGTGGTACACACCTGTAACCAGGGACAGTGGCACACACCTGTAAGCAGGGACAGTGGCACACACCTGTAAGCAGGGACGGTGGCACACACCTGTAACCAGGGACAGTGGCACACACCTGTAACCAGGGACAGTGGCACACGCCTGTAACCAGTGACGGCCACTGTTCCCACTGTTCCCAGCGCTTCCTGTCTCCTCCTGTGTGTGTGTGTGAGTGTGTGTGTGAGTGTGAGAGAGAGTGTGTGTGAGTGTGAGAGAGAGTGTGTGTGAGTGTGTGTGTGTGTGTCTGAGAGAGAGAGAGAGAGAGAGAGAGAGAGAGAGAGAGAGAGAGAGAGAGAGAGAGAGAGAGAGTGTTCCACCAGGAGCAGTAACTTTCTTCCTATTATTTGTGCTCAGAGCTGGGAGGGGGAGGGGATGAAAAGTGAAGAGTCAAAACCTCCCTGAGCCAGGCTGTGCCCAATCCTCTGCTTCTCGGCATGGGGACACGCTCACAGAAATAGGAGCCTCACCAGTCACTGCCACTCCACTTGGAGACAAACTCCCAGAATACACACTGACGTCACTCTTTGTTTCTCATTAAAGCCACCAAGTAATAATAAGCTCATTAAGGAGTAGGTTGTCATTCCCCACCTTGCTATTTTTAGTAACTGGTCAGAGGCAAGAGTGATATTTTTGTGTCCTTCACCAGGTCAAAATATTTATATCAACTCCTAATCTCCCCTGATCTTTACCTTCTTAATAAATAGTCATTTTGAGGCTGGAGAGATGGCTCCATGCTTGAGAGCACATATTGTTCCTGCACAGAACCCAAGTTTGAGTTCCAGGACCCACAACTGCCTGTAACTCCAGCTCCAGGGAATCTGACACCTCTCTCTCCCTCTGTGACCTCATATAACACACACACACACACACACACACACACACACACACACACACACACCATAGAGGCATGCACACATGCATATAAATAAATATTTTTTAAAATACCAGGCTTCTCATCTTCCAGGGAAATCTTCATTTGCATGTACAGTGAGGTTCCGTCCTGACACTGTTACCTCCAGCACCATCTTGTACATGCTTTCATTGTCCGTGTGGACTATACTTTACAACATGACCTAGAATAGTGCAGGGTGCAACAACATTGATCCAATCATACAGACCAAGCCAACCACGAAAAAAAACAAAACAAAGCAAAAAAAAAAAAAAAAAAAAAAAGGATTTGTTATTGAATTAGCCATCTTTCGTTTATTGTAAGAAAATACCTGAAGTAATCACCTAATGAAGAGAAAATGTCACAAAGTTGAGTTTAAGGCCAGAGCTATAGGAAGTCATGAAAGGAAAGAAACAACAAAGCAAAATTCCTCATGTGATGGCCAGGATAGGAAAGAACAAGGGGTGGTCCCATTGGCTCCTTTGAGGAGATAACCCTAGTTATTAAACTAAAAACCCTTCAGCTGAGCCCCGATCTCAAGGCTTCAACCTCCAACATATGGGCCGTTGGGAACTTCGGGGCCAAGCTATAGCAGTTTTCCTAAAGTAATCTGGTCAATCAGGTATCCTACCACATGCTAGATATTTTCAGAGAAGTGTCTATAAGGGAATACTACATCACAATAGCAGAAGAAATTCCATGCCAGCTCCCCCCCCCCGCAAAAAAGCCAAACTAGTAATTCCCTTTTATATGTAAGCAATTGATGTAGGATGCCCTTCTATATGCTGTGGATATTTTTTATTACCATTAATTAACAAAGAAGCTGATTTGGCAATAGCCAGGCAGAATAGAGCCAGGGAAAATAAGGCAGAGTCTGGGAGATGCTATGTAACTGCCAGAGGAGTAAGATGCCTGAGCATTACTGGTAAGCCATGCCCACAGAGGAATAAGTAGATTAATAAAGGTGGGTTAGTTTAAATGTGAAAGCCAGTTAGTAATAGGCCTGAGCCATTGGCCAAATCAGCTTCTTTACTAACCAATGGTAATAAAACATATTCACAGCATACAGAAAGACATCCCACATCAGACAATAACTAATATCATTAGAGATAGCTGATAACATAGTACTGTAAAATCTAAACAAAAAGAAAACTTGACTCCAGGGAAAGCAAATAATTCAGGAACTTGAAAAGTAACAATAACAAGTAAATACTTAACATGCAAACTACAACCAATCATAACAACAACTAGCTTTACCGAACATGGACTCTGGTCCAAGTCCTGGCTTAAGGATATATATATATATATATATATATATATATATATATATATATATATGTTAATCAAAACAAAAATCTAATGATTATCCTCATATTATAGATGGAGAAATGAGCCCCAGAGAGGCTAAATAGAATATCCAAAGTCCCGGGGCTCAGAAGATTGTTCAGTTCTTACTGCAGCTTTATCTAGCACTAGAGCCCTTTTTAAAAATCTCTAGTCCATCATGCCTTAATTTTGGGTATGTATATGTGTGTATACACGTGTGTGTGTGTGTGTGTGTGTGTGTGTGTGTGTGTGTGTGTGTGTGTAGTGTGTATGTTTGTGTGTATGTGCATGTGCTAAAGGTCGATGTCAGATGTTGTGTTGTTCCTCCAGTCCTGTCCATCTTGGTTTTGGTTTTGTCTTCCAGTGGCCTGGAGCTTGACAATTTGGCTAGGCCCCAAGCCTCAGGGATCCACATGTCTCCATCCATGCTTGGCTTTTCCATATGGGGTCTGGAGATAAAACTCAATTCCTCATGCTTGCTCAGCAAGTACTTTACCAATGGAGCCATCTCTCCAGGCCCCAGATTCTTTTTGAGTTCAGGGCATTTCCATGTCCACATTAACATTTATCCTTGGGGATCTACTGAAGTCTCCAGTTGTCTTGTAATAAGAGCACCCATGGACCATGCTGACTTGCCTAGCCTGGAAAGAGTGAGAGCTTGAACATGTTTCTCAACACTATGTCTATTTAGGCTAGTTGTATTACAAAGCTAAAATCAGGCCCAGGAAATTAAGACATCTAGGAATTTTGTTCTGTAATAGTGTGTCAGCACTAAAACGGACCATATCCAGACCCATCGGGAACAATCTCTACCTTCAACAGATATGTCTAAGGCAACTTCCTTCAGACATGAAAATGCTGGCTATGTTGTCAAGCATGTAATCCAACACACTAAAACTTGGAGGAAGGTTTGTGTAACTAATTTTCATGGCAAAGTGACCTAGACAAACTGGTTGTCTAGACAGCTGCAGACCGGCTAAGTGAGGCTGAGGTGTGATCACTCAACTGAAGTAATTCAGTGGAATTTTGTAGATATGACTTACAATTACTTTGAAATGTCTACCACAAAGACTTACTCTATTTTCATGATATGAAAAACTAACATAATTATCCAGTTATTTCAGCTCATTTACATTTTTCCTGACATCTGGCCACAAGAGAATCTTGAGAGAAATGTTTAAGAAATGGAGGCAAAGGTGTATTTGCATACATGAGTATGTTGGGAAGGGAGGGTCTGTGCTTGTGAGGACATGGGACTCATTAGCTGCACTCTCTTAATTCACTCTGGAAGAACAATCCCTCCACTGAAGTGCTTTGTATCAGTCCAGGCCCCCAGAATGAACATGCCCTTCCTACTTGGTACTTCTATCGAATAACATGTGTTAGATCTTCCTTCCTACACCAGGAAAATAGCAACTCCATGGCTCTCTAAGACAATTTCAAAGAAAGGGCTGAAAATAGGGATAATTATCTGAAGAATTATCATAAAATATGACAGGAAGTGAAGAGTGGAGCCTGTCTGGAAGGTGAATACTAAGAGCAGGGGCTAGTGGAGCATCTTCAAGAATCGGCTCTCATCGTAGGTAACTGAGGCTGAGGCAGAGGATCACAGATTTCAGGCCAGCTGAGGCTACCAGGGGAGGTTGAGGTTGTGGGTGAAACTCTGCCACAAACAAACACACAAATAAAAACATATGTTCTAAACAGAAAATCAAGCTAATACACTGTCCAATCAATGTCTTCAAGAAAAAATTTGAAACCTTAAACTATTAACAACAACAACAAAAAGCCAAGTGGGTGTGGTACCTCAGGAGGCAGAGGCTGGAGAATCTCTGTGAGTTCTAGGCCAGGCAAGTCTACAGAGCAAGTTCCAGGACTGCCAATGCTACACAGAGAAACCTTGTCTTGAAACAAATAAACAAAAAACCAAACAAACAAACAAAATAAAACAAAACAAAACAAAACAAAAAAAAGGAAGAGTTGAAGGAGAAAGAAAAGAAACATTTCCTTAGGGAAACACATTTTACTTTTTTTTTTTTGTTTTGTTTCTTTGTTTCTTTTTCTTTTTTTCTTTCTTTCTTTTTTTTTTTTTTTTCTGGACAGTCTTACTATGGACCTCTGATCATTCTACTTCTGCCTTCCAAGAGCTGGGATTAAAGGAGTGTGCTACTACACCAGGCTTCTAACTGGTTTATTATCTTTTATTTCTTTGATCTCTATGTCTACAAACTATTTTTAAATCTGATGAATAGAAGTGTGTTAAGACAGGGAAATTCTAAAATACAGAAAAGTTTCCCTCCAAATTGTAGCTTCAATATTTGATTGTATTCAAAACCAGCTGTGCAATATTTTGACATTTACTGAAAAAAAAGGGGGGGTCATTTGCTTTGAAACAAATCTTAGAGAAATCTAATTTTTAAATTCTCCATAAAAGCAATATGTGCATTTGTCTTTACTATATTACAGTAAACGAATACACTTCCGTTGCTTTTATAAAACTTATAAACCACTTTTATTTATTTATTTTTTCTTTTTCTGAGAGATGGCTCAGCAGTTAAGAGAACATACTGTTCTTGCAGAGGACCAGCGTTCAGTTCCCAGTGTCAGCATCAGGTGGCTCACAAGTCCCTGTTGTCAAGTTCCAGGGGACCCAAACCTGTCTTCTGGCCTCCACAGGCACCTGCACCCAGGGGCAGACACCCACGCATATACATAATTAAAATAAGTCTTACAGTTACATGTAAACATTATGGCAGTGCCTTGAGATGGCTGGCACAACTATTTAGGAAAGCAACTCACATTAGGAAACTACATTTTAGATGGAAAAACAAAACAAAACAAAATCCTTCCAAGGAGTAAAATGGAAGGTCACCACGGGATCATATTGTGAGGACACCACAGGAAAAACAAAAGAAAGAAATAAAGAAATTGAGAGAAAAGCCAAAGATGTTTCCTGGAAACATCAGAGAACACAAAGACTAATTGGATGTATAATGATTTAAAACTGCCACATGTGGCCAGAAGTGGCAGGTGGGGTCTCACTGAAAATGCAAACTAGCATGGTAGGACACCAATAAAGAGGGTTATGTGTGACAAAAAGACAAGTGAAGGCCTAATAAATCTCACATATCGATCTAAAGTTAGCTTCCTGGAGCCTATTATAAAAAACAGAGTCACCTCAGAGTCTCTAGGGGTCAGTGGACATACTTAAAAAAATACATAAATACATAGCATGCCCACCTTTTTTCATATAAATATACAGAATATTAAATGGATTTTATAAAATATATAATGCACATATACCTTATATATTATTTGCTTGATTACAAAAATATATCTACAATCTACTTCAGGTTAGGACATCGATATTATGCACAGAAAGAAACAAATATTATGACTATAAATTAAAGATCTGAATGTAAAACATTTCTTAAATCAATGGAAGACCATCCACTGAGGGGGAAAAAAAAGACTTAATTTCCTTTTACAAATAGCTGTGGATTAGAGTACAACAATGGCTAACTCTGTTATTGCTGTGTATTTAAAGCCAAGATGATGACTGTATTGAAAAAGAGGGACAAGAAAATCAATAGATTATAGCTTCAATGGAGCTCACAACAGTGCTGATTACAGAACACAAATGGATTGCATAATAGTAAAATAACTATAAACTGGGTATGGATTTAAGCCTACGTTAAGGCCATTCTTAACTGCATTGTGTCTTTAGAAAACATGCATTGAAATTACAACAGCAAATTAAATCTATTCGACTGCAAAATTTAATACATAAGAAATTGCGTTTTTCTTAATGATCTGGAAGAGGGAGTAAATAGCATGTTAATGAAACTTGCAGATGTTACTAAATTAGAAGGTGTTACAAATAACAGTGTGAGCAGGGTCTTAATACAAATGGATCTTATCAAGTTGGAGAAGAGCCTATGATGACCAGAAAAGAGCAATTAGAACCTACCAAAATATTAGTTGTGCACATTTCAACATGAGGAATAATACATAAGAAGTATAGAGAAAATTAATTTGATATTTGACCAGAATATTTGCTCTTGAAAGCTGGTATGGTATCTGTACATGGGCAGGAACCTAGCCCAGCTTGTGAGGAGCAAGCATTCCTCATGGCCTGCTCGGCCGGCCTGCATTACTTACATCTTTCCTTTTTGAAAGCAAGTGAAATGGACAAAACAAAACAAAACAAAAACACAGAGATCAGGCTTATTGGTAAAACATAATCGATTGCAGATGAAAGAGAAAGGGATTGTTATTGGTGATAGGTAATGATGAACTAACGTGCTTCCATCTTAGGCTTAAAAATAATTTCTAGTAAAGACAAACCAGGTTCAATTCTGTTTGTGATTAAACCTCTGTTTCTGAAGGTAAGGACTGGGTTATGCCTGACTTGTAAGCTTAACTGCAAATGGTTCTGTACTGCCTGTTCCAGAAAACAGCAACCATGTCTTTGTTTCAAAAAAAAAAAAAAAAAAAAAAAACCATCTTGCAAACCTACCTTTGTTTCAAAAGGTTGTTATGACTACCCTGTTATGAACACCTTGCAATCGTGTTTTTGTAACTTGTTTTGCTTATGTTCTGCTCCCATAACCCACCCAATTGGAAACCCCCTATCCCTGAGTTCTAGAAATCTTGATTTCCTCATGGCCAATACTGATTGATCTCTTGAACCCCACCTTAGGGGAAGGCAGCCTGTGTACAAAAATTAAAAAAAGCTTGCTTTAATTGATTACTTCCTTTAATTAGTTTGGACATGATGATTTGGGTCAGTGGTCTTTCTGCTTACATCTTTGGGATTAACCATTGGTATCTTCTAATGGTGTATATAATGAAAAAAGGCCATGAGGTTGGGAATGGTTGGCTCACATCTGTAATCTCAGCACCTAAGAGCTTGATGCCAGAACTGTAGGTGGTCAGGTGTTAACCTTGGCTACATAGTGAGTTTCAGGCCAACTTGACCTAAAGAGCAAGACTCTTTCTCAAAAAGAAAAGAAAGAAAAAAAAAAAAAAAGAAGTGTATGAACAATTTATAGAGAACTGAAAAGTTAATGTAAGGTTATTGATATCACTTGATGTATGCATAATTATTAAATGGAATTTACTGTTTCCTTATGGAACAGAATTACTGATTTTTCAGATATCACAGAAGATGGTTCTCCCCACCCTGATGGAAAACATGACTCAATATTCAAGAAACTGGTAACAAAAAAATTAATGTTATTTGGAATTATATCATTTGACTTCTTACAATATCTAGAAATATGAATCTGAGAATGTTTATCCATGATAACAAGGTTTTTTTTTTTCCTGGAAGATACAGAGGGTGTAAATCAATAATAGATCTTACCACCTTACCTATGACTAAAATATAGTGTGTTAGCTCATCTGAGGCCAAGATGCAGACATTTGGGGACAAAAACCTCAACTCTTCATCTCTGTTGCATCTGTTGGCACAGAAGCCTGAAACTTGACTAATTTCACTACACTTTGGGTATAGGTAACTTTATTCTGCATGCTGCCCTCTAGATTTCAATAACATTCTTTGTAAATAGAGTTTTCTACCACCACACCTGCGATGGAGGCAGAGTACGTTTTGTTGCCTGGTGCAATGATGAGGGTGAGAACTGACATGGAAAGATGCCAAGTGTGAAGCTGCTGGGAGCGAGACAGTGGTGGAGGAATCGAAGGAAACTCAGTAGTCGTGAGTAGGGCATGAGTAGACTTGTGCCGTGCCCCTCCCATCCCCAGAGGTATATTGAGTGTTTCATTTTCTTGACTACTTCGATAGTATTGTAGGTTCACATATAGGAAGATGGTCTTGTTTTGTTTTGAGACAGGATTTCACTGTGTAGCCCTGGCTATCCTGGAACTCACTCTGTACACCAGACTGCCCTCAAACTCACAGAGATCCACCTGCCTCTGCTTCCTGAATGCTGGGATTAAAGGTGTGCACCACCACCACCCAGCCTGAAGGTGCTTTCTACAGACGTTTTGGAGTCTGTTCCTGAACTATTATAATGAGAAACTGTCACATTCACATTGTGAGACATCCTATCTGAATGGATGGATGTCCAGTCCCTTTGCAGCTTTGCAGTTATGCTACTTAGTTGGGAAACTTTAATAATCACACACACACACACACACACACACACACACACACACACACACACACACACACACACACAAAGCTTAAATAAAGTCTTTCAGAAAAATTTGAAGGCAGGGAATATATTTTTTTTCCTGTTTATACACCAAAGCCTTCAGGTGTACCCACAATAAACCACTTAATCTGTAGCAATGGCTGCATCATTGGGAAAGAGTTGTGCAATTGACAGATGCTGCGGAAGCAGTGGTTCTCCACCTTCCCAGTGCTGCAACCCTTTAATACAGCTCCTCATGCTGTGGTGACCCCAACCATAAAATCATTTTCATTGCTACTTCGTAACTGCAATTTTGCTACTGTTGTGAATTGTAATGAAAATATCTGTGTCTTCAGATGGTCTTAGGGGACCTCTGTGAAAGGGTCGTTAGACCTCCAAAGAGGTCACAACTCACAAGTTGAGAACCACTGTTTGAAACTTGTCACTTTATCAGACATTTCTAAAAGCACATTTCCCCTAATGTTCAGTGTAAATAGAAAGGAAATGAAAAGAATAGAAATAGAAAGGAAATACAAGCTCAGGCCGATTGCAGTTTTCAGGCAACTCAGCTTGACTCATGAGCTCTGTGATACTGAGCAAATTGTGTAGCATCACTTGAGCCTTCAGCTCCTCTTTCATGGATTAAGTACATTTAACAATCCGTGTATTTGCAAAACTTCTAGTAATTTGCTTACCAGAATTAATGGTCATTCATTGTTCATTTCCATCCATCTCTAGTCTCCAATCGCTAAAGATGGAACTAATTGAATCATAAACCCAATTGTAATTCATTTTCTTTTCCTCATTAAATATTTCAGTGCTTTCAAATACTCCCTCGTGTCAGTTAGGGTGGGTCCAGGACTCAGACACAATAGTGATATCCATGGATCTTGCTTTTAAGGTTCATGAAGAGCAGGAAAATGCAGGCACGTAAACTGTTAATTGACTATTTTCTGGAGAAAAACCCTAGTGTAAAGTATTATGAGAACTCACAGGGAAGGGGATTTTTACTAATCTGCAGAAGAGTAGGAAAGGCCTTGGGGAAGCTTTGGATGGTGCTTAAGACTGGGGAAGGGGAACAGCACAGTTCACAGGTCAGAAGCACATGGTTCAGCCTGATGCATCTATGAAGCTCATGAAGACGGCAGATAACTTGGGGGGGGGGAGGGAGGGGACAGGGAGGGGGCAGGGAAATTTGGGTTAGATGACTGAAGGTTTTCAACGTGCCATGAGGAACTTGTGCCTGATGTAATGAGGTGTCCATAAAAGTTTCCAAAGGGTTTTGAGGTGTTTGGTTTTGAGACAAAGTCTTATTGTGTACCACAGCTGGTATCAAACTCATGATCCCCGGGATTAGCCTGTGCCACCATGCCCAGCATACTGGGTTTTGAAATAATTATCTTTCAAAATTATTTTTATTACTTTTAATTATATGTATGTGTCTGTGCACATGAGTGCAGATGCCCACAGAGGACAGGGGTCTCAAACACCTCTGCAGCTGGAGTTGTAGATAGCTGTGAGCTGCCTGACGTGGGTGCTAGGAAGTGAACTCAGGTCTTCTGGAAGAGAAGTACATGTACTTAACCACTGAGCCATCTCTCCAGATCCTGCAGTGATTCTTCTATCAAACATGTTGGCTGTTCCTTCTAAACTCAAGCTGCTTCACCATTAAACGCGTATATCACCTAGGTCTTTATTCCAGCTGCTACAAGGCTGAATGGGCAGATAAGTGAGAGGAGTCCAGCAGCAGCACACTTAGTGATCCCCCTCTGTCAGATCGGTGTTTCAGTGCTTCTGGCTTAACTGCCCACTCTTAGAGAGACTCATTATGCTGTGTTGTCACCAGCTAAACTGTTTAATGATGGGTGATATCATTCTGTAAATATGTTTCTCTTATTGGTTAATGAATAAAGCCCTGTTGGCCAATAGGAAAGCAAGATAGGTAGGACCAGGAGACAAGGAGGTTTTGGGAAGAGGTAGAGAGAGATTCAAAATGTAGGACCAAGAGAGAAGAACTCCGGACCCTCTCTTCTGTAAGATAAGACCACGTGGAAATACTTAGATTAATAGAAATGGGTTAATATTTAAGACAGAGAGCTAGCCAATAAGAAACGCTAGTAATAGGCCAACAGCTGTATATCTAATACAGTGTCTCTCTGTGTTATTTGGGGCTGATGCGGCTTGGCTCTGGGACCAGGAAAGTGGAAAAACTGCTCGTAACAAAATGGCGCCCAATGGAGATGAGAACTTTCACTTAAAACTTGACAAAAACTTAAAAAGGGGTTTTAAAAACAAACAAACAAACAAACAAACAAAAACAGAGACAAGCAAGGCTTCTTGGTAGCATCATTTTTCTCAGTTGGACTTTTTTTTCCTAGAGACAAGCAGAAATTTGCACAGCTCCTTTAAGGGTGGTTTCCTGACTCAGCAGAGCAGCAAAAAACTACACACCTTTTAAAAAGTGCTTCTAACAATTCAATGGTGTGTATGAGCAGCTGGAGAGAGTAGCTGGGTATGGTGGCACACACCTTTAATTCCAGCACTTGGGAGGCAAGCAGATCTCTGTGATTTCAAAGTAAACCTGGTGTATAGAATGAATACCAGGACAGCCAAAGTTACACGGAGAAACCCTATCTCAAAAAAAAAAAAAAAAAATAGAAGAAATAGAGTAATAAAAAAGCCACCTAAAGATGGAAAACACAGAGAGACTTTGGATACTGTATGGTATTGTGTTGTCTTTGTATTGTTTGACTGCTAAGGAAATAGTAACAATTGTTAAAAGAAATGTTGCTAGATTATTCCAATTTATATATTTAAAAATATTTTGACTTCAAAATTTAAGTCTAAGGACAGGTTACTGGGGAAAAGGATTTCTATTTTTGTTTCCACAGAAAATAAAAAGCTGTGGATTCCTTCCAGACTAACATTGTTTGATCAAGCAAGACCTCCTGAAACCGTATCTCAGGTGATCCAACATTCAAAACAGTTGGGACAAGATAGCTTTGCAGACCACTATAGCCAGGATTTCTGTGTCTTCTTAGGATCTCCAAGACAGCGCCTCCTACTGCAGGAAGAGTTTGGAAAGAATGATGCCAAAATTCCCAAATATTGTTTATAAATGTTTGTTTTCATTTATATGGGTTGGTTATAAATAATTAATAATCACAACCAATCTCTTCTGAAGGTAAAAAGGGGATTATGGCATAGAAATGTATACTTTGTTTTGAAATGGATTTTCATTTATTGGTACAAATTTAAGGTCAATTTTGTGATATGTATACTTTTCCTCTTGTTTATGTATGGTGTATATATAGCTCATTTAGAAATGTAATATATAATTTAATAAAGATTATAGATAGTTATCTATAATAGTCAAAGCTTATAATGTTAGTTAGGTTTTCTAGATATATAGAGATATATTTCAATTAGATAGGCATTGTTCAAAACTTTCAAATACCTACAGAATATGGCATTTAAAATGGTTTAGAGTTTTTTCTTAACAATGAGACATAACTGCTCCTGGCAACACCACCTGAGTCAGAAAGGAAGATGGACATTGAATAAACTCGTTATGGAATTTGTTTTCAATATGGCAACACTAGCCATTTGGGCAAGATACTGCTCTTATCTGGACTGTTTGACTTTATGCTGTATAAACTGGACATGCAGGACCCACAGGAAAGTGACTGCTGATACAAGATGGATATTGCTACAGGATTTCTGCTTCATGGAAGAGTCTACTAGGCAGTCTACAGGACACAAAGAAAAATGACTGACAAACTGCCAATACAGGTGGACAGTTTAACGTTTCCTGCTTTGCTGAGGAGTCTGCTAGACACACTATGGCCTATAGGCTGAAGATGGAACATTACAGAAGAACTTCAGGTGACTGATTAGATAGCAAGATGTTTCTGTCATTTCTAGAGTTTATGTTATCATTCTGTGGTCTTTAATGGAATTGAAGACAGATAGTTATGATTATAGTCTTCCTTAGGATTAAAGATAAATTACATATAGGACTTTAGACTCACAAAGATAGGATAGATGATGGAATATTTTCTTTAAATCTTACTGAATGTTAATGGACTAAATATTGTTAACTGTGGTTCTTATTTGATAATTGTTTTGTTATATATTTTACTATATTAAGGTTAAAATCCTTCTTTTTATTTTAGACAGAAAAGAGAAGATGATGGGAGATGTCATTTGGTAAGTATGTTTCTCTAATTGGTTAATGAATAAAGCCCTGTTGGCCAATAGGAAAGCAAGATAGGTGGGACTAGGAGACAAGAAGGTTTTGGGAAGAGGTAGAGAGATATTAAAAATGTAGGACCAAGTGAGAAGAACTCCAGACCCTCTCTTCGGTAAGATAAGACCACGTGGAAATACTTAGATTAATAGAATTGGGTTAATATTTAAGACAGACTAGCTAATAAGAAATGCTAGTAACAGGCCAACAGCTGTATATCTAATACAGTGTCTCTGTGTGTTATTCGGGGCTGATGTGGCCATGGGACCAGGCTAGCAGGAAAACATGGCTATGACAGTCTAATTTATAAAATCATGCTGAGAACTCTGTCAAAGGTCCTACTGAAATAGAGCTACACCACCTTCCCTGGCCCCAGCAAAGAAAACGTAGGCACTTCCTGGTTTCAATGAGTGTGCACTGATAGTCACAATATGGTATACCATTTAGTATACCATTAATGCTAGGATTCCAGCAAGGCATATCTTTTATGAGGAGATTATCAGTTTCTTACCTTAAGGTTAGGTGGAGGGGGGCCTGAAGATGGCAGGGCTTGATGCTGGAGGGCTGTGACAGACTCAGTTTTAGAAACTCAGTCTAGGATTTGAAGGGCTAGTGTGACAAACACAGCAAAGAGTCATCCTGAGTAAGACTAAAGAGTCCAGGAAGTAAGGGGGGGGCTCTGCTATCACGTGACCACTTGGTAGTCTAGTCCCCCAAAGGGGGCAGCTGCTTAAGCACAATGATGGCATAACATTCCTCATGTTCTAATGTCTAATAAAGTACTTTCTGCCCCTACTCACGGCAGCTAAGGCACTGTCCTGAGTCAGAGTGTGAGCAACTAAGTCCCTCCAGCTTAGGGAGCTAAGAATATTTTTACTGTGTTGTCCACGAGTGTAGAGTTCTCCAGAGGGTGCATGTGTGTGGTGAAATATATTAAATGCAGAGGCAGAATGAGACTCTGTGTCTTCTACTTAAGCCAGGCATGAAGGGGATTTTTCAAAACAGGGGTAGGGTGGGGTGCATGTTTTTGTGATTTTTGAAGAAGTTTGGACAATGGTTACTTTTCATTTTGCTTTGGGTTTTCTTTCAATGATTTACTTATTTTATGTACATGGTTGTTTTATCTGTGTGTATGTCTGTGTGAGGGTGTTGCATCTCCTTGAGGTAGAACTACAGGCAGTTGTGAGCTGCCATGTGGGTGCTGGGAATTGAACCCAGGTCCTCTGGAAGAAGAGCCAGTGCTCTTAACTGCTGAGCTATCTCTCCAGCCCTTGTGGTTTTTGAGACAAGGTCTCACTCTGTAGCCTAGGTTGTGAACTTCACAACTTGCCTTAGCCTCTCAGATGCTGGGGTTACTGTTGTGAGCCGCTATATCTGGCTGCTTTTCATCAGAATCTGTTATACGGGGCTGAGAGATGGCATAGCAGATAAAGGGATTTGCTGCCTAGCCATGGTGGAAGCTAGAAGCATCTCCCGGTGAGTTGTCTTCTGCAAACTGTGATGTGGACTTTATTTCCCATTTTAAGGCAAAGACTATACTAACCTCCTAGGATGCTTGGTTGCAAGCCTTAATTTCCTAGGAACTCACAGATGTATAGCTGAAGCACTGGCCTTTGGAGACAAGTTGGGTAATTCTTAGATGTGATATTGTGATCCAGACATCAAAGTTTCTCAGTGTGGGATGAAGGACTAAGATGGCTAGAGAAAATGCCCCAGAATAGCCTGCCCTGCAGTTGTTATCACTTCCAGGGGAGGAGGGGACAAAGAGAAGGCCTCCTTCCTTTTAAGTCACCTGCTTGCTCTTCCTTTCCTAGCTACTGGCCCTTCCAGGATTTCTATTAAAGGAGAGTTTAGGGAAAACAATCTCATTGAACAAGTGGTGAGGTAACACTTGTTAAGGTGTATTTAATACACACACACACACACACACTTAGAATGCATGTTTATTTTTGAGGGTGTTCATGGTTATCAAAGGGTGCTAAAGACTTCCAAACCTACCACAGCTGAGAGTACATCTATTTTTAGTGTGGGAAGCCTTTGAAGGGAAGGGATAACAAGGTTTGATAGTTTTGACCAGGACTTTTTTGCTAAAGCTCTTTACATTTGTAAATCTATATTCTGCCCAATGAAGATTAACCAATAATAATAATAATAATAATAATAATAATAATAATAATAATCAACTTGCAAGAAGATTTGTTTTAAGTTTGAAAATGCTGAGCAAGTGACAGGAGTCAGTACAGTGGTAGAGTATATTATCTCTGGGATCTAAAGAGATCAATTTGGACACAAGTAAACAGGCAGGTAGATAAAAGAAAAATCAAAGCTTGACTTGGAGAGATGGTTCAGTGGGTAAGAGTTCTTACTACTCTTGCAATGAACCCTGATTCAACTTCCAGCACTCATGTGGTGGCTCACAACCATCTATAACTCTAATTCCAATGAACCTGACACCTTCCTCTGACCTCTGTAGACTCCCAGGCACACATGGTGCACATACATATATGCAGGTGTAATGCTCATACACATAAAAGTAAATCTTAAAAAGACATTGAGGCAAGAAGTTTATTACAGAATCATTGTGCTTTTAGTACAGTCACAGTCCTGCTCCATAGGATATGAGGTATGGCCTCGAGGAACTTGCAACATAAACAGGAAAACAGGGGGATGTCCGAGATGCACCTTCAAGTATGGTTTCGAAACTATTTTGTAGAGTTGATTGTTCCTGTTGGTTACTCTCTGAGCCTAATTATAGGAGAAAAAAATAGAATGAAGGAAAAATGGATGAGGAGGAGAAATAATTAGATTAAAACACAGAGGTTTTTAAGCTACATGCTCCCAGTAATGCATGGCTGGCTAGCTGGCCAGTTGGAGCCTAACACCTTAGTTTGGTGAGGAAGAAACATGTATGTCCAGCCAAGTGTCCCACCTGATAACCCGGAGGACCCACAGTAATGATGCCAGGCTCTCTGACTCCCAGGAACCTTTAATAAAGCTGAGGTATGGTGACTGCTCACCTTCTTCTCATAGTGTGCTGAACAGCCCATCACCTTTTTTTTTTTTTTTTTTTTTTTTTGAGTAGACAGGAGACTTCTACAATTATTTGATCACCTACAACAGATTTGTGTGTGTGTGTGTGTGTGTGTGTGTGTGTGTGTGTGTGACAGTTTTCTTCAGTCTTCTCGGTTAGCAAGATGTAATTTATTAATCTAAAATCCTCAGCCCTGGTAATAATAGACCATTATTAATTTATATTTACCCACCCTTCCACACTCATATGCTAAACAGGTACGGGCAGTTTTTGGCCTCTCTTCTGATTTCCGTTTCTTGTTTCATCTCTACCTGTTTTTCCTCTCATGACTTCAAAACTCAGCAGGGAGCCAGTTTCCTCTCCCCAGATTTCTATTTCTGTCAATGACACACCATTCTTCCAGTCACCCAGGTCTCAAATCCTGGCATCATCGCTTTCTTCTTTCCCAATCGAATGGGTCACCAATTTCTGTGGCCTCTTTCTGAAACACGTCTCTCAAATCCAATTTCCTTTTTTAAAAAAGATTCTGTGTTGCACCCTCTATCTCAGGTCCTTGGGGTCCTATCCGTAAGCAGGAAGTGACAGTATCTATCATTTATCCTGTTTCCATCCCTAGGCAACTCTCCATATCACCTCTAAGATGGGGAGGAAAGAATGTGGCTTAAAATCTTAAGGTTTCTAAGCCACGTGCTCCAATATAAAGCAATGCACTAAAACACAAACACCCATTTTACGTCGTTTCAACTTTCCACAATTCTCCAGGTGTGTGAATGACTAAATTCTAATTCAGAAAACATCTCCCCTACTTTTGCAACCCCTTCTCTCTTTCCCCTCCGGTCCCAGTTTTTTTTCTTCCTAAGGTCAGGTGCCACCTTTTATTTTCTTCCACACTTGCAATGGACTCTTATCACCTCAATGTGAAATCGCAGGCCCTGACTCCTCCTCAAAATTTCCAAAGTACCTGTTGAGTCCCAACTGAGGCACCTGCAACCCTGACTCCACAGAGACCGACGACCCTGCAGTCCCCTTCCCAGGCAGAGCATCACGTCCCGCGAGGGCATGCAGCACCTGCGGTCCGTGTGACCCCGAGCCCGGGCCTTCCCACTGGCTGCCCCGGGCGTGCCGGGAGGCAGGGCAGCCGGTGGTTCCGCGCCCGGAGGTAGGTGGTGCTGTTGCCGCGACGTCTTCCTCATTGGCGCCGCGCGGAGAGGCGGAATGTTCAACTCCTGACTCCGGCGGAAGCGTGGGAGCAGCGCGGGCCGCCGTCCCCGACCCCCGCCGCCGCTCGCACCCGGCCCGGGAACCAGGTAGGGGACTGTGCGGGGGACCGGGGAGGAGGGGGCAGCACCACCCTGGAGGATCGGCGGGGCCCGGGCCTGCGGTGATCGGAGCAGCGCGGGTGCGGGAGGCCGGGGCGCGGCGGGCCGCTGTCCTCGGCCCGCGCCCGGTGCCCTGGAGCCCCGCGGCCCCCTGCCGCTGGGCCGAGTACAGCTCGG
Source organism: Cricetiscus sungorus (assembly GCA_030556225.1). Taxonomy (NCBI): domain Eukaryota; kingdom Metazoa; phylum Chordata; class Mammalia; order Rodentia; family Cricetidae; genus Cricetiscus; species Cricetiscus sungorus. The sequence goes on from JANBXA010000372.1 coordinate 13,338,812, forward strand.
GCAAGTCCGGGACAGTCCCGTGGGGCACTCGGTGCCCGGAAGAGCCCGGCCCGGCACAGTCCGCGGCGGCCTCGGGAAGCCTGCGGCGCCGGCTGCCCTTCCCGGGCACCTTTGCCACCCGTGGGAGCACACGCGGGTGTAGTGGGCGCGGGGACCCTCACCCGGCTTGGCGGTGAGTGCTCCCCTGGCCGCAGCCACGCCTCGCCCCGTGCGTGACAGCTTTCTGAAAAACTTTGATTCTGAACTGCCCAGATGACATGGAACTGTCTGGAAAAACAATAGCACGTCATTGTTGGGTTGCTCAAAATGTATGTTTCTTGTGCGCCTGGAGATCCTGCATAAGCACTGTTTATGGAGAGCATAATTACTATTTTTGTTAGTTTCGTTAATAATGAAAGCACACCATTTGGTGGCCCGTTCCAGCGATTTCACAATAAGCAGCCTTCATTAATAATGCGTATGAGAAGCGTCTTCCAGAATGGATTGAGGCTATCTGAGTTCAGGCTGTTGTTAAAAGTGTCTTCCTGTTTTACCCCTGAAGTGCTTTCTTGACCGTAGATGAAACCAACTGCCGGGAATTAGTGGATTCAAACCCTACCAAAATATTTAACGATAAAAATAAACAAACGATTCAGGACCAGAGTGCTTTGTCGTAGGCCTGTCTCTAGAGTGAAATTTCATTCCTTTCTTGATTTAAAAAAAAAAATGATGTCTGCGTTTTAATTATGGTTTTGGTCGTTTGTAGAGTCTTTGTTTTAGATCCCTGCTACAATAGTGAGAGATTTGGGAGACTGTAAATGAACACGAATTTAGCTTGTTTGGAAAAAGAATTAAGATAGAGGGAAAATGGCCCTTTGGAGCACTGTGTACTGTTTATTTTAATCTTTTACAATATAATTTCTGCAAGTACTTTTGGGGATTATTTTGAAGTTTTTTTTTTTAACTGAAGAATGTGCAAGTCAAAAGTTTAAGTGGAAAACATTTTGTTGTCTAGGAAAGTCAGATGATTGATCCTTTAGAAAGATTTTTTTTTTTTTTGGTGGGGGGGGACATAAGAACACATTAAGGGAAGTAATAGCCAAATATTAAGCACACAGATTTAGATCTAAAAATGGATGGTCAAAGATCTTGGGAACTGAGGGACCTTCTTGCCAAATAAGGAAACTTGGCAAGCTGTGCTGTGTATTTTAAGTTAGTGCAGAGTGAGTGCTATTGGCAATACATTGGCTGGGTGCCTATCTGGGCTAAGCAGTGAAACTGAGTCTGATAGGGCTGCAGAATTATAAACAGGACTTACAAAGGTTGCGGAGTGAAAAACTGGATCATCAGAGGAAACACTAGAGAAATTACAGGGACGTTTTGTGAACGAGGTCAGATGAAGCTCGCAGAGTGCCCAGCAAAACGGGCAGTGGTGTTTGGAGCTGGACACAATCAGAGAAGAGTGTCAGTGAGCTCTTCTGTTGAGCTGGGGAAGGTGCTTGTGGTGATGTGCTTTGTTGGAATAAGGTAGCATTGGTGCACTCAGATGTTGGAAATAGAAGTTGGGGTCATTTGTTTTCCATTTTATTATGCACAAGACAGACTGACAAGGGGCAGGGACTGGTCTATCTAGATATAATAGCAGCAGCTGAGACACCTTCCGACTTACTGTAGGGAAGATTTAGGCTACTTCCTTTGTGGCTATTAACTTTGGCTCATGACACATAAATAAGCATAGTTCTAACTGTATCCAAAGTTGTTACCTGTGCAGGGAATAGAGCCATCCATGCCAGAGCCTGATGGTTTGACTGGTACTACAGGGGCTTTTGTGTTAGACCCTCCTAGAGACAGCTGAAGCATTGGGTATAACAGGAGTTAAGTAATCCCAGCCCACTAAAACAGGGTGAGAACCAGGAGCCTCACATCTGTTACTTAATCCATTGACACCATTGCTAATAGAAAACTAAAGCCTCAAATACGAGGATAGTAAGCAATCCAGGTATTACACGAGCAAGAAATGGGTCTGTTTAAAGAGAAAAAGGGAAATTAGGAGACAGTAAATGATGGAGTAGAAAAAAGGCACACGTTGGAAGAACAGGAGGTGACCCAAATTGAATCCCACTTGTAAATGAGGCTTGGCCCATGTTTACACCCTTGAGACAGAGGTACCTGCTTCCTGGGGAGAGGTCTATGAGACAGCGTGTGGAAATGCTTGGGCTAGTCCCGGAAGCTCCAGCTACTGTGACTGGGTGTAGGGAGGGCTTTCCCACGTTTCCCAAGCCATGTGCTTGCCTCAGCTTTCCCAGGCAAGGCTTGGCTACAGTATTTTGCCCTGTCCCTGTCATATTTAAATGTATATGCTGAGAGTAGATGGAGTTTCCGTAGCCACTCCTTTTTGTGTACAAGGGTTTCCAAAGCGACTCTGTAATACTGTGTGTTGGGGAAGAATCTGAAGATCAATACACTTAAATACACATATGAAGAGTTTGGAAGTTAGCGAGACATGGGAAGGCTATGACAAAGAAGCCAGAACTAAGGTCACTTGGAACCGTCCCTAGGGCTCCTTTTGAGTAGCTCCTGCCTTCAGGGTCCATCACTAATCTCTGGACCTATCCCTGGACTTCACAAAGGAAACCATAAATGTCATGGAGTGAACATTGTCTCAAGCTTTCTATCAAAATACCCAACCGTGAAGCAGAAAGGGTCTGCAGTTATGTGTGTGTGCACCTCCACTGTAGGCAAACATTCGCTTTAAAATCTTTCATTTAACCTTAAAAACCCATGCTTTCCATGCTTGTCTTACTCAACTGAGCAAAGCAATATGAACAGACACGTTTATTCCTCCACATCTTTAAGTCAGATGGGTGCTGTAGGACTCACCTACCTTCTCTGTGACGTTGTGTATTGCATATGTGGGAATAAGCACTCGGGGAGATGGGGGTTGGCTCTGTTAAGGTTTGTAGCCCAGCCCGATGGAAGAGGTAATGTGACTCTGTTTTCCTAGGGAAAAAGCATTGACTTAGTTTATCATCCCAAGAATCCTTGTAGTCTATGGTTATCCTGATGGTCCAAGATGGAAAGAACTCTTTGCTTTTGGGATGGGAGAGAAGAGTTCAAGGTGGACATTGTAATGTGGACCTCTCTAGCTATGTGAGAAGAATTTCTGGAGTGTGGCCCAAGAACTTCTGTTATTTACATCAAAGATGTAGATTCCTGAACATTCCCTCATGTTTAATGTCAGGGGCATCTCTTACTAAAGGAAGATGGTCTGTCAGCACCTCATACTAGTCCGGTTAGTCATCCTGCTTGTAAGGCTGAAGCAGACCTTACAGACACATCCATCCTTGTCTCACTGATGCAGGATCCCCACTCCTTTCCCCCACCTCCTGTTGAACACTCAGGGATGTGTCACTCACTGCTAAGAGGGCAGAATAGTTTCTTGTGAGGCTTTACTAGTCACCAGCAATTGTGTAATTTGTACCCACAGATAATTTTTACCTCTCAAGTCAGCAAAGCATAATAGAGGTCTTGCTCTTGGCTAATTTTAATATCCCTGTGTCTATCTTTCTGTCATCTTCCTTCAGTTGGCCCGGTTTTGACCTGCATATTGATCCTTGTTAGGAAGCGTTCCTTCCAGGTAGCCAGTCTGAGGTTGCAACCTTGTTTGTCAGAAGCCAGGCTGGTTGGGTATTTCCTATTTCACAGGGACAGTTCTGGAGTAGAGAGCTATATAGCAAATCCCCAGGATGAGTGGGAGGCTGACTTAGGAGGTAGGCATTTTACCTAGATGAGTACCACCCTGGGCACCTGTGTGTTCTTCTGGGCAGCCCCAGAGATGTGCCCTCTCCATGTTCTCCTTCTTCACTCAATGACAGCTCCATCTCTTTTCTCTTTCCACAAGAGCCCCTCCAGTGGTCCAGGGCCCATATGTTGGGCTTTATTTGAGCACAGATTCATTTCACACAGCAGCTCTCCACCGACCACTTCCTGGTTCTCATTTATTTTATTTCTGCTAACAGCATTTCTGGCAAGAAAGCATGCCATGGGAGTTGATTTTCATTTATTGGAATATTAATGGATGAATCAGAATGTTTCATTTAACTGGCCTGTTTTGTCTTAACCTTTGCTCCAGCTGAAGAGTCGTGTTACTTATATGGTAAAAGCACAGATAGGGAGGGGAATCGTCTGTTCTCTTTTGGGCTCTCGTGTAAAGTTGTGTTTTCTCAGATGCCATGCTGGAAGAAGGCTTGTTTCTCAGATCCGACCTATTTTATGTGAGGGGTTCGTTTCTGAAAGCAGTTCACTTCTAGTTAGTTTTGTTCATAGACCTCAGTTTGCAGCTTTTGTCATTAATGATTTTCTTTTTAAAACAAGGACACCGAACAGTCTGTTCATGGATTGCCTCTTTAAATCCCTGACCCTCCCTGACATTAAGAAGAAATAGATAAAACCAAAGATTTTCCCATTCTTTAGAAAAGATATGCCCTTAAAAGAATACAGGACAGTAATTCCAAACAGCGTTGTAAAACACATGACGATAAATGGTTTTGATACATTCACTTACTGAACTGTATGAAGAAACACACAACAGAGTAAGGTTGGTTAGAGACTAAAGGCTACTTTTGAGAAATCATCTTTAACTTTTTAAAATTTTATTTATTGTGCGTGCATGTGTCTATTTGGATGTGTGCGATGCATGGAGGTCAGAGGACAACTTGTGGAAGTCTTCTTCTAGCATATGGATTCCTACGTTCAAACTCAGGCTTGCTGGCAAGTGCTCTTACCTGCTGAGCCATCTTGCTGACCCCCAAACCCTTTCTTCTTCTCTCCTGCCCCTTCCCTCCTTCCTTGTGTATGTGTGGTATAGTATATGTACATGGGTATGTGTGCACATACATGGGCAAACGCACGCAGAGGCCAGAGGAAGATGTTGGGTGTCTTCTGTCTCTCTCCATCTTATTTTTGGAAACAAAATCTCTCACTGAAACTGAAGCTTGCATTTTGGCTAGACTGGCTGGCTAGCAAGCTCCCAGAATCCACATCTCTCTGCCCCCACCCCCAGTATTGGGATTACAGGCATGCATTGCCAATAGGTACCAGGGATTTGAACCCAGGTCCTTTTGCTTGCATAGCAAGTAATCTTATTCACTGAGCTCTCTCTTCAGCCTGAGAAATCTCTTTAAAAGTGTATCCTGATCATGATGACCCAGATTAGTTTTTCTTTTTATGTTGTGCCAGAAATAAACATAACTATTTTTTTTTAAGAAAGACAAAAGGAAAGTATAAGTTAGGATGGAAAAAGAGGAAAAATGTACATTATAAATGGGTCCATATATTCTTGCTAGTAAGATAACTCAGAGAAACACCAGACTTCATTTGCAAAGTTAATTTAAAAGTATTTTCATTATGATGTGGAGGTAAAGCAGATTATAGTTTTCTGGAATTAGGTGCCTGTGTGATATGAGTGGATAAGTAGTCAGAAGGAAGACTATAGAAAGAGAGTACTGTAATTGAATAAATATGTTCTACAAATACTAGTATCTAAGAAAAAACATCTTCTAGTAACTTAAGTAGGATTCATCTCTATGGGGAAAAAAACTGTTTGAAAGGGAAAAGTTATACTTGAAGCTAGGCATGTTGTTGCACATCTTTAACTTCAGCTTGGGAAGCTGAGGCAGGGGGATCACAAGTTCAAGGCCAGTCTGGACAACATGGCAAGCCCTTGCCTGCAAAATAAAAAATAACCCTTGCTAGTAGGATAGATTTTGCACAGAGACCCAACTTCCAAGTGGAGAGAATACAAAAGGGTGAGAAGAAATTAAGACACACAGGTACAGGTGAAAAAGGCTTAGAAACCCATGGATCATTTGTTAATACTTGTGTAGCAGAAGTGATTGAAATAAAACAATGCAGTTCTGAAAATGGGAAGGGGAAACATGCCTGATTATTAAGGCTGAAAGAATGGATGCATCAAAGCTTAGGACAAAGCCACCATTTCCACCTGTTGTGTATAGATTCCTTGCCGGGCATGCTCCAGGCCCTTCTGCCTATCTCTGCTTCCCCATGAAAAGCGTGGGGGAAGCCCGTGGGAAGCCTGCTCTGCAGAGGCATGGTCCGTCGCCTGAGCTCAGGCAGCTTGTATGTGGGCTCTGTGGGGTCTGCGGCTCACCCTGGCTAACTGTGGCTTTGCACTCACTGCGATGCTCCTCTGTGCTTTAGAAGTGATGTCCCCAGTGCCATCAGGGTTATCAAACAGAAGTGACTTCAAAACCCTTATTTGTGAGGGTTAGAAATGTCAACATTGGGGGAAAAATGATTGTTTCAAGAGAGGTGGAGGCAGAATTCAACTCAGTCCATCTGATTTTAAAACTTTGCTTTTCAAATGTTCAACATTCAAGTGGTCCTTTTTTTTTTTTAATTTTTATTTTAAATCTGTAACAGAAATAAAGTGGGGCATGTAGACAGATGACTGACTTGAGATTGATACCAATTCAAAAAATCATGGAGCAAAATAAAGACCTAAGAGTTATGTCCTGACCCAGCCCCCTTTTTGAGAGGATGGGAAACAAAAAAGGAATATAATGCTCCATTTAAGGTTTTTCTACCTACAAATCGTTCTGTTTTTATAATTAACTAAACGATGCTATATATGCTTTCATTGATGTACTTAATATTGGAAATTAGTTTTGTATGTTTAATTTGGGAACCTTTTTTAAATCACAAAGTTTTGGCTACTGCTCAAATAATCAGATGGCTGGATTTAGCGAACTTGCTATCATTTTCAAATCTGTGACCCCTTATTACGTTTTGATTTTAGGGATATTCCTATTGTGAGTCCACCTGCAGCACTGTGTGATTGCCTGTATTATGTAACAGGCAGTCTTCAGACATGGCGAAAACACTATGTGTGATCTGGTAGCTTTTGTCAGTAAATGGGTATAGATGGGCTCCCTGTCTAATAGATGGCTCCACTGGTCTAGACAATAGAGATATTTCTGAAAAACTAGAGCATAATTTGATCAGGTCTTCATGCTATAATTTGGTCAGCATCTTCCCCAACATGCTCTGGGTTTGGCTAATAGCAGCTCATATTTCATTCTTCTCCTCATAAATCGATCTTCTTTGAATAGCGACTTAAAATAAAAGGGGGAGCAATCTACATGTGTAGCCTGACATATATGCATACATGTGCATGCACATATAAATACATGTACACACACATATGCGCGCGCACGCGCACGTGTGTGTGTGCACGCGTGCACATATATATACGTATTGTATGGGGATAGAAAGCTAAACCAAATTTTTCAACTGAAGGATATGATACCTTGCTGAGCTCACTGTAGTTAAAACCTGAACAAAGATACTCAAAAATTGTTAATCTCTTCAAAAATCAGAAGGGATTTATTTTTTACAATCTCAATAAAACATCTAAGTAACTCATTCATATAGAGCCAATACCTAAACAGAAGGGTGTTACAGTGTGAGTAACTGATGTAGAAGAATGTGCCGTGTTGCCTCTCAGGGGTGGCGAACATAGCCAAGGATCCTGATCATTGGGTTCAAGTTAGTCCTTATTGATCTCATCCTTTGTTTTGGAAAGGGTTTCTCCACCCCTCCTCTACTCAGACCCAGAGGCACCCAGTACTGATGGCCTAGCTTCCCTAAGAAGCTGGTGGCAGCTCTTCAAACAGGATTAGATTTAGATTCCTCTGCAGGCACTGTGAAAATGGCAGGTCTGCGTTCCCTTAGTTTGATTGAAATCCGTGCAGCTCCAGGAATTATAATGGGAAAATTAACTGAAAACCATTAATTCAACAGATAATTTAGAATAGAAAAAGTGCAGAATGTGTGTTTGGTTTTGTAAGAGTGAAAATGCAGGTATAGATAGAAATGAATTTGGGCTTTATGAAGTTTACATTCATAAATGTGGTGGGAATTTGATGGGGAAGATGAATAGAGAAAAAGAATGCAATTTTTCATATGGGCTTCAAAACCATGGTTAGGGAAAGGTTTGCTAGGTAGAGATGGGTATTTGAAGCAGATGTGTTGCCTGCACCCAGCATGGAGATGTGACAGAGGTCAGCAGATAAGGGGGACTGCAAGCAATGCATCATGCATGTATGAGAAGTAAGACATGAAATAAAAGTGGTAAAGGAACATGAGTCCATTGAGATTCAAAGACAAGGGAGCTGAGTGTCCTACCAATGAGTGGGGAAAAATCGTCTCCAAGGACAGCCTAGTAAAAAGCAGAATTCTACAGATTAAAAAAAAAAAAATGCTCCCAAAAGCTTTCAGAAACAAATGTGAAAAGGGTTAGAAATCACAGTAGCATCAGCCTGTTCTATAGCTGCATTCGAAATGAGAAGAAGAGCTTGGTGGCTAAGAGCATTTGTTGTTCTTTGAGAGGATGTGGGTTCAATTCCCGGCACTGTCATGGAAGATGACAACTGTCTGTAACTAATTCCAGAGGATCTGATGCATTTTCTCTGAACACTGCAGGCACCAGGCATGTACATGGTGCACATACATACATGCAAGCCAAGCACCCATACACATACAATATAAAAATACATATTTGAGGGGGAAAATAAATCAGATGAGAGGGCTGGAGAGATGGCTCATTGGTTAAGAGTACTTGCTGCTCTTGAAGAGGACATAGGTTCAGTTCCCAGCACCCACATGGTGGCTTACAACCACCTATGACACAATTTTCTGAGAGATCTGATGCCCTTTCAGCTTCTTTGCAGCCTCCACAAACATGCAGGCAAAACATTCACATTCATAAAGTGAGTGGATAGATAATTTTTTTAAATGGGAAGAAAATGAAATACTTTCACAATTACATGAAGGATAATATCCTTCCTAGAACTGCCGACAGGTTGCTAATGGGGACTCAAAAACCACAGTTCTGTGCCCTCTACTCAGAGAGCCAGTGGGAGATGTGTGTTGTCATGGTGCAGAAGTAAACCAAGAAAGAGAAACTGAAGGTCCAGGGGCAGGGTTTTTTCCCTCTGAGGGTGAAGGAGACGAAGGTCCTTGAATGGCACAGGAGATGAAATCCCAGTTACAGTCTGGCCTGGGAAGCAGCCATTCCAGCCAGACTGAATCAAGAGGAAGTGTTTAGAAACAATGTCTCCGTGAGAAACAGCATCTTCCTTGCTCCAGGATAACAGAGAAGGAACAAAGGAAGAAGAATTGGATAAGTTCACCAGTAGTATGAAAAGCAAACAATAGAAGACAAAAACAGGGCAACTAATAACTCCAGGAGAAACACAAAGTTATCCCAGTAAAATACAGTTGCTGCACGGCGGTGCTGTGAATAATATTGACTTTTCAAGACTGCTATAAACTGTGAATATTGACTTAGCCAAATGTTGAGGTTGTAAACAGAGGAGTAGAGCAGCGTGGCAGCTGCATGTACGGAGGTCGAGGGTGGCGTGTGAGAACTGAATCCCTCACAGGGAATTCTTAGTAACCAGATCTACAATGGGAAACGTTAAGAAGTGACAGTGTTTAAACACGTCACTTAGAAATGTGATAAATAAGAGGATGCTCAAAGGGGCCGATAGGAGTCACTTTCTCAGCAGTAAGAGTTGAGTGGGGAACAGAGTGGCTGTGGGATGGCACGGTCTTATAAGCCTTGCAGTCCAATTTAAATTCTTATATTGGATAAAGTTAATTATAAGAACAGGGACCTGTCCTCTGCTGTCCCGTGGAGATCTAGCTTATAGTAGTTGCCAATTATTGAAAGAGCTTTTTGTTTGCACACACTATCTGCATTGGTCTGGCACAATCTCCTATGTTTTCTATAAACCTTCTTTCCTGCAGTTAACTATGAGCTGTAGTGAGTCTGTATGGAAAATTGCTGAATTGAATGTAGCAATAGACAGTGTCTGTGCTCCTCACAGCCGTCTCCTCCCTGTGTTTTTGTGTCGACTCAGTCTTCTAAACATTAGAAGGCTCTAAACATTAGAGGATAAACAAATTGCTTCGTTTTTCTTTCCTGCCTTCTCCCCAGTGTGGTGCAGACTTGGACTTCTCGTAAGAAATCAACATTTTCACTGAGCTGATGTTCCTAAAATGGGATGGCTAAGCCAGCTGCACACTGAGAGCTCTGAGCTGCCTGTGTGTGTCTCTCAGGAAAGCCCCACGTTGTAGACGCAGAAATTGAACTTACAGTGGTGCAGACTGCTTCCTTCTACCTTTTATTTTGGAAGGAAAATAAATCCAGACTTCATAGAAAATGGCCAGGGTGGTAAAATGCCACCATCTTTCTTATTTGTATCTCTTAATTCTGTCACATTTCTTGCTCCCTCTTACACACATGTGTCCCCTTCCTCTTCCCTTCCCTCACGTACTTTTGGAGCTGGTGTCAGAATCATCTTTTGTTTTGTTTTGTTTTGTTTTGTTTTGTTTTGTTTGAGACAGGGTTTCTCTGTGTAGCTTTGTAGACAGGCTGGCCTGGAAACTCATAGACATCTGCCTGCCTCTGCTCCCCGAATGCTGGGATCAAAGGCATGTGCCACCACTGCCCAGCTTGTCAGAATCAGCTTAAAGTAAGTTGCAGGCATCATATTTCAGTATGCCTAGATGTTTATAAGGGATGGATGTAGAGTGACCACACATTGCATTTCATCATAGATGTCGTTATGTTTTTTGTTTTTGTTTTCTCCAGACAGGGTTTCTCTGTGGCTTTGGAGCCTGTCCTGGAACTTGCTCTGTAGACCAGGCTGGCCTTGAACTCACTGAGATCCACCTGCCTCTGCCTCCTGAGTGCTGGGATTAGAGGCATGCACCACCAATGCCCAGCTGTCGTTACATTTTTATATAGATGGTTTCCTTTTTTATTTGTTAAGACTTTCGAGATGGCAACCATTAGGAGTATAAGCTGATTGTTTTATAGAATGTCCTGGAATATAGGTTCACTTTTTGGCTCCATGCTTATAGTATTCTGGTTTACACTTACAGAAAGGATATATATACAGGTTCTTTTATCCACTGCCTGTACCTTTTTATGCTTGCTCAAAAGCTTACTCCATCTTTTGTGTGTTTTGCGTTTTGTTTTTCCTGGTAATTTATGGTTTGGCATTGAGAATTAGGAATGGACACATACCTGGAGCAGAGTAAGAACCCTTCAATCACAAAGGATCTCACTGCAGCAGTCTCTGGGAGGGGTCATTGGTTCCTCTGGAGACAAGCATAATATTTTTTTTTAACATCTTTGGCAATATTCTTTGGGTGACTTAATATATTGTAATCATGGACAGCGTCTCTTAGAAAATCGGTTCTGCTGTGGTATACAGTCTAGTGAGACACGTTTGGCTTACTTGCCCAGCTTTTCTTTCATTCCTAAGTGAAATCTTGTTTTGGAGTCTAAACACTGGACGCCTGTTTACTCCACGGCCTTTAGGCTGTGCCGATGCGAGGGTGCTCAGAGGCTTAGGCTGTGTCTGTTTCCTGTGAAGCAAGGGCAACATGGAGGGATGGCATGCCGTGCATGCCAGAAGAGCTGTGCAAGCTTACTGTTGAAAGCATGGTTTCTGTGTGTCAGGCCTTCCTGGTAGGAGACCTGGTGACACAGTAGCCGTTAGGCAGCGCTCCCCAGGATGTGTAGGAAGTGCTGTGACAGGTTTTGTTGGGGGGAAATCTGAGCCATTCCCAAGCCGGGACAAGCTGCTGTTGAATTTTGCAAAGGCTGCCAGGGTGAGCTTTTTCATTCCGACGTGTTTGTCTTGCTTTTCTTTCTGAAGTCATCGTGGTCTCTCTGGAAGTTTCCCAGGGCTTGTTATGAATCTCTGTGGCAGGACTCTAATTTATTTGTGATTCAGCGTTGCTCTTCTTTCTCTCTCCAGATTTTGTGGACGTTTACTACTTTGTCATTATGAGATGTCGTCTCTCGGTACCTCCTTTGTGCAAATTAAATTTGACGACTTGCAGTTTTTTGAAAACTGCGGCGGAGGAAGTTTTGGGAGTGTTTATCGAGCCAAATGGATATCACAGGACAAAGAGGTGGCTGTAAAGAAGTTACTCAAAATAGAGAAGGAGGTAAGTAAGATCTACTGCTACCAGAGGCAGTCACAGCAGCTCTTATATAAGCCTTTCTTCAGCCTGGAGTTAGAGGATCACAGAGCTGGAAGGGATCTGGCAGGTCCTTTGGGGCTGGTCCATGAGGCTCTTTCCCAGTTTCCATTCTGGGAACCCCATAAATAGAAAATATTGCAGTGTGTGCTATGTGCTTTAGGGTTGAGTTCTACTTGGGGTCATCTGAAGATAGAGGATTACTTTCCATGGTATAAAAGAGCCGGTGTTCTCTGTGCTGGCTGTCCTACAGAAACAGGGTTTGAGTGGTTCACTTCTCCAGGGCAGCCAAGAGGGGGCAGTATAGAGTAACAGGTAACATTTTCATTGCTTATTAATTTCACCCCTTGTGTGGGGGGTGGTCCCTGGTTGTTGCCAAAAAAAGAAAAAAAGAAAAAAAAAAAGAGTAAAGGAGTATTATTATTATTTTTACTAAATTGAGCAATACTGTCTTCTTAGGTTTCACCTCTGCTGGCTCACAGTGGTGTGTTTTGTGAAATGAGTTAGGTGCTTGATGGAGTTGCCTTTCCTTGTAAAATCAGAATAAGGTCTTGTCTTTTAGAGTCTGGAACTTGTGTTGGATTTAGATGAGCCCTGAAATCTTAGGGTCTTCATCTTTTTTAGGAATGTGACACTCTCTCTCTCTCTCTCTCTCCCTCCCTCCCTCTCCCTCCCTTCCTCCCTCCCTTCCTCCCTCCTTTCCTCCCTCCCTCCCTCCCTCTCTCTCTCTCTCTCTCCCTCTCCCTCCCTTCCTCCCTCCCTTCCTCCCTCCCTCCCTCCCTCTCTCTCTCTCTCCCTCTCCCTCCCTTCCTCCCTCCCTTCCTCCCTCCCTCCCTCCCCCCCCCTCTCTCTCTCTCTCTCTCACACACACACACACACACACACACACACACACACACACACACACCTGCCACTACAGTCAGTTTGGTACCTCAAGAATGAAATAATTTGTATTATTCTCTTTACAGTACTTTTTAGAATTTTTAATGTCCTTTTAACTGATCCTAGGGACACACAAAAACAATGAAAGTCTATGAGCTGTGTTACCGGTAGCTTTTAAGACTTACCCTTAGGTGCTTATTTTGGCCATTATTTGTGTGTGTGTGTGTGTGTGTGTGTGTGTGTGTGTCCAGTTTTCACTAAGTATTGTTTCTTTCCCGTAAATAAGCTTTCTTCCCCCTAAGTGATCTTATTGTTATCCTTGACTGCCGCCAGTGAACCATCATGACCGATCAGAGATGTGAATCCAGTGTGAGCTTTTCAGGTGTTCACCATCTCCCACTCAGCAAGCAGTATTCTGTGGCTGGAGCTCTTCAGTCAGTTCTCACGTCGTTGAAACCAGGACAGTGGTACTGAGGTGTCTCTGTCTGTAGGTTTTACAACAAAGCAGAAGGGTACTAAGTAAAGATCAGTTCTTGCATTGGAACCATTTTTGATACTGGACCCCTTGAGCTAGTTAACTTTGTGTTATTTCCCCCATTTTATAGATTGGGAAGTAGAGCATTGAGAAATGTAACAGCCACTCCAGTAGGAGCAGGTAGAATTCAGAAGGGCAAGCTTCCTGTTCTTCAGGTTTTTACTCTGAGACTTCAAAGAAAACAAGCCAATCCTGTCCACTTACATAAGAATGCTAAGTGGTAGGTTGTGGGACTTTGGTACAGTGAGCCTCTGATACGGTTATTGGATGAGGCAGGAAGCTGATTCTGAAAGGAAGCATTAGTTGTAGCTCATTCACGTTCTCCTCTCCAGCATCTGCGCATACATTGTCCCATTTTTACAGTTTGAGAGGCCAAGAAAACGACACAGGAAGGCACGGGAGGAAAGCAAGAGTTGGAAGCTGTCAAATCCTGCTTCTCTCTTGCAAGAGTATAACTCATCAACTTGTGAAGAGGAAAAAGCAGAAACTGCCCTTCCGCTTGGGGGCCTGTTGTGTCAGAGATGGTCATTACTCACCTCCTTGCAAGGCAACCCCACTGCTAAATTCACAGAGTGACGTGGGAGTCTGACGGAGCCAGGCGCTTAGAGGAAGTATGCATCCCTGTGGACTTGGGTTTTATAGATGTGTGTTGGCTACTTTTTATGTGATAAGATAAAGGTGATGAACTCTAGCACCCCCCCTTTTATACAATCAATCCTGTGTTTCTAGGTCATTATTTTTCCAGAGTTTTAGGAGGAACAGACCATTAATAAAGCACCTGTAACTCCCTTCACAGGACTCGAGAATTACCTGACATTTGACAAATGTATGTTTTGTGAATTTAGTCAAATGTGGAGGATATACTTGACAATTTTTTTTTTCTTTTTCTTTTTCGGTTTTTTAAGACAAGTGCTGGCTGTCCTGGAACTCACTTTGTCGACCAGGCTAGCTTCAAACTCATAGAGATCTGCCTGCCTCTGCCTCCCAAGTGCTGGGATTAAATGCTTGCACCACCACCACCCAGCAAATTATTTATATACTTATTTCATGTGCATTAGTGTTTTTTTGCTGCTATGTAGGTGCTGGGAATTGAACCCTGGTCCTCTGGAAGAGCAGCCAGTGCTTTTAACCATTGAATCCTTGCCAAATTCTTAAACTGAACTATTTGCTTGCACTTCATCTGTGACCTCTAGTGTAGTAAGATATGGTACTTTCCTCTATTTTAGAAAGTACATGTTACCTTTCTGCTAAAAAGAACAAAAATTACCCTTACTTAAAATGTTATTAAAACTATTTAAAGCAAACACCAAGAAAAGTCACAAGACTGTGATGACCTCTATAAACAGCACTTACGTCTACCACTTAGTGACATTTTGTAGCATGCTTTATTTATGCTATTGTTTATATGCAGTTATAATTATTTTATTTTTTCTGGCTGTGAGAAAAAACTACAGATGCTATAGGTGTTCATTCAGAGTATTTTAGCATCTCCTAAAAATCTAGTGAACAAGGTCAGGAAATTGAGTGATCATATTACTTTATTGAATAGTCCACCTTCAGATTTTGCTGTTTGTCCTGAGAGACTTTTATAAGAAGCTTTTCCAACCCAGGACACTCCAGGATGACAGATGGCATCTAGCTGATGTATCTGTTTAGTCTGTTTTATTTGGGAACAGTTTCTCTGTCTTTCTTTGCCTTTTAAGACTTGGACAGTTTGGAAAAGCAGAGAACACTTGTTCTGCAGAATACCCCTTGTTTTGGACTTACCGATTTCCCCTTCATTTGCTTTATATCCCCTTCACTTGGTTGTATGTCCTTGGTGGTCCTTGGTGCAGTGCCATGGGTATATTGCTTGTCTTGGTTTGGGTGATGTTACTTTTGAACCCCTGGTCATGAGTTCACTTAATTCCTCTGCAGTGAAAATATTTATTTGTCTTTTGTAATCAGCTGTTGGGAACTACTTTGAGGCCGTGTAAATATCTTCCCTCAGCTTTGCATCCCTTGATGATCCTGTTTTAAGTAGAACATTACCATGATAGATAATTGTGCCAAGAGCAGAAATTCCCCCTTCTGAGCTTTACTTCCCTATTCCTCTTTCTGCCCTCCCGTTATAAACTGGACAGGTGCTTTATTTATTTATAGATGATTTTACACTTCAGAGTGACACAATCCACAATCCATTCCAGTTATGCACTTTTGTGGTTAAATTAGACCCATCTTGGCAAGTAAAGGCTTCTTCAGGCTGGCTTCTGTGTCTTTTGACATTCACTGGTGATTTTTGGCGATTTTCTCACTTACTGACACAGAAAGGTAGCCCAGTTTCTCTTAGCTCCCATCCTACTGCTGGGGTAGCCACTCTTTCTGGAAGTCCTAGTCAGCATCCCTGACTTAGATTAGGCATTTAGGAATCAAAGTGGAGGAGAAGTAGAGGTGCCTATTTTAGAGCTTTTGAAAAGAGCCTTTGTTTCTCAGTAAAAACGAAAGTGGCAGCTTTTTTTTATGAGGAGAGTATTTGAGTTTAAACCCAGGCCTCTGCGTAGACAGGTCCTGTCACATGCTCCTTCTGGAGGAGGGTACAGAAAAAGGGAGCACGTGAAAGCAGGCCTCAATGATTCCTTGCTGAGTCAGAAGTTTCACTCCCAGGACTTTATTCTAAGTCAGTCAGTGGTGTGGAGGACAGTGGTTTGCGTCAGGTGGGCGAAGGTGGAGACTTGGAGACAACACAGTGCTCCCTGTACAGTGACCTCACCTGCCATTCGGAAAATGCTGAGTGCATGGGAAGTGAAGTCGGGAAGACAGTTTATAAAGCATGTATGTGCTTGGTGTCTGTGTGCTGCTTTTATTTTTCTTGAATGTCTGTGGTTTTCTATGGTTTCACGTTTTCCTTCAGTATTTTATTATGAAAAGTTTCCAACATGAAGTGATTTTCATAGTGAACATCCATATATACTACATATACAATAGATAATTAACAAAAATACTTCATCACATGTATGGCCAATGCTCTGTCCTCTCACTAATCGCTCTGTCCGATGCATTTTACCCCAGCGTCCAGCATCCGGATCCTTCACCTTAAATAAGTCACAGTGTGTATTACCGTTCCGGCTCAGTTGTGGTTACAGTTTTATTTTCTTCTGTGGCAGAAATACATGTCACTAAGTTTTTAGAAATGTGCATTGACTCTGACATATATTTACGTTTCTAATCAGAAAAACACAATTTAAAAAGTGCAGTTTTGACAGTCTGCAATCTGCTGCAATATCTCGGGAATTTAAAGTGAACTGAGCATCGTAAACTGTTAGTGGATCACACAACGCTTAATTTTCCAGGCTCAGTGCTCACTTCTGAAATGTGGAACATTTTCTTTCACGTTGCTGTACTATAGCAGTCTCCAGACCTCAGGACTCAGTTGTTTACTTTTTTTTTTTTTTTTTTTTTTTTTAAAACAGATGCACTTACAGTGCACTGTTTCTTTCTGTTTGAAAATGTTTATAGCAGGGAAAAAAATACCATCTTAAGAATATGTGCCAGAAGTAAGGAGAGCAGCTGTTAGTGTGTTTTCCTAGTACTTGCTGGTTAACTTGGGTGAAGCTGAACTGCTCAGGCAGAATTCAGCATGGGGTGGAAGTGCCAGAGAAAGCCACTGTGATCACGGTGTCTTATTTACAACCATTGGTCCAGAGACTCGTCCCGCACTCATGAGGAAGAGGCCGACATTCTCACAGTGTGAACCTTTAAAAGGGATTAAACAGGGCGGCTTAGATTGGATGATGTTTTGACACAGGCAAGTCTGCACATGACTTTGTCCCTGTCTGGTACAGATGGCAACTTGTAAGCATTTGTGTAAGTTGCTTGCTGCTGTTCCTGATAACCTGGGCTCACAGTTTAAGGGAGGAAGTTGTGAGGAGGGCCTGTACCCGTGGCTTTGGTCCATACTGGTCCATACTGTTCCATGGCAACCTGGTGGGACAGGGCAGCTCACAGTCAAGGAATGAAGAGGTTGAAGAGAGTGGAGGGAGAGGGGCCGGGAGGAAAGAGGTAGAGGTTGATTGAGAGTATGTCTGTGTTTGCTAGCTTTCCTCTTCCCTGTTTTAGCACAGCTAATAGAATGGTACCACATTCAGGTTGGTGCCTCCTCCCCAGTTAACCTCTGGAAATGAAATAACTGTGTTCCTTCCTTCTTTCTTTTTTCCTTCCTTCCTTCCTTCCTTCCTTCCTTCCTTCCTTCCTTCCTTCCTTCTTTCCTTCCGTCTTTCCTTTCAATTCTCCATAGCTTTGTTCTTTGATAATTCCCTAGGCATGCCTCAAGCCAGTCAAGATGGCATTAGCTATTACTGCTTTTATGTTCCATTAAAATCTGTGGATACTTAACGATGTTGACACACCACTGTTAAATGTTAGGAATGAAGGAAACATTTTCCCCCCAAACTGAAAGAATACAGACTCCTCAAGAAGGAAAAGAGAGGGCCTTTTCTTCTTTGCATTGGTTTATGCTACTCCCTCCATTTAAGGAAAAACTTAATCCTACCAAGTTTTAGGAATGTTGAAAACCAAATGAGTTTAGATTTAAAACCTGATCCACATTATACATATTTATAAGTAGAGGCTATCTGAGAGTCAACTGTTCATAACAATGGGAGCTATTAGTAACTCGTATGTAGAGATGTTACTTGTATAAATTAGAAAGTGAAATATTGGAACTGACATAAAACTCAGAAAGATAACAATAAAAGCTCTGTTATGGTTTTGTTATGCCTAGTGGATCAGTGTGATGGTGTTTACTATTGGGAAAAACAGTTAAATGTCATCGCTTATTAGCCCAAAGTGGGGCTGGCTTCTTGTCTGTGCAATTCTATAGCATTTTCATTAATGAGTCCTCCGTTTTTAATTGTAGGATTGCTGTTTTAATATTTTCTCTGTCCCTGAGCATGACAAAGAGTAGTTCACATTCTTTGTAAGTCCTTTCAGTACTTAAATGCTGATAGGTCCCGCAGTAATAAAACGTCAACATTGCAGGCACCTGACAGTGCCACTGAATTCTGGCACAACTTCCTTGCTGATCTCCTGTTGAGAACTTGTCACTTAGTATTATCAGGCTGTTGCTTTGGGGCTCCCCTTAAATTCTCCCTATGCAGACAATGGCTTGTGCCCAGTCTTGCTGGGCAATCCGTGGAGCATAGAGGACTACGGGCAGACTTAGGAACACAGACAAAGCAAAGCCCTCAGGGCCATACTCTGCCCAGCTCCTCACCCCTGGTGCTCTCCTGACCCCTCAGCTCCTCACCCCTGGTGCTCCCCTGACTTCTCAGCTCCTCACCCTTGGTGCTCCCCTGACTTCTCAGCTCCTCACCCCGGTGCTCCCCTGACTCCTCAGCTTCTCACCCCCCGTGCTCCCCTGACTCCTCAGCTCCTCACCCTCGGTGCTCCCCTGACTCCTCAGCTCCTCACCCCAGGTGCTCCCCTGACTTCTCAGCCGTGCTTGTTATCTGCTGACCTGTGCTCCCAGCCTGTCAGTTCTTCTGCCACTTTTCTCCCTTCTGTAACCCTGGCCACGTTCTTTCCTTTACCTGTAATTCTCCTTGTCCTCTCTACCTGGGCAGGCCCTACTAATTTTTCAGGTTTAATTTCTTTTTTTTCATGAACATTCTCAGTCCCATAATAATTTTCTCTTTCTTCTGAGTTTATACCATTTAACATCCAAACCTCTAATTTGACATAGGCTTAGGACTGCCCTGAGATGGTAACATTCCTGTAAGGAATGCTCACTTAACTTTCCATAAGCTCTTGCCATGGCTTCTCAGCTGAAAAGTGGGGCTAATTTTAGGACCAGCATCACAGAGCTGTTTCAGAGGATTAAATGAGATAATGACATCAAATGTGCGGAAGAGCACTGGACACAAGGGAAGACCTGGGTTACGTCAGCCGTCCGTTTCTCTTCGGCTGCACTTCAAAGTGAGAATAGCAGTGGGAATCATCTTTCAGGAAGATTTTAACAAATTCATGCCTAGGATCTTACCTTGGGCAGGAAGCAGATACGCCATTTACAAGCAACAGGAAAGAGAGCCTTGGCAAGGTCCAGTTAATTGTGTGTGGGCAAGCACATGGGTGGTGTTAACTGTGAACGTGGCGGAAGTTAGACTCTCCTGGCAGATAGGCTGCTGGACAGACGTATCTGGGGGTTATCTTGATCACATCAACTGAGGTAGGAAGGCCTACCCGCTGTGGATGGCACCATTTCTTAGGCACGGCATCTTGAACTATAGCGATGTACATAGAATTACACTTAATTCTATGTAGGTGTATGTAGAAGTACACATTTATAGTTCTCATCTGACTGTGGACATGACGTCTTAAGCTCCTGACACTCTGACTACTCTGCCATGGTGAGCTATATAGCTGTAACTGTGAACTACATAGGACCCTTCTCCCTTGAGTTGCTTGTCAAAGTGTTTTATCACAGCCACCGAACAAAGAGATAAGACAAAGACCGTGCCCAGCATCTTAGTTGCACACTCTCAGGAGGCCGAGGCTATCTCTTTAGCTGATGCTGTCACCATCTTGACCATCACCAGTGTACCAAGCACAATGGCACAATTGCTGCTCTCTGTTTCTTCATAGTCACTTTACAGGGTTGTACTCTCTATTTGACACGTCAGACGTAAGGGTCACAGAGGCTAAGGAAGCTGGCCAAGCCACCTAGCCAATACATGCAGCCTCCCTCGAGTGGGTTTTCTTTGCTAAGCTTCACGGAGCTGGCCCTGTGCATTGCTCACCGTAAACTCTGAAACATTTGTCCTGACATTCGGTTTCATGTTGCAGTGGACTTCCCGCTCACTGTTGTTCATCTTAAAGAGGTGTCTTATGTCGCTGTACCTGCATGTTCTTCATCTGTTCTGCTTTCAGCTGTGATGACAGTAGAGCGCATCGGTCTTTACTGGGTCACTGTAAATTCCATAATAGGCTCGCATTCAGCTACAGTTACCGACTCTTGGTTATAACTTTGCTCTAGCCTCTTGATTTTTATGCCTTTTAGACTGACTTGCCTTTTCTGCTCAATGACTTTATACACTTTATAGTGTTGTACTTTAACTACATTGCGCATCGCTTTGAATTAAAAATTAAGCAGCTTAAAACAATGAAGACTGTTATTGATAATTGATATGGGCATCTTCCAGAAGCACAAACGGAATAGCATCTCCCACTCAGCTCTCTTCTGTGAGACACTTCTGTTACCAGGAGCTTATAATCAAAGCCACTCTGAGGTGAACTGCCATAAAAGAGATAGAGAAAATTGGCCACATGTTGAACAAATATATGAGTTAAATGAGTGACGACGAATTGCCAATTATGTCTGAAGATAACGTGAAACGTAAGGGAGCAGTCAGTAAGGAAACACCACCAGATAGCCTTCTCCAGGACCAAGAAGACTTAGCGAGTACCCACGGCACTCTGAATGCATCATCCAGGGCACCATAGAAGTGTTTTATTTGCTAGCAAACGCACTTTCTTTATGTTGCTACTTATTCTTTTAAAAAATCCTTCCATCTTTTTTTTTTTTAAGATTCCAAATTTACTGTATGTGGAAATTACTTTCATTTGTAATAGAAGGAACATGATTACAACTGTCATATCAGTTTCTCATTAGGGTATTATTGATTTTGGTATATTGAGCAATAAACATTTCGGTTAGTTAATGTTTATTCTTCAGCCATGCTCTAAACATTGTGGTGAAATCAAACCATTTAATGTATCCCCGTAAAAATGTTATGTCCAGGCTAACTGATTTTACATAAAGTCGGGCTCTTGCTACAGAAGAAAAATGGCATTCACCATGACTCCAGTGTCGGAGCACACCAAAGCTGAATAAAGAACAATTAGACAACTGAAAAATTCTAGGAGAGAGAGAAATGTCCACGAACATCTGCAGAGGCTTCAGAAAGCTCTATGAGCATGCCACAATAGGGGTGATCAGCCAGTGTTATGGCTCAGAGGCTGAAGGGCACCTGCTACCATTCCTGACCTATCCCAGACCCACATGTGGAAGAAGAGAACAGATGCACCCACCCTCTGACCTTCACATGCCCACCATGGTGCATTGCTCTCTCTCTCTCTCTCTCTCTCTCTCTATATATATATATATATATATATATATATATATATATATATATGTATATATATATATATATTAAAAATATATAAGATTGTTTTTCAGTCTTCAAAAGTAGAATCCTCTCACTTAGATGTTAAAAGTGCCTGTAACTTGTCCTTGCTCTGTGGTGTAGGCGAGAAGTCACTCTCATTGTGGTACCCAAGCCACATTACCAACTGTTTCCTACTGATGTCTACTCCTCAGCAGGACATCCAGTTGCTTTTTTAACACGGCCATCGATGTTTTATGTGGTGTGACCTGCATGCTTTTAGAGTGTTTTAATTCCCAGAAAGTTCTTCCTAGTGGAACTTCCAGGACTGGCACTGGCCCGTGCCTTTGTGGCCAATAGAGGTCTTTCAGATGTCAGTTTCCTGAGTGCAGGACCTGTGTCTTCTTCATCACTCTCTTCTGGACTACACTGAGTGCCCTGCCCACTGTAACACAGGCAGTCAGTGCGTGCATGATCGGGTGTAGTCATGCATGCAGGAGCCTCAGCTCAGCCTTGCCCGTGTATTTATGGGAACGTTGCGCTAGTTCTCAATCTATAGCTAAGGATCCGGCTTGCTACTCCGTCTCCCCCATGGCCTTGCCCTTCCCACGTCTGGCTGATTTTTTTTTTTTCTTAGCTTTTAATAAATTACTTTGCCTTGAGTGAAAGGCTGTTCTGTTGCCAGGAGGATGTTCATGGTTCTTTATCTTTTTGAGTGACTCCAGCATGCGCTTTCTTAACCCCATTCACAGCAGATGTTCACTGTTTCATGGTGGGAACCATGATAGTGTCCCAGTGACATGAACCGGACAGGATCTTTATGTCTTGAGAATATGGTTTCTTTCCTTGGTACAGTCCTTTAGGAAAACAGTGCTTGATAAAAACTAGCGGCTGTGGCTGAGCCACCCTGAAAAGAGGGAAATGTGTGGTGAGCATTTGTGTAGTCTCTGTCAAGGAGAAAGGCAACTGCAGAGCTGCCGAGCCCTGCTAGAGGGACTGCACTCAGCAGTCTTGCACACAATCTGCTTATCTCACATTAACAGATTAACATTGCATTTATAATTACTCATTTTGTGTATGTGTGTGTACATGTGAGAGGTCAGATGACCACTTTTGGGGTTCTGGAAATTGGACTCAGGTGGTCAGGCTCAGCCGCAGCCCACTGAGTCATCTCACTGGCTGGAACTCAGTCCATTTCTAAAGTATGTAGGGCAGTGCATCCTTGGGCAGGAACTGAATTACTTCTGCTACTGGAATGAATGTATAGTTGACTTTAAGAAATACACACTCAGCCAAACAGTGGTGGCACACACCTTTAATTCCAGCACTTGGGAGGCAGGCAGATGTCCGTGAGTTCAAGGCCAGCCTGGTCTACAGATCGAGTGGCAGGAGAGGTTCCAAAGAAACGCTGTCTTGAAACCCCACCCCACCCCTCCAAAAAGTACATATCCATTTTAATCATTGGATGTGTGTTTTTAAATAAGCTACCACCTGGTACTGGGCAATTTTTTTTTTTTTTTTTTTTTTTTTTTTTGAGATGGGGTTTCTCTGTGTAGCCCTACCTGTCCTGGAACTTGCTTTTGCCTCAAACTCACCGAGATCTGTCTGCCTCTGAGTGATGGGATTACAGGTTTGCGCCACCACCATCCTGCCAGGAACAGTAATGAGAGAACGTGGCTATGAGTTAGGGCTGGAATCATCAAGAAAGGGTGCAGGGCTTCTTGAGAATGGGGTACAGTGAAGGCTAGTCTGGTGCAGTCTGGTGGCAGAAGGCTCAGCTTTTAGGGAGATGTGAGGGGCACATTTGAAGTGGTGTCACTGAGCCTGGCCCAGTGGAACACATGCCAAGAGTCAGAACAGCAGCCAGTGAGAGGCCCGCCTTGGGGACCACCTTCTATCTGAGGAGAGGAGGAGACTTGAGAAAAGAGGTCCAGGTTATGTCGCTGATGATGGAGTTTGGGCCTGAAGTGGGAGGAATATGGGCAGGTGAGAGATTGGGACCAGCTGGAAAACCTGTGGCCACAGAACGATTAATGGGCAGAGGGCCAGGCTTGCCTGCCATTTTTATGGTGATTATGCAAGCATGGAGAAACAGGCACAGGAAGTTGATCCTGGGGCAGTCAGAGTGGATGGTGTGGGGTCAGCTAAGGGCTGGGTAGTGTTAGGGCTCTGTGGCCTCAGGAACTAGACATGAGAAACCTGCCACAAGCGTAGGCACTGAAAAATCTCTCCAAAGACAAGATTTCCCTAACTCCAATGCTGGGATTTGTGTGAGCTGTGTGTGTGTGTGTGTGTTTTGTTTTGTTTTGTTTTGTTTTTTTAATAAACCTTTATGTATATATATAGAGATTTATTTATTTATTTATTTATTTATTTATTTATTTATTTATTTATTATGTATGCAGTGTTCTGTTTGCATGTATCCCTGCAGGCCAGAAGAGGGCACCTGATCTCATTATGAATGGTTGTGAGCCATCATGTGGTTGCTGGGATTGAACTCAGGACCTCTGGAAGAGCAATCAGTGCTCTTACCTCTGAGCCATCTCTCCAGCCCCGTGAGCTGGGTTTTTAACAACTCAGCAATAACTAAGAACAAGGTAATCATTGAGAAACTAGGGAGTGTGAATCCAACAAAACCTTGTCTGTATGTTCACAATGAGAACTTCCTCCATTGGCAAAGATAGACACATATTTATGAAAACTGCAGATTGATTTCCACTTGTGTATTTTAAAATTATATATATATATATATATATATATATATATATATATATATTCTAAATAGTATCTTCCATCTTTTGTTGAAGACAGAGGCATTGGATTTCCAGGACGCTGTGTAGTGTGGTGTTTAAGAGCTCAGGCTCTGGCTTCGTGCAGTCCATGGAGACTCAAATCCCAGTTCTCTGGCTTGTTTGGCATGTAGACAAGTTATGCAAGCCTTAGTTTTCTCGGCTATAAAATGCAGGTAATAATGGGGTTGGCTTCATAAAGATGCTGAGGGGACCAGATGAAGTAGTCCGTGTGGGTACATGCACGTAGTTCCTGGCACCTAGTCAACTCTCATGTATGGGACAACTGTTAGTGCTGTTATTTTAGCAGCCTGACATCTGAACACACCCAGTGTTCTACTCTGTGGCTTGTTAGCACACATTATTGCGGATCTTTCCTTTTCAATGCTTGTAAATAACTAGCTGTTTACATCATTTGGTAGTGTGGTATTCCCAAAGCCTAAAACTCCATAATCTCAATGACTTTTTGTTTTTTAAACTACTGTTTTTTAACCTGCAGCAAACAATATTTTTGTCATTTTGTATTATGAACTGGATTGTTTCTAAGCACTTGAACTATACATGTCCCATGTCCACTGGAAATTGAGTCTCCTTATACTTGAGAACCAGTCATATAGGACATTCTGTGTGATAAAACATTTGAGCCGCGTAAAAAATGTACAAAAATGATGACACTTAGAGATGGTGAGGATAACAGCACATATGCATGCTAAATCTGAAATGGAGTGACCTTCTGCAAGGTAGCTTGAGAGACTGACAAATCAAAAGGAAGTGTCACTGTCACCGGTAGGAATTTGTTGTTGGGGGGAAATGGGAAAAGTACATGTGCATGTATAGTAAGAATTGTTGATTGATGCAAAGTGTTTTTTGTCTGCAATATGAGGGGGGTGTGGGCAGTAGGCAAATGCTGGGTGTCTTTCTCAATCACTTTCCACTCTAATTTTTAAAGGCAGGGTTTCTCACTGAACCTGGAGCTCGCTGATTGGCTAAATTGTGCCATCAGTGCACCCCTGGATTCTCCTAGCTTTACCTGTCTATTAGAATTACAGGCAGAAGTTCCCACTCTGGGCTTTTTATGTGTGTGTGTCTTGGATCCCAACTCAAGACCTTATGCTTTACCACTAAGCCATCTCCCTAGCTCTGCGTGTTTTTTTGTAATCATAAAAAAAGAGAAAGAACTCAAATACATGCCATCTGGTGGGGTAGGAAGCACAAAAGGAAATTGTATAATTTTTCTGCTCTATACAGATGGGAAGTTCATCCCTGTTTAGTTTTAAATCATACAGAATGCCTTGAAAGCAGACTTGTGTACTTTGGGTGCATTCTGCTTCAGCTCTCCTAGAATGTCAGTGATGGCCCAGAGTTATGATCTTCCCATCCCCCACCCCTTCCAGCCTCTTTGACATCTTGATGGCCTGCATATGTGAAGTGGAAAGTCAACTCGAATTCCACATTTGTTTCTGTAGGCCTTGGTTGATTGCCGAAGAAACCTGGGGGTTTTAAGTTGTGTCTCTAGCATTTGTCTGGGTGCTGGGTGCTGGGTGCTGGGTGCGTCTTCTCTTTTAGAGTCCTTCAGGAGTGCAGGAGTGCAGCTAGGACTGCCCAGGCTCCCAGCATCCTTCAGGAGTGCAGCTAGGACAGCCTGAGCTCCCACTAGCAAGTAAGGCTTTAGAATTCTGCCTTTGTGTAGAGATTGCTGCATCTGGATCTGTATTTGCTCTATAGGTGAAACAGAAAGAATGTGTAACCAGTACTTGGATAGTACTTCAATCAGTCTTTCTCCTTTTATTATGGCACCCCCACCCACCCACCCCATGTTTGTTTTAGAAAAACTATAAAAAGCTCGGAATGTTTACCCACAGCCACTTGTCAGGGTAAGAGGGAAGAAATTTTCCTTTTGAAGAATTCAATACAAAGAGAAAAGCACGCACACCTGTTTAAGCTTGCTCTGTGGAGGAGGAGGGAGTCTCCAACAACAGAGTTTAAGAAAGAAGCAGGAACCTGGGGTCTGACTCCTCTGGGTAAGAGTGCATGTTGGAGCCAGGTAGTAGTGCATGCCTTTAATCCCAGCACTCAGGATGCAGAGGCAGAGGCAGGTGTGAGTTCAAGGCCAGCCTGGTCTACAAAGCAAATTCCAGGACAAATTCCAGAGAAACCCTGTCTCGAAAAACCAAACAAAAGAGTGCAGGGAGGCAGGGGTTGTATCTGGGCACAAGTCTTCGCTCCCCGGTTCTCCTTTGTCTGCAGAGCCCACCGGGGTGGTTCCTTCAGTTCCCTAGCAGAGGTGTGGCACTCAAGAACATCCTGTAATACACTATCCGGGGACCGGGCTTTGGGATTTTTTTTTTTTTTTTAAATTAAAAACTACCTTACAGTTTTGGTTTCCACTTGATTCAGCAGATGCTTCTTTTACTCTAGCCGGTTAGGAAATCCACTGAGGATGGACTGTCTTTTCAGGGCAATGAGGGAGGGTCCTCCTTCCTCATAGCTAAGAATTCAATTCAATAGAAAGTAGGATAGAAATAAAGTTACTATAATAACAAAATTATTTTTATTATTTTTAATTGACAATTAAAATATAGTTCTGTCCCTTTTTGGAATATGTGCATTATATGGTGCTAACTGCAGCTATTTAACAGTTACCCTTATGGGCTTATTTGTGGTGAGAACAGTTAAGATCTGCTCTGGGAACAATTGACCGTGTCATCATGAGATACAAGAGAAGGCTTGAGCTTGCACCTTTCTTAGTAGAATACTGATCAGCATCTCCCTAGTCTCCTCAAAGTTAACTTTATATAACTTCTCAGTGAAAATGAACAGTGTCATCTTTGTTAACCAACTGTAAATGTTTGTTTTCTGCCACCCCTCCTCACTGTGTGGGCTTGCTTATGCTGGAGTACACAAGTGGAGATCAGATAGCAGCTTGTGGGAGTTTGTTCTTCCCCAGGGGTCAAACTCAGATCGTCAGGCTTGGCAGCAGGTACCCTTATCCACCGAGCCATCTCAGCTATCCTCAAGAGTTATTAAACACTCTGGCACCGCCTCGCTTCTCCATTTTGCAAACACCCTAGCCTGCTTTGATTTCAGTACCGACATCGTTCTTTGTCCATCACAGAGTGGACTCACCACCCACTGTAGTGACCTCTGCCCCACTGCAGACTTACACCACCACAGTCTGCAACTCCACTTCCCTCCGGCCACGTGATGGAAGGGCTGGTCCCACTCTCCCTTCAAATGAGAAGCCCCAGCTGCACTTACCCACCCACCCACTATCCCAGCAGCCCAGTTTCACCCTCGTCACGGCCTGCAGCCATGATTCCTAGGTTTGCCCTCTCTCCTGTGTTTCCTCACCTCCACACCTGCGTGTTTTCCTTCGTACACTTGTTGCTGTGCTCATATCCTGCTTCTTGACGCCTTCACCCTCTGTTCCCTAAGGGCAGACACAGTAACTTCACATGCGTCTCCTAACCCCGTGTTCTCTTTTAGCCAAAGGAAAAATGAGTGTTAACATGTCTGCTCACAAGCTCAATTTCAGTAACTTTCAGCTTTGTCAAAAATGAGACTCACCATTGAACAAATACTACAACATCGAGAAGTCTGAGAATTGGAATTTCAGTCTTAATCAGGGCTATAAACTCCAGCTTCTTCACACAGCAGTATGAAAGAGTAAGCCAAGCATTGCACAATGAGAGAAGTGAAAGGAATTGTGGGGAAGTGCAGAGGGTACCCCTAGTGTGCACAGCTGTGTGCTGGCCTGTCATTTATAGGGTGAAAATCAGTGTTGCATGGGCACATCTATACTCCACCCTGTGTGTCAAAATGCATCTCTAAAAATGCATCATGGATCTTCAAAAATTAGATGATTTTGTAAAAATATTCCAGGCTCCTGGCCTGCTTGAAATGGAAACAGGATGGGTCCCATCCCCTGAGACCCTTGATGTTCTCTTGAGGTTGTCATCGAGAGCAGCAAGGGCTTGTCAGGAGGTAGCAGGTCTAAAAGATTTCAGAAAGAGCATCTCTAGTCTGTGATTATAGGTCATTTAATAGGATGTATTTTCATTGTACTTAACAGTGTAGACAGTGAGATCAAGAAAAGAGTTAGTTCCTTTAAATTTTATCCATGAAATATATCTGAATTGAGAATGTATATATTGAGAAGTGTTTCAGTTGAATTTCTTAAGAATAAGGCTGGTGAGTGGCTCACTGGGTAAAGGTGCTTGCCACCAAGACTGACAACCTCAGTTCAATCCCCAGAGCCCCATACTGAGGAGAGGACTAATTCCCAGTGTTGTCCTTTGACCTCCTTGTGTGCGCTGTGGCCCAGATATACCCACACAGTGCATATCTGTCCATCCACTCCCACACAAACAAATGAATGTAAGCAAAAGAAAACTAAGCTGGGTGGTAGTGGCTCATGCCTTTAATCCCAGCACACAGGAGACAGAGGTAGAGGCAGGTAAATGTCTGAGTTTGAGGCCAGCCTGGTCTACAGAGTGAATTCTAGGACAGCTAGAGCTACACAAAAACCCTGTCTCAAAATAATAATAATAATAATAATAATAATAAATACATAAAAAATGCTAAAAGATATCACATGCAAGGCTCTGTTGTTCCATTTACAGCACAGACAGAACAACAAAACAACCAAACAAGTTGTGTCAGAAGTTCCTTCCTAATAAACTTCAAAACTTCCTCATTTATATTCTTATTAGTAAAGTATAATGAAGTCTGCCCTCAATTGCTTGACAAGAATTGAATTGGCTAATGATTCCAGGTTTCCACAACACACAGTTGGGACACTCTAGCAGAGCTCCCGCAGAGGGCGTGTGTGAAAGAGACAGGTTTAAACCGCGTTTGTGACTCCCTTCTTGCACTTATAGTGATGCTGCTCCTTCCTCCTAGGTTATGTGAAGACATCTAAGTTACTTAAAGACCTCCCCTGTCTCAGGGGGATGTGCCTGTCACTCTTCACACGGTGGAGGGAGAGCAGGGTGGGTGGATGCCAGCACCTGTGGTAAATGGAAAGACATGACCAGACTCGCACATCTGAATCTTTGTTGTGGTGGGAGACCTACCCCAAGAAGTTTTCTGGTCTTTATGTAGTGACAGTCAGGAAATTCTGAGCCCAAATGCATGTTCTTCGAAGCCGGCTGCTGCTTCTGTCCTTCATAGACAGAGAACTCAGATATATAGTAGGGCTTAAGACTAATTATGTTTCATCAGTTTGAGACAGGCTCTCATGTATTGGTCAATTCATGAAGTAAGCCGCCCATGACTTTGAACTCCTCACCCTCTGCTGTTGTTTTTAAGAAGATAAAAATCATGTGCTTTTAGAATGAGATCCAAACTTGGTAACACTAATGAATTTAGCCATGGGAGCAAGAACTAGCCATGGGCTCTCGTGGGCCAGGTTGATACTTTGAGCTGATTTCCTGCTCTTTATCTTTCTGATCCAGCTTCATCACAGAGGATCAGCAGGTGAGAAAAATGGAAATCTTTTGTGTGTTGGCTGCAGAGGGCTTGAACCCCAGAGAGCCACAATCACACAGAGGCGCAGGCTCTGAGTACAATGACTTTACATTGTTAGGTAAAGCATGGGCTGCAGAATGTAATTGACAAAGATTCCTTCATGGTGACTGAACTCTTAATGGCCAGGCTCTGCTTAGAGGTGAGTGATAATTATGATATTCACCATCATTTCTGTATTTACATCATCATAGTGCATTGAACTTGGTTTCTCTCGTCTTTCATTCCAGGAATTATATCCTCTCCTGTTCTTTTCTTAAACACTGTAAAGCGAATAGTCCTAGAAGTAGCTGTAATTAAATTTTGGGTGTATACTGTCTCAGTTGTATATTCTGCCAAAGGAATAGCATGGTGACACAATAGACCCTTCAGTACAGAAATAGCAGATTATACCAATCAGGGTCCAATCAGGAGACAACAGGATAGTTAACCCCTAAAGGACTGTGCAGCTGGGCTGGAGAGATGGCTCAGTGGTTAAGAGCACTCTTCTAGAGGTCCTGAGTTCAATTCCTAGCAGCCAGAGTGTCTCACAGCCGTCTGTAATTAGATCTGATGCCTTCTTCTGGTGTGCAGGCATCCATGCAGATAAAGCATAAAAAAATGAATAAATCTTTTTTTTTTAAAGACTTGTATAACGGAAGACATAGCACTGTATTCATTACCTAGCAACAACAGAGGCAGCTGCTACCTGCACAGTGGAGGGAGCCCCACCCAAATCCTGAAGTCTGGTCTTATTTGGGAGGATGTGGTATAGCCAGTGGGTTGCAGGAGGCTTTACTGTGGTATCACATTGAAGTTGTAGGCTGTGGTTGCCACGTGGGATGGTACCTACTTGGAGGGGTGGGGTTGGAACTGGCCTACAGGAATCTTTTCATGAGGTGCTGATAAAACTCACTGAAGGATGGGTAAAGTGGATCTTGCACACGTTGCTGGCCATTGGAGAGAAAACCACTACACAAGAAATATTTCTTCCTTTGCTTGTGCCTTGCGATGTCTTCATCGCCATTTATTGATACAGGCTAACACAGTGCCATCTGTCAGAGAAAATATCTATAAAGATATTACAAAGCATGGCAAAAGGTGATGAATGCCGTGCTGTGGTTTTTTACTTTGCACACACCCTGCACGTGCATTTGAACACCCATATACCAATGAGACAACGCTATGCCTTTACCTGTGGTGATCAGCTGTCCTTTGCACAGGTGACAATTCTCATCACTTCCCCAAAATGAGATGATCAGTCTTGTCATTTTATCCATCCCTGGCTTTGTTAGCGCCTCCCATGAGTCCATTACACAATAAGGGAAAAATATACACATAGCTAACAAAAATTAAGTATTAAATTAGTACTGTTTCCCTCAGCCTAAGCCTCAGCTGGACGCTAGGGAGGGGGTGTAGGGGTTATATTAATTATAAGAATCCTGGGCATCAGACCTAGACTTCTGTTCTGGTTTGTATCTTGATTGTCCCTCAAAGGCCACAAGCTAAAGGCTGGGCCACTACTTCGTGCTGGTGACTGGAGTGGGGGGGAGACATTCAGAGTAGACCTAGCAGAAGGAAATAAGGTCTTGGGTGGCATGCCTTGGACGGGCATATTGGGACTCTACCCTTCCTTTTATTCCCTTTTTGTTTCCGGATCCCTACAAGGTGAGCAGGTTTGTGCCATCATGTGCTTCTGCTGTCATGGTTCCCTCTGCCACAGTCCCCAAAACACCAGAGCCAATCAGCCATGACTTGAAGCTGTAAAACCAAGAGCCCAAACAAGCCTTTCTTTTAGGTGGATTCTCCCAGGAATTCTGCCCCAGAGACAAAGCTGACCATACTTCCCTGCAACAACCCAGTTCTCCCTCGGTAACTGGGATCAGTCTGTCCCAGTCTAGGCCATAGGAAAAAAAAAAAAACCTCTTGAGTAGGAAAGAACTTGGAACTAGCCAGTGGCACTCTCATATTCTAATTCAGTAGAATCACTATGTCCCCTAGTAGGACCATTTTTTTTCATTCTGTCCTTGAGAACTAAAGTCTCCAAACTGGCAGAGGTCATTGTTTTTGGGATAGGAAGCAAAGTCTGTGAGTGGTCGTCAAACATCATAGCGATAGGAGACACTCTCACCTTTAGTCCAAACCCATGTGTATAGGGGAGACAGTGGCTGAGGCCAAGTGTAAGTGGTTCATCCTGTAAACAAACCGGAAATGCTTGTGTCTGTTGTTCCTCAGCTGGTCCTGTACCCAAGTTCCCAGTGAGCCACTCCACTTTCCTGCTGGTCAGTTGCTGCTTGAGGGGAGGGCTGTATGGTGAGTGTGGCTTAGTTAATCCCACTGCTATGGGATGATTGCCTCACTTCCTGGGTTGTGAGTGGCTTCCGTCAGCAGCGGCTCAGAGTGGAATCACTAACATGGTGAATAAGGCATTCTGGGAGGCAGGGGATGAAGAATGTCAGGGCAAAATCCTATCAAGGAGATGTGTTTATGCCGGTGAAGGTAGATTCCTCCACTGTGTCCAGGGCCCTCCACCTGTCCCCTTGGGAATGGAGTTGAGTTAGATCTATTAGCAGATCTGATATATGTCCAGCAGTGCCAGCAGACAGTTCAGCCTCGTTAAGGAGAAGTTACTTTATTAACCCTGTCTATGGTCCCCAGCCTTGCTATCATGGTCACTTTGTTCTCAGGCCCATGGGGCAGGCCTATGGAGAGCTGGGAAAGAGGCTGAGTGGCATCTGCAGAGCATATAATTTTGTTCACTGGATGCCTGAACACTCCCTGTAGTGGGTGCCATTACAATGGAGCTCTCACAAGGGGCACAGTCTCCCAGTGTGGAATGTCTGTCTATACACATCTTCCCAAGGTTCTTTTTCCCCAGTCTTCTGTTCTTTCCTATTAGAGTGACTTGTCATCCAGCCAAACTGTAAGTACTCCACTGTGAGTTAGTAGAAATTCATAGTTTGGATCATTTCACATTCCAGACCAAGTGAGGCACCAAATAAATTGTCAAAGTTCTGCTCTTTGGGAGCATTTTCCTGCAGTGCTATTCTTTGGGGTAGAACAGTTGAGACAAACATTTTCATCCAATTAGTAATAGCATATCACACAGAACCTCTTACAATTTGAGCTGGTGCTTTATGCATCTGCTAACTGTTGTGTGGATGTAGGGAACTTACAGGTGATTCAAGGTTCTTGGTTAGTAGTCTCTGGAATTCTGAGTAGCATGCCTTCTTGCACTCTCTGTCTAATAAATGGCAACAAGTTCATTTGGTGATGGCCTAGAGGGTTTATGGTGTACCCCTGTATGACCTCATGGGCTCCTCCACAAGGAAATCTGGCATTCCATCAGAGGTTCTAGACCTTTCAACTGGTCTATACCTAGAAACTGGGCATTATGCTGTGACTTTTTACTGAGGTGACTTAATGGCCATCAAAAATAACCTAACAGGTTGTTTTGTTTCGTTTTCTTGGTTGGGTGCACATTTCCTTCTGGGCTGATACTGTGTGCCCTTGGAAGCAATTTGAGATGAAAAACAGTGACTGGCTGTGACAAACCCTGAGGAGAATGGGCGTCTCCCTACTAAGTGGTATCTCCTCCAGGTGAGGGTATGCCATGACAATTTCCCAACAAAAGGTGACTAGTGTTTTGAGAGATACGAGAGTAAGTTTCTTCCATGGTCTAGGTACTGTTAGAGTTTCTTTGGGGGTTGGACTTGCTAGTTCCATCATGAATCAAACCAGATGCCCTCTAATAACTTCAGGTGCCATTCTTTCCCAGGCACTAGCAGTGCACTAACTCTCACAGGAGACACTTGCTGACGTTAAGATTTCAACAGCTTTGTAATCTAGCTACAGAACACTTTATTTTTGGTTTCTGGAAAGTTTAGCCCCATGACTATAAGAAGTAGAAGCTGATGTAGAAGCTGTCTATCAGGTTTTGGATCGTCACTTGGAATAAGGGCTAATGGTTTTTTTCTTTTGAAATGGTTTTTTCTGAAGGTTTTACTTATATAAATGGTTTTGCCTGCCTGTATATATGTACCACATGTGTGTTTAGTGTATGTAGAGGACAGAGGAGCATTAGATCCCTTGGAACTGGAGTTACAGGCAGTTGTGAGCAGCCAAACATGAATTCTGGGAATCAAAGCCAGGTCCTCTGCAGGACTGGCAAGTGCTCTAACCATTGGGCAGCCTTCCCAGCCCTTCAAAAGGATTGAATGAAAGCCCCTAAGAATCAAGGACAGAAGCTTTTGTGGCTCTGGTTCTTCACTGCAGTTCATCACAGGTGACAACCTGATGAATTTACAGGTGATAACGGTGAATTTGAGTCTACTTTGAAGCATCCCATTTCCCATTGACAGGGAACTGGTGTACTGCATCCTAGTCAAAGTTCAGAGCCAAGCTAACCCCCTAATTCTGTTTTTGAGAGTATCTCTGGGAATATCTGAAGACTAGCCCTGCATTGCTCAGGTTCAGTCAGGACAATTAGTGTAGAGAATTACCAGCTAATAAAGGCGACTACCAAATGGGATGAAACAGACTCAGAAATATAGGGATAGCAGATATGGAGATCAGCTATGAACTCTAGCATCCATGAAGCAGAACCAAAGGTGAGCAGATATGGGGGAGAGCCTGGGCCCAGGCTGTGACTAACACACTTTAAGAGGCTGTAGCTGTGAATAATAGAGGAGTTTGTTAGCACCACATGGTCTGGGGGTTGTTCACAAGCTACCTACTAGGGTGCTGGTGACATTTGGTGTGTGGCCCCAGTTGGAGTTAAGCACAAAGCCACCTAACATAGGTGCAGTGGTCTAAAGCTGGTGGACAGCTGTGTCGCACCCGTCAAGCTGTGATGTGTTATAGCTGGTATACCAGAACCCAGCAGTTATGGAGTCAGAGGAACTTTCTGGAAGATGTGCTGCACCAGGCCCCTTTCACATTGCTGGCAGCAGTGCTCAAAGGGAAGGAAAAGGCAGCAGGGACCAGAGAGTCTCTGTGATGATGTCCCTGTGCTTGTGGTAACAAAACCTGGAATTGCACCAACAGACAGGAAGAAATGTTCATAGGGTCTGGCTTAGGTACCACACAGGAGGGCATGGAGTAGATTCAGAATCAAAGGGCCAATGATTCATTACTGGAACATTTTACAAAGTAGAAGAA
This sequence comes from Cricetiscus sungorus, assembly GCA_030556225.1. Taxonomy (NCBI): domain Eukaryota; kingdom Metazoa; phylum Chordata; class Mammalia; order Rodentia; family Cricetidae; genus Cricetiscus; species Cricetiscus sungorus. The sequence continues at coordinate 13,373,881 of JANBXA010000372.1, forward strand.
ATGAATATATTGAAAATCCCTGTGTAGTCATTATTTTACACATTCTGTGGAAGATACATATGTTTAATCTACCCTGAAAAATACCCCTTGTGGAATGTTACATATCTAAGGGAAAACACTTCCTTAGGGCAAGACAGCCTTGTCTTGGTATTTCGGTCTCCATTTATATGGCTTTAAATCCTGGGACTGAGCATCAAGAACTCTGTCCCCCTTGCCACCACAACAAGGCAAGGAGCCCAGTCCCTCAAGTAGCCTCATATGCATGCATGTTCTGCTTAGCCCTCTTTATCTCACAGTTAAATGTCATGCCTGCTCTTTGAAAATAGAATCTTATGCTACAGAATACACTAGCATTTCCTGTCAAACACCAAAACACATCAGTACACCGAGGGGTGGAAGGGGAGATGCGTTTCATTCCAGAAAGGTTTCTCAGAAACTCCTGTCTTTGTTTTCTTTTCATTTATGAAATTGAAGGGCGTATATCTCCCAATACTGTTTTCCAGGGCTCTGTCCATTATAAAGAGCAGGAAATTATACCACTAGAATGATTACGAACAAATGCTTTGAAGCAATATAATTACCCTCCTTTATTCTTAATGCAAAGAGGCATTGTTTCAAACTATATGTATTTTAAAAGCACCTAGTGTGGTGATTTTGCCAGTAACACTTGGTTGGGTTTATATAAGTCCGAGAGGATGTAGGAATGTGAGAGTTTCATGCTAGATAGCCAGGTCAGGGGAAGGAATGAGAAGCCTAAGGTAAGAACATGCCACGGGCTCTGGCATGACACAAGATAGGTTGTGTCTAGGCTCACAAAGAATGGGGCTTTGTGAGAATACTCATTTCTATTTTTATGGTCAGTGGCAAGCAAAGAGGTGCAGGGACTGTTTGGGTTACAGAGTGCTCGTACAGGCTCTCTGGGCAGGCTGAGAAGGGCAGGATAGCCATGCAGCACCCAGCCAGCTCAAGCCAATGCTGACCTCAGCCTCCCGCCAGGCCATTCAAGTTCTCTGGCGCACAGGCAGTGGGGAAGAGCTCAAGGGCTGTTCTCACTGTAACGGTCATGTGGTTTTAGAATGGACACTTACTTCCTTACCAAACCACAATCCTGTTTGGTTTGGTTTTGTGGTCGTCTTCCAACACACAACAGGAAGTAGGGACTAGCATTGTGACCACTCTGTAACAGAAAGATTGTGATTACAAAATGAATAAAACAGTCATAAGAAAGCAACTCACCACTTGAGAGGAGCACTCCTGGGCCATCTGCCCCTCTGATTACCTCAGGATATCTAGGAGAGCTGAGACAGAACGATGGGTGTTGATCAGGAAACCTCCAGAGGTGAGAGAACACTCACCTCCTCTGTTTCCTACTTCACTCAAGAAATCCATTTAATTACTGATTTAAAGGTTTAATTAACAGTTTACTACCTTCTCAGGCCTTCTGAGATTTGCAGCGGTGTTCCTAACAAGGAAAAGACGGGAGGGAGAGAGGACTCTCAAGTCACTTCTCTGAGGCTTCTGAAACAGGGGTTTCACTTTTCTGAGGATTCTGGTAAAAAGATGATGATATTTCAAATTCAGGGCCTCGGCTAAAAACAGATCTCGAAGAGTTTTTGGCGGGGAGGGAAGACGACGAGAAGCAGCTGTTGTGTGAGATGAGGGAAAGCAGAAGCGCACTACATTTCTGGTAAAGCGGACCAGGTTTGGGGGAATTTTTTTTTTTTTTTAATATTCAAATCGCCTAATTCCTAAATGATATGGGAGTGGAGCTGGAAAGGAAAATGCTAATTCCAGAATTTGTGTGTTGGTTGGAAACATGTTGGTAAGATTTATTCTAAATTAGAGCAGAGGGAGTAACAGATAAAATCAGTAGCTCTACAGTGTGCACATACAAATGTCCCCTCAGCCCTCCGCTCATCTTATCTGTGCATAGGGAACACCTTCCATGGGTTTGTGTGCTGCTGCCCAGGCACAAATGACAAAGTGCAGGGCAGTGAGTCTGTGAGCCTGAGGTTCTATGGTCAATACAGTCGATCTAGAACGCCAGTGGTGTTTGCTTGGCCTTCTTCACTTTCTCTCAACCGAATCAACCGAAACATGCCTATCCTTTGTCACACCCTGTGCCAGTCGAAGCCTCCCTCACCCTGTTACATATTTCTCTGTGACTGACGATTCCCTTCTGTTACTTTCAACTTCCTGCAAGATGCTATCTCTTTTATTTTTCAATGGTAGATTTCTGTTTTGTCTCCCCAAACATGATGTTGAGTTTACGCAGCTAAAGAAGACTGTGTGACAGGGCAGCACATGGAAAACATTACGGTCAAGTCGCCCTTAATCAAAAGTTCCCATGCTTTTCCTTGTATTATTTCTCCCACAACTGCTGGGAGCAAGACCAGGCTTCAGGTCCTGGCAATGGGATGCTGGGAGAGGATTCTTTCCTGGAAGGAAGTAAAGAATAAAAGATCCCTTCCTGCTCAAGCAGAATTCCCTTTAGATTGCTTTAAATAAGATCCTGTTGTATCTGTGGTGATTTGAAAATGAAGAAATTCCAAATGTGTTAGATAAAACCCAGGAACTAAATCTTGAAAATAGTAAACATTGAAATTAAATTGGAGAGTTTTGTAAGGCTGCAAGCATGTGTAGAGCATGCTTTGGGTGCTGAATTCATCTCCTGTCAGCACAGTCCTGTGAGGTGGACATTCATTACCCTGTCCTATTGACTATGAGGTGGCTTTGGTTTGAAAGAACCATTATCATTCATGCCACCAAAAATTGAAAGCCCTGCCAGTGAAAACTGTATCATACAGAAAATCTCAGTGACACCAGGAGAAACACATGTCATAGGATCTGCAGTTCAGCATTGGTTTTGCCTCTGAAGAACCCAGGACTGAAGAAGTCCGTCATCACTGAAGTTCTTGGGCGGCAGTGCTGGGCTCCAAGCCTGGTTCCCTCGCTACAGACCTGAGGATCACTACAGATACATTTGTGCTTTCAGAGACAAAAGTCTCCTTAGTAAAAGTGGTGTGGAGAGACCTAGAAATGAAAGCTCATTAGGTATTTGTATTTGAAATAGTAAAAACCATGTAGAGGTTGCCTTTTCTGGAATCTGAAGTTAGAATCAAGACCCACTTAACTAGAGTGGAGTTGAGAGCGTCGGGATAAATACACTGTTATAAAAATGGGGAGAGGATATGAAGGAACACTTCACAAAAGAACAGATTATTCGCTGTTAATAAAGAGAGAGAGCAAATATAGCTAATATCAACCACGTCTGGGAAGCAAACATTGTGTTCATTGGTGGCGATTGCAAATTGCCATTTCTGGAGTACCTGCATTATCTACTGGAATGGTCATACTTTTTGACATTTTGCAGTTAATTGTTTATCCTAGTCATGGACAAACAAGTATTCTTTGGATACATGGAGTGATGTCCATGTGACTATTTTTATAAGAAATATTCAACACAACCTAAATGTCTGTTCAGGATTGAGGAAATAAATTCTGATATCCTCTGTCAGTGAACCGGGTATGGAAAACAGTGGTTTAGGCCAGTATGTACTAGCATGGAATCATGCCTGTTACATATTTTATACAATAGCTTGTAGGTAATTTGCATTACTTTAGAGAAGGGCAGCTTTGAGATGCTACCTGATTCAGGTCTCAGAACTGATGGCGAGCATGGCAGCAGTTTTTAAGCCGTCAAGGAATAGGAGCGTCCACATTTTTATCCTAGACTTTGAAATGAGTCGCCTCTCCTGTCTGGTTCTTTCATCTGTAAAATGAGACAAGTATGATTAAAGCCTTTCTGGTTCAAGATATAAACACATATTTTTAAATGTGTAGCATTGTGTATGGCACAGGAATGCCCACCCTGTGTGTGAAAATTAACTGCAGGTACTGGAATGTTGGGGGGTGATCGGGTTAGGACAAGCGCTGGAGACCTCGCTAGGAAAGTGCTCTTTGAAGGGCAGATTGTGTCTGTTCTCTCCTGTTTTTGTCCTGGCTGCTGGTGGTTATTGTCACCAGCATATCTCATGTACAGAGCACCACTGTATTTATCAGTCTAAAGCCAGAACTCTAGTGACAGCAGGATTCAGATTGTGTCAAGGCTTTCAAATGTACCAGAAGTCTACTGAAACAAATAGTTTTAACCACACAAATACAATGAGTCTAAACACAGATTTTGATGTATTTATTGGCACCTGGGAAAACAATGTGCACACAGCTTGTGAGAGAATATAATTATTCCATGGAGTAGTAGCATATGTGTTTTTGTGCAGGTAAAAACCTTGCCTCTTGTCTTCTGACTTGGTGAAACAGCAGAAACAGCAGCAGCCCCGATCTTAAATCATCTCTGTACTTGCTCTCATTTTGTTTTTCTGCTCTGGCTTTTCTCCACTAGAGGGGATAATGCTTTGTCTCCAGGGAGTCGGAGACTGCCTGTGTGCCTCAGAGAATATAAAGGAGATTAAGTAACATACACACACATAAAGTTATATGTGTAGTAATTGACATTAGGTGCTCCATTAAACAATGAAATGCCACAGTATACCAGTTCTTCAGGACTTGTTGCCATGGATACCCAGTGTGATGGAGATGGGGAAAGAGTTGCTTAGGAATTCGCCAATTTCCTTTTGAGGTGATGCGAAAAATAAACTATCCAGAGGTAGGAGCCATTAAGCCATTCTTGTATGTGTACAGTTTTCAAAATAGTTAAAAGGAGAACATGTTTCAAAAAAGAATATTAATTCATGGCAGTTGCTTAATATTGTTTATTGTTTCATAAGCCAAAGGACTGGGCAGTCTTTACTAGGTGACATATTAGATATAATTGAAAGGAAATATTTTAATCCAAGATGAGTGAAATAATGTAGAACGATGTAAGGGTGGCAGTCCACCAGGCAGCAAGGGTTCATTAGGTATACTCAGTAGTCTCTGAATTGACGACAAAGCCAACACTGGAAACAGAGCTGGTTTTCAGACAACTGTAATCTTGAACTGGGAGGTAGAGACAAAGAGGATCCATATGGCTTGCCAGCCAGCCAGCCAAGCTGAATGGGTAAGTTTCAGGTTCAGCGAGAGACCTGTCTTGAAAACAAGATGGAAAATGATTGAGGAAGCTGCTGCACACACATATGCAAGCACACGCATACATATAAGCACACACATGCAAGTGCACACATGCAAGCGCATGCATACATATAAGCACACACATGCAAGTGCACACATGCAAGCGCACGCATACATATAAGCACACACATGCAAGCACACGCATACATATAAGCACACACATGCAATTGCACACATGCAAGCGCACGCATACATATAAGCACACACAGATGTCAGTTCACTGATTTGATGTGATTTTTATATTTCTCCCTTTCTATGGGTAGTTTTCAACCAATATTATATGCCTAACGCTTTGATTTCTGGAGTTAGCCATGATCTCACACCCAGGCCACCCTCGTAAAAATCTTAGGGCAAATCCAGTGGATTCTATAACAAAGGATGGGAATGTACTCTCATTGGCTATCTGAACACCAGGGCTAACTTGGCTGATCACATTGGCTAGCAAAATCCTCTTCCCTCATTCCTCCACGTGTTCCTCCTGAAGCTGCATTCGTGGTTGGAGAGGGTGATCTTCCCTATTGGAAAGGGACTAGTCCTTGGTTAAGGGTGTATGTGCAGTTCACTCCCCTGGTGAACCTCAAACTCCCAAAAGGAAAGTCTCTAGGGACAAGAAGAACTCCATTTTAGGATGGCTCCTGAAGGAATGGCTGTTTACTAGCTGTTTTCTCAACCATGTAAGCTCTGTCAATAATGGAAACAATTTTAAAAATGAGTGCCGTCCGGCTTCCTTCCCTGCTTGCCTGAGCTCAGCCTACCATTGCAGTTCAACAGTTTTTTACAGTTATTTTCTGATCCATCTGCTACTCTAAGATAGAAGAAAACCAGATCAGGGCATGCCAGTTCTGGACCAGACCTCTGATGACTTTCCACGTCTGAACAAAAAAATCTTTTGTCCTACATCAGGCATTTATGCCCTTTAAAACATCAACCCCCAGCCAAAGATCTCTTCCTCTGCTCCTGCCCCTCATCAGGGTGAGGACGAGCCTCAGGGAGGACAGGACGTTCTCCAGATGGGTACTGTGTGGTCTAATGCTCCTGGGCTGTCAGAGGTTGTCTTTACAATACCCCTTCTTCCTAGCTGTGCTGCTCACTGTTCTAGCCATGTGACATCAGGCAGGGTCATCGAAAAATGTCGAGAAAATGCCTCCAAGATTGGTCTGTAGGCTCTGTGGGTTGTGGTCTCGATTAATAATTGATATGGGAGGGACTCAGCCCACTGTGGGAGGCCCGCAAAGGAGAGTAAGCTAGTAAGCACTGACCCTCCATGGCTCTACTTAAGTTCCTCCCACCGGGCCCTTGCCTTGAGTTCCTGCCTGATGGCGTCCCCGGTGATGATAAACTGTAACCTGTAAGCCTAAACAAAAACAAAAGAACAAACAAGACCCTTTCTGCCCTACCACGCTTTTGGGCATGGTGTCGAGAAGAACAAGCTGGAACAGCAGCTGCCCCGCCCTCTCTCTTCCCTACCTAGGAGCATTTTCCCAGTGTGTTTTCATGGGTGTTCTCCTCCACAGAGCCCTTGTCTTGGGGTGCTTTGGTAGGCTTCTGGTCCCCTTTCCCCCTTGTTAGATGTCCAGTGTAGTGTTACAAGACCAGGCTCCAAAGAGGGTGCTCTTGGTAAAGCTCACGCTCTTCATTTACAAAATGGACATGCTGGTACAACCATGTAAGCTTGTTAAGGGAACTAAGCTAGTGCCTCAGAAGAATTAACTCAGTGCTTCGCACATGGAAATATTAAATGCATGTCAGAAATGTATGTATGTCCCTGCCCCCCCCCCCCCAGCTGAGAACCTAGGGATTTGAGTGTGCTAGGCTCACCTAGGCTCATTCCTCAATACTCCTCTCCCGTCTTCTTTTACTTCCAAACTCTCTTCAGTGTTACACCTTACAGATAGTAATAAAAGTATTTATTGATTTTGGAGTGTGATTTCTTTTATTATATACAATCCTGAATAAGTGTTTCTCTGATAAGTTGGTGATGGAGACAAATAAAATGTAGGGCCTTTTTTTTTTTTTTTTTTTTTAAGACTGGAAAAAAAAATGAAATAAATGACTGTCTCTTTCAGTACAGCCCAGAGTGCTTTTCAGCCCTTAATTCTCCTGCCTCTGCTTCTCAAGTACTGGGTTTATGGTCTTGTGCGACAGTAACCATTTTAGAGGGTAATCTTTTTGAATGCTTACTCCAGTCCCCACCCCACCATATTTTAAGAAGAATAATACATATTTTTTATTTTATTCTATAAATTTATGAGACACGAAAACTTTTAGGTTCTTTTACTGCCAAAAGCTGATATCCAGTTTTTTATTCATGGTGATAAATACTTGTATGGTCTGAGAGCTGATAAAGTGATCTGGAGAGAGGTGATGAGCAATCTGGGGACGACTATTTCCAAACTGATACTAATGGAAGCAGTTCTGCCCTGCTAACTGCAACTAAAAGGCTATAGTGAAATGAGAGGAGAGGCCCCAGTTTAATGCAGAGGGTGAGTGAGCCATTTAGGAACCAGAACATGGTCAGGGCTTGCAAATTTTAAATATAATCATAAAATTAAGAGACAGCTGAGAACAAGCTTTGTAGGCTATAGGACCTCAAAAGGTCAGTCTCCCTAATTAACGACATACCAAAATGACCTGGTGGGCTTATGAAAATATTCTACAAGGATTCTGACTGAGTCTAGGGAAGTGTGTGTGTGTGTGTGTGTGTGTGTGTGTGTGTGTGTGCGCCGCGCGCGTGCCCCTGATGTTCAGGGTGAGTAGACAGGCATTTGAGAGCCATGATGAGAGACTTTCACTATGACAGTGACTGCTTGCTAGATCATTTGCTTATCTAGACACTTGAATCACTTCTGGTTGTGGGAATTTTTTTTTTTATCAAGACATCCTTTCTTCTTTTGAATTGTTCTATTTTAATGGTCTTAGTTGGTTTTAGCTGTAGATTTTGCTTCAACTTAATTCTGTGTATTGGTTGTAGTCTATCTCTTGAACTACATAAATTAGTAGGAGATCTGGTAGCCATTAAATACTATTCTTGGAGGCAGCCATGATGCCCCTTTTATTTATTTATTTATTTTATCTAGGCTGCAGACATCTCTGCATCCTTATTGTACTAACTCCAACTATATTCAGAAGGCAATTACTAAATGCTGGATACATACATTCTGGACCTGTGCTGAAGGATGTGAGACCCACATGAACTGGGAAAGATAAACTCATAAGTGTTTTCAAAACATAGGCAAGACTCTAAATTGTAGGCTCCAGACTTAACAGAAATCCCTAGATCACCCCCTTAACTGGGTAAATCTATAGGAAAGCTTTTAACAGCATTGCCAAGGATTTCTCATTTTGAAGTCACAATTTGTCTCAAACAATGCTTGGTTCATAGTAAGTATTCAATACATTTTACCTATTTTTAAAAAATACTAAAGTGTCTAACCATAATGGGAGCCGAGAGTTTAGATTACTATTTGGAAGGCAAAATTTATGTGGTCCTGAAATTCTAATAATGAAATAAAGTTTTCATAAACAATTACCTGATTTGTAAGCATAGTCTCTATTGCATAAAGAACACTTACTTCTTGTCTAATTAAGTAATTTTACTCGTGTCCTGTCCAGTACCTCTATGATAGGTTAGTTAGTATCTGCTTTGCTCTGCTGCTGTTGCCTGCTGTATTAGCAGATTCAGTATGAGTCAGAAAAGATGCCAGCAGATTGGAGAAAGCCCAGTGGGTGGAATGAAAACAACAAGAAAACACCATGTAAATTCTGGAAAAGTGACTGTAAGTAAACTATGCGAAAGATGTGGCTGTATGGGACATTTTACAGTTGGTTTTTAATATGTTAAGATGTTTCCCACAGAAGTTACTGTGATTTTCCAATCTTGGTAAATATTTGAAACCAAGAGCCATGGCAGCTGAGCCCCTTTATCTCTGCCCCAGATCTCTGTCCACTTTCCCTTTGCACTTGTTAGCTGGGATGCTTGGTAGCTCTGCTTACCTATCCACAATTCATCTAATAGGTACAATCCTGGCCCAGTGAAACCCTTGGGTCGTGAGGGGAAGTGCAGTAAACATGGTGGTCGTACTGTCACTCTAGCCAGCTTCATCACATTTACTCACTGGTTTTTAATGCACCTGGAATTTCAATGGACTGACGTTTAAATTAATTAAAAGTCCCAAGGGTTGCAGCAGATAGCATTTTGTAGGAATATTGCCATTAGAGCAAATGGTTGGTTGACAGTGAGTTCTTTTGCGCACTCACTGACAGAGGTTATGTGCTAAGCTGTCCAAGGTATTTTAGAAAGTTGTACAGGATACATTAACAGATCAGTGCAAAATTAGCCACAACAAGGGCAGTGTTGAGTGAGCTTGTGTTCCATGTGTAGGGAGAAAGGATATCCTAGGAGAACAGAACAAAGTAATACTTTTTTGCTCTGTTTGCTGATCTTGCTCTCTCTCTCTGTCTCTCTGTCTCTCTCTGTCTCTCTCTGTCTCTCTGCTCTCTCTCTCTCTCTCTCTCTCTCTCTCTCTCTCTCTCTCTCTCCATTCAGTGTTATAATGATAAAAATTCATAATACGGAGATCACTATCCTGCAGGTGACTGTGTTTTTCTAACCATGTTTTGAGACCAAACATGAACATTAGAAGCCTTTTCCACACAGGCTGACAGTTTCCGCCAGCCTTAAATTGGCATCTTGGGATGGTGTGCTCTGCACCTGAAGAGCCTCGTAGAGGAGGAAAAGAGGCAGAGGGTGAGATGGAGGGGGATTCTAATGACGGTCTTTTGAATAGTGCCAGTTCAATCCCTAAAACAAAAAGCCAGGTCTTTTTTTCCCCTAAATAATGTGCTCTTCAGCTTCACCTCTCATCCTGAGAAACATGAAAGAGGAAGGAAAGGAGGTGACCCAAATCACAGAGTGCCTTTGATAGGAGGGATTCGGCTGTTTTGAACACTTACAATCAAAGGAAGTGCTTTCCCTAATTACATGAACTATGTGAAATCTCTCAGAATAGCTCTTCCACCCCAGGATTCCTTGCACTTTAGAAGTTTGCATAAAAGCTCACACGGAGAATCAGATGCAAAGTGTTTGATTCAGGTTTTATTAGGCAGAGGAGTGCCCACGTCTCTCCTGCAGCTCGCCAGCTGCTTAGGTTGGGACCACTCTACCTGGTTTTGATGTGGCTGGCTTTCAGACCTGCAACATTAGGATCTTTGTTCCATCTTTTTCTTGCAGGAAGCACTAGTTTTTAGGGATAGTAGCTATGGAGATATCCAGAAGATTGTGCTCTTACCAATTTGTCTCCCAACCTAAAAAGGGTTAGTAGTTCCTTGAGTGAGCTTTGCATGGAATGTCTGATTTCCTGTGTCAAGATAGTAGGCTTTATCAAGCTCTTTATTCTATATTGCTCATATATTTTAAATGTAAGAATAATTTGCCATGAAATTTGTATGCACAATTCCTCATTCACTCTCAGAATCTAGACTAGGAATTTGCCAGAGCCCTTAACCCAGATGATAATAGAGATTATGGCTGTGCCAACATTTTGCATTGTGAGAGTGTCCTTGGTGTTGAGGTACAGCATGTGACGCAGATGTGAGGAGAGAACTGTAAATACCCCCAAGTTCTCTGTTTGGGAAGGCAGGCATCAGCATCATGGGCCACAAAAAAAAAAAAGAAGCAGCTGTTTGCATTCAAGTCAGGCAGACATGTGTGTGTGTGTGTGTGTGTGTGTGTGTGTGTGTGTGTGTGTGTGTGTTATATGTATATATGTATGTATGCATGTATGTATGTATGCATGTGTGTGTATGTATGTATATATATACACATATATAGCAATTTTCTATGATGAGATTGTCTAGTAATTGTATTTAATAGTGAAAGGTTAGTGTTTTCTATCAGTCAATCAGTATGTGGCTCTTAATATATTTTATAAACTACTTGGGAGAAAGTCTGTGTGTCCTAAAGAGGGGGGAAATGGCAACCCCTGAGCAAGAGGAGCAAGTTCTACTTCATGTGTTCCTCCGTGTTGAAAGCACTGGCTGGAACTGTAGCATGAATAGCCTTTCCTAACATCCTCAGCCCTTGGCAACAAGATGCGATTAAAGAGGAATTAAGAATGTTCTAGCCAGGCAGTGTTGGTGGTGGTGCACGCCTTTGATCCCAGCACAAGGGAGGCAGAGGCAGGTGGATTTCTCTGAGCCTGGTCTACAAAAGCTAGTTCCAGGAGAGTCTCCAAAGCCACAGAGAAACCCTGTCTCAAAAAACCAAAAAAAGGACCAGCTTTTGCCGTCAGCCTTTACAGTCCTCACTGATGCCAGATACGTGGCTTATTTTAAAGACATGGGAAGTTGACTGTGATAGACTACAGCTTAATCCAGTATTCAGGAGACCAAGGCAGGAGGATTCCTGCATCTCCTTACCCATGCTTGTTACAAGAGAGAAGGCCAATGTTATTATTGAATGATAGGCGTTTAATAATACTTCGGCATTAGCAGCCGAAAAGCATCTGGCTTCCTTCTGGTATTTCCAGCTGTTAGGAACATGCTGCCACACAAATCATAATTCAGCTTTTTGTTCTAGATCAAGATTCTGTCTAAATCACCCCAGATAGTGAGAATTACATATTTGTTGCTAAAATGAGTCCCCTAATCCTTACCATCCAGAAGTTCTTCTTAGGGGCTGGCTTGGGTAACTTCTGTTAGGACTTTAACCTGGCATGCCTTGCACCATTCCTGATGTTGAATGAGATTGTTCAGATAGTGTTTTATCATTTATTAAGCTCTGTGGCTACAGTCTCCCCTGTCCAGATGGCAGGGCAAATTCCGCCGTGCCCAAAATCACACTGGAGAAACCAGAACCGATCTAAATTCTCTGGCAACGGGCCCAGTGCTCTTTGCCTTTGGTAGCTCACAGCGTCAGAGAAGCCCTTACTTGACTGTATTTCTCATGCCTCGGTGTCCTCTCAAGCATTCCTGCCACAAATGGGCATTTTGCTTCTGTTGGAATTCTGGTTGGTAATGATAGGAACTCACTAACCTCCTGGGACGTCCATTTCATCTTTGGAAAACTCTACTTGTTAGATAGTTCTCTGCAATTCTGAGCTCCTGTACATGCTGCCTAATAGCTCTTTTTGGGTCAAGGAGAAAGGAATTATTGTAATACTGTAATGTGATTTTTTTTTAAACCAACATTAAAATTGGACTCCATGGAAACGATTATAAAAAGACACATGCTGTGTGCCCATTTGTCCCTTAATTCCTATTTGTAAGTAAAAGGACTACATGTACTTTAGCTTTTCTGCAAAATTTTTGGTCTTTTTGTTATGTTTTAGATTCAGTCTCAGAAACCCAAAGTGACAGCCTCTCACTTAGCGAAAGAAGCCAATGTGGTGGTGGCAGTAATGGAAAAGTAGATCCCAAACAATGTAGTTAGTGGTGAACACCAGTAGAACGCTGTTGTTTTGAGATTTCTGCTTTGATTACTTGTTCATGTTGAGGCTGTACTGGTTACAACCATATAAGTCCATGTGTGTGCGTCCCGAAGGTTCTTCCGTGAAAAGGTGATGTGGTCTTTGTGGCAGAGTTGAGCCTCCTTCTGTGCAAACCCACACTCTACACCACCTGCTTGTAACACCCCAGAACTGGCCCCTCACACATGCACACACTCTGTATTTCTTAACTTTACTGTTGCCTATAAAAATGGAGACTTTGAAAGGAGTGGTTCCAAGGAACTGTGTGATTCTCTTCTCTATCTTGGCTGTGGTGGTAGCCACCAGATGTATACATGTGACAAAGGTGTAGGACACACACAGGTGCATGGGAACCTGATGAACTCTGCTGGGGATGGCAGGTTTTATGAACCAACTGAAAGTATGGGGCTTCCTTGTGTTATTTCTGACTTCAGTAACCTACAATCATCTTAAGACAAAAAAATGAGATCATGATATTTTATATACATGGACTGTACAGTTTGGTTTTAGACTTGGGACAGCACAGCACCTTTTCATGTAACTGTATGTAGAACTACCTCATTCCGTTTTAGATAACCTTCAAAATTACACTCTTATTCATTACATAATGAATAATAGATATGTGTAATTGCGTTTATCACAGTCTTTAAAGCAGCTTCTATCAATGTTCAAAAACTTAAAGAAAGGAAAATATAATTAAAATGAGAGAATAGTGTTGATGGCGTTAACAGAGTCTACAAATGGAAATTCTAGAACTATGCAGCTACTGTATCAGAAATGTAACTTTTACTGAATGGGGCTTAACGGTTGACTGAGGACAGCAAAAGGAAAGACAAGTACATGTGAGGATAATAATAGAAGTGGGCAGATCTGAGGAATGGAAGGGAAAATGATGGGGAAAAAAATCAAACACTCAATTTGTCACAGTTCTGTAATCCCATTAAGGCTGAGGCAGGAACATCTTAGGTTGGAGTCCAGTCTAAGCTACAAAGTGAAACCCATCTCAACAAAATAAAATAACAGCAACAAAAATAGAATATTCAGTTATATAATTAATATACAGGAGATACAGAAGGGAGAGGCAAGAAGTGGGGGGAAGAAAAAGGGAAGGTGGGCAGTACAATATTGAAAAACAAATGATGGCTTCAGATTCCCTCGATTTGGTGCAAAATACACAGCTAACTCAAGCAAGCTCAGTAAACCCCAAGCAAGGTAAGTGTAAAGCAAAAATGAAAGTGCACATCCAGTTACTGCTGTGTTATGCCCTACCCAGTTATTGCCAAGTTAAGTTCACAAAAATAAATTTAAAGGAAAAATAAAATTTAAAGAGAAAATTATAAAAAAAAATTTCCAAGGAAAAAATGACACATTACATTGAGGAAAACAATGCAGATCTCATTGGAACTGATGGCTGCCAGAGGCAGCAGAGGACCATGTGAGTGAAAAAAAAAAAAAAAACTCTTAATCTGATTCCTATCCAGCTAGGACATCCTGGAAAATGGGGGTGAAATGTAGGACTGTGGTGTTTTTAGATAAAATCTAAGATAATTTACTGCCAGCAGGTTTTCACTACAAGAAATGACACAGTGTGGTTTATTTGAAGGTAAACATAAATATCTTTTTTATTTCCTTAATTGCTTCAAAAGAGCACTGACTGGTTAAAAGAATACTTGTAGTGTTATGGTGTGGGTTTTATAATGCACACTTATCAGAATATATAACAGGCATACACAAAGTATGGAGAGGTTTTACATTTACAAAATTAGGTAGACGGTTATAAAGATGTTGGAGTCTTAAAGCAGACACTGAGCACCCCCTCCCTGACACACACACACACACACACACACACACACACACACACACACACACACAAGCAAGCAAGTAAAAAGCAAAGAGACAGAACTAAAAACCAGCACAATGCCTTGAAAGGTGAAATCCAAAAACAAAACAAAATAATAGGGAGAATAGGACAACAACAAGAAAACCCAGGTAACTGGAATGGAAAAACCAGACCATCAACTTAACCCAACAACATAACTGTGTTAAGCACTGTTAATTGCAGAGCAGAAATTATGGATCTGGATCCAGCTATGTGCTGTCTATAGGAAAAGTTAAGTATAAGACACACATTTCCAGAAAGTTCAAAAGCATAGTCAAGGTTCACACCTAGAATCACAAAATGTGTGCGGAAAGCTGAGAGCTCCTCGTAGATAATGGGGATGATGTGTTACTTACAAAATGTATCAATCATTAACGCCTACCAGAGCTTCAAAACTAAGTGAAACAAATGTAATGGAACTAAGCAAGCAAAAGACAAGCCCACAGTTGTGTTTGTGATCAGTTTACTGTATTTACTTATTAATTTGGGTAAGCTTTGGTGTGTTACCCTGATTAATCTCTAACTCCTGAACTCATGTGACACCTCTCACTCCTACTCAGACTCCTGTAACTGGGACCATGGGGATGGGACACCATGCCTGGCATATATTTAAGCAGCTTGGAACATTATCCTCAACGCCTGTAAGACACACATTCTTATCAGGTGCACATGGGATGTTCTCCAGGATTGACCATGTGATGGCCTAGTGAGTTTCAGTAACTTCCAGTCTTACGCTTGGCATCCACCACAAAACCTACAGTCAGCGTTTTCTCCTGAGGGGTGAAATGGTGCATGTTTCTTTCTCTAAGACCAAGAATGAGATGGGCCACCTGTTCTCACATTTCTGATCAGGGATAGAGGAGGTCTTAGTGCACCGAGATAAAAGAAATCAAAGGCATAGAGACCAGATGCCAAAGTAAAATTTTATTTGCAGACTAACATAGCATGCTTGTGCAGAAAATCTTAAGTCTGTAAACTTTTCTGTGGGTTGCCCCTTTTCTTTCTTGATGGTATCTTCTCAAGCTCAGCACTTTGAAGCTGGGGAAAGTCCAATCCGTCATTTCCCTTTTGCTTATACTTTATGTGATATCTAAGAAGCCCTTGCCCAACTCAGGGTCATCAAGATTTAATCTTAAATTTTCTTCAGAAATTTTACTATTCTAGCTCAGACCTTTATGCTTGTGACCCATTTAAGTTCATTTTTATGTTTCATTAAGGAAGGGGTCCAGCCTCCTCCTTTTTTGTATGTTAAAAGTAGTTTCAAAAGAGGTTTTGGATGTAGAGTTTAAAAAAATTATTTATTTTTATTTTATGTGTATGGGAATTTACTTGAATGTGTATCTGTGCACCCAAAGTGTGCAGTGCCCACAGAGGCCGGAAGAGGGCATCAGAATCCCTGGAACCAGATTAAGGGACAGTTGTGAGCCACCTGGTAGGTGCTGGGAATTGAACCCATGTCCTCTGCAACAGCAGTATTCTGCCCTAAACCACTGAGCCATCTCTCCAGCTGGGAAATTAAATTTTTGTTTGGGGGTATCCCTACTCTAAATAGAACAAAATGAGCAGCACAGCAGGTACAGCTTCGAGATTTAACTTGGGCATCATGGGCTGTCTTAACCTTTCTGAAATATGAATCTGACCCCAAAGCATCTTCTGTCACTAATCCAAAGAGGATTAAAAGGATTAAAACAAATCCGTACTTAGCATGATTTTACCCTAACCTCTAAAACTATGAACTTGATCAAGAAGTATCCAGGGCTAGAGGATGACTCTGCAGATAACGGTGCTTGCTTCCAAGCCAGGCGCTCTGAGCTGTCTCTCCAGCTACCACAGAACGGAGTGAAAGAACCAACTCCTGCAAGTTGTCCTCTGACCTCACACACACACACACACACAAAAGACTTTTCCAAGTTCTTTTTTTTTCTTTGAGTCTGAGGGTATAACTCATTGGTAGAACACTTTCTTGGCACATACAAGGCTTAAGATTGGCTCTCAGGCACAGAAAATAGGGTTGTTTTTGTTTTGTTTGTTTGTTTGTTTGATTGTTTTATTTAATACATCTTTTCCCCCAAAGATGCTGCTAAAAACTAAAAAAGAATGACACTTGTTATACCTTAAGAATTAATTTCATTATTTCATATGTTCCATTCAACTTCTTGCCCTTGATGCTCAAACCCACGGTAGTCCTCTTGTCCATCTGCTAACATTGTACAATATTTAATGGGCTTGACAAAATTACCCTTAAGCGGACATGTTGGCGTCACTCCTCAGAAATGATTTAGTATCCTCCCTCCCTACCATTTGGACTATAAAGTCTTCTGAGAACTTTCTGTTAAAATGTTACACTGTAAGAGGTAGGGTGCCCAGTGGCCTCAGTACAGGCTTGGATGCTGGAACTTTTCTGAGTTTTACTGTTGCAAAGGAATGAGGACTTGGTTTCACTATGCCCTGATAACCAGGTGTGCAATGTGAGTAACCCTTTGAGGTCCTCTGAAGAATGAAGAGAACTTAATACATCCCTCTCCCTCATCCTCCACCGCCTTGGTGGTGATTGGATGCCCTGTGCCGATAAGAAAGATTAGTTACTTTGCGTGTCTCTGAGGGTCGCCCACCCCCAACCCTGCCGCTGACTTTACTCTGTGCATTGTCAGGCTTGCCTGAGTGTTTAGTGTGTTTGACTGGGTGATACTGGGACATAGATTGAGATTTGATGAAGTGAAACCTAGGTGGCCTCTGAGATTGGGCAGTGCCTCTGCCTAGAGCCTGTGTTTCCTGTTCTTCTAGACTGAGCAAGATGCTTATGAAGATCTGGTAGGGGCTGACACTCCTCAGACTGATTTCGTAGGAAACAGAATCTGTAGTCGTGGATGCCATCTGAACTCCAAAAATGTTAGAGACATATAGTATAGTAGCCACTATCTAGGAATAAATATGTATGTTTGTTCTTATTTATGGGGCTGAATGTGGTCAGTGTGTCAGAGTTTTCTGTTACTTTGTACACGTGAACTCATGTAATGTTTAACAAGAGGAGGTTGTGTAATTGTGTTTTTTTTACAAAGCGTTTCCACACCCGTCTAATATTAAAACTTACTGTTAAGAGGATAGAGGACCTTAGGATCCCCCATGACAGCGCCCTCTACCAGCAGGAAGCAGTTTGGAAAGAACGACGCCCACATTCCCAAATATTGTTTATAAATGTTTGTTTTCATTTAAAAAAAAAAAAAGCATGTATAATTATG
Source organism: Cricetiscus sungorus (assembly GCA_030556225.1). Classification (NCBI taxonomy): domain Eukaryota; kingdom Metazoa; phylum Chordata; class Mammalia; order Rodentia; family Cricetidae; genus Cricetiscus; species Cricetiscus sungorus. The sequence goes on from JANBXA010000372.1 coordinate 13,391,595, forward strand.
TCCAGCATAAAATAAATAAATGTTAAAAAAAAAGTTAAAAAAGAGGGTAGAGGACATAAGAAAGGCACAGCAACTACATGGGTCCTGGAACACAAGGAGGACGTTAAGGGACATTGTTAAAAATCTCAGTAAAGGGGCTGCAGAGGTGGCTCTGAAACAGCCCGCCCTTGCTTGCCATGCATGCCTAGCAAGGCCTGGAGTTTGATTCCCAGCACTTCCAGGAAGTCTAAATAAAGCCCAAACTTCGATTTATAGTAATGTCCTGTAGTGGCAGAAGATGAACAGTGTGGGGATCAGGGATATGAGGACTAAACTTTCTACAAAATAAAAAGATTATTTTGAAAATATGATGTAATGAAAATCAATTATTATCCTTACTCCGTGGATTTCTCGTGTTTAGGAAGGCTGGATAACTTTGTCAGTAGTCTGGCGTATACCATGCCTGTTAATTCTGCCTCTCACATTGCATTCTGTGGACAGTTTCACTGCACTGGCCCTGTAGCCTCTGAGGGTTAAGACATGCTACCTTCTCTGAGCTCAGTCGGTAAAGTGTTTTTGAGAACATAAATTTGATTCTCAGGCCCCACTAAAAGAAAACAACCTGGTATGGTGGCACTTATAATGCCAGCAACAGAGAAACAAACACAGAGGGTGGACCTTAGGGCCTTGCTGGCCAGCCAGCCTAGCCTGACCTACTTGGTGAGCTCCAGATCCATGAGAAACCTTGCCTCAAAAGAAGTTGATGTCTTCTAGAGTATAATACCTAAAGTTATCACCATCTCACTTTTACTCCACAAGTGTGTCTGACACACACACACACACACACACACACACACACACACACACACACACACACACACACACGAAGAGATAATTTAGTTTGAGATCAGGTCTCGTGTAGCTGAGGCTGGCCTTGAACTCTTGATCCTTCTGCCTCCGTCTCTCAGGTGTGCCACACTGTTCCCGGCCTATTTTATGCTTTAATTGTCATTTATGGGGAACAGTGTGATCATTTCATAGATGTGTAATGAGCAAACTATGGTGATTAGCACTTCTATCTCAATAAACCTTTATCATTTCTTGACAGATAAGAAGTTGTGATATTCATGTTCACAACTGGAAAGATAGCTCAAAGATATACTCCTTGCTGACTTTGAATCAGAAGCCCTAACATATTTGAATGCGTATTTTAGGGGCCCACTTGATGAAGCCAATGCACTGGAAACCTTACTTAGGAGCATGTGGAGGAGATTCTGTGTGCCTTAGTTAGGTTTCCATTGCTGTGATAAAACACCATGGCTAGAAACAGCTCGGGAAAGAAAGGGTTAACGTCATATTGCAGGTCACAGCCCTTCATTGAGGGGAGTCAGGGCAGGAACGTGGAGGCAGGAACACAGAGGCAGGCACTGGTGCAGAGTCCATGGAGGAACTCTGATTATTGACTTGCTCCTCCTGGCTCGCTCAGTTTGCTTTCTTATACACCCCAGGACCACCTGCCCAGGGATGGCACCACCACAGTGGGCTGGACCCTTCCACATCCGTCAGGAAAATGTCCTACAGGCCAGTGTGATAGTATTCTCAATTGATGTTCCCTCTTCCCAAATGACTAGCTTGTGTCAAGTTAACAAAATATCAGCCAACGCAATTGGCTCTTTGCCAACTTGACACACACGTATATAACTATTTAACTATAACCTTTTCTTTCTCATTTGTCTCTATGATGTAAGATTAATATCACAATATAAAACATAACTTTAAAAGTACCAGTCTTTAAAATTGTAAGTACTTTAAAAGTTCAGTTTTTTTTAAAAAAAAAAATAGCTAAAAACCTCTCTAAAAATCTGAAGTCTCTCAACCAGACTCCTGGAAAATCACGTTGCATGCTTCTTATTGCAAAGGGGAGGAACCAGGGCACAGAGTCAGACCAGGGCAAAACCAATGCCCAATAGTAATTAGTAGTAAATCAAATCCGGTAGCTCAGTGTCCTGTATCTGGAACTCATAATCCTCTGGGCTCCAAAGGGCTTGGACAGCTCCATCTCTTTGGCTCTGCCGTCTGCAGCATCCACGGCTTGTCTCCAGGTTCTACCACACAGCCTCACTCTACACCTGCCGCTGTGCTTGGTTGTCACCCCCAACTCTTGGCATCTCCAATATGCTGGAAGCTCTACAGGGTTTCCCTTCACTATGGACTCTCTGGCTTCTCTTCAGGGACTCTAATTCTGCCTCATGGTTCTGTGGCTCTGATTTCTCGGCAGATTGTAGTGTATGTCTGAGTTCAGTTCTACAGATTTTTAAAAGGTTTTCTTGGCTCACTGTTGCTACGTGCTAACACTGAGATGTGCCTAATGAGGTTCACATGTGAGTCTGGTGCAGTTGTTTTAAGTTGATAATGGCTTTCTTATTTCCCATAGAAAGAGCAAAGTTGTGATCTTAAAGATAGCAACACAATGTATTACTGGTTGAGTGGAAGCTCAGTTAAAGGGCTCCCCAACTCCAAAACCGATAGGCTGCAGTTCAGTGGGCCTAAGTCCTGGCTGCATGCCAGACTTACCCAGTGAGTTTCTGAGAAGGCCAGACCTTTACCAAATAAACCAGCCTGAAATCAGAATATTAGTGGGAAGAGGCATTCGGTCACCACAGCCACAATGAAAAAGCAGACTTCTTGATTCTGATTATGCAGTTCTTTTCATCCCCAGAGCCAATAAATAAACTAGAGATTTATGATTCCCCGAGTCCCTGGTGTGTGTGGAATTGCAGGGGAGTTTGTTTACTCACTTTGTTGTAGAAATGTAAGTGCCTAGCATCTAGGTGCTTCTCAGTCTGTGCTCACATTTCATGACTTTGAGGCCAAATTGTCTGGTTTGAATCTCGGTCTCCTTGTGCAGGTTATCTCTTTGTCCCTTGGTATTTTTTTTTTTTAGATAAAGTGGAGATAATAATAACTTTAAGTCATTACTCAAACAAGTTAATACATACAGAGTGATATGATCATGTTGATACATAGCTAAGGCTTCATAAAGTACACCTACTGTAACGTCTGAATATGGATAGACTCAGCTTACAACTTTTGAAACTTATAGTTGCTAATTCATGGATTGCAAAAGGATTATAGTAATGAAACTGTGTAGTTGGTTTCCTGTGTGTCAGATACTGTGCATCTTTCTGTAGGCTCTTAGCAGGATCTGTATTCTCCTGCCTAGCATCTTTCCTGGGCTTGCTATTGAACCTTTACATCCCAGCTCATTTCAGCCACTTCCTTTCCTAAGCGTCTTAGGTTTCCTGACTGTATATGAAAGGAGGCTGTTATGCTACTTAGTTATTCTCTGGTATATTCTCACAGTAGGCCCTGTGTCTTGAGAGCCAGGTGCAGTTAATAAGCAGTAATACAGAAGATCTTGAACCATGGACACATGATAAAAAACATACCCACGAGGCTTGGAATACTTTCTAGATATTGGCAACCAACTTTGGTTTAATCTTCCTAGCAGCCAAATTGAAAAGTGTAGCACAGTAATTTGTTAAAATGGGCACTGAAGCAATGGAATGAAAACAAACCAATCATTCAGGGCAATCACAAATACTCTCTTTGCTAAGATATCCTAATGTTATATCCTAATGTTATAACTTTACATATGATTGTGTTAAAGAATGGGTTCCCTGTTAATAATGGAGTTGACCTAAGGAGGCTGTGGGTGAACACTAGGAAGGGAAAGCTATCTAATCTTCATCCTTAAGATTCTATTTTTTATTTCTTTGTCTAAAGTCAGCATGCAAAATAATGGGTTTCATTATATGTGTTTCTCGTTGCACTTTGCTCATATCCACATCTTTTATCCTGTCTTTATTCCCAAAATAATCACCCTTCTGCTTCCATAGTTATGTACATATGCTCTCTGTGTACATGTCTATACTCTACAAATGAGAGAACGCAACACATTTGTCTTCCTTCCCCCATTGCCTTTTCTTGTTTCCCCCTCCCATTCTCTATACCTTCCTTCCCCCCAAACAATTGCTTTTCTACTTCACATCATATACTTCCAAGTCTATATTCCACATATAAAAATTAATTAAAATATGCATTAACTTGTTTGATTATTTGTCCTTCTGAGTCTGGGTTATATTATTTAACATGACACACTACAGTTTCGTTATGTCTAGAGCAAAGAAAAGAAGAAGGGCAGAGATAGCAAATGTCAAACTTTTACTTTTCTTTGGTTGAATGAAAATTTATTGTGTATGTATGTCACATTTTCTTTATCCATTCGTGTCTTTTTCTGTGTATGTGTATGTGTGTGTGTGTATGTGCACATGTACAGTGCCTATGAACATGTGTGGTGCAGAGTTGTTCCTCAGGGGCCAGCCACATTGTTGATTTTTTTTGTCTCATGTTTGTTTTGAAATGGGCTCTCTCACCAGAAAGTGTTTGGTCTCCAATTAGCCCAACGAATGTGTCTGTCTGCCTTCCCAGTGCTGCTATTACAATCACACCACCACACCCCGCTCTTCTCAATGGGTTCTGGAGATCAAACTCAAGTTCTGATGCTATGAGCACTTGACTAAGCTCTCTTGCCATCCCGTATCCATTCACCTCTTTCAAAAGAGATCTACTTTTTTAGTCTGTGTGCATGCGTGTTTGCCTGTAGCATGTATATGCACAGCAAGCCTGGTTTCCACAAAGGTCAGAGAAGGCTTCCAGATCCCCGGGAGCCAGAGGTATAGGTGGTTGTGAGTCACCATGTGGGTGGTGGAAATAGAGCCCATGTCCTCTACCAGAGCTCTTAATCACGGAACCTTCTCTCCACTCCACCCCTGTTCACCTCTTGATGGGCATCCACATTACATATCTCAGCCATTATGAGTCGTACCACAGTACACAGGGTGTGCATGCGTCTCTGCTGTGTTGGCTTAGATTCCCTTGGGTATATACCTTGGAGACATACATACTATATCCATAGTCATACGCATACCCATATAGATACAGATATGGATGATGTGGTGGTCCTGGTTTTAGTTCGTCCACACTGGTTTGCATAGTAGCTGCACCAGTTTACATCCCCAGCAGCCGCGTGTAAGGGTTTCTTCTCCTGTAACCTCCCGAACATTTCTTGTAATTAATTTTCTTAATGACTAAGGTTAAAATGGACTCTCAGTGTACTTTTGATATCCATTCCATGGTGGCTAAGACTGTTGGACGTTTTCTCATATAGGTATTTGTCGTTTGTATTCTTTTGCATATGTGTGTATGCATAGAGACATGGAGGTCAGAGGACATTGAGTGTCTTCCTCAATCATACCTTGAGTTTAACTTTTGAGATAGGGTGTCTCACTGAACCTGGAGCTCACCAGTTCATCTAGACTGTAAGCAGGCCCCAGACATTCTCCTGTCTCTGACTTCCCAGTCCCAGGATTACAGGCGCATTCTTCCATGCCCGGTCTTTTATCTAGGTGATGAGGATCCAAACTTTGCATAGAAACCACTTTACCCAGGAACCATCTACCCAGCTCCTGAATATCTTCTTTTTTAGAACTGTACAGTTCATTTGCCCATTGATTGATTGATTGGAATATTTGGGGGGATATTTTGTTTAATTTTTTGAGTTCTTTATATATTCTAGATATTAGTCCCCTGCCAGCTAGTTAGCAGAAGTTTCCTCCTCTTTACCATGTTAATTGTCCTCTCTGCTGTATAGAAGTTTTTTAATCTCACAGACCCCATTCTGCCAGTTCTTGCAAGTATTTCCTGTGCTATTGAAGTCATTTTCTGAAAATGTGTGCCTATGCCTATGTCTTGAAATGTTTTCTTATATCAATTTCAAAATTTGGGGTCTTACATTAAGGTCTTTGGTCCATTTTTAAGTTGATTTTTGTGCAGGGTGAGAGATAGGGATCTAACTTTATTCTCCTACTTGTGGAGACCCACAATGTGTGTTGAAGAGGTTGCCTTTTCTCCAGTGTATGTTTTTGGCACTTTATAAGGAAACAGGTGGCTATAGTAGGATGTGTGTATTTCCGGGTCCTCTACTGGTGTGCACATTTGCTTGTCTGTTAGTACTATGCTGCTTTATATATAGCTCTTAAAATCCTGTAATTCCAAATTATATGTGTAGGGTTTGGTGCTGTTGGTTTTCAATCAATAAAGGCAGATATCAAACATGTTTTCACCTTTAGTTATTGAGTATGCTATCAGAACATCAAAAGAGCAAAATCACTATTAATTTAGTTGAAGTATCCAGTTATTCAAGATACTGTCTAATTGGAGTGCAAAGGATGTTAAGGGACTTCTCACACTATTTTAAAATTAAATTTGCCTAAACTCTTCTAAGTGATTTTGTAGATTTCCATAATAAATGTGGCAAACATTTCTCTTATAGGATGTAAATAATCAAACTCTGTTGCACTGTAGAGTAATATTATAAAGCACTTAGCTAATCAGATTGTGAAGTTGCTCAAAATTCCTACCATGTAATTTTTGCATAGAGAGAGGCTGCCTCATGCTGTGCAATTAACGGGTTTTATTAGCTATAAATTCCGTGTTGCTGGCTGGCCTTATACCCCAGTGCCTGGGGAGAATTAGATCCTGCTTTTTGACCTGATCTTGCACAGTCATGTGTCAAGAAGGTGTGGACATGTTGCATCAGGGATAGTGGCCCAGCCTCTGAAAGGGAGTCACCAAGGGGTTTCCTTAAACTTCTGTAACTAGGAGGGCTCTGGAATTTTCCAGCCCCTTGTAATGTAATGCTTGGGGGTTCTATAATCTCATGTTCCTTCTGTTCTCAAAACATGTTTGTACGTAAAGCAGTATGGTTTGCTGATAAACAGGGATGTGAGATCACACAACTTGTGTTAAAAATCTGGCTGTTATTCACTGTGCTCTGGACTTGTTTCCTTGCCTAGGTTTCTTCCACTGTAGAAAGTGTGGTACTAGTCACAACCCCACAACTTGTTGTAAGAAAACAAAAGCTTAGTCTAGTTCATGTTGAGTAGGCACTCAATAAATGGTAGCCTTTGATATGGGGAACTCTGCAAATTCATATCCATTTGAGCAAGGCAGTTCTTAATAAATATTTATATCTTAATAAATGTTTAAATATTTTTGCTCATTTTAGGTTTTGTGGACTGTTTGTTTGTTTGTTTGTTTGTTTTTGAGAAAGAGATGCATGTAGTCCAGGCTACCTATAGCTCATCACAGCTCATGATGACTTTGAACTTCTGATCCTCCTACTACATCCCAAGTGCTGGGGTTATAGACAACTTTACTGGCTAGTCTTTAAAAAGAGCAAGGCCAGAAATATAAAACATAAAAGAAGCAGAAACACAAAAGAGGCAGAAATAGGAGATCAGATTTTATTACTAATATTTAATATTTAGTAGGCCCCTGGCAAGTGAATTAATTAATCCATCTAAGACCCAGTTTCCCCAGCATTTAAATACAATAAAATATCTTCCTGGTAAGAGAAGGTAAATGCTTTGGAAATGTGTTGTATTTAGGTAAAAATCATAAGTAAACATGGAAAAACAAATGTAAGTATATGAAACTAAATCAAGCAACTCATGTTGGTGGAATCCACTGTTAGGAGAGATGAGTCAATTGGCCTAGGAGTGTGAACTGACTAACGTTGAATGGGTTACAAAGGAGCAGGGAAGAGGCCAGAGAAGAGGCTGGCATTGGTTGAGCACCTGGCATTTACTGGAACTGGGGTAGGACTTACTATCCTCTGTGTTGCAAGTGAGAATGAGTCTCCGAGTCTTAACTTCCCCCAAGTCTTTAGGTGTTAGCTTTCTATTACTGTAACATTCCCCTGAGGCCAACCCTACTAAACAGGGCAAAGGTTAGCTTGGCTCAGTTTGGGAGGGTTCAGTATGACTGACTGACTGTCTCTGTTGCCTGCACCAGAACATGTGACAAGAATGTTTGCTAGAGGAAACCTGTTCACTTTATGGCTGGGTGCAAAAGAGATGGAAGGGAGAGGGCCCCATTTCCCTTTTCAGGCCTGAGACTTCCATCTAGGCCCCACCTCTTCACTCTGTCTCCAGGTAGTACCACACTGAAGACTAAGCCCTTATTGACTACATGAAGCCTTACTGCAGCTGTCAGTCCCCTGTTAAGTAGCAGAGCCAGACTCCCACTGAAACTGATCACACTGCAGAGGACGAGGTCCCAACACACCAGTCCAGTTTACTGGGTAGTCATTGAGTACCTCCTCCATGAAAAATAGAATTAGTGATACAGTAATTATCACCAGAAATTAATAGACTTTAAAAGTAAAGGAATCAGGGGATGTGACCTTCTGAGTCATTTTCTAGGAACAAATAGGAACAAAGCAAACCCCAAGGCTTTCTTTGGAAATAGACTTTTTTTTTTTTTTTTTTTTTTTGCGACAGGGTTTCTCTGTGTAGCCCTGGTTATCCTGGAACTCACTCTGTAGACCAGGCTGGCCTCAAACTCACAGAGATCTACCTGCCTCTGCCTCCCTAGTGCTGAGATTAAAGGTGTGTGCTACCACCACCCAGCTTGGAAATAGAGTCTTTTTTTTTTTTAATAGTTTAGCACAATGTAGCCAACTTTTTGACAAGGTAAGTATATTGTGATCAAAAGCCAGATTTTCATGTGCAGTTTTGTCACCCAAATTTGAGCACAGGCTGTTTTAATAATTTTTTTTTTTCATGTTAACCACAACTACACCCAGTTGCAGACACAATGAATGTGAATCTTTTAGCCAACATGTTATTTGAGACATTCTTTGAGGCTTGGGCCTGAACACTGCTTGTTTCATTAAGTTCTTGACCCCCTCCTGTTCAGCCAGGTTAGTCTAACCTCAGACTTAGTTAGGCATGTCTTAATCTGGAGGGCCAAGGCCCATCTCCATGTTGAGTCAGCTGCAACATCCCACCCAGGAAAACCGTTGAGCAACCGACTTCCTAATTCTGCCAACATGGCCAATGAAAGTCTTTTTCAAGAAACATGTGGAGAATGACTGGTTTAGTTTTTCTTAGCATCTGTAACCAGTTTCCTAGAAGGAAAAAGAAAAAATGTCTTCATGACGTCAGTCAAATCTCTTTAGGGACATAGGGTTCCTGATATGGAGCCTGAATTCAGTTCATTTAGCCTTTCTTATTCCCAGAGTACCTGGGGAGCCTCACTGGAAAGAGAATCTATGGAACTGTAGAGCTTGATGCTTGTCATGTGACTGCTTGTGAATGGGTCTCATTAAACCCAAAGTGACTCCAAAACCGTGACCTGCACCCGACACGCTGGTGACTAAACCCCCCATCCTGCTTTGTAAGTTGTTCCTGTGACAGCATTTCCAAAGTCAAGGGGCTAGTTTCCCATTTTACCATCATGTCTGAATCACTTTTTTAAAAGGGGTTTTATTTGAGAAAGATGTCCCAAGCCGTGAGTGCAGTGAGTCAGACAGCATGCTTCTGGTTTGAGTCTGTTTGTGCTCCTGGAAACTTGATGCGTGCAAACCTTATGCCTGAGATTGAGAATTGCCCTTTGTTTGTCCTGGTGGTCAGAGAGTGGGGTAATTAGCAGAGAAAGGATGGAAGGGGAAGGTCTACCCCTAGCCTGAAGGGAGTAAGCAGGTTGGCCCGCTAGCTCTCTAAGAATTGCCTTGAGAGCTTGGGGTCTGCTGCCCCTTGCCTCTCCGCCCTCCTGCTAAGGACAGCAGTTGTGGGCTCTGTGGTCATGAATATGAGTAGTGCTCTGTACTGAGAAACCGGGGTTTTCCTCTTTCACAAACTTCCCTCTAATGGAGGGCCCAGTGCATCTGTGGCGTACATGCCTGCTGCTTGCCAAGTGTAGGAAGGGCAGCCTGCATGGTGAGGCCCCACCACAGGGTGTAGAGGCTCCATCCCAGCACGTGGCAGAGGAGTATTTGCTGCAGCAACATAAAGAAATGGCGTGTGGATCACCTGCAGAATTGCTTCTGGAACTAGATGGCAGAATGTCTAGGATAGAAAACGAGAATAGAAGGTTCAAGGCTGAGTAAGCTTCTGCCTTCTTTTTTTAATATTTGAAATAAGAAATAATAGTATAATTACATTTCTCCTTCCCTTCTCCCCTCCAAAATTTCCCACATACCCCTCCCAGCTCTCCTTCAAATTCATGGCCTCTTTTTTTTTTCACTATTTGTTATACATGATATGTGTGTTTATGTGTTTGTACATCTGTTGTATTTAATATATACATATATTATAAATATATATTATAAATATAACCTATTCCGTCCATGTAATATTACTTACATGTATGTTTTAGGGGCTAACCATTGGGCACTGGACAACTGATTGCTGTGCCCTTCCCTGGGGAAGGTTGCCTCTCCATTTCCCAGGTTTCCTCAGTGGTGTGTAGTTCTTTGTGTAGGACCCAGCCTCGGGTTATCTCCCCGTCCACCGTGGCATGTGTATTGTCATTCTTATTCCATTCATGTGTAGGCAGTCATGCTGGTGAGGCTTGATAGTGTAGCTTCTGATGTTACTTGGAGACACAATCTGCCAGCAAACTCCCTGACCCTCTGGCTCTTACAATCCTTTTACCCCTTCTTCTGCAAAGATCCCTGAGCCTTAGGTGTGGGAGTGTTTTGGCGATGTATCCTATGGGACCGGGCTCCACAACTCTGTGTTTTGCTTCATTGTGGTTTTCTGTTGTGGTCTCTGTCTGTTGCAAAGAGAAGTCTCCCTAGTGAGTGGTGAAGACTAAGGACACGTGTCTGAGGTTGTTGTGAGGTACTGTGCTGGTTTAGTAAATTGGTGTTTGACAAGTCCCCTCCCATGACCATGACATCACTAGCACTGAGTAGTTAGGTTTCCAGGACAGGAGACACAGGGCATGCTCAAAGAGTGAAAAGCAAGCAAGGATTCTCCAGCCAAGGTGCGTGTTTGGCTTGGACAGCAACAGTTTTGAAGCACTGCCATCAAATCCTATCTCGCAAAGTTTAAGTCAACATAAATTTCAAACCCGGCCTCTGCATGATCAGACAGTCATTCTTTTGAAATCCAGCCCAAGTTGCCCTTCCAGCTAGCTCATATAAAAGAAGAGATCAGCTACTGGAGCAAACATGAACTGTTCAGTATTGTATTCTTGCCGGTATTAACTCCATGCCAAACCTCTATTTTCTATCTAGTTACTAGTCACAGAATGTGTTTTTAATGAAATCGCAACTCTTACTATATGGGAATAAATGTGTTGCAATGCCCCCCACACACACACACTAATTTATAGTTTGCAGATTCCCTTGGGGTGCCCTTTCTGACTTTCTTCTTGGTATCCCCTTTCGGGACTGGAGGATTAAAAATCCATTTTCCAATGGCAAATAATATGCTGTAGACTTCAAATGTTAAACCTTGCCTATATTTAACTTATGCCTCCTTCCATTTAAAGTTTCTTGATTAGCCATAGTTTATCTCCATAAAGTCATAAGACTTTAATGTATGTGATTTATGTACACAATGTCCTAATGAGTTCTGGTAATTAGACTTTAATATATGTGATTTATATACACAATGTCCTAAGGAGTTCTGGTATCTTGTTAGCCACAGCCGACTCCTCATCTCCAACTACCAGAACCACAGAGACAAATTCAAAATAACAAATGGCGCCAATAGAGTCTTTAAACTTCTCTGTGAAACTTCACAAGTCAAGCCTTCATCTTCCACATTGTCTTCAACACTCATCTCTTCCAAACTTCCATAGAACAGCTCAGGAAACATTGAACACTCACTGGTTTCTCTTGCCCAAAGCCCAAGTTCATCTAAAGTGCCCACAATCACTGCCCCCAACAACATGATCTTGTCTGCCACAGCAATACCCCGCAGTCCTTGTACCAGTTTCTGTCCTACTTAGGGTTACTATTGCTGTGATAAAATGCCATGATCAAAACAACTTGATGAAGAAAGGGTCTATTTCATCGTATACTTTGAAGTAACAGTCATCACTGAAATCAAGGCAGGAACTCAAGCGAGGCAAGATGCTGGAGGTAGAAGCTGTGGCTGAGGCCATAGAGGGTGCTGCTTACTGGTTTGCTCTCTATGGCTTTGCTTAGCCTGCTTTTCACTAATTTAAAAAATGCCCTACAACTGGATCTCATGGAGGCATTTTCTCAGTTTAGGTTTCTTCCTTTCCAATAACTCTAGCTTGTGTCAAGTCGATGTAGAACTATCTAAAAAATACAATATCCTCTTTTAGATATTAATAATAAATATGCACTATGAATTTTTTAACTTAGAAAGTAAGTTTAATAAATGTAACTTACTTTTCCATGTCATCCTTGGAAACTGTCCTAGTATTAATATATTTCAAACTGTACCAATATGGCCTCCTATTAGGTCTTCAGCAAATATCAGAAATCTGCCTTTCTCATTTACATGGAAAGATAACAACAATGTATTTGTAATTACTTACTGAAAATATTTTTCAGGTTTAGTCATCACTGTAAATGGGTATAATAACAGATATAAGTGAATCTATTCCATTAGTACAGTGGTTCTCAACTGGGGGTCATGACCTGTCCAGGGAGTTGTATATCAGATATTTACATTATGATTCATAACAGTAACACAATCGCAGTTATGAAGTAGCAACAAAATAATCTTATGGTTGGGGGTCACCACAACACGAGGAACTGTGTTAAAGGCTGACTATGTTAGAAAGGTTGAGAACCACTGCCTTAGTGCCCAAATATCTCTAGCTTAATTTTGACTCACTCAACCAATAAACACATAGGCTTGCTGCACACCTATCCCAAAGAGATAGTATACAGGAAAAAATATATATCTGACTACTAGGAGAAAGGTTTTTACTAAAATAAATATGCTGTCTACCTCTTCATCCTCCCCCATTCTCACAGCTAGTAGTGGTGACTCTATTGTTGCCATTTCGATCCCTTTCAGGACGTTTCAGACTTTTGAGCATGCTCCTAAGGCCACTTTTGTCAGCATCCTGTCCTTGTTGAGCATGTGTGTCTTTGTAAAGGAGAGCGAATGTGAAGCCTGTGTGATGAGGCCCATACATGTGACATTTCACACCGTTTTGTTTTGATTTTTCTACAGGCTGAGATACTGAGCGTCCTCAGCCACAGGAACATCATCCAGTTTTATGGGGTGATTCTGGAACCCCCCAACTATGGTATCGTCACAGGTAGGCACTCGCTGTCCATCTGTCTGTCTTCCTTCCCAGATGCCCGGCTTTTGGTTCTTTCATATGTGAAAATGCTTCTGATCAGGTTCTGCTGTGAATTGTGAGTTACTGTCAGACGTCACTTTTGTTGCCATAAAGCATTAATAAAACTGATTATATCAATATAATTAGGAATGGTGTTTGCACCTCTACCCATGTCTAATTGTGCTAATTATACCTGTGTAGATGCTGTTTAAATGCACCTGCAGCTGCAACGCCAATATGTAAGGTGCCGTTTAACTAAAATTTTGTTTAATTAGTTGAAGTGAGAGATTTTTTTTTTGTAACTCTGTGACCTTTTATAAATTAAGATTTCTTGAGCTGTTCATGTTGTAATTCTTGCAGTGCATTCTAATCCCATTAGAGCTCTTTATTCAGAGCTCTGGTGTGAAGGCCATATTTTTCAGGTTTGGTCATTTGCACTAATAATGACCTTGAGTTAAATTATCACGTAGTTGTGAGCAGGAACTTTTAGCAGATGGAAATACTTTTTCTAAAAATGAACACATGGAAAATTTTGCCGCAAGAAACTACAAAAGATACACTTTGAAATATGTTACACTTACTGTTTGTTGTTCATCCTAGTGAGCAGTGTTAGGCCCCCTGTAACTGTAATGCTGGATCAGGTCCTTTGATCAGGTCCTTTATCATGGCACCCCTTTGGCTCAAATGAAAACCAAGGAAGAAAACCTTAAGAGATTCACGCTGTTTTCTTGTACTATAGTGGCAAGGCCTTGGATGGTCTTTAGAGAAAAACAACAAAATATTCATACTGGAAAGAATGGGGTTAGGTGCTTTCTTAGAAATTCCTTATAGAAACCCTGCAAAGTGAGCTAAATAAACTGTAACGCTTAAGTATCTTTGCCACATGGTCACCCAGCTGACAGCAGACCCAGAGTGGCACAAAGGCCTCGAGTGGCTTTTCCCCTCCTGCTTGCAAGCCAGGTTTTGGAAGGCTCACTGGTTCTTCACGGGGACAGGTTGCTATTATGTCCAACCTCTGGTAGTCTGATCCGCTCTTCTCTCAAATAGCAACGTTTGCATCCTTCTTAGGCAGAGAGTTTGCAGTCTTTCATCTGCACTGAAATGGGTGCTTGGCAACGGTTATCTTGAACCTGTGTGTCCTATCACAGAACAGGGTTATGGGTAAACCTTTGGTGTCAGGTTTCTCATTCAAATTTAAGTTTTCTTCTGACTCACTTACCATACAGCCCCCTCTCCCAAGTGCATCATATTTACTTTTGAATAGTTATATTCTCTGTATGGATCTGAATCCAGTTTTCTGATCCTCGTTTATACGTGGCATATGTTATTACTGTCCACTAATTAGAAATAGTGGGGTCTCTTATTCCCATGAAGTGTAATGCTTGGAGAAGGAGATTTTAGCTGAGCTAAGTCAATGGGCTTGTCTTAGTGAAGATTTCTATCACTGTGATAAATACCTTGAGCAAAAACAGCTTGGAGAGGGAAGGGTTTACTTCACAGTTCATCGTCTGAAAAGTCAGGGCAGGAACTCAAGGTAAGAACATGGAGTCAGCAAATGAAGCCGAGGCCATGGAGGGTGCTGTTTACTGGTGTGTCCCTCATGGCTTGCTCAGTTTGCTTTCTCTTATATAGCCCACAACAACCTGCTTAGAGGTGACCTTGTCCCTGCTGTGGGTGGAGCCTGCCCACATCAATCATTAAGAAATCATCCTACAGACTTGCTTACATGTGATCTGATTGAGGCATTTTCTCAACTGAGATTGCTCTTCCCAAATAACTCTAGGTTGTGACATCAGAATAATGAGCATGGGGCTATTCAGGGGGTTTTCAGGTTTCCTGGGGTGAGGATGAAGAGAAGAGATGTGAATCCCTTTCCAAGACTTTACTGTCCCTGCCAAGAAAAGTGTGGAGTGTGTTTAGTCAGCACACCAGCCCTAGCCATTGCATCCAATAGAAAATCCTAATCAGTCCTGGGGATGGGAGGGATGATTTCACTTCATGCTTATCTGATTAGCCAGGCTTTATTCTCTGTTTCCCTTCAGCACTCGCTCTTCCTACCTACCGAAATTCTTTGGTAGATTCTTTCAAACACATTGTTTCCTTATGTCTTTGTGTCTGAAAGACAAAAAGTAAGCCGTTTTTAACATTAAGTACTTTTTTAAGTTTCGGGATTATGGAATAATAGCTAGCTTTCTTATTGAATCAGTGAGGTTGATTATGAAAGACTACTTAGCCCGTTTTGTTGTTTGAACGGGTATCACTTTAATATGGTTATTGTTATGTCTACACAACCAACCTTCCACACTATTAGGATAAAACCTACTCAGCGTGTGGGTAGCAGTACATGTACCAACCACGCCATGCTGGGGGCTAAATCATCAATTCAGTGAAGTCCCATCATCTGTTTCAGATGTTGGAGACTCTGAGAGAGGAAGTTTGAATAGCTTACTTTCATTCAGCTTGAGGTTTTTGTTAATTGGAAAGGTTGTCAGAGCTGCTAACTGCTGTCACTCATATTTGAAGAAATGATTTACCAGAGGGATAGAGTAGACAAGTGCTAGAATGCCAGCTGCAAGATGTAAGGTCTTGTCCCGACTCTGCCAAAGCTTCATAGATAACTCACTGAAAATCCCTCTGCATCTCCATCGCCTTGTGTCAATGAAGGGATTGGAAGAGACGTTCTCTGGGAGAGTGTACGTGTGTGTGCACGCACACTTCTGGATGTATATTTGTGAGACGTTTTCATCACAAGCTTATAGAACTGCTTATGGGCGGTGTAGGAAATTACCTAAAATACAGCTGTCAATTTCTTTCCTTTGGAGGAGAAATGAGCATCTCATTCCCTTCCCCTCTCCCACCCCATCCCCTCCTCCCCCCCCGCCCCAGATCTGTAAAGCAATAGCGTAACTAGAAGCTCAGACTCCAAGGTCAAAAGAAAAGATTCTATAATGGTTTTCTTGGTCCTTGGAAATCTTACTACTCTAACATGTGTAAACCCTCGAGACTGGAAAATAGGGAGATTAGATACTAGACCACATGGCCCTTTTGTAGCAAGCCATATCAGAGGAAGGTCGTATTGAAGGGTATCAGACTTGGTCCTAATGTTCCAGAGAAAAAATGCTGGGACCCCAGAAGTGTAGATAATTGCATCTTTGGGCTTAGTGGCTGATTGCACCCCTTGTTTACTATGCGTATTACTTCATCCCATTGCATCAAGAGAATATACTAGTTCTGCATGGCTTGTCAACAGGCCCAACTAAGTCCTCATTCAATTCAACCAGAGAACACATTAATTATAAGTATCCAAATTCATTTCTTTTAACTTGATTCTGATTTACTTTAATCACAGACACATCTAATTTGCATGTTCCGCTATTGTCTGGTCCTTCGTATTAACCAAGAGTCACATTGTATAACAGACTGCAGACATTTGCTCAAATTGATTTCTTCTGCTGGTCATAATCTAAACTAAGGTTTGTCTTGATGGTACTTTATTATAAAGAAGTTTCATGATAATGATATTTGTTGCAATAGTAATACACAGGGCTCTCCATATGCAAGGTTCCCCATTCATAGACTTAACCAGCTAAGGAGAAAATGAAAGTGACTGTGGTGGGAAGAGGTTTGGGGATGGAAAGCAATACACTATTACCACTATTCGCTTACTGTCTCCATGTATTTGTTTCTGTGAGTGGTATAGGGCTGTATAAGTACAGATGTTCCTCCTACAGTGGGCTTAAGTGTTAATAAACCCGCCATAGATTGCTAGTATCCAAGACAAAAGTGCATTTAGTGCACCTAACCTATAAAACATCATAACTCAGCAACAGGGTACCCTGTAGAATAGGGGAGGTTCTCTTTGTGACCCTTGGGACTGACTGAAGACCATGGCTTGCTCTGCTGTTGTTCAGTATGGGAATATAGTAAGAAATTGCCATATTGCACATGATCAGCAAGACGAGATCATAATCCCAAGTGTGTTTTCTACAGAATGTATGTCATTTTCACACTGGAATTTCAGTTAAAACACACACACACACACACACACACACACACACACACACACATAGGACATGGGCAATGATGATGCACACCTTTAATCCCAGCATTCCAGGGGCAGAGGCAGGCAGGTTTCTGTGAGTTCAAGGCCAACCTGGTCTATCTAGTGAATTCCAGGACAGCCATGACTACACAGAGAAGCCCTGTCTTTAAAAGCCAAAATCAAACAAATAAAACAAAAATACATTTGTTTACATTGTGTGTGTATAACATGCATATGCAAACACTGTTATTTTATAGAAGAGACCTGAGCATCTAGACATTTTAGTACCTAGACGGGGGAACTCAATCCCTTGATGATTGATTCTAAGGGAGGACTATACATATTTGTATTTCCAAAGCCTGCTATCATTACTATAACACTCAAAAGGAAAAAAAAAAAACCTTGGAAATCAAAGGACATATTTTTTAATGTATTAATAACTTAAAACTGTTTAAAAATTCATGTGCATGTGTTTTGCCTACATGAGGGTATTGGGTACTCTGGATTTGGAGTTTCAAATAGTTGAGAGCTGCCATATGGGCACTGGGAATTGAACTGGGTCCTCTGGAAGAACAGCCAGTGTTCTTAACTTCTGAGTCATCTCTCTAGCTTGTGTTAGTAAGTTTTTTAAAAGTATTAAAACAAAGCTTTCTTTGCCAGTATCATTCCTGTGAACATGGTGAACATTCCTAAGACCCACTGGACATTGTGGGGGAAAAAAAACCCAAAAAACAAACAAACAACAACCACAAAAACACACAAACAAAAACCATGGCAAGCATGAGCCCTATAAAGTGACACAGGACCAGAAGAGCAAGGATTCTTGCTGTGCCCAGGGAAGGTGGCTGTGGTGGGCAGACTGAGCCTACTTTCCACAAAGAAGAATGTACTGAGCCCACCTGCAGATCTGAGAGGATGCTGGCTAGTAAGAGATGGGAGCTGAACTGGGAGGCAATGAGAAGAGAAAGAGCCTAGCCATCCGGTTCTACGTTGACTTTGTTATGACGACAATAAAATAATGAGCTTTAGTCACCGAAAAAGGAAGGGAGAAAACACATGCTTTACACTGAAGCTCAAAGTGCTACCTGCTAGGGAAACATAAAGTGACAGGCATAGAATCCTATGGATTTATGGTGAGTCTTCAGTTCCCAATGAATCACCCAAAAAGGTAGACAAATTCATTCCCTTGGTGGAGTAATTAAGATGTTAGTTTTGCTAGCCACGGATTTGAAGTTCTCTAATGTGAACTATAAAAGAGCTCATATCTCAACCACAGTCAAAGCCATGATGAGCCAAAGCGAAACTTTTGGGTGCAAGTAAGAGGAAAATAGCTCACATGTAAAAGGCAATATGATCAATGGTGACTTTTCATGCTCAATAATGGAGACCGGGTGCCAATAAAATGATATGTACCCACTCCAAGGACTGTATCAAGCAAAAGAAAATGTCTTTTAATGGTGAAATAACCATAAAGACATTCTTGGACTGAGAGTGATTTTATAGCATGTAGATCTGCTTTATAAGAAAAGTAGGACATAGGGGACAGCTTAGAGCACATAGTTAGCAAGAAAGCCTTCAGTGTTGAGCCTTAGTAAGAAAACAACAAATGAAAACAATAGTAAAGGAAGCCCTTTGGGCTGAAAGAAGACACTAGGTAATTAAAAAAAAATCTAAGGAAAGAATTCATGGTAAGAGAAATGGAAAAACTGTGACTTGATATAAAAGACTCTTTAAATACATTTTCATTTCTCTTTCATAACATGCTTAAAAGCAAAATTTTATAGAGAAATAAATGTTTTATTGATTAAAACATAAATTTAACATGTTACAATAATAGTATAAAGGATTGTGGAGAAATAGTCATAATGGAGAAAAAGAGTATAAAATATTTTATATTTTAGATTAGTATTAACCTGAAATTATTCTGCTATAAAATGTATTTATCATTCCTTGAGTCATCACAAAAATGTCACTCAAAAAAATTAAAAACACATTGATCAGGAGGTGGCCAGAGTCTATAATATGAGTGCCAGAAAGCTGAGGCCCAGGCCTGTGAATTTGAGACCAGTTTGAACTGTAAGGGAGACCCTATTTAAACAACAACAACAAAAAAAAAAAAATCAAAGGAGTAAAGAGATGGTTCATCAGTTAAGCTCCCAGTTAGTTTTGCATGCCTTTTAATCCCAGAATTTAGGAGAATAGGCAGGCAGATCTCTATGGATGTGAGGCCAGCCACGGATACATAATGAGAGCCTGTTTTAACATGCATACTGCTCTTGCAGAGGATTTAAATTCAGTTTCTAGCAGCCATGTCGGTGGCTCATAACTACCTGTAACTCCAGCTCCAGGGTTGTATCTAACACCTCTGGCATAAATACATATCCACACAGACACACACACACACACACACACACACACACACACACACACACACACACACACACACACGATTTTGAAAATAAATCTGTAAAATAATCAAGGTATTAAAATGACACATTAGGGTACAGTAAATGAGGAATGTTTGACCGAGGACAAGAGACAGAAAGAAAACAAGATGTCATTAATTACATTAAATATGAATGGTTTTAATATTCCAATCAAAAGGCAGAGACGTTTTAGATAGGATAGCAAATCAAGGTTAAAGTATACACTATCTACAATACACATATCAAAGACACAGGTTGAAAATAAGAAGAAAGAGAAGGATGGTCTATGCCAATAATACCCACTAGAAACTGGTGTATGCTACCTTCACACAAAATAGACTTCATATAATTCTAGAAACAAATGAGGCCATTTATAATGAGATCTGTAATAACTATAGCAATTAAAAAAATGGTTTCATGCTTCCTTTTAATAATTGGTAGAATAACTAAACAGAAGTTGAAGAACATTCTCAGCCAACTGTCTCTAACTCACATCTGCACAGCACACTATCTGGCAAGGAGTCCTTTTCAGAACAATGCAAAAGTGAGGTCATTAAATAATATTTAGTATATCAGAAACCATTAATGCTGTATAATGCATTTTCTCCAACCACAGTTGAATTATTTTAAAAATGGGCAACCAAAGGACATGGTAAAAAAAAAAATCAAGTATTTGAAAATTAAATAACATGCTTCTAAATGCCTACAAGAGCCCCCAAAAAAAGTCACAGTGGGTCCTTGAAGATTTGAACTAGAAGAAAATAAAATGGAAACATGCCAGAACTATCGAATGTAGCACTGAGCAGGGAGAGTGTAATCTCCACCAGCTGTACAGGAAGAGAAACAAATTTGATCTTGGTAACATCAGCATCTTCATCCTGAAGAAACAACCGAAAGAAAAATCAAAGAGGACCAAAGTAAGACACAGAAAAGAAAAAGTGAGATGTTAGAACAGGTGCAATAAAATGGAAGTTTGAAATGGCAGAGAAAAAAATCAACAAAGTGTTGGTATTTAAATACTTTATAAAATTAATGGATCTTTTCACCAGATTGACTAAGAAAAGAGAGAGACTAGCAAAGCCACTGATGGCGAAAAGAGAAAGTTACAGTTCCTAAGGGAGCTCCAGAAGATGGTGAGTGACATGAACAATGGCATTAGCACAGGACGGTGCTAATAGATGAGACTGCTTGCATGCAGTCAGCCGTCTCCTAAAATGATCCAGCTGGCTCAAGAGCAGGGTCTCTGAAATGATGTCAGCTCTTGGAGGTGCAAGCAGGACTATCAGGAGTTCAAGGCAAGCTTTTGCTGTTGTCTACCTAAGACTGTCTCAAATAAACAAAATAAAACCGACTCAAGGAAAAACCTGACTCTGTGTTGTTACCATGTTTATCCAGCATTGTACTGAAGGCTCCACATAGTCTACCCAGACAAGAGAAAGAGACAAAAAGCATCAAGAGGACTCTTATATAATCTTGATGTAAACTTTTTTTTTTTTCAGTGAAAATTAGAGTCCTGTTTAAAAAGCACAACTTTAACTGTGTACTTGTTCTTTGAACACAGAATATGCTTCCCTGGGGTCCCTGTATGATTACATTAACAGCAACAGGAGTGAAGAGATGGACATGGATCACATCATGACCTGGGCCACCGATGTAGCCAAAGGTAATGCTCTTGCAATGCACCTAGTGGGGGGGGGGATTCCCACTCTGACCTAGGGTAGTATGGTAGAACATTTTTTATTCTATGACTTTAGGCATTGTGTCTTAGATCAGACATTGTAAAATGTAATTCAACTCACTGTACAGAAAATATTTTAAGTCATTGCCTTTCCATTCCTGAATTCCCTTTGTCCTTTTCTGTTTTCTTTCTTCATCTCTTTCCCTAAAATCAAGTTTTACAAAGTTAGTAAGCTCCAGGGCAGAGATTTTTGCTGTGTTTTGTGACACTGTAATTGACAAACTCACTTGCCATACTAAATGGGAAATCGTAGCTCTGTTGTCCTGAGAATCAACCAATCTCTCTCTCTCTCTCTCTCTCTCTCTCTCTCTCTCTCTCTCTCTCTCTCTCTCTCTCGCTCTCTGGGTCTCTGAAGGTGTGGCTTACAGTAGGATTGGTCCTACTAGCTTGAATAAATAATAATGTGCTAAAACAGTTACCACTGTCCTACATGAAAAGTAGCTCTGATTTTATTTTATATATTGTGGAAGCTTGGCCTGTCACCCTTGAAAATTAAATATTCTAAGTATACAAAATCTCCAGCCACATTCCGATTCTTCCCCTTCCCTAGAAATTCCTGTGTAGACTAATGCTTTCTAAAGTGATTCAAATTCTATTATTTTTTTGCCTCTTTTGCACTTTCCTACCTGAGCAGTTTAGAGTCTTCATCATAACTGTTGGAACTGCCTTGAAATCGGCTTTATCTAAGAAATGGCTGTGGTCATCACCTTTGTATTCTGGGATCCTCTAGGTAGCAAGTGGTAGTTAGCTCCTATGCATCCTAACATTTCCTACAGGCATCTCTCTACAAAGCAAATATACAGTGTTGCTCAATGTTCAATAAGGGAAACAGCTTATATTTTATTTTCATGGCAAAGATAAAGATACATAAAGACTTCAACAGGAGTCTGTTCTGTTGGGGAGTGCCTTAAGTTTTGACAGTACCTGCCAAGTTCCTCAGACAGGAAAAGTAAAAGAAAGCAAATTAACTTTTATGCTAATGCTGCCACTCACTACCTGTGAGTTAAATATAAGCAGTCTCATGTTTGAATGTAATTCCTTCCATTTGGGCTGTGATGATGAACTTACCCATGTATTCATGCATCCGACATCTTAAACTTATCTTAACGTTCCAAGTTTTTGAATATCATAGCCACTTCTCTGCATGTCCATAGGACACAAGGAGCACTGTGAGTGTCCATAGGACACAAGGAACACCTGTGAGTGTCCATAGGACACAAGGAGCTCCTGTGAGTAGGCAAGGTCATGCTGATACTGGCGGTTGCCTGCAGCATTGTGGAAATGCACCTCCACGGATGGAAACACACAGTCCTTATTGCACTCTACTGACGATATGTTTTGGGTGCTCAGCTAATTACACTCCTGTTATTACTTAATGGTACTTAGGATGGATAGGCAGCAAACAAATCAAGTGACAGCTTCCAGCTGTGCTCTCTCTACCTTAGAGTTCCCGATTCCTAGCTGCAGCACCCACTTTGCCCTCTGTCACATGATCCTGTTTGAGGGCCAAGGCTGTCATCCTCTCAAGTTTCTCAAGAGAGCTGCTTCTCCACTTTAGAATAGGGAAGAAAAGGAACAGAATTAAGTAGTACAATGGAGGCAGAGATGCAGGGTAAGGAAGATATAAAGAGTCCAAGTCACGAGCCATTGATTAGAGAGTCAATCTAAAAGACAAATTCTCAGTGTTTGGCCTCAGGAATTGGCCCATTTACTCATAATCTTAAGTGATATGTTGCATGTGGGAATTATTTCAGATGGCCTGTGACAGGAAAAAGGAGTCCATACTTTAAGATTGACTTCAACCCTCTCCCCTACAGCTACATAAATAGTGGTAGCAAAGCTTGACTCTGGTTGATGCTGTTTCAAATTCAGCCTGTGTGCCTTTTGGTTTGACCATGATTGAAGCCACTGAAGCACTAACGTGTTGAGACATCAGAGCATGAATAATTCATTCTGAGGGTTGACTCATGCATTTGGAAATAGGCATTGCTCAGTGTCTTTGCTGTTGAGAGTGGCACTCAAAGCTGCAAGGACGCTCCTCCTTTCCAGAAGGAAGAGAAGGGGTGTGGGCGGGCACGCACATCTGCAGCTGTGTGCGAGGGGCAGTTAGAGCAGGCTGGCTGAATGCAGCCTCGATCCAAAGTCCCCCAACCTCCCCCCTGGTCCCTGTCAGATTTTACTAAGAATTCACAAATATGCCCAATGGGGACACACACCTCTAATCCCAGCACTTGGGAGTCAGAGGCAGGAGGATCTCTGTGAGTTCAAGGCCAGCCTGCTCTATACAAAGTGAGTTCCAGGACAGCCAGAAATGTACATGGATAAACTCTGTCTTGAATCCCTCACACACACCAAAAAAGAGAATTCACAAATAGTTGAACAAGATGAAAGTGTGTTTTTTTTTTTCAGCCCTTTTCAGTAGTTTGCAATAAAAACAAAGAAAGTGACTCAAAAATTAAATTGAATTTTCTGCTTACACTAAGCTAGGTACAATGCACTGTGCACCAATAATTTATGGGACTTTTTCTTCTGATAATCTGACTCAGAGTAGAAAGTGCCTATATTTAAAGATTTTATAGTCAAAGCTTCCCTTTTGAAATCTTTGTCAGCAAGTATAAAAGTCATCTATTCTTGCTTCTAATCATGGTCAAATAGACTGTGCACGAAAATTATTTGGAAACTTGATTTTAAAGCAAGGAAGACGTAACTATGGAAATCAGCCATGTCGACTACGAAGAGCTGCGCGGGAAGCAGCATTGAACTTTACAGTTTGAATGTGTAGAACTTGCTATTAAATGAGACCCTTTATCCCAGTTACATTAACTTGATTCTTTTCAGTGATATCATTATGTAACAGAGTTAAAACTTTTTTCTTATTTTCTTTGTTCTTTTGATGTCTCAATATATAATAACCAGAGTAGTAGAAGAATAGCTATTAATTAATATTAATAATTCACCTTTATAAAATTATAACGTTCTGTATATTTAAAAAAACAAGCACACTTATTAAATTACTTTAGTGGGCAGCTCATTAAAAAAAAAAAAGGTCCTTTCCTTTTAATTTTCCTTTTAATTTGGAGTGAGGAAGGACTGTTTCTTCTATTGTTTAGAAAAGAGAACCCAAGAAATGAGAGGAAATACTGTTTAGAAAATGTTTTTCCCTATATTATCTGTTTTTGCCTAAAACAAAAAAGACCAAACACTTTTAAGGGAATAACCATGGAATATATCTTAAAGTGTAATTTTTTATTCAAAATAATAAAATTATTGGCATTTGATTCACCCAGTATATAGAGTACCTTAATTCATATTATAAATAAATGAGAGTGAATTTGTAGATTTCTTCTTGTGAGGAGAAAAATATTTTGTAAGCCTTGTGCATCTATTAGAAGACCACAACACCCTTACCCACCAGGGCGCCTGCTGCTCACCTCATCTGTCTTCACTCTCAGGTCTTGGAGAAAAATGGTGTTGCTGCAGACATCCAGGGGAGAGATGAGGAGCCCAAACTCAAGCAGACTTAGCATGTACTTGGTAGTGGGGAGCTCCAGAGTCATTTGGGTCATTTTGCTGCACTGTTTTCATGCAGATCTGAGAAAATTACAGTGTCTTTCTTAGGTACTGTCAGGAATGAGATTATCCACAGTAAAGTTCTGCATTGGCTTTACTGGAGAGAATGTTACTAATGTAGACACACGTGATTTTTTGTTTTGTGGAGCATGGAAGAAGGGAGCATATGAACTTATTTTCTGCTATGGATTTCTTTGCAAAGTTGTGAATGTGCATACTGATGCAATATTGTAAACCATTAATCTTTCCCTCTTGCACGAAAGGGATGCACTACTTACACATGGAGGCTCCGGTCAAGGTGATCCACAGAGATCTCAAGTCAAGAAATGGTAGGTGCTCACACCTTTTCATCTTACTATTTCACTACAGGTCACTGCCACACCTGCTCATAAAACCAGCATGGTGCCTTACGTGTAACTCGTTGGTCTACACTCTACTGTGAAAACATTGTCACTCTCAATAAATATCAAAATCTGTATGTTATTTGAGGACGTTGCCTAGTGTTCTACTGTGTGAGTCTAACACAGGGTGGAGACAACTGGAATGCTTATGCCTTTTGGGTTTTTTTCTAAAATAAGAAATGTTTAGCCTAATGCCTTTTGGCCAAGTTTTTTTTCTTTTCTTTCTTTCTTTTTTTTTTTTTTAAACACATACATCTCTAATTATTTCCTTAGGATCCTTTTCTAAAATGGGTCAAAGTGTGTAGTCATGTATTTTAAGTCTCCTATTTTTAGATGCTTCCCTCTGCCAGCAATTTTGAGTTTTATTTCTGAATTACATGGTATACATCTTTTGGTCACTCATGCCCATATTACCTGGAGTAGTGCCCAAAGAGAACCAGCATGGTTAAGAACGTAGAGGCATCCCTTTTTTCCTCTTTCTTCTCTGGGCTGTCTATACTTTATGAGCCTATATTTATCCTTCGGAAAGTGATTGTCTTAAAATAGCTCCCAGGATTAGACACTACCCTCTTCCATTACGTCACTTCAGAGTTATCAGAAAGGCAGTAGGACTGTTTAGCTTTGGAGCTAAGTAAGCCTCCGAGTTTGCTGCTTAAGAAAAGAAGAAAGAAAGCAGCCCTTGCTATGGGTTATTTTACACTTTCCAGCGGCTCTTGGGCAGGAAGGAAATCATTTAATTTTAGACACTTAAGACCACTACAGCTAAAACAGGAATTTACCATCAGCGTGATCCTTAGAATGGGTGATGACCGCAAGGGGTAAGAGGAGCCTGGCTAGCAACCCAGGTGGGCTGCTCACACTCCAGGCTAAGGTCTGACAGGTGGATAGCGAGCAGGGAGGGCAGGAAGGTGTAGGCAGCTGCCACCATCAGGAATCCAGGCTGGCCCCTCCTTACCTGGTCAGCTGGCACGGCTGACTGTCACACCCTGTCTGTCCTCACTTACTCTTTGGTTCTTCTGAGACAGACATACTTGTGATATAGAGCTGGTGAACAGGGAGTCATTAGAAAATATTCTCTAACCAGGTAGGAAGTAGCAGGGTTTTATGACCAAAATTTCAGTCCAGGCTATTAATCTCAATATAAACCAATTACTTGATTTTCTTAAATCCATGTACTTAGCATGAAGGCTATACAACAATGGTGAATTCCTCACTTAAAAAAAAAAAAAAAAAGACAAGGTATGTAGTTGATAGGAAACATTAGCATGAAAAGAATACCAGCCTGACTTTGGCAATTTTTTTTTTTAGGAAAGAAGAAGAGAGGCTTTGTTTTCTGTAGTGTTTTTGAAAACTTAAGTTATGGGCTAGCAAGATGGCTCAATGGTAAAGGCACTTGCCACCAAGCTTGACAACCTGAGTTCAATCCCCAGAAACCACGCTTTAGGAGGAAAGAACCGACTCCCACAAGTTGTTCTCTGACCTCCATGTGCTAACCTGATCTATATGCACCCACACACATATATACACACACACAAAATAAGTACATAAGCATAATACTAGTCAAAACATATCATTAGCGTGTATGTGTGTCTGGTGCGTGTTTGTGTGCATGTGTACGCTATGGTGTGCTTGTGAAAGTCAGGGGGCAATGTTGTGGCGTCCGTTCTCTCCTTCCACCTTTATGTGGGTCTCTGGGGTCCAACACAGTTCACCACCAGGCTTTCATGACAAGTGTTGAGCCATCTCTCCAGCCTCCATAGTAAGTATTTTCATAATGTTTTTCAATGAGCACTTGCTAATCCTACATTAAGAAAGGGGACTAGGCATGTATTTTAAGAACAATCAAATATTAATTGCATTATTTACTTGCATTTTTATTTGAAAAAAAAAGTATGCATCTCATTCCTCCCAACCCCACATTTACTTTGAGGCTATTTTTATGTATTAGATCACACAGAATGTTTTCTTCAGCTACCAGAATTGCTAGGAACAGCTGCTGTATTGACGAGCTACCATGCTCAAGGCCCTGTGTGGCTTATTAAACAAATGCCGGAAACCCTATTGAGGCTTCAACCCTCAAGTTCCTCTCTTGTCTTCCCACTCCCATAACAGCCCTTCTTCTGTGTCAACACTCCCAAGCTGATGTTGGCTTTGGAACTGTTTATTAGACATACTTGCATAGATATTTTACATGAGCTTACAATGTATTATGTTCAAACGGACCTTCTCTTCCCCCTGCAGCCTTAAAAAGCCATTCCTGCATTCCCTTTCATGGCACAGTACCAGTTGCTTCTGTTTCTCTGCTGCATTGGTATGAAGCAAGTACCTTGAAAGCCGCTTGGAACAGCACCTCATGGAATTAAGCTTTTTCAAAACGTTATCTCCCTTATACCAACTCTCAAATTCAGAAAATATTTTCATTTTATCTTTTATAATATAAAATTCTCTGTTTCTTATTCTCTCTGTGTGTCTCAGTTTCTCTGTCTTTCTGTCTGTCTTCCTCTCTGTCTCTCTCTGTCTCTCTCTCTGTCTCTGTCTCTCTGTCTCTCTGTCTCTCTCTCTCTCTCTCTCTCTGTCTCTCTCTCTCTCTCTGTGTGTGTGTGTGTGTGTGTGTGTGTGTGTGTGTGTGTCTTGTTATAGATCCCTGACAGGTTTGGTTTTCGCTATATAGCCCAGGCTGGCCTGGAACTCATGGTAGTTCTCCTGCCTCAGCCTGGGATTACAGACACACACCACCAAGCCCAGTTTATGCTGTGAAGTTAGAAATGTAGTGATATAAAAATTAGAAATATGACTCTGTGCTTTTCTTCATGTAAGACATTTCAAACATGAATGGCTGTCATAGTTTCTCCCTGCTCTTTTTCAGTTGTTATCGCTGCTGATGGAGTCCTGAAGGTAAGGCTGTTTCTTTTCATTTGGAGAAAGGTGTTCATTTTCGATAGAGGTCTTATGACTGATACTCTCAGTGCTGGGTAGAAAGCTAATGTTGGTTTCTGTGTCCTCAGATCTGTGACTTTGGTGCCTCTCGGTTCCATAACCACACAACACACATGTCCTTGGTTGGAACTTTCCCATGGATGGCTCCAGAAGTTATCCAGAGTCTCCCCGTGTCTGAAACCTGTGACACGTATTCCTATGGTGTGGTGAGTGCATTTCTCATTTCTTGTTTACCAAAGGACATAGGAAGAGCAAACAGCCTAGAGAAGAACGTGGCCTCGGTTTAGCTTGTCTGACACAGGAGGATCATCTGTGATGGCAACACAGGGACAGAGCTTTCTAGCTGTCACAGTGTGTGCTTTGATCACATATGCCCTGCATTGAGAAGAACCATCACTACTTCAACCTCATCAGTGTTGGCTCTGTCCCATCCCCTTCCATGAGTGCTGCTGTGTGGGGTGGAAATAGGGCTGTAGAATAGCTGCGTCATTCACTGATACTTCGGGTCTCTCGGAACACACTTGATTGTCAATAGATTGCTCACATGGTGTGTGACCACTGATAGCTGCCGAGTGAGCTAAACTTGAGTATTTCCAAAACTACAAAAGAACACACAGTTAGACCAGATAACTTGTCCAGGTCTGCTGCAAGTCCTATGAAAACCAGTGTTGAAGTTGTTACTTGAGAATGACAAGAGATGGGAGGAACAAGCGTAGATGGCGGGGAGGAACCAGATAAGGATACTTTGGGAGGAAGAAGCTTCAGGTAGGTAGCTCCTGCAGGAAGGAGTTCTTTCTGACCCCTTTTTTGAAGGTGTTTTTTTTTTCCTTCAAGTGTTGTATACCCTTTAAAAAGCCCAGAGCATCATGGGGATGCTGCATCTCCAGGTCTCATCTCAGTCTATGCTGTGTATACCACTTCCCCGTTTACATATTACCTTGCAAAAGGACACTGTCATTGTAAGACACCTTGGACCCCCTCAGCACACCCTTTTTCCTGAGGTGGGAGATAACTGCCAGGGAAGGGCCACATGTCAGGCACGCCTCTTTCCCTTACAAATCTCCTGGCTTCCTAGTGTGTGGGGGTTTTCAGGTTGTCTAGTGCTTCTTAAATCATGAATCTCTTATACACAGGTAAATTTTGTTGACTATTGAAAACAATTTCAAGAATAGATTATGTGTTTTGGGCTAAAGTCTAGGGGTTTTGCTTTTTGAGACAGGGTTTCTCTGTGTAACAGCCCTAGATGTCCGGGTATTCACTTTGTAGGCCAGGCTGACCTTGAACTCACAGAGATCCACCTGCCTCTGCCTCCCAAGCCCTAGGACTAAAGACATATACCACCAGGCCCAGCAAGGCTAGAGTTTTAAAGGTTAAAGGATGACAGTAGTATCCACTTTAAATATCTAATTCCTCTTAATTCTGAATGTTTCTAAGAATGAAAACCGCATTACTACTTAGAGCAAAGAAATAGTTCCCATTGATAGAAGGGGAGAAACAGAGTAATAGTTCCAGAGGACACCAGCTTCTGAAGCTGCATTGTGTCAGGAGTTACTACCATGCAATTGTCATGCACTCATCTGGAAATTCTGAAAACAGGAGCTTTGTTACAATGTAAAGCTTATTTTGCTAGGACTTAGCTGGGTAGTGGAACAGTCACCTGGCATATACAGTTCCCAGCACTACAGAAGGAAAAACATTAAGCCTTTTTTGAAGTTGTTTTCTCTTACAAGTTACATTCCTTTACTTTAGGGGAAATGACTGCTTATTGAGTTAGCCTTTGGGCTGGACATCAGCATAGGTTGATTTACATTTTACGAGCCTCATTTCATGCCTTTGAACAGAAGCCAGTGTGCTTTCTCTCTAAGGGACCAGGCAGCCATGGCTTTGGCTTTGCGGACTGCTTGCCCTCTGGCAGCTGAGGCTGCATCACAGTTCCTTAAACATGACAGAATCATTTCTGCTTCAAGCAGTCCAGACCCTACAGACCTTCTAGGGAGCAAGGGGCTTCAGGAGGACATTAGAGCGGCTGCAACATGTGGGTCATTTGGCCATGGTCCAGCTAATCATGTGACTGAGTGGGAGACCAACTCTCCTTGCACACACAGGTGTATATAAAAATAGAGACCCATATTTAGACAGCCATGGTTTTAAATTAGTTTGCACAGTTTTGTGCAAACTAATTTAATCAGATGGGTTTTGAGGCTTATTTTCTACTCCAGCAGTCCAAGTATTACATTACTTTGACAATTCTCCCCAAGCCTTGGAATTTCCCGATTAAAAAATTTTGACCTAAAGTCACAGCTACGAGTTATGTATAGAATGAACTTCTAGTTTCAATATTATTGCATTTATGAAAAATAAACTCTGTGTCACTGTCTTCTAAAAGTCTTCAGGTGCCTGGACTCTGTGTGAAATGCAGCAGTCTGCCTTTCCTTAAGAGGTGCCCTCTTGGTACCTGTAGCCAAGAATCAATGCCTCTTCCCCAGGAAACCAGAGCCATGACTTCTGGAACCAAGCTAAGGACTTCCCTGTGTCTTTAAATCCCCTTGGCAGTGCTCACTGATCACTTCCTTAACTATCTTCCTGGCGCTGGAGGTTTCCCATTGTTTATAAAACCCGTTCACTCCAGAGACTGTGAGCTGCTGTTGAGGGAAGGGCTCTGTGTTCACATAGGAGGCTCTCGGGCTACATGGGTACCACCCCTACATTTGCTTGCCTTAGTTTGGCTTTCTTGGGGGGAAGATGGCTTTGCTCTTTCGTTGTTAAGTCAAGGGCTCACTATTCAGCTCTGGCTGACTTGGAAATTTTTATGTAGGCTAGGCTGGCCTGGAACTCACAGAGATCTGCCTGTCACCTAACCTCTGGTATCTTAAAGACATGGGCCGTCCTGCCTACTGGGGAAGGGACTTAACAGGAACTTAATAAACCATTTCCTAAGACACGTCCACACTGCCGGGACTACATTCCACTACACACTAAGCTGTAACTTAGAACCCAACTGCTCAGTCTCAATCACAAATCCATGCAAGAGCCTCAGCAGAAATGTCTCCATATCTCCTTAAAAACATCTTCTAGGGGACTGAAGAGATGGCTGATCCCCCAGAGGACCTCTTTTCAGTTCCCAGCACCCACATGGGGGTTGACGCCTGTCTAACTCCAGTCCCAGAGCATCCAATGCCCTCTTCTGGCCTCTGCAGGCACTGCACACGTGTCATGCACAGACATACCCTCAAGCAAACATAATATAAAATATATCTAATTCTCCGAACAGCAAAGCTAGCACCTGGACCTGAGAATGGCTTGATATAATAAAGTCATTTGCTGGCAAGTCTGAGGACCTGAGTGTAATCCCCAGGAGAATCTACTTGGTAGGAAAAGCTGAATCTCACAAGTTGGGGTCTGATCTCTACATGCATGCCATGCATAAAATAAGTAAAGATTAAACCACCTTCTGTTGTTAGTGTCTCTTTAAGTGAGGTTTAACTGAAAATGCTGTCCTGACTTACAGATGACTCTGTCTGAAGAACTCCAGGGAAGTCGAGTGTGCTAATTTAATGATAAGCATTCAGGACTGCATTTAATACTGTCCCTTCTCTTTCTGTTCATTTTAAATAAGCATCATCAGTGAAAGGGAAAAGCCAAGGCTTCTGTCCAGAACCCTCTGTTTTAAACAAACATGAAAAACCATAGTGAGTTCCCAGTGGGTTGTTCACCAGAAAGAGAGAGTTTTTCCAATTGAGGCCATGTCAGGCATAGGAGTTTGTGGTCCTCGAATTAAAAAATAGCATCAACCTAAAAAACAAAACAAAACCCCTATATGTGTGTGAATATATATGTGT
Source organism: Cricetiscus sungorus (assembly GCA_030556225.1). Lineage (NCBI taxonomy): Eukaryota > Metazoa > Chordata > Mammalia > Rodentia > Cricetidae > Cricetiscus > Cricetiscus sungorus. The sequence goes on from JANBXA010000372.1 coordinate 13,423,712, forward strand.
GTGTGTGTATATATATATGTATGTGTGTGACATATATATATATATGTATGTGTGTGACATATATATATGTATATATATATATGTATATATATATATATTGCAGAATTATGGTGTCCTTTCAAAAGAAGCATCGTTTTAACATAAAACATCCCAAAACATCTCATAGTTCATGAAGAACACGGCCATCAAAAAATTGATTTTTGAAACTCACCCAAAAAAAGACATGCTTTTGCTTTTTCCCTTTCTTGGATTGATAATCTTGGTTTGCTTCTTAGCTCATGACAAGACTAAATAGCCTTGCACTGCCTTCAAAGACACTTGATATTTCCAAACTGTGTTAGGCAGGCAATTGTCCTTTATCCTTTCACAAGGAGGGGTATTTTTACACTCCCAGGATAGTGTCTCCTGGAAGATGGGGAAGCATGTTTAGTATATGATCTGCTAAAAAGAAGGGCACAGATGACTGGAGGACAGCCTGGCAGAACACACGCCTGTCACCCTCCCCTGTGACAAGGTAACTCTCCTAGAAGCTTCCAGCCAAAGCCAGCTTGGACTGCGCTAGCTTAAGAGGCAGCCTCTGCAACTTGTCTGGAGCCCTGTTCCAGAACCAGCCGGGCTCAGGTAATGGCTTCCTATTGTTTGTGAGAGAAAAGGCAGAAACACACAGTCTCATCCAAGTTTCTGTTCTGTAAACTGAAAATAGAAATTTCCCTAGTGAGTGCAGTTTAACTGGGAGGACATCTCCATATACAATGAGTTGGAAAATATTTTTAAGGTGAAAGATCACAGCAGTGTTTGGCCTGCATCCTCGGAACTGGTATTTTAAGGCATTGGCTTACTGTATTTTTAGACCTCCAAGTGACTTCCTCAACAAACTTACTTTTTTGTGCCAAATGTCATTCTTATTGAATGTAGAAAAACGCCATCCGGGCTTGTTCTGCTTTAATTTGGGTACATTCCCAAGCCTGGGATTAATAAAGGAAAATCATGGGAGGTGCTGACACTGGAACAGAATACAAGACCTTGTGTGGGTTCCAGAGCTTGAGGCTTCTGGCAGTGAGCAACCTCTCCACAGTTCTGAGTTCCACAAGCACCTCTCTTGGCTGTTATAGCTATTCAGAGACACAGACGGAGCGACACTGTCCAGATGTTTCACAGTTATAGCTCTTAACTTATTAGAATGTTGATATTTTCCAGGCAATTATTTTGATCTAAAAAATGAAGAAGACGTAGCTTTCTTGTGTTATTTCCTCAGACTCTCAGAGGGACTGCAATGTACTGTGTAGAACCCAGGCAGATTGTGAATGTGTGGGGGGGTGTGTGTGTGTGTGTGTGTGTGTGTGTGTGTGTGTGTGTGTGTGTGTGTGTTTGTGTGTGTGTGTGTGTTGATGAGACTGTGTGTTTCTGCCTTTTCTCACATAAACAATAGGAAGCCATTACCTGAGCCCGGCTGGTTCTGGAACAGGGCTCCAGACAAGTCGCAGAGGCTGCCTCTTAAGCTAGTGCGGTCCAAGCTGGCTTTGGCTGAAGCTCCTAAGATGGTAACCCCTGTCAACAGGGAGGGTGACTCTGAAAGGGGAGGCTTGAATTGTTCACCTGAGTATTTGGGGACCTGAAGCATTTGATTTCTTTGAAGCTGCCACCTTTTTCCATTTTCCTCAGCAATGTGGAATAGATCAATTTTCCCACCCTTTACCTTCTTTCCCCCTCTGTCCCCAGTACCAACAGAGTGTGGTAATCACAGCAAATTGAGGGACTCCATTTCCTGCTCGCCTAGCTCTGCCCACTCCCCTGCACAGGCAGGGTGACAGGGTGACTACATACCTGTGCTGACTCTTACCCTCCCACACTTACAGCCACCACTCGTCTCCTTCTGGGATGCCCCTTACCTTTTCCTAATCACTTACGTGACTCAAATGGAATTATTCAGTAGCTCTTCTGAAGAAGTACCTTACACACTTGATTAAAAGCCCAAAGAGGCTTCAGGGATTTTTTCCCCCTCATGCTTGAGGAGCATCTGCCAATTTCCCTGATTTTCTTGCTAATTATCTTTGTATTAGCCAGCATTCATTTAACATGTTATAGCTTGAACAAGACAGCAGGCTGGCTGAGGGAGGATATAATGGCTGTACAGTTAAAGGCTTACAGGATTACTCAAATAGAGCCATGCACTCCTATGTAGAAATGGGCTTTTGAGTTTACAGCAAGGGAGAGCAAACATACCTTGCAGAGTTGTCACCCTGAGTCTGTCTTGGCTCTTCTGCACCTACAGCAGAGCCTGTTGTGTTCTCTCCTGCATCAGAGCTACCTCAGCCCTAGAATTACATGAAATGAGAGCACAGCCTCCAAATAAGAAAGCAGTGTGTGTCCCTGCTGTCCCACTTGGTGGCTGAGCGTCTTTAGGCAAGTTTATCTGACTTCCCTAGACACCTATTTCCTCATCCACAAATTGAGGGTGATATCTGAGGCTCGATAATGATCAAGGTGACACCTGTAATGGGCATTTGGAGCATATTAGGCACTCAATAAATTATAGTGCTTGTCATATTATGATTATTAGCAAAATTAGAATTGCTTTTGTGCTTTGCAAAGTACTAGTAGACAAATCTTTGCAGTATCAGGCTGGCATGGTGACACACGCCTGTAATTCTAGCACTTGGGAGACTGAGGTGGGAGGATCATGAATTCAAGGCTAGCCTGAGCTACGTAGCCAGAATGTTTCAAAAAAAAATTTTTTTGGATGCTTATTTGAATAAAAAGAGACAGTAAATCCCCATTACTCAGTGTTTAAACAGAAGCCAAAATCTCCATCCTAACACTAATTGTCACACGTCCTTGAGTTTTACACAGTTGGGTGCACGTATTTACTCACGCACACAGTCAGCTTATGTGTGCATTAAATGTGTGTTATACTTTAGAATATGGCATAATATATGTATGTAGCAATGGATCCCTTAGACTGATTCATTATGAGGGAAATTTACAGATATCTACCAGTATGGGGCAGATGAGTTTGCTTGTGATTTGAACTGGGAACTTTGGTTTTGGTTTTGTTTTTTAATGTGGGCATTATTGAACCTTTAAAAACTGGGTTGAATTCCTTGTGACTATCTACTAAAAAATGTATCTGAGGTTCAAGGCAGAACAACCATTCCCAGACAAAATACAAAACCTAGTATGTGGGAATATGTGAACATCCCAGTGAGTCAAAAGATCAAGTTTAATCACTAATATAAAATTTTAAGTGTAGGCACTTCAATTCCTAAAACAAGTTTTTTTCTTTATATACAAAGAACATGAAAGTATATAACATATGGTAGAAGTCCTACGTGTGAATACATACATATATTGTCTAAGTTTCTACAGATGGTTGGCTATGCCTAGTAATTGGATACAATTAAATGCTAGCTACGTTTTCAGTAATATACCAATATAAAGTACCAGAATAAAAATTCAATTTTCTTTTTGTTATAGGTTCTCTGGGAGATGCTAACAAGGGAGGTCCCCTTTAAAGGTTTGGAAGGATTACAAGTAGCTTGGCTTGTAGTGGAAAAAAACGAGGTAAGACTCCGTTTCTCCATTCAGGTGCATAGATCAGAAAACAGTATTGGGGTTTTGCAAAAGACTTTTTCATCTTCTTCAAATTGAAAGTAAGTTCACGCTTATGGAAAGATTAGCAGTAGGAGCTAACACAAAGGGTCAAAGTGATGTTATTCCTCATGAATGGACCCTTTACATCTAATTGTTGCAGCTTCACGTCGTGATGCTGTAGATCAAAAATTGTACAAGTACTGTACTAGTTTCTCAGTCTCAATTGTAAAACCTAGGGGTTTGTTCTTAGTGATGAAAGAAGCCATTGCGTCCAAGGTAGGGGAACAGTTTAACTGCATCTCCTGCGTTTAGGACATCTTTTTTACTGGCCGGGAGTTGATATATCTGTAAGAGACCTTCAGCTACTTCAACTTACCTCTCCCAGCAGGAGTCACTATAGTACAAGAAACTGTCGCTTAGATGAGAATTTCAAAAATAAAAGAAGAAAAAATAGTTTCAAAAGGGGGAAAAATTACAGTTTTGCCACCTACGTTGAACACTACATTGAAGATGAGCTCCTCACTGGAATTGGCGAGGCAGTGACACAGTGCTGGCTTGTTCATGCAGAGTCGTTCCATTTCAAAGGAACTTCAGTGGCGTAAACACCGTCTGTGCTGTGTCCCCAGCCTCGCTTTTCTTCTTCCCACAAATTGAGGCTTTCAGCTAGTTGGACCTATGAGCCTACATCAGAGAACATGACACATCCATATCAAAGAGAGCAACTACATTCTGAAAGGTTTCAAATTGTCACTGAAATGCACAGCCTTGGAAATCTCTCAGCCTAAGGACGGAGCATCCAATACCACGGCTTTAGGAGAACTTAGATGGCGTTGTGGATGCGCACGCTTGTGCTTGCAAGGCAAAATAACTTATTTCCCAGAACATCTTCATTTCCATATCTGTGTACAAAGGCTGAGTGAGACCTTAACGTGAAATATTTTCCATAAGAATATATAAAGGTAGCTCTTTTAGCACTTTAACAGAACTGTATTGATTTGCAACCCCTGTCAGTACAGATCAAACCAGGTTAATCAGAAAGCTATTGTTGACCAGGAGAAACCAAGATGCTGTCTCCTGGATCCCATGGACCCAGAACTACCTGAATTATTTGTCCTCCTGACTCATTGGGAATGGGTGGCACATTGTGGTGGCTGGATTTGATGGGAGATGGCTGCCAGAATAAGAGATGAAAAGGACTTCCATGCAAGACCAGTCCTCACTCATTGCTTCATGAAAGCTGTTTGGTTTTAATTAGATGATAGTCATTTCCCATGCACTGTTCAGTAAGACCTCACACACAATAACTAATACTTTGGGACATGAGGACTTCCTGCTTCTGTTCTGTCTCTTTTGCCAGAGAGATGATTGAGTGTTTTAGTTTAGGTTTGATGAATCCAAGTGAAGAGAGCATTGACCTTCAATTTAGCTGACCCTGAACACAGGATCCAACCCAGGATGGATTAGGAAAAGGGGCTTAGAAAGCCACTCAGATTTTCCGAAGTTGACAGGATAATTAGTATTTTGCAATTATTTTTTGCAATACTTTTTTGTCTAGAAAAAGGCAGAATAGGCTCAGCCCAGTGCATTTCCAAAGCATTGGTTATTTAAAGCTGAAGAGAATGGAGGCTTTTGTCCTGCCTGAAGGTTGGGAAGCTCCCACCAAAATCCCTCAGAACTGTGTAGCATCACACAAAGAAGCCACTTCCTCCTGTCCCCTACAGATCCCATAGGACATATTGTGGTGTGCCCCATCATAGCTGATGAAGACGACTCATAGACTTCCTGAACTATTCATTTCATTAAGTAGGAAGTTGAGAGAATCTACATGGTGACATAAGATCTCTCAGCTTGCCAATGAATGACAAAAAACTGGTTGAATTAAGGATAATTATCTGCTGTTCCCATTCTACACAGTACTTATCTATCAGGAAAAAATATATATATGGAAACTAAGCCTGAATGGAATTTCCAGTGTTACCATTCAAGGTGTCTTCAGTCTACCACATTAGAGACACGGGCTTTCCGGACAAATTCCGCTCCTGTAGTGTTAAGTTCACTTGATAACAAAACTGAGACTTCAAGAAACATAACTTGTAAAACCTCTTAAACTTCCAATATTTTATTTATCTTTACTGTTGAATGCTTTACTGTTGAATGAACCCAATTATTGGGTTGAAGAAAAGTTTCATGAAATAATGTGTTTAAACTGCCAAGGAGAGATTGTTAATGTGATCTATCTAGTCATTCTCTAACATCTATATCCAATTAGGGGGGTTGATTTTTTTTTAATGCTTTTTATTTTGAAATAATTATGGACTCCTAAGAGTCTGTAAAAATATTACAGAGAATCCTGTGTACCCAGCTTTCCCACTGCTGATACCTTATATAGCCTCAGTGGCATCTAAGCTGGGCAGTTAGGATAGGGACAGCACTCTGGGTGGGAGTCTTTCTGTAATCTCTCCTCCACATAGAGCAAACACAACTGGTTTATAGGAAAAAAATGCTTTCTAACATTATATCTGGGGATCTTTGCTTCTAACTTACGGAGTAAGGCTTTTGGCTAGTCTTTTTTTTCTGACATTAACTTTTATTAAAAATCCTTGTTATGCTTTGCCAAGTGAACAGTGAGCCTTAGCCAAGGCATGAGCTTAACAGGGCATTACTAAAAACTGTTTTTAACATGAGATACATATATTTGCTTTTATATTTCCATGAAAATCAAGTGGGCCTTCAGAATATTTTAGAGTATAACGTCTACTTTTATAAACACATGGATTCTGGTATAAAATGTGTTTTGTTGTTAATAGCATATTAAGTCATGTAAAAAGTCTCCATAAAACTTAAAATTTAATTGGGACGGGTGAGATGGCTCAGTAGGTAAAGGCACTTGCTACCAAGCCTGACAACCCGAGTTCAATTCCTGAAACCCACATAGTAAGAGAGAACCTATTTCCTCAGATTGTCTTCTTTCTCACCACAACACAAATGTGTGCTTCTCTCTCTCTCTCTCTCTCTCTCTTCTCTCTCTCTCTCTCACACACACACACACACACACACACACACACACACACACACAATACATTGACTAATTAATTCTAAATTTATTTTATGTGCAAAATTTTTTAAACTTAATAATCTACTACTCTTTAACTTTAGAAAGATAAAAACTTGTATGAAATGGAATGGTGCAAGAATATATTTTTTTAAATATACCACCTAATTTAGTTATTGGGAGATATTCTACTTTTAAATGTGAAACCTTTATTCTAAAATATGTAAGTTGTAAATAATGCTACCACATAGTACAAAAATCTGGCCATTTTGGGATGTTTGGAATAGTTAGGAATGCATTAAAATCAGGATATAAATACTTCAGATTCTATTTTGAAGTATTTTTAATACACCAAAGAAATCCTTACCTAAAAGTGTCTTTTTCTTTGTGTGATGTTTGAAATGCTATGTCTAAAAAGGTTTTCCAGTAAGAAAAGAGAACAAAAGGAAGCCCAAATCCAGCCAGTTGCCATTGGCTTCATTGGTAACCACTGAGTTAGGCTATGCTGAAGTGTGTCTGTCTGGAACCCACTCTGTTTATTTGTACAGAGTACACGCAAGTGCATTCATGCAACTGTAATGTAGGTCTTTATTCAGTCTTACCTTCCAACCTTTTTCTTTTTTTTAAGGAAACAACTGATTTTCCTACAGCTCTCTGTCAAAAATGTGGAGTTCACAATATAGTAAAATAACAGTTGAAACATATTGTTCTATTCTGTGAGGTCAAAAGACTAGAAGTTTGAAAGGTTTGACATAGCCTTGATTTGGTGAGAATTGCTCTATTTTGTTAACTTCATTTTGATGTGAAGATTGGGTGTAATTCTAAATGAAGACTATCAGTTTTATTTTCCTAGTTCTATGCATAGCTTCACCCAAATTCAGTTTTAAATTTCTATTTGTAAAATTTCTTTGGCAGACAGTTCTTTACAGCTGCACAGTTCTCCACTCCATCACATTCAGCAGCCCTACACACACACACACACACACACACACACACACACAACTAGAGAGGCAGCCCACTGCTTCCTGAGTGCCTATTGCTCAACCCCAGCTCTCTCTTCCTAAACACAGCTCTTGCTCTGCTGAAAAGAAAAAGCCAGAAAAACCTCAGCTTACCCACATGCACCATGCTTCAAGTCAGTATAACCCTGTACTGTGAAGAATAAATGAAAACCCGATAGTACACACATGCTCAGGCAAGACCTTGCTAGGCAAGATGATGAGGCCATTTAAGGTGCTTAGCCTTGTGGGTAAGTGGCATTCATTGAGTGGTCGCAAATACAGCCTAATAGAGGTAAGCTGTGTTAATGACTTAGTTTTAAGACCTGCCCTGTTGTTAGTGACAGTCCTTAAAAATGTAGTTAGGTTATGAATAATGCAAAAATCACTCCCCTTGGATTTCTTGTGGGTGGGCATTGTACTCTTGGCAAGTCTGGTGTATTTGGAAACTGTTCAAAAATATTTTCTGTTTATTTGTAACTCAGTTAGATGCCAAGTCCAGAAAAGTATAAACTTCATTTTGTTCTAACTAACATAAAGCCACGTGGAACATTTGCAATTTGGTGGCTTGCAAGAGAGTTCTTGATTATATGATGCTTTATATTGTATTGAGGGATGTCTAGTCATCATTTATTTTTATAGTGTGGAGGATCAAACTCAACACGCCATACGTGCCAGGCCATTCTGTTGCTGTCACTGAGTTATTGGCTGCCCCCTCAAGCCTTTTAAAACAAAAATTCCTCTTGGAGATAGGGGCATGTCATGTCTATGAAAACCAGAACTGTAGGATGTGAAAGTAGGATTGGGCCTCACAAGCTCATTTGTTTTGTCTCAAGTCCATGTCGGTGCAGGGTGTGACCAAGGGTAAAGCCATAATGAATCATGCATTGTGAATGGCACAATCAGGATTACCAGTACAAAAACGCAGAGTGTTCTTCTGTGCTAGAGATGTTTTCATACCTTAGAGCTTCACACCTATTGCCAAAACTCAACTTGTTTCCTAGTTACCTGGCTGGTATGTGGGAATCACAAGTTGCCTATAAAAACACAGTAATAAGTGTGTGGTGTTAGATGCAGCATTATGTTCCAGCTTGCCCCTCTCCTGCTGTAGTTTCTTTTCGGTGAGATTGTTTTGTTGCATTTGTCATGACGAACCTGACTTTTCCATCTACATGATTTCCATGTGGCAAAGCAGGATTCTTTGGAGATTTGACAGGACAAATCTGTGTGTGAATTCTCCCATTACATATTAATCCATGGAAGCTTCAAACTCCATGTCTTGTTTATGCTTCTAAATTAACTTTGACTATTCTTAAAAGGGCATTTCCTTGTCTCCAAGAGTAAAGCCTTATTTCTCCTTTTGTTTGCCTCCTCTCTGTAGAGATTAACCATTCCAAGCAGCTGCCCCAGGAGCTTTGCCGAGCTGTTACATCAGTGTTGGGAAGCTGATGCCAAGGTACTTTTGTTATTGCTCAAACTTCTGAAATTTTACCTGTTCGCTTTTGAGTTTTTAAAACTTGGCTCAGCCAAAAAAAAAAGTATTTCACAATGACAGTGAATTGCCAAGCATGTAAGTCCCAGGATGCCTGCTGCAGCCCTAAGGTGACATCTCCATAGCTTAAGACCTCTAGATCAAGTGACTATTATCAATTCTTCCTTCTTTTAACTGCACTCTCTGGCACTCTTGACTCAGAAGACAATTTCCTTCTTTTAGTTTTAATAGTGACCATTGTGCCTTATAAGAACAATTAATACACTACTAGCTATATGTGAGGTTGTGTTTCGAGCACTTTCTATTAATTCTTGGATATAGGAGCTGATCTCTTCCTTGGCTCACAGATGGAGAGCCAAGGCACTCACAGGTTAAACGACTAGTCAAGGCCACATGGTTTGTACTGGATATGAATCCAGTCAGTCCATTGCCTTTCTGCGTAGTGGAGGAGCTATCCTTCGCTGGAATCCTTTATGTCCTTCCTGGACAGTTCCAAGGGTGTTTTTGAGCTGTTACAATAAAACTGAAGAAATTCCAGTCCTAGGCATCCATGCATTTATCACATGTGAGCATGGATGGCCAGTACTCTTTCCCCACAAAGGTTAGCTTCACAAGAACACTCTTGGATACACATGGAAATAGTTATGGATAAAATGATAGCTAGTCTTGTATTTGCTTCAGAATAAAGTGACAGTCAAAGCAATACTGATTAAACATGTTTGGAAGTGATAACTTTTGCAGCTCAGTTATAGAATGTAGAGACATTGTTTTGTGTATGCTCATATTTTTATAATAAAGGTTATAATCCTAAAACCAGTCTCACAGAGTAAATATTAAAACAACTGAGTGATCAAATTTAAGAAAGAAACAAAATTCATAATTCAAATTTGTCTAGTTTTTTTATGAAAATAGACGCCTTAAAAATAACAAACAAACCTAAAAAATATGGAATTCTTCTTTAATATATACCCATTTCCAGTGAGAGCCCTTTAATGAATGGAGACAACAAAAGTCTGTTCTTGGGCATTGTGCTTCTTGGGTGGAAATGCCTTCGAGACAAACTGACCGTGTGGACCGATTCGTGCAGAATATTTCTGCACTGAGAGCAAAATACAGTGACACGGCAGCAAGAGCCCGCATCGGGAAGCCTCCCGCCCACGTGTCTTGCCTCCATTCTGGGAAGACTTAGTTGCTGGGCTCTGCAGCCGTGCGTGCGCATCCTGCCTGAGCCCTGGCGCCCTGTGGCTTCCATCTTCCACTTCAGCTCTTTAGACGTCCTGCAGCCTCTTTTCAAGTGATGCCCTATAGAACTTTGTATTATTCTTCTTAAAGAATGTGTCATTTGGATTGTTACGACTTTTATTAGTACACTGTCAATGCTGCAGGAAGTTGAGTGTTCCTGCCCTACCCATTTAGACCCTCTTATTTCCAGAATGTAGGGTTTTAAGTATTGAGCATTAAAAGAAATGTACACTTTACAACTAATTAGGTTAACCTATAAGCAGATGTTTGCAAGTTTACTTTCAAACTTGTTTAAGTTTACACATTCCCTCTACTTTTGTGTCTGTTAAAACATATACAATGATTTTAGTAGTGTTTTCTCTCTCTCATGCTTAATTAGAAATTTCACCTGAAATTATTTGCATTCAATTAGATTAATGCAACCAGATCTCTAGAATTGTAGTCATACTTCAGTATGATTTAATTTCTCAGTCAAAAACTTGGCCCTCTATTAGTTAAAATCCTAAGAATATACATTTAAATTTGATACACTTATGCACCAAAGAATTTAAGCCGAGAGCAATACCTATAAAACTGGCATGTCTTTAACATATAAGAAGGTGAACCTTCTTTAGGACCAAAAGAGTCTTGTGTTCCAGTCATACGAAATATAAAGTTTGAAACTGATTTTTGTTCCCTAAGTTAATGACATTTTATTCAGATAAAAGTGCTCCAAACCACGATATTTTATTCAATTGGACAGTGGCTACTGCTCACCCTTCAGTCTTCACACACTAACCTGCAGCACACCTCACACGCTTCATTCCCTGAGCACATTCTTTCCCCGTAATACTCCACTGAGTCTTCCCTGACAGCCTGCTAACCTTTGTCCAGACTCAGATAAGTCTGGGTTACTGCCCTAATTTATATATCCTTCCTTGTTAAATGGATTCCATGTTCTGTGAGGGAATGTGTGTGTGTGTGTGTGTGTGTTCAGAGAGAGAGGGGGGAGAGAGGGGGGAGGAGAGAGAGAAAGAAAGAGAGGGGAAAGGAGAGGAGAGGAGAGGAGAGGAGAGGAGAGGAGAGGAGAGAGAGAGTCCCCATAGCACTTTGCAGCAATAGAAAGTGGATGCAGAAACCAGACCACAGTAAATTTTCTGAGAGATATATTTTCATTCTGTGACTCAGAGTAGGTGCTGTCCTATGCTTTATGGAGAACATTAGTGGTTTAGAGCATTAACACTTAGATTATATTATGCAGCTTCCCTGTTGGGCTGGTGTTTTCTGCAGTGAAGAAGAGAGACATATAGGAAAAATGTGGCATTGTATAATGACAGAGCATCCTGCTGGCCTAAATCATATGCTCAAAATATTTTATTGGAGTTGGAAGTGTAACTTAGTAAAATGTTTGCCTAATATGCACAAAACCCTGGGTTCAAGCTCCAGCCCTGTGTAAACCAAGTATGGCTGGTCATGCCTATTATGCCTACAATTTCAGCATTGGGGAAGTAGAGGCAGAGGATTAGAAGTCTACATAGTAAGTCCAAGACCAACCTCGGACGTTCAAAACCTATCTCGATAATTAAAGTGTGTGTGTGTGTGTGTGTGTATGTGTATGTATGAGATAAAATTTGAAGTTTAAAAGCATAGCCCAGGTTCTGTGACCATCTTCCTATGTAATGATCTGTGCCTTTCTGAACTAGTTGTCCTGTGTATGAAATGGAAATAGCAAATAGAGAGGGAAGTTGTGAAGATACTTTATAAGTAGTCCTTGTTGTGACTTCATTTGAAGATAGGCAATCTGTACAGGAAGCTTCAAAGGCACCCAAGCCCTTCAGAAGAGCAGCTATAGGTCCTAGCACACTAAAACCTTCACTGCAGAGTTCTATATTGTAGATCTCCTGGGCTCTGGTAATCCTCCTGCCTCAGCCTCCCAAATAGCTGGGACTACTGAAATGCACTACTGCAGCCAGTTGTGACTCCATCTTAACTTCCTGTCCTGTTGATGTAAAGAGAGTAGAGTCTGCGATGGTAAGAGTGTATTTAAATGGTGTAAGAGAGGAGAGTCCAGCTGTGATAGCATTTTTTTTTTAAAGGGATGCTTGTCATCTGAATATAAAGGAATTTCATTTGATTTCAAGAATAGTTAAATGTAGGAGGGAATGAGTCTTTAAAAGTTCATCAGGTGGGCTGGGAATGCAGCTCAGTTAGTACAATGCTTGCCTAGCCTGCACTAGGCCCTGGGTTCAATCCTCTGTACTGTATGAACTAGGTGTATTATACACCCTAGTGTTTGGGAGGTAGAAGGAAGATGGGAAGTTCGGGGTCATCCTCAGCTACAGAACTGGAGACTAGCCTAAGAGCCCTGAGACTAGGGCTGTTGTTGTTGTTGTTGTTGTTGTTTTAAAGGAATTGCTACCTCCTGTGGCTACTTTTCCTTGCAAAATGAAAATCTTATGTTTCCTGTGTTTATTCTATAATCAGTTCTTGTGCAAAGTTCTGCTTCTTTTTTTTTTTTTTAATTTAAAACCCGACACATGGTGGGTGACATGAAGATAGAAACAAAGTTTAAAAACACAGGCTTCTTCTCATGTGTCCCATTTAAAGCATTTCTCTTTGTTCATCAGTAACATTTACCTATGCATGCTTTCTTCACACACCATTTGCGTCTGCACACACACATGCACGTGCTCTTAAAACAGATGAAGACAGAAGTCAATAAATATCCTACTTTTATATTTCTGGGCTTTGGGAAAGGGTTTTTGTTAATGATGTCAGAAGCACCCAGACCCTGAGAGCAAGCCACCTTGACACTGTTCCTTCCTGTTTTTGTGCTCCTAAATTAAAACGCGTGTTTTAATTGCTGTAGCTGTAATTTGTTCTGAAATGGTGTAATTATGAGGCATGATGAGGAGAGAATGTGCATCATCCTTTTATTATCTTTCTCCATTTTTGTTTTGACCTTTTGTCTCAGCCTTGGCTGGAGTGGGAAGACGTGAACATAGACAGTGCCTGTTGGAGACAGACCGAGCGTGCTTTTTCAGTTGCTGCTTACAGTGTGTTACAGTGTCTTGGTCCAAAGCTGGCTTCAGTGTGGGATAAACCTTGAGAACAATGATGTCATTATGGCTTTAAATTTTTTTTTCAAACCAATGGCTTTGGGAAATTTTAGTAGTTCTAATAGTTTGGTAAGCAAATATTGCACACCTATGCACATTTTATAAAAATGGTGGGGGTGGAAACATTAGTGTAGTAAACAGCAGGGTATTCCTAGTGCATAGCCTAGTTTTTACTCTCTCTACCACATAGTAAGGTCATTAATGGCTTAAGATTCCTTATAGGCGTTCTTGAACATATCTCAAAATAGGACTTGATACCTCTCTCCTTATCTGATGCCATGTTGTTGAAAAAATTCAACACATTTATCCTTATGGATAAGTAATTGCAGATGAGGAATTTGGCTCCCTACACCTGTGTGATCTGGTGTTATAACCACTAAGTCAGAACCCTGTCGTGTTTTTGTTGGTTGTCATGACTTCCTGTCATGTTATTTCTTAAGTCTCATCGCAGTTCCCTTTTCTCTTCTTCAGAAACGGCCGTCATTCAAGCAAATCATTTCAATTCTGGAGTCCATGTCAAATGACACGAACCTTCCTGACCAGTGTAACTCATTCTTGCACAACAAGGCAGAATGGAGGTAGGTAGCTCCAGCATGAGGGCCAGCCCAGCAATGTGAGCCAGATACCTGATGGGCAGTCCTGAAATTTATAACCTTGCATTTGTATGGAAGCAAGAATTTCTCTGTATTTGTTGTCTTAGCATGCATCTAAGTATTTGGGGAGAGTATTGAATCGTGTATTCTGAAACAAAAGACATTTCCGGATGCTTCTCTGTACAGTTTCTGTGTTAGGAAGCTTTAGCCTCTGTCCAAAAGAAAAAGAATTAAAAAAAATAGATCTGTATGTGCAAAGCACTGTATCTGCTACTGCCGAGAGTGGGAAACCCTATGAAAACATGTTAGACGTTATAATCCTAGCAAAACAAATCAGTAAAGAGAGAATTGTATTGTGTAAGTGGAAAAAGTAAATCCAAGTTGAAACAGTTGGACCAGGTCGAATGACGCAGGGAATATAAATAGCCTGTTTGGGAGCTGGACGCTGTTCCTCCTCTGACTCAGCAGAGATCTGAAGTAACTTCATCCCTGCTCCTGGTATTCATGGCAGTAACGCAATGCCCTACGCCATCTGCTGGTGCTAAGTCAGTACTGCATGCACGTGGAGAGCCACTGGATCTTGACTCCTGTCAGTCAGTAAACATAACCATGGGCTTTCTGTTTGATTGATATTTCACAATAACCTTACTTATTCTCATTTCTTTGAAATTGCTATCTAATACTCACTTTTATGAATTTTTCTTGGCAATACGAAGTTAAAGCATTGGGCTCTCATCTAGAGCTGAGGGCTTTTCTAAAATAACTAACAAAACCCTGCTGTGACATTGTTTCCTATGGTAACAGGTCATTGCACATGTAATCATATCACTCTCCCCTCAAACTCTGTATGTGGGTTCTACTGTTCTTCAGACAAAGACAGAAATGCTTTCCATCCAGAAGACCAACTATCATGAGCATTGCTGAGCTTCAGGCTTTTAGAGACACGTTTCTGTCTTACCAGAATCTCTGCAATGCAGTCTCCTTTTTATAGCCACTCTGTCCTGCTGCACATTCCTCCTGTCCCACCCCCCGCAGCTCCCATTAGCCATCTAGGCACTGCTGACCTAGGTCATCTGCAAGGGAGCTAACCCAATCCCTGGCAAGGTCAGTGCCACAGAGCTCTGAGATCACTGTACCAATGTGTGTCACCACTGGCGTGGTAGAAAAGCAAACTTTTTTGTGTATTTCTGTCTCCATCTCATCCAACAGCAACTGCTCAGTAAACATATGGGAAAACAAGGAGAGAAGGCAGGTAGGCAGGCAGAGAGCATGATGGTAGTGATGTAAACAACACTGTTCCTGTCCTGGGAGATAAATATGTACCAAACACATTTACCCAGGCAGGCAGAGCACTTCTAGTCACATTCCTTACCTCTCCTGGTTCAGGAGAGGCTGATGCTCTAGGTGCTGGGCTGCAGACATATGGCACTCTCCAGCCTCAGAAACACCCATATTAAAATGCTAAACATGAGAACACAACCATCTGCATTCTGTGCTGGCAAGCCATATGACAGAAGCAGGGGCTGGTAGAACATGTACAATGAAATCTGACCCTCTCATCTGAGTGTATAATGCAGGGGTTCCTGGAGGAAATGCTGTTTGATCCGTTATCCGAAGGATTAGGGGGATTTTAAAACCGAGAGTACTGGTATGTTTGAGATAGGGTTCTTTAAGTGTGCCAACAAAGAAAACAAAGCAAAGTTAGTAAATTTTCTGGAAAAACTTTGAAATTTCCTATATCCCAAAATAATACCCATCCTAAATAAGTTTGCAAGAGAAATGGCGTATGGTTATAATTTTCTTCCCTTATGTGGTAGACTAGAGCATCTCAGCTATTTGGTGTCCAGGACTCACGTTCACTGTGTGTGTGTGTGTGTGTGTGTGTGTGTGTGTGTGTGTGTGTGTGTGTGTGCATGAGGGGAGGGGGTGTATATGTATGTGTGTGAACAGGTGCCCTAGCGATAAATACTGGTTCCACTGCCAGAGGCCCCATAGACTGCCCAGCCCCCCCCCCAACTGACACCACGTTCAGGGGACCTGATTCAGTCTTATGCTGGTTCCCCAGCTGTCAGACTGTGAGCTCCCATTTGCTCAGCTGTTTCTGTGGGTTTCCCCAGCAAAGTCTTGATCCCCTTGCTCATCATTCCTCCCTCTCTACAACTGGTATTGGGTACTCCAAAAAACTTGAGTTAATGAGTCATATCTGACAATATTTATTACATTAAAAATAGAACATTTAAAATAAATGTAATGAAAAATTATATTTATCAATTCATTAAAAAAAAAAAAAAAAAGTAAATTCATGCTGCTGTAAAGATGTCTCAGTGGCTAAGAACACTTGATGCTCTTCCAGAGGACCATAGTTAGTTCCCTGCACTCATACCAGGGGGCTCAGAACAGATTGTAACTCCAGCTCCAGGTGACCTGATGCCCTCTTTCAGCCTCTTTGGGCACCCACACACACACGTGCATACATGTGCAAACAGATGCATACATGTATACATACATAAAAAATATTTTAAAAACAATTCTGCCTTCAGTCCATGAACCATATGTCATAAAACATCTAGAAAATTAAATGTTGTTTTGAGAGAATGAGAGTAGAAAAGGCCAATTCTGCCATAGTGCCATTTTGAAAACCAGTTAGGCCTGAAGAGTCCTCTGAAATGCTCTCCTGGATCCCCAAACATACTACAGTTACTACCCTTTTCTTTTCTTTTTTTTTTTTTTTGGCTTTTCGAGACAAGGTTTCTTGAACTCAATTTGTAGACCAGGCTGGCCTCAAACTCAGAGATCTGCCTGCCTCTGCCTCCTGAGTGCTGGGATTAAAGGTGTGTGGCACCACTGCCTGGCCAGTTACTACCCTTAAAGCAGCATTTTAATGAAAATGATGAGTACTTTCTTCACAAGAAGAAACTGATGAGTACTATCATCAAGTCAAATGAGGATGCTGATGAGGCGTGGGGAAAGGAACCCTGACTCACTGCTGGTGGATAGCAAACTTGTGTGGCCACTGTGGGAGTCAGTGTAGAGTTCCTCAAAGACACAATGAGGACTTCCACATGACCCAGCTGTCTGCTCAGGTACTCTCCTGTCTTAGTCAGTGTTTTGTTGCTGTGAAGAGACACCATGACCACAACAACTCTTATATGCAGAACCTGAGTTTAAATCACACACACATAAAGTGCATGCAGGTATTGGGTGTGTGTGTGTGTGTGTGTGTGTGTGTGTGTGTGTGTGTGTGTAAAGCTGGCTCAGTAGGATGTGTCTGTAATACCCCTGCTGGGAAGCCAGAGACCGTGGTACACACTGGCTGGCCGGCCAGCCTAGGCAGATTTGTGAGTTTCAAGTTCAATGTGTGACCCTATCTCAAAATAAATAAATAAATAAATAAATAAATAAATAAATAAATAAATAAATAAATAAAAGTGAGAGAAATTGAGGAAAATACCTAACATCATCCTCCTGCCTATACATGTGTATACATACATGCACACTCACATGCACACACCTGTGCATACTCACAGAACAGATAGACCACAACACCACACACACACATATACACAAAATAAAATTATATGTGTATATGTGTGGGTTGTAGAGCTGAAAAAAGGATTTGTGGCAGGGAAGAAAAATTTTGAGCTGGGTGGGAAATAGAAAAGAATAGAATATGTGGGGGGGTTAGCTGGGAGGGCTAGCGCTTGGAGGGGACAGTGGAACAGCGGGACAGGTAAGGACAGAGTACAGTGATCCATACATGAAAATGCCATGATGGAACTCATTCTTTTCCATGCTAACCTAACTAATTTAAAAGGAGGTCGAGTAGCTAATCAGCATGGGCTAATATTAAACTTCACTTAGCAAAGAATTAAATAAAAGGGAGAATAACATATTTATCAGATTTTCAAATTCTCACATTAGAAATTAAGTGGTGCTAATAGGCTTTTTCATGGATTTTTTTTCCCCAGTGCAGTTAGATGCCTTAAAAATGTATAAATGCTTTGCCCAGGAGGCCCTACCACTAGCCTTTACTGCAGAGCAAACCATTGGGCAAGCTCTTACAGAATGTATGGTGCTTGTTCAGACAGCCCCGTTCAGGATGCTACAGCTAGGAACAGAACTTTTTGTAATGAAAGGAGAATGGCTTTCAGAAACAGTCCCCACACCCAAAATGATGCAGCCCCACCCGTGAGTCTGAGAAGTGACTTTAAAATGGAGGCTACAGTCTCATTTATTCAGAACAATAGAATGTTAAAAATAAAACCAGTACATATTAATGTGCATGTACAGGCACATCAGGGAGACAGTGGGTCACTGGGTAAAGGTGGATTTCTGTTTGTCTTTTTTTAACTTCTGCATTAGGTCTGGATTAATTGAATGATAGATGTAATGTTTAAAATACTTAAAGGTGAAAACTGGCTAGAGCAGTACATGTCTAGAGACCTCCCTACTCAAGAGGGTCAGACTGAAGGATCACAAGTTCAAGTACAGCCTGGGCAACATAGCAGAACCCTATCTCAACAGCAAACATAGACAAACAAATCCTACACCTTCAAGGTGGGAAATTAAGATCACTGATAGTAAAGAATGGAGGAGTGATCAGTGAGAGGGCTTTCTCCGGGCTTCTTGGGAGCTGCAAGAACGTGTGTGCCTAACCTGAGCCATCAAAACCAGTTGGAGACTGCAGAGCTATGGTAACTGACCTTGACAATTGGTTAAAGCCACAGGGGACGATGGTTATAATACTAATAAGCAGCTATTGCCTGTTAGGCTCCTCAAGATGACCATTTGGAGTTATCTTTCTTAATCCCTATAGCAACCCAATCAGATCCCAGAAGCTAACATCTACTGGAGGCCTCAACAGCTTGGGTAACTTGCCTGATCTTGTACTGTACTGTGATGGAGCCAGAATGAGACCCAGGTGCTGTGACATGGAACTCCGGCCATTGGTCATGCCAGCTGCCAATTAACATGCAGTATTCTTTTTGCCTGATTTCTTCTTAGCTCAGAAGCAAATTGTAGGGTGTGATCATTTTAGGTTATCAGTCAAGTCAAAAAGCTGCCATTCAGGGCACCACGTGCCAAAAAGAATGCGTTTGGTTTTCAGATCACCTGGTAGTCCAAGGACAAGAACTTTGTGCTGCTGAGTACTTTGCCCCAACTTTGGACAGGGTCCAAAGACTTTCAGCAAATGAAGTCACAGTGAAGTGTGAATCCAGGCATGCTGGGGAACTTGCAAACGATGGCCTCCTGCTCCAGCTTCCTCTCCGTGCAGACGGAGGAAACCCCGAATTCAGAAAATGGAATGATTCTGAAAGTCCTCTGTAAAACTAGCTTAGTAAAGGCCACTTCAACAGGAATGGAGCAAGCATCAGACTCAGATCATCAAATTCCTGGCTGCCCCTCCCCTTGACAAAGGAGCAGCCGGAGCAGGGCCAGTTGTTGCCTCCAGCGGCTGTACCAATCTGCTGCAGGATGCATGAATGAGCTGAAGGGTTGAAATGGAGCATCCAGGCCTTGCCTGCTAGCAAACACTTGGTTAGTTGTTTTTCCATGGTGGCCAAAGCACTGTCACCATGACATGCCTTTTGCAAACAAAAAGCAGAGACCAAAAATGTAATCTTTGCCATTTGAGTATTAGGACCCATCCCACATCCATACCAGAACTTACATTTCTAATTAACATGTAACATATGAGCCTTATGGATATTTTTTTCAGATTGACCTGTGATTTCTCAGTAAATGTGTCCAACGAGAGGAGAACAATTGCAGTTCATTGTCTGGAAAGGGAAATTTGATATTAGTTGAAATCACCCTTAGCTGGATTGAGTTTGAGAGAACCAGTTTTCACCAGCTGAAGTTTAAGAGCTGGAAGGTTATATATAAATGCATTAGCAAGTGTATACGATGGGGAGTGATGCACCTGTTCAAAACAAAAGAAACCACGAAAGGGGTGATGTCTTTTCTGTCCTTGGGTTGCACTCTCATGGCATTCAAGAGAGAGCAATGCTGGGGAGCTCAGCCTGCAGGACAAACGAGGGAAGGTTTTCTTCCCAGTGGGTATGTGTTTCTGTCACAGCTCTCAGCTTACTTAACTGTTAATCTATTTTCTAGAAGGGCTCAAAAATCAGTGGGCTCCCTGGCCGGAATCTGAGATGAGGTCTTGGACTCTGTTGGTCATTTATCCTGATGGAAAGACCATGCTTCAGTGGGATCAGTCTTTCTGGAGGAACAGTTAGGACAGGCTCATCAAGAGTCACACAAACAAGTGGCCCAGGCCATCCCACCACTAAGGATGCCAAGCTCGGCAACCTCTTTGTTACCCTCTGACCCTCTCAGGTGGCTCAAAGTGGCTCATTCTCTTTTGCATTGGAAGTTTATAATTAGGTTTTCCACACTGAGTTTTTCTCTTCAATCCTCCATTTGAAAAGTTAAAACAAACTTGTTTGTAAATTGGCATAATATTTTTCTCAGAAATATTAAGGAGTAAACTTGGATTTTATGGTAAAGTCATAATTCTAAAAAATGTCTGCTTTTGTATCTTTTCTTGGAACTGCACTGTGACCTCAAACTCCCTCATGGTTTGCTGCATGGCCCCAGTGAGAGAGAGAGAGCCTGCATTATAGCTTTTGCATGCCGAGGGACTTTTCATAAAGCTTCGGTTTGAATGCTGACACACCTCCCACTTCCGCTTGAGTTGAGTGACTCAGTTCCATCCATAAGGAGTGGGATGCGATGTCCACTTACTCTGACATTCCCTGGAAACACAGGGCAGGTTTTGCTTAGGTATATTCATTAGCTGAGCTCTGGGGGCCCGTGCTTTCTTCCACACTCAGGGTTTCACTGCAACGATGCGGTGTGTGGTACAGAATTGCCTCAGCCGCTAACCACAAAGTCCTTTCAGGACATCAGAGGTGCTGTCCTTTAGCCTTCCTGCCTTCCTGCCTTCCTGCCTTCCTTTGCATGCTCCTCTGCATCCCACCCCACCCCCACCCTTTCATCTCTCATTACGCGGCATGGCTGGTGTGCAAGCTCTTCAGAAACCCAAGGAAGAGAACTTCCAGTTCTCAGAGCATAAATTTAGACGTTAACATTGTGACAGCCCTGAAGGAGGAAAAGTTTGTGCCGAGCCAACTTGCCAGTTTCAGTTTCTGTAAAGAACAGTTTCTATTAAACTGGGCACAGTGTCCTAAGTGGCCTAGACATGATGGAAGGAACTTCCTTTAAAATTAGGGTCTTTTAAAAGAAACTCTGAATTTTTCTGGACTGAATTATCTCATGCTTGCTAGATTATAAAACTTATTTGTATGGGATCCCTGTGTGTACACACGTGTTTATCCTCACATCTATGTGTGTTTCTTATGCTTTTTCTTTGCCTTTTGTTTCATTTTGTGTTCTCCTATTCTAATTTGTTTGGTTTTGTTTTATCTTATTTTATAATTATTCTTTAGATGCTTGTTTGTTTTCTAAGGAGAGACAGAAAGGGTTTGGATTTGGATGGGCGGGAGGTCTTAGAGGAGTTAGGGAAGAGGAAACCATAATCAGAGAATATTGTATGAAAAAAAAATGTGGTTTTTGTTTGGTGTTTCAAGACAGGGTTTCTATCTTGCAGAACTGGCTGTCCTGGAACTAACTCTGTACACTAGGTTGGTCTTAAACTCACAGAGATTTGCCTGCCTCTGCTTCCAGAGTGCTGGAATTAAAGGTGTGAACCACCACTGCCCAGCTTGAGAAGTGTCTATTTTCAATAAAAGAAAAATAGAGGGAAAAATTGCCTGTGCTTGTTAAATAGTGGAAATAGCCAGGCCTTGCCCAGCCAGCAATCCATGCACTTGCTCTAAGGTAGAGTCGTAGGCATCTGTGTTTTATTGTTTTCAACCAGCAGACCCAGGAATTCTCAGGATGAAGCATAGTGTAGATAGAACCCTGCTTCTTATAACCACTGCCCCTATAGCCAAAGAAATCGCCAGGGTTAATCAGCCTCGCTGAGCCGCTCCGTGGACAAGAATGCCAGCCCTGAAGCGTATTACACGATCTATGTGTTGTTTTCCAGCCACCCATCCGATCCACACATCGGTACCCATTTCTTGGGGCTGTTGTAAAAGTAGATTGAGAGGTGCTTTGTGAGCTGTAAAGCTTCATAAACTACAAGCAGGTACTAAATGGCTAGCCCACGATGACAGCTCCCAACTTGTGCTACGTAGTCCCGGCCACTCTTCAGTGCTTTGTTGAAATGCTCTGAGTTTCTTTCTCCCTACTAGAAACTGCCTGTTGATTCTGAAGGATAAGAAAGAGCCCTGCTTCTTTGGTCGGTTACTGGCCAATTTCAAAGCCCGCACCTTCGCTTTTCATCTGGTTAGCGCTCCACTGGACCAACTGAGCATCCGCAGGCTCGCCAGAGTGGAGACTCACTGAGTTATCTCTCTGCAGGTGTGAAATTGAGGCAACCCTTGAGAGGCTGAAGAAACTAGAGCGAGACCTCAGCTTTAAAGAGCAGGAGCTCAAAGAAAGGGAGAGACGCTTGAAGATGTGGGAGCAGAAGCTGACCGAGCAGTCCAACACCCCGGTGAGTACGCCACCTAGTGGTTTCCTGTAGCACTTGGAAGCCTGGCTGAGCATGGCAGCAGGGCTAATCCCCCCCACCTCCACCTCCGGCTCTTCCTGCCCTGCTCCTGAGAATTAAAGGCCCGCGTTGGTAGTAAAGAATATAAAACATATTTAGAGGAAAAAGGCCTATTTAAGAGAAAAAATCCCTCCTTCTGGATCTTTCCTTAAGAACTGCTGTTCTCTCAGTGCGTTTGTATGTTCAAGTCACTAGAATAAAATCTAAAGTGTTTTTGGACCATCTGTTGGATCCTCATAACACTGTTGGGATGCGGCTATTTGGCATTGCACTTAGAGACCATCAGTAACTAATAACTGCAATTGCAAGGCAGCCAGGAATATTTGGGTGTGTCAGCTTAACCACATTTTTCTAAGACTGAGCTGCCCTGCTGACAGTGATTACAAGCATTATTATTCCTTATTAATTTAGTGCTGTGATTATGAGCAGCATAAAATGGGGAAAGGGCTTCTCCCGGGACAGGAAGTGGTTTGCTCTACCTCTAGGAAGACCCTTGTTGTTTCCCAAGTCCAGGGGAGCCCGGGCTCTTTATCTTCTAACCTTGAGCTTAAGCTGTATGTTCAATTTCAGATCCTTTTATCATTCTTCTAGATTTTAAATAAGAGTTACTTTCAGAAGGCAAGAAAAGGTTAGGATTGGTTTGTCTAGGATTTTCAGTGGGCAGTATCTATCCACTTCAAATCACAAGAGAGGAGAGATTAAAAATAAAGTTATTGACAAATAGATATGGAAGAAGGTTAAATACCCTTCTCTTTGTGTTCCACAATGACCTTTCCTATCTAGACAAGTCTTAGTCTCCTCTGGGCGGCCTGAGACAGATTGCAAAATGTCTTGAATCTGTCTCTACTTCCAATTCCAATGGAGAAGCAATCTGATGTTCCCTCACCCCCCGAAAAAGAGGCTGCCTCATAATGTTACAGATTTACCCTTTTCCAAAAATGCCTGTGGTAATCCCAGGAATGCCAAGGTGAGAATTGAATTGCTGTACATAGGACTACTGTCATGAGATAGTAAAAGGGTACCTCACTTTTGTTAGTGAGTCCCTGAATTTAACCAGACCCTCAAGGAAGGAGTAAAGGGGCGAGTTCCCTGTTCAGACTGAGTTGGAGCCAGCTGGGTGCAGCTCCCAGGGCTGGGGAAAGGACCTTGCTTCTTGGGGGCAGTTGGGAGCAGGGGCGAGAATGCAGCCACGTCCCTGGAGCTGAAGGCTGAAGGCTGTTTTGTTTTGTTTTGCTTTTTAAGTGCATTGAAACCTTAACTGTGTAAAGCACCGCATGGCTTGACTCCCTCTAAATGCAGTATTGTCAGGGAAACTTTCAGCCGCCTATTAGAGTATGCTTTAGAACCTTGCCTCGGCTTATTGGCATCAGTTTTGCTAAGAAATTATGGGCTGCCTTGCACATATTATTGCCGCTGGTAACACAGTCATGGATTAAAGAATAAAACCCTACGGGTGCTTAGTAGGTTGTATCTTGCGTTTTAACTCCAGAAAATTTAAAGCCGGTGCTTTGTGGGCGGGCCACCAGCTAACAATGGGCAGCATGGCATACACAGTCTCCGATGTTCCCTCCCTCTTTACTCATGAGGCCTAAGTTTTTCCTTTGTTTATAATTCTTGCTTTCAATGTCTAGAGCCGGTATTTCTAAGGGAAAGGAGTTTGTGCTCAGGTATTTGATGAGCAGCTGTTTTCTTTTATCCACACTTCAGTCTTTGGTTGGCTTTAAACTTGACTGCTGGGAACAAGAGAAATCTTTTTAAAAGAGGCAAAACTGGGCTTTTTTTACAGGTGGCTTCACCTTAAATATGACAGTCTAACATTTGCACAACTGCATAAAAATACCATCCAATTGATTTCGGGGATACTATTTTTCCTCCTAAAACTGAGACGTTGGAGATGTTGGAAAGATGAGTGCTTTGTGCATAAATAGGGATGATACTTACTTCTAATTATTGTTGCAGCTTGCTGTAAAAAAAAAATTAGAGATAAAGTCTTTTATGAGAAATATTTATGGAGCTCTTTAGAGGCTAACATAATGTGAGAAAAAAAAAACTTGGCAATAATAAAATAAATAAGCAACGAAGGAGTCCTTAGAGTTTCTACCAATCAAAAACCAACTTGAGAATTGGAGAAGGGTGGCCATAGGGAGTGGGGCTCTGAGGCTGACTGGACGACATGACCTTGACACAGAGCCCACAGTGCCAAAGGTCTCTGCTAATAGGATGAGCTGGATTTTGAAAACTGAGCTTTGACAGTAACTTGAATTAGAAGGCTCTGTGGCTAAACATACTTGCCAGTGCAAGCCTGATAACCCAAGCTGATTCCCTGAAACACACAAGGGTAGGAGAGAACTGAGCCCCAAAGATTGTCCTCTGGCCTCCACACATGCACCTGTGGCACTCATATGCCTGCGACAATAGTGGATACGTTTTTTAAGTTCTTAAAATTAAAAAAAAAAGAAGTCCTATTTGGTGCCTTCATGCTCAGAATGCAAAGTGCATCCAATACTTTATTTGTGCATTATCATAGGTTCACACATATGAAGCCACCTTTATTTGCTCAGCTCTCAAAAGATGATATAAAAAAATTTATATCCTGACAGTTTTACCATAAAGGAAATAGAAGCAGACATCATGGATTAGGTGGCTGTTGAAAGTAATTGCATAAGGAAGAAAATGAACATTGGTCACCATTGTGACAACATGAGAAAGAACTCATTAACAGAAGCTCCATTAGAAGGAGACTTGGGTATTAGTGGCTAGCAAGGAGACAGTCTAAGTGAATCCTAGGCAGTGCTCCCCCAGTTTCAGCAACAGAATTTATTCCCAGCTGAGTTATATATGAACTTGAATAAATTAAACAGCGTGGGAGCCAGCTAGTGTCAGGTATTGAAAGGGGGCAGGTAAAGTGGCCCACAGAGTGTGCCCAGGGCACACTGGCCTTGGGAGAGAGACAGTCACTGAGCTCCCCAGGCAGACGGACACACAGCCTAACTGCTTCTGCCCTTCCTCTGAGCTCTTTGTTGGGACAGGGTTTCTGAATTTTTTTTGACTTGGAATTTAAACTCTGCTTCAGTTCTTCTCTTTTTAATTAATGTAGTGGTTAATCAAGTGTTTCTATATGGAAGTGAAATTGGGAGAAATTAAGAGACATCCTAAACACTATTTTGTTTTAAGCAAAGCAAGGACCTAAAAGTGGTCCCTACCTGTCCACTTGGCTCACTGTGGTGCTTTGCAAGCTTTCAGATTTGATTTATTCTGTCATTTATAAAGTATAGCCCATACACTGGCGCCAAATCTGCTGTTCAGTATGCCCTCATCATTCATCTCCTGTGTAGCACCAACTGATGTTGTGGTGTCTGTCCCCTGGTTTAAATTGGTACTAATTTCTCTTTTCACTTCTGTCCTTTCTCCCCCTCTGATAGCTCCTCTTGCCTCTTGCTGCAAGAATGTCTGAGGAGTCTTACTTTGAATCTAAGACAGAGGAGTCAAACAGTGCAGAGGTGTCATGCCAGATCACAGCAACAAGTAACGGGGAGGGCCATGGCATGAACCCAAGTCTGCAGGCCATGATGCTCCTGGGCTTTGGGGATGTCTTCTCAATGAACAAAGCAGGAGCTGTGCTGCATTCTGGGATGCAGATAAACATGCAAGCCAAGCAGAATTCATCCAAAACCACATCAAAGAGGAGGGGGAAGAAGGTCAACATGGCCCTGGGGTTCAGTGACTTTGACTTGTCAGAAGGTGATGATGCTGATGATGGGGAGGAGGAGGATAATAATAGTGAATGACGGCAGAAAGTAATAAAACTGAATTTTTTTTTAATGGAAGAAATGTATTATCTCAGTCTGTGCAAAAAGCAGCATAGGGAGGCAAGCACCGAGTACTGCATCTTAGGGCACGCTCACCAAGGGCCATTTCCTCATCAGCGTGACTTTATTTTTGCATTCAGAAAAGCGAGGCACGGAAATTAAGCTAAAGGCATATTTATTAGCAAGTGTGGTGCCTGGTTATAGAAACGTGTGATCATCTACATACCATGCCCTTAAACTAATGACATTTGTGCCTTTCCTCTTTAAAGTGCATACTTTGTAGTTTGTGTTTGACTATTTCATTCCCTTCACTCACTCGGTTGGTAAAATATCCATTTGGAACAAACTCTACTCTGATCCCACTAAGGTCCTTTCTTTTACAGTACATTGTAATGGTGAAGGTGATGGATGACTATTAAAAAAAAAAAAAAAAAAAGCCACATTAAAAAAAAAGAAAAGCTGAGATGAAAGGAGATTATTTAAAAAATGCTTCTTCAGAAATACCTAAATGCAAACAATTTACAAACCAAATAGCACACAGCTCCTCAAAGTAAAACCTGAGTGGTGTTCTCTAGTGACAGTTGAAGGGGAAATTCTCTGGGTTTGAAGCAAGGAGCAGACATTGCTAACTTGCATCCCCCATGCTGGCTGGAAGCAACCTTATGTGAACACACTTTCAACCTAGGCTTAGCTTGTGCTTTACACAGAAACAGGATGTGTCTGTACTTCCTGCTCTGTACTTCCTATAAAGCACTCTGTTACTTTGTTTCCCAGAGGTACATATATTAATATTAGATTTTAATCTATATGCAGGAAAAATAAACACTATAAATAGGGAAGACAAGTTATCCTTCTTAGACACAGGTGTGTTGTAAAGGGGTCTTTCTGTTAAATGTAGCCATACAATGTTACCCACTCACCCCACCCCCTATTTCCTTTTTACTGAGCACTGTGATGCTGGTTTGAGAAATAGATTCAGGTGCTACTTACTATGAAGACCAGGCTACCCAGAGACACTCTTAGAAGACTAGTTTATCTATCAAACCTATTTAAGCTATAAATATCTATAAAATCACAACTAGATAAAGGCAAAACAAAACTTCATCAGCCTAACTCAGACATGTTGTCATTCACTTGGCATAAAAATGAACTAGTTGTCCTGGGCCTTTTTGGTTAGAAGCTCTGACATCAGGTGGGTGTGGTGGCTCATATCCATGACCCGGGCACTTGGGAGCTGAGACAGGGGGACAGTGAGTTTAGTAACAGCCTGATTGAGCTACGAAGCAAGACTCTGTCCCAAAAGATTAGACACCATCTACCAGTGTTTCTAACCAGTTGGTTATGAAGTCTGTGGGAATCAGAGATGGGATATGCTTCTAATCCTCAGTGAGAATTAAAATGTATCACCAAAAATGAAAAGCATACACTACAACTTTATCTGGGGAGAAATAACTAGTGTAATGTTCTGGGTGTCTGTTTGCTGTGCAGTCTTGGGCAGACTATTTAATCTCAGAGCCTGTTTACCCTTCATTATCATGATGGGAATGCTAATCTACTTCAAAGAAAAAGAATCAGAAGAAAGTGTATGACCATGTAACATAGCCCAGGCCACGGCAGGTGCTGCTTAACTCCACCTACAGTTAATTGCCAAGTAAAAGAGACAGAAGAAATAAGTGGGTTCAGTAACCTCCCACCACACTAAAATATCTATTGCAAGTCATACTTACTCAGAAATATGAAGTTAAAAGCTTTCAGGAAATACAAAGAGCAATTTTTAGGATGTAAAATGTGCAAACAGATTTAATTAAGTTGCTCTTGGAACCTGTGTGCCATGGCCAGGTCTACCTATGTTGGGTGTTTACAGGCTGGTACAGTTTGCCTGAGAAGGTGGCTCCCCTCATGCCCATCTTTAGATATGTAGCCAGGCCACTCAAACAGAACGTCTTGGAGGGGAGTGGAAGTTGATGCCTAGTAACTCCTGGTTTCCCAGCATGCCATGAGTACCTGAAGGAGACAATGGCAGTTTCAGGGTCTTAAAGCCTCTTGCACAGCTGCCCAGGCAAAAGTAAAGTCTTGTTTAAGAAGTGTTCACTGGGACCCTGGTGTCTACAGAGTTCTCAAGAATAGCTAGATGACAGCATTTGCACTCATGGAGCATGTGTACTAGTGAGCAGGGGTGAGCAGTCAGTAAAGCGTGCATCATAAAATATTATGATTATTAAGTGCATGCTGGAAATTAAAGCAAGGAAGGAAGAGAAGGCTGGTGGGAGAGGTCTTCAAAGTGTGGTCAGAAAAGGCCTGGCTGATGGGTAACATTTGCACAGAGCTAAGGAAAGTGAAGGAAACTCTGTGAGAGGTGAATCCGGCCCTAGATGGAAGAACATACGCCTCACTCCCCTCTAATCAGGAGTTGATTTAGAACATATAAATGGCATGGGAATAATGGGTTTTTTCCTAAATGAATACATACCTAAATACATATTCTATATAAAAATGTTACTGCATTAAAAATCAGCCAGATAACACCACTAGGGTTATCTATACCCAGACGTGGGTTTACCATTACCAGGCATATTTCTCCTTCTCTTAACTGCTGACTTTTTCTTCACCAATGTTGTAGCCATGCTCATAGCTCTGTACTTAGTCATGGAGAAACCATGGGACTTGAGGTAGAGCCTTGGTGAAGAGCTTCCAAACACTCCGTCTGGAACTACATAATACACTATTGGCTATTTTATTTCTGAAGCAAATCAGCTAGTGGCTTAGAAATATTCAAACAGCCAGGCATGGTAGAGCACATCTTTAATCTCAGCAACTCAGGAGTCAGAGATAGGAGGATCTCTGTGATTTCAAGGCCAGTCTGGTCTATAAAGTGAGTTCTAGGACAGACAGGGCTACTACACAGAGAAACTGTCTCAGGGGGGAGGAAATACTCAAACATACCTGAAATCTGACTCATATAAACAAGATCCTATGAAGTTCACACACCATCTGTAAACATCACTAGAAAGCTTTAGATTCAATTAATTTTATAAAAAGAAATGTCTATTGGCCATATGAACAATTTCTAATGATGCTAATGTGGGTCTAACTCACTTCTTAGGTCAAGTTTTTGAAATGACAAACTATCAGTGTTCAATGTTAATCCAATGACATGACTTACATAGGAACAATTCAGAATTTAAAGACGTCCCCAAAAATGTAAAGGTTCAGAACCAGAATTAGAAGTCTAGATTGTGGTGACAATTGTCAGTCAGACAACTGAATGTCTCACCTTTTATCTTTCTCCAAGCATGGAGAATTTGAGGACACCAACTGTAGCTCTCAGCGGAGAGGAATTGACACCTTGACCAGCCAGATACTGCCTAGCCTGGTGGCATCCTGCTTGCCAGGGACAGTCCCATCTTGCAAAATCCACACAGCATTATCCTATCCCCACTGTGGTTTGTTAAGTCATACACTTCTACTATTCCAACTCTAGTTTCTCCCAAACAAAATTACCCTAGCCTTCTCAGAGTGATAATGACACCTCCTGCATTTTTGGAAGTTGTAGTGTTTTCTTAGAACCCTGTTTGTGGAAAAGATTTCTTCTCCCCGCCCCACATGGTTGCTGGTAGGAAACTATGAAATAACTGCATCCACCTAGGGGGAAGGGCACTGACCTGTTAAGATGACTCCACAAGAGGACAGCCCTGGTGGAGAGGCCATCATTCTGCAGTTATTTAAAGGGAATTTTTTTTTTTTTTAAGCAAAATCACATTTTTATTGTTTCACAAATCGCCAATGAGATAAGGTTGAAAGCACACAGCACGCTTCTTTTGATGGCCTGAAAACACTGAAGATGGTTTTGGATTTGTTTTTCTTCTTTAACCAGTAACAAAATAAAACAAACAAAAAAAAAAGCAGTGAATTTGTTTAGACTTCAACACCATCTGAGATACTCACACTTGATCCCCCATTAAAATCAAAATCAAAGAAGAGACCCGGAGCCACTTCCCTTCAAGTTACCATGTATATATATAAAACTCCAGTTTTCATTGGAGTGCTAAGCATTTTATGAAAGATGGTTTCTAAACCCAGTTAAATATTGATACTTTAAAAACAATTTTGTCACACTAGACTTGGGCAGCCTTGGGAAACCAGTCCAGTCCCACTATACCACAGACACATGGTAGAGCATGAATCTTTCTATAATCAGGCACCGTCTGCTGCTTTTGAGAAAGACCATTTTCCTGGGTAGACTATAAGCACTGTCATAGAGGCTCTCATTCCGCTACACGTGGAGTAGCCTGACAGACAGCTCTAGGTAGAGCCTTCTGTGATTAAAAAATGAATGTCTATCGGGAAATTGGAGACAGGCCATGTTTTCTCAGCCCCCAACCTCGTGGGCACTCTGTTGCTTGTGTGAGGAACTTTCTGGCATGTGGTTAGTTATTTCAAACTAGAATTCAGGCACTGACGCAAGTGTTTATAGCGTGTGCGGAATACTCTTAATTCTGACGTGACACACTCACTGCTTTTGCACTCTAAAAAACTGCTACTAGAAAACACTTCTATCGTTTGAGTGTAGGCTTTTAATAGGTGGCATCATCACTGTGTTTTCAGAATAGTCCTCTCTCCCCTTCACTCTATTGCAATGTTATTTTGAGCAAGTCTTATGCCAAATGCCATGTATAATGTTTGTATGGAAAGATTAAACTGCGCTCCTGTGTGGTAAGACTGTTTAGTTGCCGGCTTCATAGTTGGAATTTGATATTCCAGCATGGAGTCCACGATGTATTCAGAAATCCAAGTTGGTGTCATACATTTCATTCTGATGTGAACTTTTCTCTGCTTTCCTTTGTTCTAAGACTCCATTTTGCAATAAACGTTTTGACAGTAAACCCCTTTGTTATGTGTCGCTGTGTACATAAGATCTTTGTTAGACTGGATTCCTAACATCCTTTGAAGAAATCAGTGTCACACACGCGCACATGAGTGCTAGTTTTCCTCTTCTGAAGTCTGTTGGAGTATAAATAATGAATTACTAAAGTGATGGGGCAGTCGTGAGGGATTTTTTTTTTTTATCCCCAAAGAAAACAGAAAGGCTTAGAACTCATCTACAGCAGATGCACTGATATGCTAACAAGGCACAGAAACCATGAAGGCGATGGTGAGCCTCTGTGTGGCTGGAGATCATTAACTCTTAGCCCCTGTCTTGCCAAATTCAAACCGATTTGCAGCAGTGCCTGGTTGCAGCCCTCCTCTCACTGATCTTTGCAAGCATCTGCAGACTCCTGCTGGAGGGAGCACCAGGCAAGGCTCAGGTCTTCCCTATGGCATAACATTGATGAGCCAGCCACAGAGCGGCAAGAACTCCAGCGCCTTTCCCACATGAAAACGGAAGATGTTGCTTATTTCATTTATAATCTTTATTCAAGAAATGCTTATTCCTCAGTTTTCTTAGCACATATGGAAAGTATGTAAAACTCAAAGCACCACACACACACACCATCTATCCACACATGTACTGACAAAGACCAGCCTTAGTGCAGGGCAATACTTCTATATGGGATTTTGATGCCTCTTACTTCACATTTGTATCCATGTTGGACAAAAGGGGTGACATGTTTCTCCAGCTGTATGCAGCTGCCCTGGGAAGGCGTAAAGCTTGTCATGTATTTTCTTTGATGGAGATCAACTTCAGATGAGACTCCTTGAGTCCCCTCATCCACACTATTACAGTGAGCGTGCTGGGTGACTCCTTCATAGTGCGTGTGTAGAGATTTTGTGAAGAATGTTACTGACTCGAGCCTATGCTGTGTCCTTGCAACCTAGATGTAGTACCCAGAGTCTGCTCATTCATGTTTAAAATAATAAAACCTGCTCTGCTGCACCCAGAATTGGCTTCTTTCTCTTTTTCCTCCAACACAATTTCACTGCATCCTGTGCTCCAATTAAGAGAGCATGTCACACCACTCCATCCCCGTGGCCAGTATCTTACCTACTTGTTCTTCCTTGCCTTCTCTTTTCCCCAGGGCCTGCCATCCCCAGCTCAAGCCATTTGCCTTCCATTCCCCTGTCATACCCTGTGGTACATTGGTCTTTGAATGCCTATCAACACTGAGCAGACTACCAAATAATTTGGCAATTGAATACATGCATCCTTCATTCTGCAATTGTATTCATTCCATAAGATAGTACCATAATAATTACACAGGTGAGGCTAGAGAGAGAACTTGGTTGGTAAAATGCTTGCTTTGCATATATGAGGACCTGAGTCCAAATCACAAAATATACATAAAAAGCCAGCTGTTGTGGCATGACCTTCTATCCCAGTGCCAGGGGCAGAGAGGCAGATAGGTCTCAGGTGCTCACCAATCAGCCCAGCCTAATTATTGAGCTCTAAGCCAGTGAATAGTAGCTGAGGAATGACACCCAAGGTTATCCTTTGGCCCTCATATGCATACATGCATGTGCTCACACACATACAAATACTCATGTGTACATGCCAATGTACTGAGTATTGTGCATTAGTAACAAAAAAATTTATAAAATGGGCTTCCCCCAAATATAATTCACAGATGCTTCACTCAGTTCTAGTAAAATTCTGTATAGGGATTATGCCTTTCCTAGTAGTCTGAGCTTGGATTATTCAATAAATATCTCTAAGTTGGAAAGATTAACTTAGCCACCATCAGATTGTCACACTAGCAATAAAAGCAAATAAATTCAATTTTTTTCTTCTTTGTTTTTACTGTTCTTACTGTTCTTTGAAAATTTCATACATGTACACAAAGTGTTTAGATTATACCCACCCCCATCAAATTATCTTTCCCAGTTTGCTTACACACACACACAAAGACTGTAACAGAGTTTGGGTGATACTTTGGCATATTCTTTCATGAGTCATGAATAAACATCCTGACAAGTCAATCTAGTTGAAGCTATTAGCTATACCACACTGTAGCCCATAGGACACAGGCCTTTTCCAGTTATGAAAGTATTTGCTATTCAGCCTGTAGTCATGGGATACACTGATGTGAAAAGTTCTCTGGCATAGGCTGAAGTGCTCTGCAAGTCCCCATTCCAAATGTGCCCTTGAGATGTTTCCGTCTTAAGCCCAGATACCTTAGGACAGTTCCAGCCTCCCACATCCTGCTTCGTCCACAGAAGGAAGATGTTTGTTTAAGCCCCAGGAACCCTGTGAGGACAGGCAAAATAAGTCACCTGACTACTTATGGTTGTTTTGGATTTCCAATGGTAAATTATCCTATTATCCTACTACTGGCTAAGGATGCTCTGGTAGCTTGTGAGTGTCAGAAAGGCCATGGTTCCAAGGCCCTGCTGTGGGGTCCTGCCTGCCATGCCCCATGCCAAAGAAGATGACACCAAGTTGTACAAAGTCCCCCTTAAAACAGCTAGTAAGGTAGAGTGGATTGTTGCCAGGAATTGATTTACAAATTGGCTGTGAGGCTCAGCATCCTTGGACACTGTGAACCTCTTCAGAAGGCTGAGGAGACTGTCTTCCTCTCAACCTAACCCGCCAGAGGAAGCCAGAGCAGCAGGAGAGCTGAGACGAGAAGACAGACCAAAAAGACTAGGATAATATTACTTCCTTTTTTCATTTCCTTCATATCTCCCACGCAGCTGCTGCCTTCCTTTGAGATCAGTACATGGACTGAAGACGATGTGGTAAGCTGCTTCTGTTAATGCCTCATAGATCTGGACAGGAAGCCAACAGATTTGTCCTCAAGTTTGGCAGTGCAGTTAGAGAGAGCTGGGTCTCACTAGCAGAAGTTAACAAACTCCTTATTTTGCTTAAATAAATAATATAATAGTGATTAAAAACAGGGACTCAATAGCAAAAGCAACTAGCTCTTCAAATCTTACGAGGGTTCCATCTTCCTTACTGGCTGGGAAAATACTCCAGAATATAGTAATACCAATGGCACGATAAAAGTTATACTGTATTATATAATTTATATATATATACATATACTCCATATACATATATAACATATATATGTGTGTGTGTATATGTATATATATATCAGAATATAGTAATACCAATAGCAATAGCAAGATAAAAGCTACAATTCAGGATGCCAAATACACATACTTGAAAAAATTCAATTCTTAAACTTTCCTACAGTGCCAGCGGTAGACTTGAGCATGGAGGAGAGAGACCATGATGGGCTGGCATTTCCTGCACAGGTCCCCCTCCCACCTCAGGCCTGCTCATTAACTGACAAGATGCCTAACTGCCTTCCTCACTCTGGCCTTCCCCAGGAGGAATGGACAGAGTGCGCCCCATAATCTTACATCCCAGGAGGCAGGGTACTTAAGTCCACAGCAAGGCTCCATGCAGCTCTGGGTAGACTCCCCGAGGAGCAATCCCTGGTAGCCTGTTCTCTCTCCATATCTGCTTCCTTAATGGCAAAACAATTTTGAGAACTACTGATGAGAGACTTCGGGGACCCGTGCCTGTCCAGGTCCATTTTACAAGCTCAAGGGCATCATTAAATGAAGAAGAAAATGAAGATGAAATGCTAGCTAGCCCTAGCAAGGATGGGCTCCACCCTAGGGAGACAGACGCCCCATGCATCTCAAGGAAAAGTGCTGATTAGGAAATCCAGGAGACCTGTTCTAGACCTCAGCCTGGAGTGGGGCTGGAGCATGCCCCCTCTGCCCTTTGTACTTTTATGAAGTGAGCTTCCTTCTGCTTTAGGCAGCTGCATGGGCCCCACAAAGTAGTCAAGTTCTAACTTCCTGTTTCTCCCCATTCCCTGAACACTAGAAGCTGAGCCTCTTGCAAGCCCGTACCCTGTATGTAATTGCTTCTTCCCCAGCTACAAGGGTGGTCCATCTCCTTTGAAAGGAAATTGATTTGAAAGAACTGAGTTCTAGGAGCTATTTTTAGTCTTTGCTACAAGGTTAAGTGACTCCTGTGCCATTCAGCTAAAAGCACATTGTTAAGGGACCCAGGGAACCAGAGTCTGGCCTCTGCTCTGTGTGTCTTCTCCAAGGTAACGTTAGGCTACCTGTAAACAGATGTCAGATATCAAGGACAAGGGACCCCAGGTGTAACCACCTTACTGGACACAGGAAGTACCATCTTTTGTATGGCCCCAAATGGCTGCCATGGCTGAACAGGCTAATGGGGGTCCTCATTCTGTCCATCTGTCTGTCTGCTGCTGTGTGATCCTTGTTACTCATACAGTTACTGAAATAAGTATGGTGCTGCCCGCACATGTAATGGAAAAGTACTATAGGAGCTCCTCTAGGAAAGACGTGAGCTCTCACCCAAGGGAGTCTCTCAACTGCCCCGTGCCCCCTACGGGAAGAATATCTCCAATTTGAGAGCTTGAGGCTTTAAACCTCCAAAGAGAACTCTTTCATCTTCCCCTTGTGGCTAAGTTAGAGACATCTGAATCTATTGGAAACTGTTTTCTTGTTGAGAATGGCTACTGCCCGAACCATGTGTGTCCTCTCTTCGCAGTATTTTTGGGTTCAGCAGCTCGTCAGAAAAGGCAAGTGAAGCAAATTACCTTCGTATTTACAGAGTTAACTTTGTCGGGCTATGATTTATCCTCACTCCCTGCCTTCTGCACTTCTCTGCCAGGTGACTCTTCAGTAGAGATGAGTGCGTACGCAAGCTTATTTAAGGAAAACAACATCACAGGCAAGCGGTTGCTGCTTCTGGATGAGGAAGATTTGAAAGACATGGGCATTGTCTCCAAGGGACACATCATCCATTTTAAGGTACCTGGTGGAAGAGTGTCAGTCAATCAACTGAGCATGTGCAGTATGGTGGGCCATGTGTGGGCAAACAGAGATGACAGCATCACGGTGTAGGACATTCGGCGCTGAAATACCTCCAGGCTTGTCCCTAAGTAGTTTCCACCCCATTCCAACCTCAAAACCCCACAGCGGTTACCTTGATACAATGGTGTAATGCCTCTGTACTGCCAGGAAGCCTCTAGTCTAGGAGGGAAACCCCTACGAGAGATGCCACAGAGGAGGATGCTGGGCTGAGGGCCGGCTTCTGAAAGGAACATTAAGCAGGTAAAGGAATTGCACTGAAGGTGTGTGAGGGCAAAACCCAGCCAGAGGAAAGACCTGGGGTAGGAGGAAGCTTAGTGGGCCCCCAAGGACTGCAACTAAGACAGAGTCACACCCAGAGGATGACTACCACAGCAAGGACTAGCGGGAGGCCATTTAGCCCACTTAAAGCTGGAGGGGCCAGACATGCATGAGAAATCCTGAAGGAGCCTGGAACTTGTGCACAGCCCAAGTGAACTCAAAGGGACTGCCACCAGTTAAGTCTCAGGAAGATGGGTGACCTGCATAGTCTTAGTCATGCCAAAGTCGCTATGTGCGCCTGTGAAGCCTGAAATAGTGCCAGAAATCCTAGCATCCCCCAAACATTAATCCTGAAAAGTTTCAGACAAACCCTGTTTCCATTGGTGTTGCCATTCTTTCTACAATTTAGCCCAGATCTGGGCTGGGGCTGGTGGTACATCACTGAGGTAGTAAGGTAGTAGTATACACAAGTTCTGCACCAAGCACTGTATAATTTTAATTAATCGATTAACTAACTAATGAATGAAACAGCCACCCAGGAACCAGAGCTTTTTGTTTGGCTTTTCAGATAGCTACTCAAATGTAGTAACATATCCAGAATAACAAACCACAGAAACAGAGTATTATAACGGGTCCTTCTTTGGACCAGGTCCTGAATAATGACACACGGAGACTTTTTGTTAATTATGAAGGCTTGTCCTTAGCTAGGCTTGTTCCCAACTAGCTCCTTGGGGAGGGGAGTTGTTTTGTTTTGTTTTCCCTGTGGTTTTAGAAGCTGTCCTGGAACTAGCTCACAGAGATCCACCTGCCTCTGCCCCAACTCGTTCTTAAAATTTAAACTAACAGGGGCTGGAGAGATGGCTCAGAGGTTAAGAGTACTGACTGTTCTTCCAGAGGTCCTGAGTTCAATCCCAGAAACCACATGGTGGCTCACAACCATCTGTAATGAAATCTGGTGCCCTCTTCTGGCCTCTGGCCTTCAGGCAGAACACTGTATATATAATAAATAAATAATCTTTAAAAAAAATAAAACTTAAATTCACTCACTTATATTAATCTACACCTTACCACGTGGCTCATTACCTCTTCTCAGTACTGTATGTCCTACTTCCTCTGTGTCTGGCTGGTGAATCCCCCACCTCAGATTCTTTCCCAGAGTTCCTCTTTCTCCCAGAAGTCCTGCCTATCCTCTCTTGCCCAACTTTTGGCCATTCGGCTCTTTATTAAGCCAATCAGAAGGTGCCTTAGGCAGGTGAGGAAGGACAGAGACACATCACACAGTGTACAAAAAGATTATCCCAATGGAATATAAGTAGTGATTGCCAGTGGGTAGGACAAGGAGGGGAGGGGTAGTGATTGTTTAATGAGTGTCGTAGCCCCTTGGGGTGATGGAAAGTTTGGAACACACTGGAGAGGAAAGGGCTGCATAACCCTGTGAAGGAAACACTTGGAAATGGCTACTTTTATGGTATGTGAATTTCGCCCCATTAAAAAAAATAATACAGGGCAGAGGAAATATCTCGGAAGGTAAAGTCCTTGCCATACAAGCATGAGGTCCTGATTAAAAATCTGCAAAGTCCAGGCATGGTGCTATGCATGTGTAATCCTAGTGCTTGGAAGCGGAGATGGGCAGGTGTCTGAGGTTCCAGAGCCAAGCAACCGAGCTTAGTAGGTACTTAGCCTACTAGCTAAGCACCGGGCAGGGTGAGACCCTGACTCAGGAAAACAAATTTCCCTGAGATGGAGAGATGAAGGAGGAGGTGGTGGGAACTTGTTCTAACTGGTCCAGTGGAGGCCATTGGCATGAATGGGCTTCGATCTAGGCCTTTGAAATGCAAGCCCATGGACACTCCATACCAGAGGTGCTCTCCTGATCTCTGCCACAAGTGTCTGAGTCACGTGAGAGAGGCTGTCCTCCTTCCCCGTTCTGTCACTAAGGAAGGCACAGTCATGGCGTATTCTGAGTCTCTCAACCTAAGAGGAGGCAATAGGACTGTAAGCTGGTGCAGGATAGCCACCCTCATTTTTCTCTCCCCTCCCCAACCCCAAGCCTGTCAACAGCAGCCTTCTCCCCGAGCCTCTGGGGAAGGAGCCCATGTCTGAAAAAGAACTAAGTGTCCATAAGTGTTCCTTACATTGTTGGTGGTTTCATTTTGCTATAGAAAAAAAAAAAATCATCTAGTTTTCCTGGGTTGGGATTGTTAGTCTGTACATGATCATTTCCAGAAAAGCTGAGTGATGGCTGACGAATCCTCCAAGCCTTGTCCTCAACCTTCCTGGTGCTGCAACCCTTTGATACAGTTCCTCATGCTGTGGTGACCACAACCAGATTATTTCACTGATACTTCACAACTGTAATTTTGCTGCTATTATGAATTGTAACATAAATATCTGTAATGCAGATAAATGTAATGCAGGATATCTGATATGTGACCCCTGTAAAAGGGTCATTACACACACACACACACACACACACTCCAAATAAAGGGTCCCAACACACATGCTGAGAACCACTGATCTAAACTGTCCTCACTTCGATTCTTAGTGTTCCTTGCTGGTTCTTGCTGAGGCTGCAGCCTTCCTGGTGGCTTCGATGGTCCGCTGTTATGCCCAGTTGTGTTCCCAGTTCCGCTAGGAGAGCCGTATGCTAAGCACCAGAGCATTCACTTGCCCCACCCTGCTCAGGTTTGAAGGACAGCTCTGTTAATTGCTTTCTCTGAGGTTTAACATCCCTATCTGGCTTATTGGGTGTTTCATATCCAGCATCATTTCAATTTGGCTTTTCCTCATTTATTTGCTTAGTTGAATTATATTTTCATATTTTATATGTAGCATGTTTTTTTCCGCCATCCCACCCGCTGCTAGTCTGGCGTACCGGCCCCAAATAACATGCTGAGACTCTGTATTTGATACAATCCTGTTGGCCAGTTACCATTATTGTTTATGGGCTAGCTCTGTCTTAATTATTAACCCATTTCTACTTATCTAAGTATTTCCACGTGGTCATCTTATCGGAGAGCCGTGGGCCCTGCATCTTGCTTCTGCTGACTCCTTACTACTTCCTCTTTCCTCCTCCTAGTCTCCTAGCCCTGCCTGTCTAGTTTCCCATTGGCCAGCAGGGCTTTATTAATTAACTAGTATGAGAAACATATTTGCA
Source organism: Cricetiscus sungorus (assembly GCA_030556225.1). Lineage (NCBI taxonomy): Eukaryota > Metazoa > Chordata > Mammalia > Rodentia > Cricetidae > Cricetiscus > Cricetiscus sungorus. The sequence continues at coordinate 13,463,432 of JANBXA010000372.1, forward strand.
GAATAACATCTCCCATCAGACTTCCTTTTTCATTCATCCCTTAGATTTTGTCCTGAGTTGTCCGAGCATAGTTGTAATCATTCTCTTCTGAGGTCATTCCCCCCTGGGGTCCCTTATTACCCAGTAAGTTATTTTTGGAGGAGACATGTTATCCTGGATTTTTGTTTTGTTTCTTTTCTTTTTTTTCTTCCCCTCCCCCCCTCAACAGATTTGCCCATTTGGGATTAGTTGGTAAGTAGGCCTCAGGCCTAGTAGTCTGGAGACTGCTTACCTGCTGGCACCAGGAGAACTGTGGGTAGGGACTTCAGGGCCAGAGAATCTAGCAGGCCTTACCTATGGGGTCAGGAGCTAGATGGGTGGTAGTTTACCATCTGTCTCTAAAGTAGTCTCCTGACCTTTGAATGATGGCAAACTACCATCTCTGTATGTGCTTAACCAATGATAGATGTTAATCAGTAATTTTAACCATCTTTGCTATCTTCAATTAATAAGTCACTTGATTTTCTCCTTACAGTCAGCTATTGAGAAGCTAACCCACGATTACCTGAACCTGTTTCACTTTCCACCACTAATTAAGGTAAGAGAGGTTTCCTCACTGACAGCTAGCTACTTTTATTGGCATAGGCACCTGCCATGTACGTCCACACCCGACTTTTCTAATGTCTGAAACTGTTGTTTGAAGTCAAATTTAATTACATCTGTCCAACAAAAGACCTTTGATGACTGTGATCTGTATAAAATACACACATTTGTTCCCCACACCTTGAAATATTAACAACACATTCAAGATAAGAATAGTACTCACACTAACATTGTAGGTGAAGGCCTCTGGCCCCATGCCTGGTTCTAGAGGCCTTTAAGTTACTAAAGGAGCTCTGGGTTGCCACTTACCCTGGGGGTGAAGTGGGGGTGAAGGGGTTGGGAGTGTTATTTAAATAGAGCACTAAATAGTACTACCCCTCTTTATGCATGGGAATATATCCCAGCAACCTCTGCAGATGCCTGAAACTGAGATTAGCACCAAACCCTATATATGTACTACCTTTTCCTATGCAAACATGCCTGTGATAGAGTTTAATATACAAACTGGGCACAGTGAGAGATTAACAATAGCCAGTAATAAAATAAGTATAACAGTTTACGTATTATAAAGTTATTTTAAAACTTGTGAACTGTTTACTTCTACAACTTTTATTTCACAGAGTTGACTGCAGATAACTGAAACCATGGGAAACAAAACCATAAATAAAAAGGGACTACTGTTGTTAATATAGCCTAGGGGTTTGTGACACACTTCATTATAAAATTAGCAAATGTTTGTAGTTAATACCTAGAACTGTACTAGCCCACCAATAGTCATGACTTCCCGTCTCTCAGCCCTTGGGTCTCTCAGTCCACATAGACTGGAGGAGCTGCAGATTTCCTCACAGGAAAGAGTGTATAATTGCCTTGAATACTCTGAAGCTCTCAGTCTGCAATCTTACGATGTATCCAGAGGGTCACGCCATTGACACTGCTCAGAAGAGCATGAGAGAACCCATCCAGCAAAGTTCTCAAAGCTATGTCACTCACTTCTCCTGCTCTCCATCAGCAGTTACAACTGGTACCTTAATCTAATCATAAAAGTTCAATAAAAGATTAGAATGGGAAAACCTGTTAGCACCAGGGCTAGGGGAACTGCTAAAGTGTAGGCAGGGGTTTTGCGGCTAGGGACCCTGTAACAGTGAGAACCAGGAGTGGGGCTAACCAGGAAGTGTGTGTGGGCTGAGCAGGTGGGGCCTGATGGGCTCTTCCCCGTGGCAGGGGTAAGAAGGGAAAAAAAGTAAAAAGTACCTGCTTTACATGAGAAATCAAAGCGAAAAGCACCATCTCTAATAATAATATCTGCTTTTTCTATTTTAGGATTCAGGAGGGGAACCTGAAGAAAATGAGGAAAAAATTGTGAACCTTGAACTTGTTTTTGGTTTTCACTTGAAGCCAGGAACTGGCCCACAGGTAACGTGTTTCTTTAAGTATTTTTAGTCTGTAACTCGGTGGTTTTGTACAGCAGTTTTCCCCACCACCTGGTAACATGACTCAGAATAAAAGTGTAGATTTAGGGCTTCATAAAGCAGAACCTAGCTGACAGGAGGCCAACTTCCTCAGGAATCCAATATAAGCAATGCCAGTTTCTCCCAGTAAAAAATACTGGGGGAGGCCATCCAAAGTCTCAAGGTCACACATAGCAAAGCACAGGCCCTGTAAGCTTTGGTGATGGCTCACTCTGCTCTCTGGCTCCTGGCTCTTGAGGAAAGTAAGAATAAAACCACACCAAGAATGGAATGGAGACAATCAGAGAAGCAAGTTAAAAGTGGCAAAGACTGCCAGGCAGTGGTGGTGCACGCCTGTGATCCCAAGCATGTGGGAGGCAGAGGCAGGCGGAGCTCTGAGTTCCAGGCCAGCCTGGTCTACAGGGTGAGTTCCGGGACAGCCAGGGCTATTACATAGATAAAGCCTGTCTTGAAACAGACAGACAGACAGACAGACAGAAACCCTAAAACCGAAACTCTAAAGTGACGAGGACCCACTGGGGCAGTGCTGTGAGCCCCAGGACACCTGAGAGGGATCTGATGAGACTCAACACTCACTGGAGATGGGGGAGAGGGAGGAAAAGAGAGGAGCTGGAGCCGGGACAAAGGTTTCTAACTGAGCAGCTGCATAGATGGCGTTATAAAGTAACAGATCAAACCCTATTGTGTGGGTGCCATGCGAAGGTGCCAAAATCATAAGGAAGTAACCTGCATGGGATTGATCAGGAAATGCTTTGGGGAAGGCCAAAGTTTTGAACAGGAGCTTGAAGAGGTTAATAACTGAGTATAATGAATAAAACCCATCTTTAGAGATTTTCTGGAACTCTTTAGCTATTTTCTGAGTGCCATCTCACCAGTCCCCTAGCATTTATGTCAGATGCACGAGACACGATGTTATCATCATTGATTGAGAAACCGATAACAAGACAAAGTGGATAATTAGCCTGGGGTGAGGTGACAACAAATAGAGCCAAAACCTGTGGCTTGGTTTTTGCTTTCATTGTATATGTGCTAACTCATTTAAGCCATCTCTAAACTGAAATAATAAAACAGTCACAGAATACATTTTTGTCCAGTTCTATAGTACCCATTGTGTCACTGTACCCTGAATAGCAAAATACTTCTTCATAAGCATGCTTTGAGTGGAAATTATAGTTTATAATTTATTTATATAAAAGTTTATAAGTGTTATTACCTTAACACTTACAGGTAGAACCCATTAAAAAAAAAAAAAGACTTCCTCAAAACCCCAGTTAACTGGGTTCCCATAGATCTACCTTTGCAACCCCTTCCATGACTAGAATAAAAACTTCACAGTAGATACTGGGATTCTGAAACCCACTCCAAATTCTTTGCTTGAAGTTAGTTTTTCTTTCACATGTAAATAAGAAGGGTGTTTCAACAGGAGCCACTGGGAATAATGTGTGGCAGCGATTCCTTTCATGAAAATAGTGACAATTTTTTCTCTTTGCCTTTGAGAAGGACTGTTGAGCTACAGTACCCTAAAAGTGGTCTTAGTCACCTTTGCTTTGTTGTAACAAAATGCCAGACAGAAATGACCTAAGCGAAGACAAATGCATTTTGAACCATGGTTTCAGAGGATTTCATTGCATTGTGGTGGGGAAGGCATGTGCATCGGTTCAATTCTTAACAGAGAGCTTGTGGTAGAGGCTGCTGACATCATGGTAGACCAGGAAGCAAAGAGCATGATGGGAACAAGAGGCCTGTAGCTAGAGGCTTTTTTGCATCCTGCCCAGTCTCACAGCTGCTTATAAAATAATCACTCAAAAGCTTAATATTAATTATAATTGTTTGGCTGATGGCTCAGGTTTATTACTGACTAACTCGTACATTTAAATTAATCCATTTCTATTAATCTGTGTATTGCCACATGGCCTGTGGCTTACTGGTATCATTCTGACATCTTACTCCTCTGGCAGCTTCTGGCATCTCTATACTCTGCCTCTTTCTTCCTGTATCTTTGCTTGGATTTCCCGCCTAGCTATAGTCTGCCCTGCCATAGGCCAAAACAGCTTTATTCATCAACCAATAAAAGCAACACATATTTGGAGCATACAGAAGAACATCTCATATCATTTCCCCTTTTCTAATTAAAAAGGAAGGTTTTCACTTTAACATCATTACATATGACAAAACAGGTATCAAGCAAGAATTAGAGTTATAATGTCTATTTGTATTTGGCAACAATAAAGAAAATACTCTATCATCTATTCTATCTTTGTGAGTCTAAAGTTTCATATCTAATTTCTCTTTTATCATAACTAAGGAAAACTATAATTGTAACTATCTAGTCTTCAACCCCATCAAAGACTCCTAAAGGATATAATATTACCTAAGTAAACAGGAAGTACATTGTAAGCAACTTCCAAAACTCTAGAAATGACAGAGATATCTGGCTGCCAGGACAGTAGTCACCCAAAGTTGTTCTGTAATTTTGGGGCATCCATCTTCAGCCTATTGCCCTAGAGTGTCTGACAGATTTCTCAGTGAAGCAAGAATCCTGAAAGACTATCCTTGTTTTGTCAAATTCAGCAGTCACTTTCCTGTGGGTCCTGCATGTCCAGCTTATACAGCATACAGTCAAACAGTCCAGGCAAGAGCAGTTTCTTACCCAAATGGCTAGTCTTGCCACATTGAAAGCAAAGTCCATAAGGAGCCTCTTCAATGCCCATCAACCTCTTGAAGTAATTGCTGCTGCCAGGAGCAGACCTGTCTCACTTTTGAGAAAAGTCTAAGTTCTTAAAATATTTTAAATGCCATATTCTGTAGGTCTTTGAAGTTTTAAAGATTATCCATCCATCTGAAATATATCTCTGCATAGCTAGAAAACCTAACTAACATGACTATAACTTTGACTGTTATAGATGACAATTTATATTTCTTAACTTTTCATTACACTTTTAAATGAGCTGCATGAACATAATACTTTAACCAAGAGTAGAAATATATACAGTATAACAAAATTGACCTTAAATTTCTGTCAATAAACCAAAAATCTATACCAATGTAAAGTATTTTGAGATTAATGGTTACTTTTTTGTATTAAAGTAGATTTAAAGTAGATTCAATAAACTACCATTTTCTCATATATCCCCTTTTTTCTTTAGAAAGAGATTTACTATGATCATTAATAATTTATAACCAACCCTCTTTGAATGAAAATAAACATTAATAAACAATATTTTGGGAATTAGGTTGTAGTTTTCTATACTACTTCCTGCTGATTGGGGGCATTAGTAATCTTATGGGGATTCTGAGAAAATTTATAATTATGGTAAAGTCCTGACTTGGGTATTTTGTGTGGTTGGTGTGGCCCTATTTTGTTTGTGATCTAAGAAATAAAGCTTGCCTGAAGATCAGAGTGTAGAGCTAGCCACACTAGTTACCCATAGAGGCCAGGCAGTGGTGGCACACACCTTTAATCTCAGCAATTGGGAGACAAAGGCACAGATATCTGTGAGTTCTGTGCTACACTAGGCTACACTAATATACAAAATCCAGACTCTTTGTATATTTTCCATCTTTATGTGGCTTACTATAATTTTTCATTATTCTATTCCTATTTCAAGGAGTTTATTCTATTATCTTTAAATTATATTCTTTTAATTTACAACTATATCCTTTTCTCTCTCTCTCTCTCTCTCTCTCTCTCTCTCTCTCTCTCTCTCTCTCTCTCTCTCTCTCAAGCATATGTACATTTTTTAAACACACTGTGATCTGTTTAGAGGGGGTTTTGGTCTGAATCTGCCATTATTGTATATCTGCAATCTTTTTTTGGTCACTGTTTTAGACTGCTAAGTGGACATGGCTAGGACCAAAGAGTGGCTTTGGCTGCTGACTCGGCCCTGTTCGTCTTCCCAACATGATGGAGTTACCCGGGGGAGTCATGCTTACCCCCCCCCACATACACACACACACATACACACACATACACACTGGGGTTCATGCTGCCACCAGGTAGAGTGTAGCCAGCCCCACAAACCTTTTTTGTTTGTATAAGAAAAAGCTAGCTATGACACACAGCATGCTGCAAGGCTAGGCAATGCCTCTCTTGGTCTGTTTACCACAGTGGGAATTGCTATGCTGTGCTCAAACCTAAATGCCACAGTCTTTCTACCACAGCTTGAATGAGAGACACAACCAGGAAGTTGGTTTTGGCTCTGTTTGTGTGTGTTTGGAATTCTTTTTAAAGCTTTTTTAAGCCTTATGGAAATTTGAGATCTCCACATTGGGTGCCAAATGTAGCCAGAGGCTTTTTTATGTCCTACCTGGTCTTGTAGCCACTTATAAAATACTCATTCTGAGGCTTAGTATTAGTTTTAATTGTTTGGCCAATGACTCAGGCTTATTACTTGCTAACTCTTACATATAAGTTAACCCTTTTCTATTAATCTGTGTATTGCCATGTGGCCCGTGCATGGCTTACCGGTAATGGTTGTGTTCTAGCATCTTACTCTTCTAGCAGTTTCTGGTGGTTCTGTCAACTCCACCCTCTTTCTTTCTGTATCTCTGCTTGGACTTCCTGCCGAGCAATATTCTACCCTGCCATAGGCCAAAGCAAATTTATTCATTAACCAATAAAAGCAACACATATTTGCAGTGTACAAAAAGACATCCCACATCAGAGGCCAGATATAGACTTCAAAGACCCATTCCTAGCAACCTTCTTCTACCAATTAGACCTGACCTCCTAAACATTCTGTAGCATTCCAAAAGAGAACTACTGAAGTGATGGCTCTTCAGAGGTTAAGAGCACGGGCTCCTCTTCCAGAGGTCCTGAGTTCTAGTCCCATCAACCCCATAACTGTCTATAGTGAGATCTAATGCCCTTTTCTGGTATAAAATCATACATGCAGATAGAGCACTCATATACATAAAATAAATAAACCATAAAAAAAGAGAGAGAGAACTACCAACTAAGGAAAAAGTGTTCCAAGCACGAGCCTTTGGAGGTCGTTTCAAGTGTTATACTAAATCAATAACTTGAGACCTACAAAAAACAAAAATTAAAATGTGATTTTACATACAAATAGTTGCAGAAGGAAAACCCTTCCATTGTAAGAGGTCAAACTTTGCCCTAAAATTTTGGGTTAAATTACTTTTCTTAGCTTCAGTTTTCCACCGAATGATACATGGCATGAGGCTGACTCAAAGAACCTTAGGAACCCATCCATGTCTGTGTGTGTGCCTTCACCAGGAGCCAAGATGGCTGCATGGTACCTAGTCCATGATCTTTGTCTTTACTGCTGTCCCCTTCTGGAGACCCAGGATCTGCCAGACTCCAGCACAATGGACACCCAGGTCTTCACCCACAACAAAATATCATTTCCTGTCCTAAAACAACCTAGCGGGGAGGGGAAAAGGATGTTTGTTCAGTGGTGACGATCAGATTTAGGCCTTACCCTAAATCAGTGGTTCTCAGCCTTCCTAATGCTGCTATCCTTTTATATAGTTCCTCATGTTGTATGACCCCCGACCATAAAATTATTTTCGTTGCTACTTTATAATTGTAATTTTGCTACTATTATGGATCGTAATGTGAATATCTGATATGTGATCCTTGTGGAGGTCTCTACCCACTGGTCGAGAACTGCTGCTTTATTTGACTACTTCTAAAGAGCAAAGTTGCTTATTTAAATACACACACATATACATGCATGCATGCATGCATACATATATACATGTTGTGACAATCAAACTGGGAGAAATTGGGTCTTCCTAAGCTTGAATGTCTCCCCTATTCGAGGCAGGAGATAGTTCTAGTTCATCTGATAACTATTACATCATACTTCTGACAGGCACTTTGCAAACATTTTTGATGCCATCTTTTCAACCCAGCATGATGGGCGACAGCAGCCCTGTGTTAGCCTCTCCAGGAGGAAACCAAGGAGAGAGACAAAGTGTCTTGTCCAGAGCACCCACCTGGTCAGGGGCAGCTCCAGCCATGGCCTCCTTCTGGAAAATGCCATCATCCCCTCCAAGTACATGCATTGGTGATCGGTTGGATTTTGATCAGTTAATACTATACTCTGGCAATTTCCCGTTTGTGTGAAGGATGCTTTGTGTTTTGTGCTGTAATGCCTTTGGCTTGGTACAAAGGAAAGCAGCTTCTAGAAACTCAGACAGCTTCATGCACTCCCCAGGGCAGCAACCACACTTTTTATTGAAATATTCAGCTGCATAGAGTTTATCATTATGTCTCTTATCAGCTCACCAGTCAGGAATATTGGTGCTCAATTTGCCAAAGGATAAACTATCAAATCACCCAGCACTTTTCTCACCAAGCTCTTCAGAGACTTTGTATCATAAAAATGCAAAAACAGAGTGAAGCAGGGACTATTGGGACACCATGCATTGCTTATGAGTGCCAAACTGTCAGACTTTATCCTGGAGTCAAGAAACATGACAGAAGCTGTGTTCCTGCAGGCCTGAGCTCATCACCTGCCATAGCAGAAACATTGTCTCCTCTCTCCTAGCTTTTCCTAACAGGGAACTGGGTGTAGGTCAAGGAACCCTTTCCAAATGGCCATCATCTCAGATTCACTTTGGAGGGGTCTTCTGAGGAGGCAGAAGACCTCCCCCTCGAGGCTTGCTGTCTCTGGAGGACTAGCCTGACTTTCTTCCTCTTCCTCTCAACATCTTGTCTCGTGAGAACCTGGCCACTTCCACAGAAGCAGAGCAATGGTCCTACTGCTGTCTATTGGCCAAAACGCATTTACCACTGACTCACTTGTATTGTACGGAGACCTTTATTAGATTACTTATATAGTGTTCCATTTAATAATATAAATTAAACAACTGGGCCCTCTCTCAGGGGAGTATAAATATCAGAAACTGTCAAATAGGGATTTTTTTTTAACTATTGGGTAATTTTTGTAAATGGATAGATTAAAAATGGCTAAAATAACAGGGCCCCAAGAAGAGGATTCTGTGGGCAAGCATAAAGCTAATGCCTTCTATTGACTTCAGAATAGTGAGAGCAGAGCCTTCCTCTACTCTGATGGGTATGGGATTTATTGTAAATTCAGTCTAAGGAAGTTTGTGCCTCATGATCAGCTATGGGGGAGGGGCTGTGCACCCAGACATGTCTTTGTACATGGACCTACATATTGAAGCTTGCAGTGGTAGAGTTCTAGAAGACATACAGGTGTTAGGGAGGAAGAAGGAAGAAACAAGGCTTAGCCAAACCATGCAAGGCTTCATTTACAAAGGGAGTAAGTCCTAGAGAGCCACAGCATAACACAGTGTCACAGATTACACTACTGAATTGGAATCTTCAAATTTCACAAGAAAGGAGAATTTTCTTTTCTTTTCTTTTCCTTAGGTTTTTCACAGGGTTTCTCTGTAACAGCCCTGTGTATCCTGAAACTCACTCTGTAGACCAGGCTGACCTCAAACTCAACAGAGATCATCTGCCTCTGCCTCCTGAGTGCTGGGACTAAAGGTGTGTGCCACCACCACCCTGCTAGGAAGGGGAATCTTAAATTAAATGTTTGTATCACAAAATTAGCAAGAAGTAAGAAAGTGGAAGGAAACTTGGGAGATGATGGCCAGAGAGACACAGGCTGCAGTGATGGGTTTTAGTTTGGTTCAGCTACTCACATTATGTCCAGCTTTAACGTGCCAATCATACCTCCATAGAGAAGTCTTTTAAAAGGAGAAAGGAAAGCGAGTTTTAATTGACAGCACAGAAGCAAATGCAGTTTACAGTTTTATAAGTCACTGCTGATTTCTAATTACAGAGTGTGGCAGTATGTGTGTCCAATGATTGGATAGCCGCCTATAGCGCTAGAGCTGAACTGGGTGCAGGCTCAGCACGTGTTTGCCGATGGCTTGACAGCCACTTATACATTCGAGGGACTGTCTATCAACCAGAGGAAAGAGCCATGCTATGTAGCATTTCCAGATTTGGGTGATGTCAATATTTCTACCATGACTGATGTCAAGTTACAGCCTGACATCACTGAACTTTGCTGGGAAGAGATGCGAGAAGAAGCTTGGGAGAGCTGCCTCTCGCACACCATTAGATCATTCTTAGTCTTCCTCAGGATTATGAACTCCTTTAAAAATAGAAAACGACCATGTAGCGCATGTGAGCAAACACAGGCTTAAATTAGAGACATGTCCGTGATGCTTATCGGGATCCTGTTAGCTCGGGCACAGCTCTTGTCTTTTAATGAAGCCTTGGTTGTCTGTCTCCTGAATCAGCACTGACTCACAATGTCTCACACCGACCATACTGTATGAATCAAAAGGCAGCATTTGGATTTGTGACAAAGTAAAAATAGACTCATGGAAGCAGGGAATGGAAATCTAAGTTTGAATCCCTCTGGGGTCAGTATACTTGGTGATTTCTAGCTGGCAGGTGCAGTTTTGGGGTGTGGTTTTTGCTTTGGAAGCCCGTGAGTACCACTGGCTTTGTATTGTAGACTTATAGATCTTGAGAAAAATGAACTCCAATGGACAGATTAGTTACAATAAAATTAAAGGCACTAGAATGCAAGGACACAAGACAACACTACCAAGTCTAGACATTGGAATTTGGATTGAAAATGGCTCAGATGGTAACTGTGCCTATCCCCCAGGTTGGGGCTTTTTCAGAAATCTACCCCTTGCTGCCACCCCTAGAATCATGGGGTAGGTGAACAATTTAACAGGTAGCTATTTTTATATTCTGAGAGTCTTGGGTAAAAGTTTAAATGCAACAAATGTCTCAGTATTGAAAGAATTTGATGAATGCTTAGATAAGTTAGGCCACCATCTACATTCATTAAGAACACCAGTCCAACACAGAATATTATTAATTAATGACAAATCAATAGCAAAACTAATTACTCTTTTTTTTCAAGACAACTACCTTCTAATATTAAATACAATTTTTATAGCCCTTTCAGAGCCTGTTAAGGAACATCCGAACCCCCCTAGACACTCAAGCACAGTGTGTCCGTCCTATGAAAGTGTCTCACTTGGTTTGTTTCACTTTATCATCCCTCAGTCCCTTTTCATACATAACTCCATAACAAGCCCCCAAAAGGCGATATAACAACCTTATCTCCACTGGTGTCTACTTGGCACCAGTCTGCCCTGACCTTAGACACAAGCCATTGTTAAGGGTATAACACATTTACATATTTTGCAATAAAACATCAGTTATTTGCATTACTGTGTCAAGTTTTATTTGATTCTTTCACCTAAAAATGACTCATTTTCCTTTCTTGTATTTTAAAAACCAACTACTCTAAGCTTGTTTGAGAATAATCAAAAATTGCCCATTTAGCTAGAAGTCATTTTCTTTTCAAAAGGCAAATGTTATTTAATCTTTCAGCTGTTCATTGTGCCATCATAAATACTTTCTTTTCAGCACAGTTGTGGGGACTGAAATGAGCCCACTAATTGCCTCCCATTTCGACTGACATGTGGTGGTTTAGTGGAAAGAGAACACAGCAGGGAGAAGGAAATAGGAGGCTGAGAAAATGAGAGCTAATTATTTCCACTGCCGCATGTCAGGCTCCGTGTCAGCCTTGTTTTTACAAACTGGAAGGTTTAGCACTAAATAAAACAAACTGGCGTCATGTTTTTATATACTGGCAGTGTCATGGAAGCAGCTGCACAGCTCAAAGACAATATAATGCCTGCGTTCGCATGGACACCATCTGACAGACACTGTGAGCCACGGCTAATGAGGATATCACAGTGGTGCCAAAGAGAAAGGTGCTGAATTATGTATGATTCTTCATCAGGGCGGCAATAGTCCTGTACATCATTATGAGACATTGTTTTGCTGGAGAGATTAAAACATTCTTAGTTCCAGACCCTGCAACCTATACGCGCTGAAAGAGGTTATTAATGGAATTTTTTAGGGAGACTTTCTTGTGGATTTCTTTTGGGTTGAAAAACCAATTTCATGGGACAAAGCCACCATGGGTCATGACACTGTATAGATAAAGAAGAGAAGCAAATTAACCATACTTGTATTATCTTCCTTCCAAAGACGGCATAATAAAATATAGTGTAGCAGGGTTATATTTAATGATAAATAACCCAGGTGCTTTCCCAGGACATGCCACTCTCCTGCCTTTAACACAGCAGGTTCCGGCAGCTGAGCTGGATAATGGTGACACATGTAAAGGTGCGTCCAGTGGCCCCCACCAGCGACCAGCAGCACCCCCTACTTCTCATATGGCCATGACCAATATTATTTTTGTGGGTTTTGTTTTCATCTGGGATTGCTTATGCTTCGCGAGTCCCTCGGTTGCTATGACTGCATCTTTCTCTCCCTGCTCTGGTTTCTCATAAAGTTTATTCTGACCCCTCTAGTTTATATTTGAAAGTACTTCCTCAGTGGGTGGTTTTTATTTTTCTCCATTTATGGGAAGAGAGGAGCAGGTGGGGGTTTTGGAAGCCAGTGCCTCTAAGATTAAACTTGATGTATCTAGGACACGAATTCCAATTCCATGAGGCTGGCTGTATTTCTCCAGTATCTGAGCCTCAGTTTCTTTATCCATAAAATGGAAACTGTATGCTCCAGAACAGAGTAAGACCATAAGGGTTAGATCACATAAGTAGATCTCAAAACCATGATGTCAGAGGAATACATACGACTGGCAGTGCAAATTTTAATCCATGCGACATAAATGGATACAGAGGCAGCCTCTGGCTGCTGGGGAAAGGGCTTGCCAGGGGAAGGGGACTTTCTAAGAGGACTGGAGATGTCTTACTTGCTTTGTTGGCTACACAAATATGGGTGACCTCTGCAGTTAAAACTCTGTGTACTCATGACATACAATGCCAACATGCATTGTTTGTAAATGCCTATATTCTTCCGGGAAAGGTAACCTAGAAAAGTTGACTTGGGGGTCACTTTCCTTCAGAAGGATCTGGAATGATCCTGGACTTGGATTTTTACTTTTGAAAGTTAATCTATGGTGTTTATGACCCCAATTAATTTGGTAGGGAAAATGCATATTTAAAAAAAAAAAAAAAGCATATTGTCTCTGAATTCCCAGAACTTTAAAGTTTGGTATATGGTATATTTGTGCTATTTTAATATTTGGAGTTCAACCCCCCCCAATTTGGAAAATCTACCACTATCTCTACTATTTTCTTCCATTCCTTCCATTTCTTCTCCCCTCCCTCTTTTTCTTTAGGGAGAAGGGATATCTATGTTTGGTGTCTTTTCAGTTAGTCTGGAACGCCAAGGAATTGTAAGCAGCTCACTAAGCATGTAATAGTGAGTTCTCACAAAGAGATACTTAATTTAGCACTAACTGAGTGTTGTTTAGGATTTTATCTCCACGGAGCAAGAATTCCTGTTGTAGTTGGCCTATAACCTTGATTCATAAAATGCTTCCACACAATTGGCAATCCTGGAGTAGTTAGTTGGGATGATTTCTTATTGTCCATCGGGCACATACTGGCTTCTAGAATTGTCCAGGTATCTCAGCAGGTCATCAGAGAAGTATCCATGTCCTGAGAAGCTAGTAGGATTCTGATTTTCCATATTCCAAAGCAAAACTTGCCCTGTCCCCAACAAAATACCATGTGTTTCCTGCAGAACTACACAGGAGCACATCTGGGAGTTAATGGGCAATTTCAAGGACTGTGTTTTGCTGTCCCAAATCCCAGAGTCCCAGCATAAACAGTTTCTGTGTTCAGCCCTTCTGCTAAGCTAAGGCCTTAGTCCCCTGTGGGTCTTGCTCTCTGGAAAGGTACATTGGGATAAATCTTCCAGCCATGTGCGTTGCGTGTCATCCTGGGTGGGAATCTAGACTTGAAATTAAAACCCAGGGTAATCGGGACCTCTTGATTTTGCATCTGCAGCAAGGCTAGCTGGTTATCTCTGGTTTGGATAGTTCTGTGCCAGCTGGGCTGGAGCTCAGCGATTCCAGTGGCACCGTAAGTACTTGCAGCAATGGCCTACTGCAATAACAGAGGAAAATCTGGCTGTGTTGAACCTCATGGAGATAGGGTTTTATTCTCTGTCTTGGATCCTTACAGATGGATTCAACAAGAGAATATGGACTGTCTTGAGTTTTGCCCCCCACCTCCCACTCTGTAAAATGGGACATCCTGGTACCGTTGCTTGCTCTTCATTAACTGGTAACGAGGGAAAGTTCAGGACCTGGAGAGGACATGCTGTGGCTTAAATCTAGAATGAAGCTATGACGTGTCTTTTTGTGTGTTTGTTTTTTGTTTTTGCTTTTCGAGACAGGGTTCTTCTGTGTAGCTTTGTAGACCAGGCTGGCCTCAAACTCACAGAGATCCGCCAGCCTCTGCCTCGAGAGTGCTGGAGTTAAAGGTGTGCATCACCATCCGGCTCGCCAAGCCATGTCTCAAGGGAGTGGTCCTTAGCTTAGAGCTATTGGAAGGTAGTAGAACCTTTAAAGAGCTGGGCCTGGTTGGGGGTGGGGGGGCTTTCAGGTCATTGGAGGCATACTCTGCAAGTGGACCCTTGGCTCCTAATCTCTCTTGTCCTTCTAGGCCATGACATAAGAGGTTCTGCTCTGCCATAGCTCCCACTATGATGTGCTGCCCTACTATGGGCCCAAGGCAATGGCCAAATGATTATGAATGTGAACCCGCTAATTCTGTGAGCCAAAGCAAACCTTTTCTCTTTATAAGTTGATCATATGGGATATTTATTTATAGCGATGGAAGACAAACACAGGAGACCTGCTCTTCACAGCACTCAAAGAGACTACACTAGGTCAAGTCTAAACTCAACTTGCCATTTGCTATTTTCTGTGATCTCAGTCAAATTAGCTCATCCTTCTGTGCATCAGTTACCTTAACCAAAAGAGAGGCTCTCTGGCTATCAATCACATTTAATAGCCACTGTACTTCCAGACATCTTGTTCTTATTAGCAAGGCTGTATTGATGAGATGTTGAAGCAGGGGAGGACCAAATTAGTTTTATATATTCCATTTATAAAAGAAGATAAAAATGCATTTCTTCTATTTACTAATACTAGTCATTGTGATGCCGCAGCACTAGGTTTGAGGCCAGCATGGGTTACATGAATCCTTTTCTTGAAAGAAAAAAAAATACGTTTGTTGACCTAAACATGGTTGTATACACCTATAATATAAGCACTTGGGATGCAGGGGCAAGACTTGATACAAGTTCAAGGCCGACCTGTTCTTCATAGGAAGTGCTATGCCAACCAGGGCTCTCTAGTGAGACCAGAACCAAATAAAAAGAATTCTAAGCTTCAGAAAGATTACATCAGTTGGCTGTGATTAGGTGAAAGAACTCAATGTAAGGAGGCAAGGCTTTAAACTCAGGGTCTTCTGCCTCGTCCCTTCTACCATTTCTCCATAGCAAGTGCTTAATATGTAATCTTTCCCCCATGTTAGCATAATGATCATTACCAGGCTTATTTCTCATAGCCAGGGGTGAGATGGTTTGCAGAAAGGAGTACTTTGAGGAGTCCTACACAGGACTGACTACATAGCTGCCAGCACTTGACAGAGTGAGGCCTGTCAAGATTGAGAGTTGTAGCTAGGCGGTGGTGGTGCATGCCTTTAATCCCAGCACTCGGGAGGCAAAGGCAGGCGGATCTCTGTGAGTTCAAGGCCAGTGTGGTCTACAAGAGCTTGTTCCAGGACAGGCTCAAAAAGAAATTGAAGTTGTTCTGAGTGCCACAGTCACTCTTGAATAATCTCATTCAGTGTCAGCACTCAGGTTTGTATTAACTTGAGTTTGTATTTACTCAAGCCAATCATTCACCCTGGCAGAGTGAATGGTTTTATGGTTTTTTAAATCAGGACCAAGATATGAACAGGTAACAGTGACACATAAGACCCCACAGGAGACTTGGGAATGTGTAGGACTGACACCTTTTTCTTTAAGATAGGTCGCACGTAGCTCAGGCTGGCCCTGAGCCCCTGGGTGTGAGGATTACAGGTGTGCACTATCACACTGGCCTGCACGATTTAACACTTATTTAAGAAAAACTCAGCAGTCTCCTGGTGAGCCCCTTTATACACGTCATCTCAGCATCTGTGTTTGTGTCCTGTGGGACTCAGTAACCGCTGGCTACAGCCTGGAAGTTGTAGAAGACTCTCGAGGACACTTTAGGTCAATATGAAAAGGAGCAGGACTTAGAAGATTCCTCTCACTTGATGTGTGAGTTACTTTTCTTAACTAAATGACGATGACATCAGAGATGCTGAAATGCTCTAGGAGTTATGTCACAGGACTGGCAAATTAGGGTCTATGTCTCAGTTGAACCCCTCCTGTTCCCCCTCACCCAGCTTTGGGACAAGCAGTGCCCATCCTCTATTGAGATGGCTGACACCCTCCTTTACCAGTGCTTCTTGAGTAGAGCTGTATTGCGTCTGTGAGCATCTTCCTTTACGATTCAGTTAAGGACCTTTCAAGCAGAAGACAAATTTACAAAATAAAAGGTGTAGCCCTATTATTTGGATTGGGGCTCCTGCAAGTTGAACTTTGGAGAATGGTGGGCAGTAGATGTGGGGGCGAGGGGACCCTCTGGCCTCTTGGGTTGTATAAGTGAGATCTCTAGGCTTTCTCCCTCATACCTGTTGTCGACAGCTCGTCTGATCTGTGGAATCTGGTGATCAGCAGAACCACCAGTGAGCTGGATACCCTCTACTGGCTTCCCCATTGGTGTCCCCCAGCCACCTTCCACAGTTGGAGTCCCAGCACTGGTCAAGAGGCACCAGGCAAACTCCTGAATCTGTCTGAGGCTCATTCTCCTCATCAATTTAAAGGGGAAATAACCCTCATTTGCAGGATTATTATAACTATCAAATAAAATAACGTGGTCTAACAGATAGTATTGCCCAGCACAGAGTAAGAACAGGAAGTGGCTCCGCCAATGTGAGGAGATGGAGTGTTTTGTTGCAGTGACAAAAAATACCTGACCCCCAAAGGGAAAAAAAAAAAACCAAGCAAACAAAACAAAACCACCTTAAGGGAGGGCTCATGGTTCAAGAATACAGTCATCATGGTAGGAAAGGCGTGGTAGCAGAACATGACCAGCAGCTGGTCACATTGCCTCTGCACTCAGGAAGCAGAGAAAGATGAATGCTCTTTTCAGCTCTCTTTGTACTTTTTATGCAGTCTGGGACCCCCAACCCATGGCGTAGCAATGTCCATAGTTAAAGTGAGTTTTCCCATCTCAATCAGTGTGTCTAAATAATCCCTCACAGGCATGCCCAGAAAATTGGAATAACCAGTAAGGAGCACGAGGTGTCCAGGAGCATCCTTTCAAAGGGAACGCTGGAGTTACGAGACAAGAGTGAAGCAGAGGGAGACCAGGCATTGCATGTGGTCCAGTGCCTTGGACCAGCCCAATTGCCAAAGTCCAGAGGCAAAAGAAACGGAACCCAAAGCAATTACATCTTTTTAAAGTGCTTTATTTAGGCACTGCCTTGGGGAATTTCTGTTTCAGAGAAGGGCAGCCATGACGACAGTCATTATCCTACCCAGTTAGCCCAGGGCCCCTGTGTTCCTAGAGCAGTGGCTCCAAAACAAAGAAATACTGAGAGATGAGAGACATGTCAGTTCTCTGTTGTGCCTGTGACTGATGTGGAAAAGTAGGTTCATTTTACCACGTGGACCTTTCTTCCTCTGATTGGCTTCCTGTGACTGTAGCTGGGCAATGAGGCTCTCCCATAGGTACAGGTACCAGCCCTGCTCAGCTTTGCAAGTCCTCCAGGGCCTGTCCCAAGCCCCAGCCATGGCTTCTCACTGAAGCCAGTGGGGTTTCTATAGCCTCCTTGCTGCTCTTCTTGCCTGGAACCTGTGTCTGGACTTGCTCCAGGGAATAGTCCAGGTCCACTGTCATGAAAGTGCTTTCCAGTCTCAACATGTGTGTTTGGTGTGATGTGCTTAATCCTTAACCCTTGGTCCTTCAAAAATTGTAAGAGACAATATCAATTTGTACTCCAGAGGTCAAATCTGAATCACATGCGCATGTAATGTTTTATTTCTAAATGCTTTATATGCTAGTGGGGTTTGTTTTGAAACCTCACATACCCACCTTGATCTAACTATTAACATTTTACTCTGCTTACTTCATTGTCTGTCTCTCCAGCCATCTAAGCAATACTTATTTCATAATACATTTCAAAGTAATTTACAGGCATCAGAATACTTCTTCCTAAACATCTCAGTATGCTAGGATTCAGTGAGAAATGTGTACAGCTTATGTCTACTGGTTTTGATCGGTGTGTACATACCCTTATGTTACCCTAAGCTCTGTCAATAGAGCCATACCATTTCCAGAAAGTTCTCTCACATTCTTCCATCTGAAGAAATAATCACTGTTCTGAAATTTTTTCCAGAGGAATGCTGTTGTTAGGAAAATACATTTATTCATATGTTCTTTCTTCTGTGTAATACTTCTTTCGTCCACTATGTTTTGCAAATGCACACATGTCTCTGAATGTATCAATAATTTTTATATTGTCCATCATATGAATATACAGTAATTTTATTCCCATTTTATTAGCTATTAAGATAAAGATAAATCTTTTTTATTTCTTCTGTGTAAATGCCTCTACAAGTAGAATTTATTAGTCATGGGTGTATGTTTACTTCTGTAATAAATTGCCAAAAGGATTTCTGAAGTAATTAAACCATTTGTATTGCTCCAACAGAACATGGACATTCCAGTAGCTTCAAATTTTAACCAACATTTGATGGTATCAGCCTTAGGCACTCTGCTAGTATGTAATAGTAACTCTCTGTGGTTTGACAGATGATATACAGAACTATATAGAAGTGTTGCTGTAAATTTGATTTGCCATCATTAAAAATTAAATAGTTTCACAGAAGAATCCAAATTTCTAGCTTTCATAAAACTTTGAAGACTCTAGCAAAACTGGAACAATCAGTAGATGCTAGGCAATGACTATGCTTTTAGGGCAACTGCCCAGATCTCCAGGATTCCTATGCCTCCCATAATTACTCTGCTGTAGTTACCATGTGTCACATCTGCAGTGTTGTTGTTATCCTTAAGAGGACAATGAGCTGTGTCTTCAACCCATACCATTATCAGGTCTAGGAAATGGAAGTAGGTAGATCAAGAGGGCTATATGGTAAAAGAAAAGAACAAGAAGAAATATGAATTTTATACCAAAGATAAAATGTCTTTGTAACATTTAATATTTATATTATATGGATCTGTTGTGAAAGGTTACACCTTGGGTTCCATAATGTAACTGTCTGGGTATACTCACATTTATTTTCTGCCTGGCCCTTTTAGAATTTTAAGCTTGCGACTCCTATAATAAAATATTTCAAACTGATCAATTATGTCTCAAGGCTGTGCTAACTGGGGGTTATCATATGTACAAAAGGATCTAATTTCATGTCCTTTTTTGAAAAAAGAAAAATGAAACACTCCCACACTACTTCATTTTAGAATACTTTACGTGTTATAAAACACTAAAATGAAAAAAAAAATGGTTTCACTCTCTCAATTCTGTAATTTTGCTTTTAATTCCAGGACTGTAAATGGAAAATGTATATGGAGATGGATGGGGATGAAATTGCAATAACCTACATAAAAGACGTGACTTTCAACACAAGCCTCCCTGATGCAGAGATTCTAAAGATGACAAAGGTAAGGGTCTATTTGCAGCTCAAAAGCTCTTCTGAATCCATGGATCTCAAACAAAGACATTAGAATACCCCAGCAGTGGGCTTCTGTGCTCCTGGATGCTCACATCAGCTCGGCCTCAAGCTGCCTCTTGCAAGGCACATTTTATTTAGCAGATTGGGAGAATATTTTTTTGTTGTTGTTAAAAACAAAAAAACTAAAAAGCACTGCTAACAAGAAGAGTTATCATTTAAGTTTTTCTTTAATGCTACATCTCTTCGTTTATTAAAGAAAATGTTATCAATGAAAGCATGTACTTCAAACTGGACTGAGTTAAACTTTGAAAGACAGGCTTGTGATGATGAAGACTTCATGTTTTCACCTTCACTGCTGGTGATGTGCATGCTGGACAGTGGTTCTACCCCTGATCTGCATCCCCAGGCCCATTCTATTCAGCTTCTAGAAGGACTGAGATAGGGGAACATGTGCTGTGACTCTGTAATTTCTGTATTCACACCAGAAGTTCCCCTATGTTTGGAGAGCATGGTACTAGTCCAGAGTCACTGGGAACCCTGAAGAAAATCCAACAGAAATGCTTTACTTACTCCTCAGAATGGAAAAAAATTCAGTTTTTTCCCAACCACACCCCAAAAAGGGCAGAGGACCCACATGGCGGTACAACTATGATCCCAATACTTAGGAGACTAAGGCAGGATCATCAATTAACTCTGTGCCAAGCAAGACTACACAGCCAAATCCTATCTCAAAAAACCACAGAAAACCATAGGAGATCAAGACTACCATCTCCCATCAGTAGGACATGCACACAAATCATCCCATCATTCAAAGATACCGATTGCAAATGTGTAAAAACAGCAAGGCCCAAGATACAAGTGTGTTGTAAGCCAGCATGATTTTATGATAAGCTGATATTCTGTCCCTGTTTGCAAATTGTGTATGGCACAACTGACCTCAAGGACACATGACAGCACGGGCTGTCTTCTGATACTATGCCGTCCTAACTTCTGTGTTTCAGCCGCCGTTTGTAATGGAGAAGTGGATCATAGGAATAGTGGCCGATCAGACTGTGGAGTGCACGGTCACATATGAGGTGAGCCCCTGAAGACAGAGGCTAGGAGTTTCACCCTCTATTAGTGAGCAGGGATTTGTCTAATGAAAGAATAGGTGTTACCCCAAATTCTATCATGGTATCTTCCTTCCTAACACTTAGAGAAATTGCATTCATCTTTGTATATGCATGCTGGTATGCATGGGTTGCACAGACTTGGGGACACTCGAAGATACTAGTATATGTCTTCCATTGGTAGGGCATTAATTTAATTTAAGGCAGTTTAGTTAAGAATTCACCATAAACCAGGGACTGTTAAGAGGCAAGTACACCTGTCCTGTCTCCATGCCTCTGGTAAATACTGAAAAATGGGCATTGGTTTTCTTCATTTGGCAGTAGAGAAACAGGCTGGGAAATTAAAAAGGCTCTGGGATACTCAGTGACAGTTGATGTACTCACACCCATGTCTTCCCTCTGGAAACTGTGTCTCTTTCCTGGTCCCCGGCCTGTGAACTTCACAGAGGCTGCAGTAAGACTCCCTGAGACTGTATTTTGCATTTTGCTGCCTTGAGCTAGTTTCCTAGCTTTTCAGACAGTCTAGCTTTTTAGAATCAGAGACCCAACCTTGTCAACCTCACTCTACAGCCTGCAAGACAGGTGACAGCAGTACTGGTATCTGTTAGCTGGCCCTCGCCTCTCAGGAAAAGTTCCCTTTTAACCAGACAGCAGCCGGATTCCAGCTCTGCCTGCTGCAGACAACTCTGCAGACATGCCACATCCTGCTTCTTGCTGCTTCTCCTTCTTCCTGCCCTTCCTCTCCTCCCCTTCCCTCCACCCCTCTCTCTTTCTCCCCCTTCCTCCCTCTCATTTTCTTCTTCTCTTCCTCCTCCTTGAACTCCATGATAATAAATCATTTTCCAGTTTTTAAAGACATTTATTTTCTTTCTCTCCTCTTCCTCCCCTTCTTTTGTGACACAAGATCTTTCTATGTAGCCCTGTCTGGTCTCCAACTTGCTATGTAGACCAGGCTGGCCTTGAACTCTCAGTGATCCATTTACCTCTGCCTCCTGAGTGCTGGGGTCAAAGGTGTGTAACACTAATGACATATTTTCATAACTGTATTGAATCCTAGAGATTGCTTTTTGTGGGGACCCACAGCATACATACCAAGCCAGTGTTGCACTGAGCTATCCCACAACCCAAGAGACTGTACTCTAAGGTGTATCTGGTGATCAGGGCTTCTTCAGGGTAAGAACCACCTGTCACCTTGATCTGCTACCTCTCCTGCTCCTGAATCTCTACACTCTCCATCCCATCCCACTGTGCACCTGCCCCCTCACTCACCGTGTGCAGGCCTCACTTTATTCTGCTCCCTGTGTCCTCCAGGGCCTTGGGCCAAAGGTGCACTTAAGCAAAACAGAGGCTAGGGTTCATTTAGTCAAGAAAGCATTTTTTTTCAAATATAAAAAAGAAAAAACATTTCTTAACAAAGACAAATTGAGCTCTGTTAAATGTTATGAATTCTGGGAGAAGACAATCCAATTTTTACTTTATTTATTTATTTGTTTGTTTGGTTTGGTTTTTCGAGACAGGGTTTCTCTGTATTGCTTTGGAGGCTGTCCTGGAACTAGCTCTTGTAGAACACGCTGGTCTTGAACTCACAGAGATCTGCCTACCTCTGCCTCCCAAGTGCTGGGAAGAAAGGCGTGTTCCACCAACGCCCATCAACAATCCTGCTTTTAAATACTGTAATATAATAAGTAGACAGGGGTATAGGATGGAAAGAGAGGAAGGAAGAAGGAAAAAATAAAGTATAGAGTCCATTATGAGAAAAGTGGTTAAAATGTCCTTTTTATTCAAATTCACTAATTTAGGTAAATGACATAACATGCATTTTCCCTTCCCATTTTACAAATGATGGTGGGTTTCCTGAATTTTTCTTTTTTTTAAACAGAGTGATGTTAGAACTCCAAAACTCACTAAGCATGTCCACTCAATTCAGTGGAATAAAACGAAGCCTCAGGATGAAGTGAAAGCAGTCCAGCTTGCCATTCAGACTGTGTTCTCCAACTCGGACGGCAACCCTGGCAGCAGATCTGACTCAAGTAAGTTAGCGTCCGAGTACAGCATGTGTGCCTGAGTCCAGAATGTTAGTTATGACATTCCCATGACAGAGTGAGTGCCAGGCAGTAGATGGCATAGATGTCTAACGTAGTATTTCCCTCTTACAGTTTTACCATACTGTTTCTTCAAAGTTTTTCCTAATTCTTTGAGAATGTTATAGATATGTACAATATACTTTGATCATATTGGCCCCATAATGTTGGTTTTATAAGTAGATTATAGAGTTGTATTTATAGATATCAATGTGAACTCATCATACAAATTTAGTATCTGGGTAGCTATAATGATGAAAAGTAGCTACTTTATACTGCTGTGACAAGAAGGTCTGCTTGTTTAGCTTCTGAAAGTATATCTGTAAATAAAGATGTGAGTCTGGAGCTCACATTCTTAAAAAGCCACTGCTCTCACCCAGACTTCTTGCCTTTTCTTTTTCATTTTGGCAGAATCTGGAACTATTTTTCATATAGCTGAGAATGACTTTGAACTTCTGGTTCTCTAGGCTCCGCCTCAAAAGTGCTAGAATTATGGGTATGGGCCACCACACCCAGTTTGATGGGGTGCTGGGGATGGGAGTCAGGGCTAGGCAAGCACTCTACCAACTGAGATACATCCAAAGACTTCTTGAGTCTTGAATACCAGTGACAAAGCATGGCAGTGATGGAGGAAGGGAGTGGAGGAGAGGAGAAGGATGAACAAATCAGGAGTAGAAAGGGTGTGATGAGAAGATTCAGTTCAGTGGCTCAGCATAGAAAGGCCCACATGTTTGACTGGCTCTTGTATGTTGTCCTGTAATCTCCACACAAACATCATGACATGTACTCTCTACTCTCTACTCTCTTCTCTCTCTCTCTCTCTCTCTCTCTCTCTCTCTCTCTCTCTCTCTCTCTCTCTCTCTCTCTCTCTCCCTCTCTCCCTCTCTCTCTCTCTCTCTCTCTCTCTCTCTCTCTCTCTCTCTCTCTCTCACACACACACACACACACACAATAAATAAATAAATAATGGTTTTAAAAGTTTAAAAGAGGCAGTAAATAGAAAAGCTTCAATGTATGTGGTAAATAATGGTGATAGTAATTTTAAAAATTAAGAAAAGCATAGGAGGTCAGCTGACTGGTCACAAAATTGGCCATTATTTGGTGAACTCAAGCAAAGATTCTTATCCCCTACTTGTAAGCTCAGGAACTCTCTTAACTGTAGAACTGAGACAAGCTCACAAGCATGCTGAAGGTGCCTGTATACAAAGTAATACGCAGTTCCCTCTTAACCATGAGACAAAGCACACCGGATATGCGTGCTTTCTAATCAACACTTCTTTTTCCCCAAGGGACATGGAATTTTGTAACCAAATACCAGAAGGCTCTTTGTCAGGCATGGAGACAAAGCCATGTGACACTCTAACTTACTGTCTCCAATGGCAAGGGTTACTGAGTTATGACAGCCTGGCCCCTCTGACACTGTAAGACATGACTTGCCAAGCAGAACTAATATTCTTAGATGACCACCAGCCAGGGTGGACAGAATCCTGAAGGACATTCAAAGCCATCAACAAATTATTTGACATCATGCCAGGTCTGATCACCTTCATCAACAGAGTTGATTTGCTTATATTGTTTTGCAAATAACCATCAGGTGACATTGTTACCACCAGATTAGGCTTGGGATTTTGTCAAGACTCTAGCTACAAACACACTGCCAGGCACTTTTTAGGGCAATCTATTCTGCTAAGGTTATTGTACCGAGTAGATCTGGATCTACAAAAACTCCCCTTGTGTGACTACCTCTAAACTCATTCATGTGTGTTAAGTCTGTGTATCTTCCCTGGTATGTCTGCTATAATCCTTTACATACTTCTTTTAGCTCAGTATGCTAGCTCATCCCTGAAGTCACAGCATCCAGGGAACTAAAGCAGGAGGACCAGTGCAAGGTCAAGGTCATTGTAGGCTATATAGTAATTCTCAGAGTGAGACCAAAAGAGAAGGACTTCTTTCTAACAACTAATGATGTGGTGCACATTTTACTTCTGTAGGGCTTTTATAACTATGAGCCTGTCTGATCCCTATAACTGCCCTGTGAAGCCTGTAGAACTCTCTATAATTCTGCTGTATTTTCTCTTCTGTGAGGCTAGTTTTCCCATTTCCAAATTTGTATTACGCAAAATGGCTGCCAATGACTTCTAAGTTGCACATGGTTCAGATTCAGCCATGTTGAGAGTCACAAACATTTTTTTCAATCACTCTGAGTTCTAGATCCTTATAGTAACACATATGGGGCTACTTCCTCCAATCACCAGGATGTGACGGTGGCAGTAACAGAGTACATGGCCGGGGCAGGGGTTGGTCATGGGGACACCCTCATTGTGACCATGGTGTTCCCTTTCCAAAACAGGACACTGCCCCTATTGATGTCCTTTACATCTTCTAAGCAGAGTCTTTAAGAAAGTAAATTACTCTTTCTTTAAGGCTGTGCACTGAAAAACTCAGCACCCTCCACTTCCTACTGGAATTGCTCCAGACCGTTTCCCTCTGGAGAGCTGTGTGCGGCTTCCTACGGTCTTCAACTTGTGTACCTCCCTTCTGTCTTCCTCCACTCTCTTTTTACTCACTCTTCCAATGTGATGTGAAGACGGGAAATCACCTGCCAATAGCAGGAAACCCAGTTTCACCTGGCTTACCTCAGTGGGTCTCACAGTTTGGTCCTGCAGGATCTTCTGTGACCCTGTCAGAGATGCACATTTTCTGACCCATCTCAGACAAACCAGTCAGATATCCCAGGTCCAGAACCAGCCCTCTGCCTTTTAAGGAACCCTCAAAATCCCTGAAACACTGACTTAAATGAGTAAAATGTATTATCTTCCATCACTAAAAGTCCAAAGTTGATGTAGGCTCTGGAGGCAGTATGACAAGTAAGCTTGACTATGAAATCTTAAGGGATGACCTCTTCCTTTCCTGTCTGCCATACCTACTGTGCCGCTTTTGCCTACAGCCCCACTGCTGTGTCTGGCTGTCCTACAAACATAGTGATTCCTGAAAGCACCAGGTGTCCGTCCTGACCTGCTCTCATACTTAGTAGAACAGCCCTCCCCGAATCCAGCAGACTACCCCACACCAGTTCTGCTTTGAGCAGGACAACACTATGTCCTTTGCTGGCATTTGCATGCCTGTCGTGGGCAGAAGAGGCCCAGCTTCCCTTGGCACACTCGGCTGCAGATGAGCTCAGCTCAGGCCTCACAGAAGCTAAAACTGTAGAAATGTAACAGTTCAGCAAGACGATGCTGTGATGCTGGTATCTCGTTCCTTGCAGGTGAAGTTCCTAATACAGTGGAATCATGCAGCAGAAATAGCAAAATGTCAACCACATTACATAATCATAAAGGCAATTTACCTTTCCGCCCAAGGGTTGGTAGTAAAGAGAAAGGTCTGTTTACCTAGCCTGGAACTTCCATGAATGGTAACCCGTGGCATGCCCCCAAGCAGCCTTGAGACTGATTTCCTGAGCCAGGCTCATGAGTTAGGCATTCAGCCTTGTGGCATGGAAGATGCTCATTTTAATTTCCCCTGCAGGTGCGGACTGCCAGTGGTTAGAC
Organism: Cricetiscus sungorus; assembly: GCA_030556225.1. Taxonomy (NCBI): domain Eukaryota; kingdom Metazoa; phylum Chordata; class Mammalia; order Rodentia; family Cricetidae; genus Cricetiscus; species Cricetiscus sungorus. The sequence continues at coordinate 13,489,868 of JANBXA010000372.1, forward strand.
ACCCTGCGCTTGCGGCAGATTGCATCCCACACTTCTCTCCAGCGTTCCCAGAGCAACCCCATCCTGGGGTCCCCTTTCTTCTCCTACTTTGCCAACCAGGATTCCTATGCTGCTGCTGTGAGGCGGACCCAGACGCCTGTGAAGTACCAGCAGATCACACCCATCAACCCTTCCAGGAGCTCCTCCCCGACACAGTATGGGCTGACCAAAAACTTCTCCTCCTTGCACCTCAACTCCAGGGACAGCGGCTTCTCCAGCCTCAACACCGACAGCTCCTCCGAGAGGGGCCGCTATTCAGACCGCAGCAGAAACAAGTACGGCCGCGGGAGTGCATCCCTCAACTCTTCCCCCAGGGGAAGGTACGGTGGGAGAAGTCAGCATTCTGCACCTTCGCGGGAAAGGTATTCTGGAAAGTTCTACAGGTTCCCCCAGTCAGCACTGAACACTCATCAGTCCCCTGACTTCAAGAAGAACCCGAACGACCGCCGTGTGCCCAGGACCATCCCTGGGATGCCTCTGCACTCCGAGGCTGCCTCCAAAGCAGGCGAGGAGGAGAGCAGGGTGAGCGAAGGGGGCTGGACTAAAGTGGAGTACCGGAAGAAGACTCACAGGCAACTTCCGGCCAAAACTGGCAAGGAGAGAATGCGGGGCAACTACCGCGGGCGGAGGAACTTTTGATGCTGAGAGCCAGGTGGGCTTTTCCAAGCGGGTTCTGCGGTGGATTGTGCAATGGACTTTTGGTAACAAGACATCTGCAAAACCAAAAAAGACTAGTTTGGGCGGATAGGAAACACCTTTGAATTGAAAGGACAGCCAGAGCAGGGCCACAATTACAGTCTTTGGTTGACTAGTAGTGGCAATTAGACTTGACAATACCTGCCTATCTTTCGTCCCTCTGAATTAATATTGAAGTGGGAAGGGCTGTCCCATTTACTCCACGCTGGGCACATTCTCCTTAGCAGACTTGGAACTAGGAAAGAGCTGGTGGGGGCCACAGAAAAATTAAATTTCTAGGTGAAAACGGGAATTGTCTTATTTTCGCTTTTATCTAAGGTTCCAAGATGGCTCAGCAAGGCACTGTGGCTGATCCTTTATTTAAAATTTGGGTATTTTGTTCATCATGAATTTTTTGCATTGATTTTTTTTTAACTACTGCGATAAAATATCGTTTTTCTTGATTGCTGAGGGATTTTTAAAATGCCTCCCTAAATTTTGTGCCCAAGGCAACTGCCTCACTCATCTCAACCCTGTTAGTATTTATTTTAGTGAGATATTCATGTTTCTGTCGTGGTCAGAACTGAAGTGATTTGGGTTGTCATTTTTAGGTAATAAAAAAGATTATTGAAATTAATGTTGATTGTATGGTATTTATCTTATTCATTGTGGTTCATCCAACAGAATGTCTAAATGGCCTGGAGTTTTGTGGCTAGTTCCTTTACTGAGTTCCCTGGACTCTAGTTGAGTATTATTTTCGACCTTTGCCATAGAAGGAACGAAGAGAAGGAAGGCAGTCCATATAGCATCCTTGGGATGTCAGACTAAATTCAAAAAAAAAAAAAAAAACCAACCAGATGGAGCAAGATAATACCATCTCAAGCTAAAAGCCAGAGAAATTACCATTAGCCTTGTTAGAGCAAGCCAATAAACACCAGCCATGCAGCAAGTCGGTGTGGAGCAGCTGGGAGTTAAGAGGAGGCTGTTGTGTGTAGTTTAGAGCAGGAAGCTTGTGACACACTAGGATATGAGGATGGGATATGAATAAAGCACCGTGAAATGCTTCCTGTTGTGCAAGTCAGAAAGTCAGGTTGACAACAAACCTATTATGTGTCAAGTAGATGAACGTTACTCTTCATATGCTAAGATCCTGTTCGGCATTCACTGGTACTAAACACTACTGCCCTTTGGTCTGTCCAGGATTCTTGGTGCCCTGTGGGAATCCAGATGACTTGTGGGTGTTCCACAGGGTTGAATTCTCTTCTTATATTAAAGAAAGTAAGCTTCACCATATGTATGTATGCTTCAGTGCAGTACTTGGGTCTGCTGGGATTGTCAAGGAGTTTTGTAGCATTAAAACCAAGATGGAAATGACTTTCATTTACAAGGAAGACTGTCATGGTCTAACTGTTGAGTTAGCAATGTAATTTTATTGAACATTTGCAGAGCAATGGGTGTGTAGATCAAGATCAGTTTGGTGGGTGTGAGGTACTCATTTTCATCATGGCTGACCAACTTGTAAAGCTTTTGTCTTCTCCACTGGAATACTTCCTATCAAGTCAAGCTTGTTTCCAGGTCTTTTTTGTCCCCTTTGGCATTTCTTCATGCTTAAACAACAGCAACAAAAAGGGCTTGTGCAAAGTGCCGTCTCAATATGCTGTTTCCAAATAGGCAGGACATTCTTAGATAAATTCTTTGAACAAATAGCTGATGCAGTCTTGAATCAGTCACTCTGGAGGGAATACAAAGTGTGGTATGAATTAGTACAACACATACACAGTGTGGGGACTTGTTGACACTTCCAGTTTAAAAGGTGCTATGCAAATGATCTGCTTGCCTTATGCTCCTTGCCGCCATCTTGTGTTTGTGGATCCTGAGTTAGAAAAATACAAATTGGCATTAAAGTGATTGCATGTTCTCAGCCTTTTTTTGTACAGTGGTACAAAAAAAAAAAAAGTTACTGCAGCAGCCCACCAAACTGACCACTTTGTAATGTCTCCTACAAAAATACTTGTCAGCATCAATGCTTCCAGTCAAAATCAAAACAAGAACAGCTGCAGTCTGGTTTTGGGTTGTAAAGAAGGAATAAGAAGCTTTTCTGGCTTTCTCTCTCTCTTTCTTTCTCTCTCTCTCTCTCTCTCTTTCTCTCTCTCTCCTTCTCTCTTCCCCCCACTTCTTTTAATGATGCTTAGTCATCAAACATCATTCACCAGATTAGAAGATGAATGAAAGTTAAGAGCAGAACAAGAGCTAACAGGACACACATCATCAAGATAACTGCCAAAACAGAGTTTTAAAAAATAGCAACCTAGAGTTTACTTACATACTTAGCATCCATAAGGCCTTAGGTTCAGTTCTCAATGCCAGAAAACAAAGTAAACGTTTTCCAACAGTCAGGAAGAGGCTGAGGTTAGGGCAGACAGGGAAATGTTTAGGTAAGACTGTAAGGGTGTGTGGCACACCACTGGACACATGCATGGATGCATTCACAAGTGAGTGAGTGGGCTAATGATTGTTTTCAACTGATTGGGTGTGAACATAGCTTATAGAGAAAAGCTGCAGTGTGCTCAAAATGATTGACAGTGAATCTTCCTGGGAACTCTATTTTCAAGGTGCCTTTTCCAGTACAATGGTACCAAAGTAGTCTATTATAAGTTTCCTAAGTGTTGGAAGTGGTCTTTGCGGGGCTGCAGTCACCACTCTTATATACCATAATTAAAAAGTGGAACACAGTATCATGTATATGGAACAAACAGACTTTTCTTCCTCACTTATTCCAAGGGTTCAATAACCACACCTTCTTGTTACCCAGCCTTGAAGTCAGGAGTAGCCATACCTCAGACTCAACTTCTCCTTCCTTAGCCTTGACAGTCAGGAGTAGCCACACCTCAGATTCAGGTCTGTTGTTATTTAGACCCTTCTCTGCAATATATGTACAGGACGGTACAGATGTGGAATGCTTCTCAGGGAAATCAGGCTAAGGAGGAACTTCCTGCAAAAACTAACTGACAGTGATAAGTTGTAGTTGGGCAAAACAGAAGCTAGAATATGAATGAAAAGAAATTTTCTGATATATAAAATACTCCTTGTAAACTTTATATATTAAGCCCATGGGGGAAAAACTTAATAGAAGAGAGGCCAGGAAATGACTCAGGGGATAAAGCACTTGCTGCTCAAGTCTAAAACCCAAATTAAAACCCAGATGTGACATCATTGTAAACTCGGTGGTGGGAAGCAGAAAATGGCTAGAAGCTCCAGCGCTGGCCAGCCTAGAGAACAAGGGGAAGCAAAGAGACAAGAGAGACTCTGCTTCAAAATGAGGTGGAAAGTGAGGACTGACTGTTGAATGCTATCCTTTGACCTCCACACTCATGCTATGCCATGTACAGCCCTTACCCATACAGACACACAACATATTACACACACACACACACACACACACACACACACACACACGATTAATATAAAGATGGTGTTACACTACATAGAAAATTAAATAGATAAAAGTATTTATATTTGTATTGACAAAAATATTTCCCAATATTTATAAAACTGATCTAATTGTCTATAAATACAGAATCAACATATCCTGGGGAATGGTCAGAATATCCAGTAGTTCAGCATGGCAGGGTCAAAACATCCTACACATACCTTAAGGCACTCTGATTTCACTGTGCCTCTTCCAACGCAGAGGTCCCAAAATATCGTATAAGCTTTCCAGGACCCATCTCTCTAATAGTCCTCCACCTCAACAACTTAGTACAGACACGTTATGCTCCGGAATGCTGGCTCCAGAAACAGCTGTCATGAGCTACCAGGACTTGGTTGTGTGAACTTGTCCAGGATGAAACATCAATTAATTATGAAATTACAGAGACTGCATTTCAGGAGCCTTAAACAATGTCTTGCTGTTGTTGGACTTGAGAACTACCTTGCATCTTGGCTGCCCTGAGGAGATGAGAGGAAGGCCTAGGCCTAGCTCCTCTGGTCTTCCTGCCATTTATGCAGCTGCCTTTTGAAGTCACTGGCGTGGTAAAGAGCCAAATCCATGTGGAGAGTTCCCAAACATTAGTTACTAGTGCCACTGGCTTCTTTCTCACCCTTTTGCCTAACCAGTAGCTAGTCAGGGAAACACAGTTAAGAACTGGAGACTTCTGACCTTACAGTTCATTCACAGCTAAAATTCAGCACTGATAACTGGTGTTTCTCTCACTCCACTCTACCAGAAAAGTCCCATTCCCACCAACAACTGTGTTTCTCTCGGCCCTCAGAGTCTGGCTGAGAGAAAAGACTTGAGTGAAACCCTCCTACAGGCCACCTTCTCAAAGCTCATATTAGCAGAACAGTATTCACCAACAAGCTTCCCACCCCCAAAGTGAGGTAGGAATTCACTTGGTCTACAGAGTGCACAGCTGTGGTGGTGGTGATCATGTGACCAAGCTTGTGACCTTTTTGGCACTTCCGCAGGCCCTCAGGAAATCACTCCAGCATCACATTCAGCCACACAAATTCATTGCCTTTTTGTCTGTTAACATGGAAACTTTGTACACCCCCAGCCTGCAGCTGAAGTGTTGCAGAATGTTCCATAATCTCCTGCTCCACTCTGTTCTGTCCTGTGCATTCACACAAAACCACTTAGCTACTCAGTCACATATTATCTGCCTTTCTACTGGAATTAGCCCCAAGTTTGTCTGCATTTGCTTTCATGGCTAGACTGTTAGCTGCATGGAGGAAGGATTATACTTACATATTATATCATATTATATATACTATATTAATTATTATATCTTTGTCACCAATACAGCTTTTAAACAAAATCTATTAAATGCACGAAATGATAATCAGGCTACTTAACCTTCAAATCATCTAAACTCTTGTTCTAATTACACACTCATTGTCATTAATATAGTCTCCAAACCAAAAGTTGGTCTGGTATTAAAAGTTGCCTTTCTGATATCATATATATCCATCTCTTATGAGCTTGCAAATAAGTCTGCCCCTGAGCACAACTCCAAGATGAGACACCAGTTATGTTCTGAGCCATATTTACTAGGTGCCACTTCTGGGTATACTGAGGCCCTTGGAAGGAAAGGCCAGCTTGGTTTTCCCATGATGCTTCTTGCCTTGTAGGAAATTGGGCTCATTTTCTGGTTTGGATTTGTACACTTAGTGTAGCCCTCTGGATGCAAGCTTTCAGTTACCCCCTGTCATCAGAGTGACAAAGAATGGAATTGTGATATGCATAAAACCTGCCCCCAGTAGTTGTCTTCTCCTGTCCCAGGTCCCAAGCCCACTCTCTAAGGACCTCACAATGTCCATTCTGGCTGAGGCTGGTGAGGTTTTGTGTGTTGATCGGGACAATTCAAGATTTGTCAGCTGGTTGTGGCTGATTGTCAAGATGTCCAAACTGGCTCCTTTGCTATGTGTAAGCAATTTAATTTTGAGCCTAATTTTAATCTGCTGCACACTGTAATGTCTGCATCTGCTGTGTTAAAGCCGTCATTAGCATTTAAAGAGAGAACTGATGTTATTGATCACTCTTATTAAAACCAAGCAACTGTACCGCCAAGCAAACGAGCAAGCTCTCTAGCCACTGCAGCCCCAGTCAAAGTTGATGTTCTCGGAACACCAGCACAGATGGAGAAAGTGACATGAAAGCAGGGGTGTAAGTGACATCTGCAACAAGCACTTAAAGCCTGCCACCCCACCACATCCCACCCCACATCCCCAGATTCTGATCTTCTTGGAAATAGCCAACTCTATTTGCTTCTGAACTTCTTACATTTTTTCCTGCTAGCAAACAATGGCTTCTTGATATGTTCTAGTGAATGAATACATTGAAGAGAGGTTAAGATTCTCTTGTTATATAGATATTATTTAGGAGCAACTGCATCTTGATTCCAGACCTTGTAATAGCTATAGATTGTTGTGTAACAATTTTAACCAAGGATTAAAGAATAACATAAATCTTTATGATCCCATAATGTTTCTATGGGTCAAGAATTCAGGAGTGGCCTTTAAGGGTGGCTTTGTTTTTTAGGCAGGGTCTTTGGAGAGACACCATGAGCCTGACAATTCTTATAACTCTTACAAGGAAAACATTTAATTGAGGGGGCTTGATTACAGTTTCAGAGATTCAGTCCATTATTATGGCAGGGAGCATGGCAGCATGCAGGCAGATGTGGTGCTGGAGGAGTGACTAAGAGCCCTGTACCTTGCGAGCAACAGGAAGTTGGTTGACAGTCACACTAAGGGAAGCTTGAGCAAGAGACCTCAAAGCCCACCCCCACAGTGACGCACTTCCTCCAACAAGGCCACACCTCCTAATAGTGCCACTCCCTTTGGGACTCATTTTCTTTCAAACCAGCACAGTCTTGCTGTTTCTTACATTACTGGAACTGAATTTAGTTCAGGGTTGTCTTGAACTTGTGATCCTGCTGCCTCAGCCTCAGGAGTGCTGATATTGCACATGTCTCATCATGCTGGTCTGGTCTAAACTTTTAAAGAAGTGTCAATAAAGGGTTGAGTGAGCTGCCTTCATATGAAGGAGTCATGGACTGGTTGTTTGCAAAATGCCTCAGTTTCTCCCTATGTATGTCTTTCCACACAGTCTAAACCCCTTATGATGTAGTGGCTGGATTCTTCAGAGAGAGCTATCCAAGAGGATAAGGAGAGCCACGCTATCTTTTTGGCTTGGCTCCAGAACTCTTGCTCAGCCCTTTCTAGAACACCTTACTGCTTGCATAGGTTAACCTTGTTCAGTCTGAAAGGAAGGAAACACCAGGCAGTGAAAGTCCTTGGAGGATCATTCTGTAAGCTGGCTACCATGGACACCCACAGTATCCATACCCCCCCTTTGTAATTTAGAATCTTTCCTGGGTTTTGCTTATTTTTACATTATGCACAATCTATAATTTGAATGTGAGCATAGTTTGAACACAGAGGAGGAAGAGCTAGCAACCTGGTCTTGTATTTCTGTGCCTCCAGAACTGTGAGAAACTAAAGAGCCAGCCTGCCTCCATCTTAGGTTTGAAAGCCATCTTATCGTAAAGATAACCTAGTTCCATTCCTGTTTATGATTAAATCTGTTTCTCAAATCTGCTTTGTCCCATCTGTAACCTTAACTACAAATGGTTCTGTAGTACCTGTTCTAGGAATGGCAAATCATGTCCTTGTTTCAAAGAGTTAATAACCATCTTGCCACCTTACCTTAGTTTCAAAAGGGTTGCTATGACTACCTTGTTATGATGACCTGTTCTTATGACCACCTTGCAATCATGTCTTTGTTTCAAGAGGTCATTATGATTAACTTGTTATGCTTATGGTCTGCTCCTGTGTCCCCACCTATTTTGCCTGCATAATACCCTATTTGGAAACCCCTACCCCTTAACTATAAAAAGCATTGTCTTCCCCACATCTAATGCCAACTTCTAAAACCCTCACCTTATGGGAAGCAGCCCATGTACATGATTTTAGAATGCTTGCTTTAACTAATTTGGCCATGATGATTTGAGTCTGGTCTTTCTCATTCAGTCTTTGGATTAAGAAATCAAATGGTCTCTTTTATCAACCTAATCTATGACAACTTGTTAGAGTAGCCTGACCTGTCTGAGACAGTGTTCACCTCTTTAGAAATCCTTTGCCAACTTAGATGGATCCAGGGTGCCTCAGAAGGAAACAACACTACTACCACCACCACCCAAGTGGTTTGCCGGAGTCTTCATTTGAAGAAACAGGCAAATACTGTAGGAAAACCCATAAGAGGCTCATGGGCCTCACCCTTCAGTTACTTGGCTATTGAAACAATAGACTTGCCTCTCAGGAAAAGCATCTTACACAATTATGTTAACATGTCAGGTCAGGTCACCTTAAAGGGCAGACCAGAGTTCAGACAATGATGATGAGCAGGACCACACCCTGACCAGGACTGTTCTGCTATATATACTTCTTGCACTCTGTATTTACATTTATATTTAATGTGTGTGTGTGTGTGTGTGTGTGTGTGTGTGTGTGTGTGTGTGTGTGTGTGTGTGTGTGTGTGTGTCCCACAGTGCACATGTGGAGGGCAGAGGACAACTTTGGGGAACAGGTTCTCTCCTTCCACCATGCGGATTCTGGGTATCAAACCCAGTATCCCCTATTAGTCAGGGTTGGCAGTAAGCTCATTTATCTACTGAGACATTTCACCATCCCTTGTCCTCTACTTAAACCCAAACTCCAAGTCTGGACACCAAAATTGGACTTATGGGGGAACCTCTTTATTTGTTGCTCTTCCAAACATAGCCACACTGAATAAGTCTCTTTTTTCTGCTTCTCATCATCATTTGTCTCTTTAACTGGTATATCAAAACAGATGCCCAAGCCTAGCTTGTCAGTGCTCCTAGAGTTCAAAGGTTTGGATCCTAGAAACTCCTTTGGCGTTGGAGTGAGGTGTGACTCAATAGTGAAGTATTTATTTTTGCCTGGCATGTGCCAGGCCCTGGGCTGCATCGTTGGCAGTGAACGAGATACAATGCCATTCTAGCCTGTTCAGACTCATGGAAGCAATGCTTCTAATTGCAGTTAGCATTTACTCACTGTGTAAGTGCCAAGCCGGGTTCTAAATTCCTTCCTTGTTTAACCACCCAACCCTGTGAAGTAGATGCTATTACTGTCTACATTTTACACTTAAGGAGGTTAGTTATTTGCCCAAACCAATTAAAAAAAAACAAAAAACAGGACCATAAGACCCACAAAGATTGATGGATGCTAGAGATACCTTAGAAACTGAGGGGGCTCAGTTGCTAATCCTTCACCCTCATGTTCCTCCATTAATGAAGTTGTCAGCTGTGACCAATAGGGGAAGGACAAGAGGCTTGCAAGAGATATGCAAAATGGTTCTTTAGACTAAGAGAACCTACAGGGACAATGACCTCCCTAGAATATAAGCTTAATTAATTAATTAATTTTTTAGAATACTGTTATTCTCTGCTATTTAGCTTGTTACAATGGTAAATTTAAACAAATTATGGTTTAGTAGCTTTATTTTCCATAGAATATAGAAGAACTGTACCAGGAAAATGGTGTAGAATTTGTGTGATGTCTTTATTTGTGAATTCATTGAATTCCAGAACAGGCAGGGCTACACTTAGAAATCCTATCTTGGGGGAAAAAAAACCAGCAAAAAAACAAACAAATAAACAGAAACCAAACCCACAAAACTTTAAAAATTATCAGGCATGGTAATGTAACCCTTAATCCCAGGACTTAGGAAGCAAAAGCAGATGGATCACTGTTAGAGGTCATCCTAGTCTACATAACAAGTTCCAAGCTAGCCATGGCTATATAATAAGAATTTGTCTCAGAAGAAAAAAAAAAACAAAGCTTACAAATCTTTTAAAATTCTTAAAAAAACAATAATGGATTGCAAAGTTTTGTAAACTAGGGCATAATCAATTTTAAACAATGTCAGGTTAGGTTTAATGCCCACTTTCTGTAAGGTCCTATGAAGGACTCACTTTCTAAAGACACTGCCAGAAGAAATTGGGGACCATTGAGCATCATCAGGGTTAGACACACACTTGCAACAGGTCTTTCTTTGAACCAATGTAAGACCCTCGAGAACGTGGTCCCTCGTGCTTCCACTCAGGAAAGGTGCCCCCCCCAATCACTCATGAAAAGTGGTCTTGATGCAAACGCATAAGGTCCTTTATATTCCAGTGCACTGGAGCCATCAGCCATACACCATGCAGGGTAGAGGGCTGGGGACCCCCAGTACAGAATTGAGACAGCTTTTATAGGGTTATAGCAAAGCCTGCACATCGTGAACCAATCACCTCGTAGCATCCAGTGTGGACCAGTTCATTTAAACTATCCAAGCCAGCTTAGCCCAGGAAGTCTGCTTTCACACAGGCTTCTGGGTGTGGCGACAAGCACAGGCTTCTGGGTGGGGCGACAAGGCTCATTTCCTGTGTTCATTCATTCACAGGCTATCATAAACATTCCAGATGACCCTCAGTTTGGATTTAAGACTCCCAGCTTCCTGGGGTCAGTGGGCTAAATTTTTCCATCCTAATATTCCCCACTTCTTCTCTTGTTAATAGTCTAATCTTAGAACTGGGAGGACTATAGGCGACTTTCTCTTTGCCCGGGAGGCTCTTGTACTGTTGTCTAGGTACCATAATCTGGACCACACTTATTCGCTCCCAAGCAAAAGTAACAATTCTATTAATCATACAAGGTCCATAAGTAAGCAGCAAGAGCAAAGTCATTGAGGGTCCCATCAGAGCAGGAAGTGGGGTGGTCATCCAAGGGGACATGTTGAACCATCCCTTAACACAAAGGGCAGCAGAAGGCCTCCCTGCTGTAAAAATAATAGCTCTAACCCCCTACAGTTGGATTGACCTGCCTCTGTAAACTGGATGGAGTTACCTGGTTGAGGAAGCAAGGCCCATACGATAAAGCTTGAGCTTAAGGGCATTCTCAGTCTTTCTGGCTCTCCATTCAGGATCGGGGGTAGTGCTGGTTTGACATGGGAGGCATGGATCCAGGTGGGGATTCCTTCAACCTTCACTGCTGTTGGTGTGGTCAGGAGCAGAAGATATGGGACTTTTCACCAAGTCTCAAGGTTTTCTGGGCAGTGACTTCTTACTATACCGAATCTCCAACCTGGAAGCAATGTGAGACTTGCAGGTCTCCTTCCACCGAGTATGCCTCCTGGAGCTGCTTCCATGCTTACTGTCTCACCCACTCAAGTACCTTAAGCCTAGGGAACAGGGGCTGAGAGGACATCACATCAGCACTACGTGCAGAGACAATTTCCACCAGCGGAGGGGGCCCCCCAAAGAGTAATTCATAGGGGGTCAGCCCAAACTGTCCAGGGGTGTTTCTAACCCTGAAAAGCATGAAGGGTAGGAGAGCTATCCAGTCATTAATGCCAGTCTCTGCGGTCAATTTAGTGAAGGTCTTTCTACCTGCCCTGAGCTTTGGGGTCTGGATGCACAATGTAATTTCCAATCAATCCCCAACATCTTGGCCAGTCCCTGACTTACCTGGGCAACAAATGCTGGACCATTGTCTGATCCTAGTTCCTTAGGTATTCCCAATCTTGGAAATATTTCTTCCAGTATTTTCTTAGCCACCATGGTTAAGGTCTCCTTGGTAGGGTAAGACTCTACCCATCCTGAAAAGGTGTCTATAAAAACTAATAAGTATTTGTTACCATATTTGACAGGTTTTACCTCCGTGAAGTCCATTTCCCAGTGAGCCTGTGGATGGCTTCCCCTCAGTGTCTTCCCAGGAGGCATTCTTGCAGGATTAGCATTAACCAACTGACAAGGCACACAATGTTTTACTACTGAGTTGGCCACCCCCAATAGTCTCAGAACATGATAAGTGGATGTTCTAATGAGTTTCTGCAGATGTTTAGCCCCTAGGTGGGTTAAACGATGTATCTGCTGGATGTATTCTAACCCTTCTGAGTAGGGTAAAATCTCCTTTCCATCTGAGATATAGCAAGTCCCCTCTGGGGTCTCAGTGAACCCATCTAATTTCTTTATTTCCCGCCAGTCTTCCAGAGTATACTGTCCGAGTTCTGGGGTTTTGGACCTCTCTACTACAGGCAGCAGGTTGACACCCTGGGCTGCCTGCTTGGCTACCTGGTCAGCATTCTGAGTCAATTTTGAGATGAAATCTTTGTACTTTTGGTGTCCAAGGCAATGTATAATGGCCAGTCTTCTTGGCAAATGCAAGGCTTCTAGCAAGCTTAGAATTTTTTCATTTTTGACTTTTTTCCCTGGTGAAGTAAGCAACCTCCTTTGCTTATAGATAGCCCCATGCACATGTGCAGTTGCAATAGCATACCTGCTGTCTGTGTAGATATTTAAGGATTTCCCTTTGGCCAGATGCAAGGCCTGTGTGAGGGCCATGAGCTCAGCTTTTTGTACAGAGGTTCCTTTTGGCAGGCTGCTGGCCCAAACAATGTGGGTTCCATCCACCACCGCTGCCCCAGCCATTCTTTTACCTTCTACCATGTAACTGCTTCCATCAGTGAACCAGGTCAATGCCTCCCTGGCCAGTGGGATTTCGGTAAGATCCTTGAGAACTCCAGTCTGTTCAACCAGCAGTTGATGGCAGACATGAATCACTGGTTCATCAGTCTCCTGATGAGTGGCAGGGTTGAGGGTAGCTGGTGGAGCGAAAGTAATCCTCTCGGTGAGAAGCTGGCTTTGGTAATGAGTCATGCAGGCATTGGTCATCCATCAGTCTGAGGGCTGCTGGACAATGCTCTCAGTGCATGGGGGGCTATTATGGTTACTTTCTGCTCCAAAGTCAACTTGTCAGCATCCTTGATCAGTACAGCCATGGCCGCAATAGCTTTTAGGCAGCCAGGCCATCACTGGCTACAGGATCAAGCTTCTTTGACAGATAAGCAACTGGTCTGTTCCATGGCCCTAGGGATTGAGTTAGAACTCCCTGGGCTACTCTGGTACGCTCGTCCACATAAAGGGTAAAAGGTTTAGTTACATCAGGGAGAGCTAGAGCAGGTGCACTCAGCAGAACTTTTTTAATGGCATCAAATGCCTTCTGATGATCCGAGGACAAAGAGTATTTTTCTTTTTTCTTTAGTCAATGGGTAGAGTGGGCCTGCTAGGGTCGCAAACCCTGGGATCCATAGCCTGCAAAACAGCTGTCCCCAGAAACTCTCTCACTTGCCTGGCTGTGGTTGGGGCTGGTATCTGGACTATGGTTTTCTTTCAAGCCTTTGTCAGCCATTGTTGACCTTCTCATAGACTGTAACCCAGGTACTTTACCTCTCTTCTGCAAATCTGGGCTTTTTGGCAGAGGCTTGATAGCCCACATCTGACAATTCTAGCAGAAGTGCTTTTGTTCCTTCCATGCAGTCGTGTTGGGTGACTCCTGCTAGAAGTAGGTCATCCACATACTGGAGGAGGGTCACCTGGGGGTGTTGGATCCTGAAGCTGGCCAGATCTTTATGAAGGGCCTCATCAAAGATGGTCGGGGAGTTTTTAAACCCTTTTGGCAGTCAGGTCCAGGTGAGCTGTTTGGTTCTGCCTGTGTCAGGGTCCCTCCATTCAAAGGCAAAAAGCAGTTGGCTGGCAGGACGTAACCTCAGGCAGAAGAAGGTGTCTTTTAGGTCTAATATGGTGTAACTGCTCCACTCAGGTGGAAGAACACTCAGAAGGTTATAAGGATTTGGGACAGTTGGATGTATGTCCTGCGCCCTTTTATTCATCTTTCTCAAGTCCTGCTCTGGCCAATAATCATTGGTCCCAGGCTTTTTAACTGGCAGCAAGGGAGTGGTCCAGAGAGATTGAACAGGAACCAGGATGTCTTGCTGTATCCACCTCTGGATGTGGGGTCGAATTCCTTCCTGGGCCTCTCTACTCATGGGGTAATGTTTAACTGGCACTGGTGTAGCACTAGCTTTCAGCTGAATAACCTGCAGAGGCACTTGTTTCACCAGACCCATTCCGGATATTTTAGCCCAAGCTAAGGGGGTTTGGGCCAACCACTAGTCCATATTGGAGGTTCCAGCTCCATTTGAACAGTTGAGGTCAGGCCCTGGCTCCTCGTGGAGTCTGTACTCATCTTCTAGCCTTATAGTGAGGCAATTGCAATTGATTTCCCTGTTTATCGGTAACTGGTGGCTGTAGAGTCAAAATGAATCTGGGCTCCTACTTTTGACAGGATGTCTCTTCCTAACAGTGGGTAAGGGCATTCTGGAATAACCAGGAGCGAGTGGGATACCTGGCCCATGCTAAGGACCACTGTTCTTCGGGTAGTCCATGAATACTGCCATTGTCACATGGCACCCATTACCCAGGAATGCTCTGCTCTGGTATCCACTAAAAAGTCAACTGATCTCCCCTCCACTTTCAAAGTTAACCTGGGCTCGAGGAGGGGGTGCAAACCCCATCTTCCCTAATTGTCATCTTCCACCAGGGCTAGCACCTTAGATCCCTTGTTTCCCTTCTCAGGGCAGTCCTTTGCAAAGTGCCCTCTTTCTTTACAATATGTACATTGGTCTTTGTCGAGTGGGGTTCTGTTGCCCAGGTTTCTAGACTGTCTAGGGCCTGCTCTAAATTTTCTAATTTCTCTCTCTTCCTCTCTACCACTTTTTCTTTCAACCACTGCAGCCAAGATTTTAGTCAATTTTCTTTCCTGTCTATTGTCATGCTGGTTCTCTCTCTCTTCATTTTCCTTCTCTTTTCTCTGTTCCTTTTCTTCCTCTGTCTCCCTTTAAAAATACATTTTCTCTGCCTCTTTCACTAAGTCACACAAATCAGCTCCCTGTAGTCCTTCCAGTCTCTGGAGTTTCTTTCTAATATCCCGAGCCAACTGCCCTATAAAGGCCAGAGTCACTGAAGGTGACTGAGGTAGGGTCAAAGGGAGTGAACCACCTGAAGGCCTCCATGAGCCTTTAAAGAAATACTGAGGGAGATTCGGTTGATCCCTGGATCACCTCTCTCACTTTAGCCAAATTGGTGGGCCGCTTCTGGGTGCCTCAGAGACCTGCCACCAGAGCCTGGCAATAGACTTTCAAGTTTTCCCTACCTTTGGGGGTGTTAAAGTCCCAATTGGGGCACACAAAGGAAAATCCAGCGCCAATATCATTTTGCAGCTGTGTGGGCAGCCCGTGGGCCCCCGGAACATTTTTTTCTAACCTCTAACAGAATTCTTTCCAGCTCCTCAGTTGTGAAGAGTGTTTGCAACAGTTGTTGACAATCGTCCCAAGTAGGCTGGTGAGAAAACATAAGAGACTCCACCAACACCATGAGGCATTGGGGATCCTCTGAGAAAGGGGGGTGGTTAGTTTTCCAATTGTAAAGATATAAGGAGGAAAAGTGCCAGTACTGCAGGGGCTGTAACTGGTCACCCATCACTGGGGGGGGCGGCAAACGTGCATAGCATCAGGGTCACAACCCCATCCATTCTCCCTGGCGAGGTTCCTCTCTGCCTTCGGGTCCCAGTAGCAGGTCCTCCTGCCGCTGAGGCCCGGGCTTCTGGGGGGGTGTGGAAGGTCCCCCTGGATAAGGGGGTAGGGGAACAGGCTGGGATTCCGGCCAGGCCAAAGGCTCCTCAATCTCAGGGTAGATTTGAGGAAATGGTTTAGTTTCCCCAGGCAGACTGTTTTTTCCCCACTTCAGAGGGCCAGAACTCCAGAGCCTGGCTCTCTTGGCTTGCTCAGCCATGGTTTAACCCACAGGGGAGGGTTATCTATCAGATTCTTCCATGTAAGGATATAGGGCTCTTGATCGTGATGAGAGCCAGATCCAGTCTGAAAGACAGTCGCCTTAACAGCTTGGATAATCTCAAAATTAAAACTTCTCTCTGGGGGCCACCCAACATCCTTTGCCAGCCACTCAGAAGTACACAATGTCTGCCAAGGTTTCTCCTGAACTTCAACTGACAAATTATGGGTCTGAGATTTAATTTCAGCCCAGTGGTCAAGAGTTAAAGTGAGGGGGGTCATTACCATCTGTCTCATGATAGAATGGCAGACAAAGACACCCAGGACAAAAGCACACAAAACAGAAATTAACAGATCCAAACACAGCCTCCCCAGCCAGTAGTCAAGAGTTAAATAAGAAGGGGTGGCGACCATCTGTCCAATGATGAAGACACACAGAACAAGAACACAGGAGAGAGCAACTAACAGATCCAGACATGTGACCCGCCAGCGACTCCAGTAAACAGGCAGAAGACTAGAGCAGCCATAGAATGCAGGGCTTGATCCTGCCCACTGAAGCCGGAAGCTGAGTGCTCCTCACTCCCTGGGGTGTCCCCCAGTTGGCAGCAAACAGATTCAGACACAGAACTGAGTCCTCCAACCGACGGAGGGAAGCTAATAACTGGACGTCCCCAGGCTTCCTACTTCCCCCCTAAAGTTTCCTCTAGGGCAACAGCTTGTGATCCTTGTAGCACACCTGTGAGTCACAGTTCCCTGGTCCTTATGGCCCAAGATGACAGCTGCAAACCAAAACCGAGAATGTGCGTTCCAGAATACAGATACCAGATCAGAACAGAGGAGCCTGCCTACATACACACCCATCAAAGCACATCAGAGCACATACAGACAAGTACAGACACATCAGAGGGGATCCCGGTACCAGTACCTCCAAGACGGTTCTCGGGTGAGAGGGGTGGTTGCGGTTTCCCAGCCCACACACCAAATTCAAGACCTGCAGAGCATGGATCCTCACACCCCAACTCAGGAATGCCCTCCCCAAATCACTCCCAAGAAACAGTCTTGATGCAAAAGCATGAGGTCTTTTATATTCCAAGTGCACTGGGGTCTGCAGCCATACTCCACATGGGGGTAGATGACTGGGAACCCTGGGTACAGAATTTAGACAGCTTTTATAGGGTTACAGCAAAGCCTACACATCATGAACCAATCATTTCGTAGCATCAAGTGCGGACCAATTCATTTAAACTATCCAAGCCCGCGCTTAGCCCAGGAAGTCTGCTTTTACACGGGCTTCTGCGTGTGGCAACAAGCACAGGCTTCTGGGTGGGGCGACAAGGCTCATTTCCTGTGTTCATTCACTCACAGGCTTTCATAAACATTCAAGGTGACCCTCAGCTTGGGATTTAAGACTCCAAGCTTCCTGGGGTCAGTGGGCTAAATTTTTCCATCCTAACACCACCAGCTACCAAAAAATGACACCGAGACTTCTTATTAGTTGTGAAAGCTTGACCTTATCTTAGGCTTGTTCGCAACTAGCTCTTAAAACTTAAATTAATCCATTTATATTAATCTACATTCTGCCATGTGACTCAGCAACTCACCTCAGTACCATATGCCCAACTTCCTCCATGTCTCAATGGTGAATCTCCCTCCCACCTCTCAGATTCCTCCCAGAGTTCCTATCTCTGCCAGGAAGTCCTGCCTATCCTGTCCTGCCTAGCTATTAGCCATCCAGCTCTTTTTTAAACCAATCAGAAGGTGTCTTAGGCAGGTGAGGTAGAAACAGCAACACATCTCCTCACAATGTGATCAAATAACCTGTAACACATACTAAAGGTTACAGTCTTCAAGCCACCAGGCATGGTGGTACATGGCCATATCTAGCACTGAGACTAAGGCAGGAGGATCTTAAGTTCAAAGTCAGCCTGAAGCACTCTATAAAGTAAGACCTTGTCTCAAAAATGTGATGAAATGGGATTGCTTTTGTTTACATTTAGTTCATAAATCCATCAGGGTGGTAAAACATTGAAAGACAACTATAAATTAAGAGGTCTATATTTTTCTCCATGATAGTGTTTAAGTAGCGTTATAACCAGAGTAATAATACTTGGAGAATGTAATAATCTCTTCCTTCTAAATACTCTTTTAAATTTTTTATTACATTTATTAATTTGTTTATGTGAAGGTGGGGTTGGGTTGTGCCTGCCATGGCAATTCTCTCCTTTCAGCAAGTAAGTTCCAGGGATTGAATTCATGTCATTGGATCTGGCTGCAAATGTCTAGCTGAGCTATCTTGCCAGCCCAGATTCTTCCTTTTATAAGACATAGAATATGTTGCCCAGAAGTGGTGGCACATGCCTTTAATCCCAGCACAGGGGATGCAGAGACAGGTGGACTTCTGAGTGACTACTGGGATAGCCAAGTCTGCACAAAGATGCCGTGTCTTGGGGTGAGGGGCAGAATATAGTATGTTGTTTGACTTTAGACAATAGTGATTTAGCTTAGCGCTTCTAATTTTCAGATGGTGGATAGGACCCTGTGGGGTAAAGAAAGCTATGAGTTTCTTAAGACTCAAACTCTTTCAATTATCTACCTGCTAGGTACTTGGGTCCCTTCGAACTGTGGTGAAACTCAGTACCACAGGAGGATGCCAGGCCAGAGCTGGGTTGTTTAGACTTCTATCTTTTTTGTTTGTTTGTTTGTTTGTTTGTTTGTTTGTTTGTTTTTTGGACCTCGACCTTAGGAGCTATTTGTCTTTGCCTCCCTGTCACCTGGCCTAGGTACTTTCCTACTCTCCACATATATTCTCTCTCAACCTCAGAAGTAGCCATCCTCAGAACCAGTCACTGTGTGTCAAGTGCTTTACAAGTGTGTCATCAGACCTTACAAAGCCTGCATTGTTTTCAGTTCTGTTTTATTGACCATTTTGTTTTTCCATGTCTTTGTCTGGCTGGAGTTTCTCTAGCAGAGCAGCTTTTCATACTGAATAGCTGCTGAGTGATCCTGCAGGGTGGCCCCATATCAGACCATTGTGCCTATTACAGGAATCAGGGAATTAATGACACTTGTCTGGTCATTATCTTGAGAGCTTGTTGTTGTCCTTAAAGAGAGACCTTCGCTTTCCTTGGTATAAGACTGTGGTGATTTGGTTCTCAATAAAAGCCAGTTTGCATATCCGTGAGACCATTGTATTTTACAGGTTCCATTGTGAGCCGTTTTCCTCAGCCAGGTTCTCTCAAAGAAAACATCCTGCCCCTTGTCCCCTCGTGCATCATTTTTACACAGCTGGGGTGTCTCAAACAAACAGGAAAACTATCAGATGGAATGAATGGTGCCTGGCCTTCACTGGTGCTATACAAGCAAGCCACAGACATGGGGCTGGCAGGAGCTGCCTGTGTTACAACCCCTTATCTGTGCTTTACAGGTGTGAAAAGAATTTCCAGGAGGCATCAGAGAAACCATGAGAGTCATCCAAATTAACACTCAAAGAAACTTAACTTCAGTCTTTTGTCCAGTCACTGTGTTCTAGTTCACACACGGCCACTGCAGGACAAGGCTGAGACCAGCTGTCGTTTTGGAAATACAACCTGCAGAAGCTTCACCAGACTATATTCACCCCTGGTGCTATGGAAAGAAGGCTCAGGGCCTCCCCAAGGGAGAGGTGGGCTGGGGTGTGGCCATGAGTACAGAGTCTGCCTAACACACACCAGACTGAGATTTGATTCCCAGCCCTACAAAACTAACAGATAATTAAGAACAATAAAAAACTGGGAAAAAAGAAAAAGCAGTCACTTCAACACATGCTCTCTCGTTCTAAAAGTTTTAATAAGAATGCTGAGGAGTCAAATGATCCACATCCATGCAACAAAGACATCTGTTCAACTATGTTCGTAGCAGCATTGTTTGTAATAGCAAGAACCTGGAAGCAACCTAGATACCCCTCAACTGAAGAATGGATAAAGAAGATGTGGCACATTTACACAATGGAATACTACTCTGTGGGAAAAAAAACAACAATGGAATTTTGAAATTCACAGGCAAATGGATGGAACTTGAAGAAACCATCCTGAATGAGGTAACCCAGTCACAAAAAGAGGAACATGGTATGTACTCACTCATATATAGATTTTAGACATAGAGCAAAGAATTACCAGCCTATAATTCACACCACCAGAGAAACTAGGATACAAGGAGGACACTAAGAGAGACATATAAGGTCCCTCACAGAAGGGGAAAGTTTTTCTGAACATATTGGGAGTGGGGGGGGGCAATGAGTGGAGAGGGGGCTAGGAGAAAGACAAGGGGAGGAGAGGAAAGAATGTGGGACTAGGAAGATTGAGTCAGGGGAGGAATAGACAGAAAAGAGAGAGAGAGAGAGATACCATAAAAGAGGGAGCCATTATAGGTTTGAAGAGAAAACTGACTCTAGAGAAATGTCCAGAGACCTGCAAGACTGACCCCAACTAACAATTTGAACAACAATGGAAAGGCTACCATAAATGTCCTTCCCTAATAATGAGATCGATGATTAACTTATCCACCATCATGGAGCCCTCATCTAGTAGCTGATGGAAACAGAAGCAAACACCCACAACTAAACACTGAGTTGAACTGGAATCCAAATGCAGAGAGGGAGGACAAGACCAGGCTACAGAAACCCAGAGATGACAGCTGACATGAACAATGGGCCCCCAGACTGATAGCTGGGAATCCAGCATTGTACCCACTCAGACCCCCTAACAGGTCTCAGAAGGCCTGGGCAGTCTAAGGAACTTCTGACAGTGGAACCAGGATGTATCCCTGGTGCACAAAAGGACTTTGGGAGCACATTCCCCATGGAGGGATACTCCCTTAGCCTAGAGACAGGAGGGAGAGCCTAGTCCCTACTCCAAATGACTTGACAGATTTTGTAGATCCCTCCAGGAAGGCATCACCCTCCCTGTGACAGGGAGGGGGGATGAGGATGGATGGTGGCAAGGAAGGGTGGGAGAGAGGGAGGGAGGGATGGAGAGGGAACTGGGATTGATATGTAAAATAAGAAAAATAAATAATAAAAGAAAAGAAAATCCGAGAGGGAAAAAAAAAGAATGCTGAAGTGTCCTTCCTAAATGAAGTTAGTTCAGCCAGAAGATGAAGGAAAGTTGAAGACAAAACTAGTTTATGTAATTGCTACTTAAGTGCTGGACCTGTGGTTCTCAACCTTCCCGATACCAACCTTTAATACAGTTCCTCATGCTGTGCTGATCCCCACCCATAAAATTATTTTCATTACTACTCTTAACTGTAATTTTGCTACTGTCATGAGTCATAATGTAAACATGTGACCCTGTGAAAGGGTCAAACAAGACTCAAAGGTTGAGAAGCACTGCTTTGGAGTAAAGGAACAGAGAAGAGAAAAGGGAAATTGCACCCTAATTCCTTTCCTAAACACTAGAGGATAGCCATGAGAGTGATTACATTCTGCTTTGGGGCTTGGCCAGCCAGAAAAGAGCAAATGCTTCTTCCTGGGGACTGTCCCCTTGTTCCAGGACTTCATCTAGTTTGCAGTGTCTTACCCATCTTCTCAATAGATTCAACATGAGTGATTTATGCTTTATCCCCAAAGTGTCCTTATAAAATACCCTGGCTCCTTAATCAGGTGGACACTTCCCTGTTTCTCTGGCGTCTCAGGGAGTTAATCCCAGAACCTATCCCTATTTCCTTTTTGTCTGGCAAGTGTCACTTCTCAGTAAAAATCCTTTTGTCTCAGAGATTTCTTAGTTGCTGTCATGTTAACAATTTCCTGACTGCAGCATTTGAAAGGCAAAACAGTGCTGCTACCGGGCAAGCGGAAGACACCAGGCAGGACTGACTTTACGAACTTTCAGGGCTTGGCCTATGACCTCAGGGTTAGAACTGGCTGTCCTTAGCGTCAGTGAAAGCCAATCGGTTTCTCTAAAGGCCATTAGGCTGGCTTACAGGGGCTGAAAACAAACAAAGCTCTCTGGAAAGCAGAGCCCAAATTCCACAAAGATGTGCTCCCAAATGAATAGAGATAAGCATCTTCAAAAGGGAGACATCTTCAAAAGGGGCTAATAGTTTAGCTCAGTGGTAGAGCTCTTGCCTAACACATGCGGGCTCCGAATTAGACCCCCTGAACCAATCAAAATAAATAAATAAAAGATCAAGGGTATACATGTGAAGTACTCAGTCCTTACTTGGGCCTCCACAAGGGCTCCATAAAACATAGCGGTTAGCACCATGATGGTTACTGTTCTATCTTAAAATTCAAATGAAGATAGCTGAGGTGGGAAAGCAGCATCACCCACCTTACACAGAAGTGCCCGCTTCAGTATTTTCATTTGTTTTGTTTACTTAAATGTCCTCTCATTTTTCTTGGCCTTGTTTTTTTTTTTTTAAGATTTATTTATTTTAATTTTATGTATATTCCTGTTCTGCCTGCATGTATAACTGTGTACCACATGTATGCCTGATGCCCTCAGAGGCCAGAAGAGGGCATCAGATTCCCTGGAACTGGCGTTACAGAAGTCCTGTGGATGCCAGGAATTAACCCTTGGACATCTGGGGCCATGCCTCTAGCAGTCCCTTGGCTTTGCTTCACAGGATACTATGCAAGTGGTGGATCGATACCAAGCTGTACATGCTGGACTTGGTTGTCCAGCTTTGTATGTCCCCAGATGCTAAATGCCATAGTCACTTGGTAAATTAGAGCCCTATACTTTTTTTAGTGGATCTTCATCATCCAAATCTCATAATAGTACATGTAGTACATGGGAAAGTCAAGTCAAAAATAATGGTTTTTAAATTGGGTTGAGGGAGCCGTGAGATGGTGGCATATGTCTTTAATCCTAGTACTGGGGAGGCAGAGGCAGAGGCAGAGGCAGATGGATCTCTGTGAGTTCTGATCTACAGAGTGAGATCCAGGACAGGCTCCAGAGGTACACAGAGAAACCCTGTCTCAAAAAAAAAAAAAAAAAAAAAAAAACGAGTTTAGGGAATTGTCTCAGTGGATAAAAGTGGCAGCCATGCAAACCTGATAACCTGAAGTTGACCCCCCCCCCCCAAAATCCAAGCAAAAAAGCCAGCTGCAAATCTGGAAAACTCTGGGCAGAAGAAATGACAAAAGTGACCTTTTCTCAACTCGGTAGTAGGGAACCAACTCCAGTGAGCTGTCCTTTGACCTCAACATCTCATTGTGGACCAAGCACACCCATCCCGGAAGGGTAAGACCATGCACACACACACACACACACACACAGAGAGAGAGAGAGAGAGAGAGAGAGAGAGAGAGAGAGAGAGAGAGAGAGAGAGAGAGAGAGAGAGAGAGAGGGAGGGAGGGAGGGAGGGAGGGAGGGAGGGAGGGAGAGAGAGAGAGAGAGAGAGAGACAGAGAGAGAGAGAGAGAGAGAGAGAGAGAGAGAGAGCAAATAATAAATAAAAATTTAAGAACACAGGATGGAGAATGCAGCTCTCTGGAGAGCTCTCACCAAGCCTGTGTGAGGTGCTGAATGCAATCTCCATCCCCCAAACACTTGCTGGGCATCATTCATTCAGAGTCCTTAAGACCTTAGAATCTTTCTGGTTTTGTTTAAAGTCTGTATTTAAGATTCCTGAGGGTGGGGGTGATGGCTCAGTGGTTAAAGTGCTTGTCATGCACTATGAAGACTTGAGCTTGAATACCCAGACTCCCCATAAAGCCAGGGGTAATGGAGCACATCTGTAATCCCAGTGCTCCTCGGGTGAGACACAGGGTAGAGATGGGGCTCTGCCAGCTAGCCTGGAGTACACAGCATCAGACAACAACATCAAAGAGAAAGAAGGCTGTCTCAAGCAAGTGGAGCTTGTCTTGTACACACACACACACACACACACACACACACACACACACACACACACACGACGATAAAAATACTGGGCTGGCAGTGTAGCTCAGTGGTAGAACATATACTTTGTATGCACAAGGCTCTGAGTTTGATCCCTATCATAATGAAGAAGGAAAACTCAAAATGAAGGGGGGGGTGTCATAAGTGTGAGGGCAAACCAGATTACCTGAGCTCACACTTTCAGACTGTGATCAATTACTTTCCCCAACTATGTTTTGGTTGTCCTCAAGAGTATAATAAGGTAATCATAGTTCCTACCTCATCTCACAAGCTAAATTGCTTAGAACAGTGAGAACCTTGCATACAAGTAGCTATTAAGATATAATCAATATAATAAAAGTGAGATACACTCGAAGGCCTGCAAGCCCATCAGTCTATCAGAATGGCACACTGACTACATGCATGACCCTGCTTCATGAAAACCACTGCCAGAAATCAGTAAAATGCACATACAATTGTCATACTGAAAGGAACTGGCTGCACACAGTCTCCAAAGCATTGTCTGCCTGTCACACAGGTGTTACTGGAAGTCAAAAGGCAGGTAACAGGAAGTTAGCTTCCCAGAGGGCAAACTCGATGAGGTTTCCAATAAACTAGGTGCTAGATCGTGAGTTCTGAGGCCAGGAAGTCCAGTCAGGTGCTGGAATGCAGTCTCCCTTGCTTTTTTTAACCCAGGGTTCCCCCACCTTCATTCCAGCCCCTCCCAGTAGATGTCTCCACATATATGGAAGTTGTTAAACAACTCAACTTGCTGAAACCTGCCTCACATAGAGAGGTATCAGAGTTACTGTCTAACTCTTGCCTAGGGATTTGCACAAACGTTTTGTGTTTTTCTGAGACAGGGTTTCTCTGTGGCTTTGGAAGTTATCCTGGAACTAGCTCTTGTAGACCAGGCTGGCCTCGAACTCACAGAGATCCACTTACCTCTGCCTCTCGAGTGCTGGGATTAAAGATATGTGCCACCACCGCTTGGCTTTTCTTCCCGTGCACAATCAGCCTGAAACAGAGAAGGTTGCATGTACCAGTACCTATGAGGGTTCAAGAGATACGGCTGAAGACCAAAAATATACCCCTTAAAGCTCATGCTTTTCACAAGTCCAGCTCCCATTTGGTCTGCTTCAAAGACCACATCTAAATTTTACTTCTCTAGTGAAATGTCTGGAGATCTCATTGCTGGTACACTGAGACACCAAAGACAAAGCTGCCTCATTTGGTCACTGAAAGGAAAAGAGCTTCAGCCAGAAGGACCTCTTGAAACTTCCTATCAACAAATGATCATGTGCCCTGGGACAGTGGAGATGAACACAATTTGTCACAGGCTGCATGTGGTAATAGAGTGTTGTTCTCAGATTTTCTATTCTATTAAAGTTTCAGAATCATAGCAATGCCCCTTACAGGGTAGAGGTTATATAAGGGGAGTTTTATATATCTAAAATTAATAATAGCCTGAGGAGATTATGCTTAACCATGGGTAAACAACTTGTGAGGGAAGAAAAAAAAAAAAAAAACAGAATAGAAGCAATGTTAAGCCCAGCTGGGAAGTTCCAGAGCATTTAGGATCCTTCAGGGGCAGCCATGTGTCCGCCTACATCTCTTCTGAAGAGTTGTTAGTGAAGGCATATCACCAAGCAACAGATCATGTGCATTTGGGAGCACAGGGGGTTTGGTTTTCATTCCTAGAGAAATTCTAGGCTACTTATGGTCTGGACTTTACATCCTCATGCTTGATTTTAGTACAGAATATCTAATTGTATTCAGCAGGTTCACCAGTGGAACAGACAGAATGTGTGTAATAAACGGGGATTCGCTAAATTGGCTTGCCTAACATGGGTAGGCTGGAGAGGCTGGGAACCTGGTTGCCCTTCAGTCCCAGAAGCTGGATGCCTTGGCATTCTCAATTTAGTGTGAAAGCAGGGAAGATTTTTGCAGAGGTGGTGAGCTTCATTCATTCATCGAATGCTAATGGGAAGGCTAATGTCAGCAGAGGTTGTTAGTGAAGCAGCAGGAGGAACAGACATACCCAACAGAAGTGAAGAGTGAAGACAGGCAAGCAGCAAGGGGCTAGGAAGTCTTCCAGAAAACAGCCCAAGAGGCTGGGAAGATAGCTAATCTGAACAGGCAGGAAGTCCTTAGTTAAATCTAAGGCGTGTTCAGAGGTCCAACCCCCAGGTGGTTCTAGATTCCATCAACTGACAACACAAACCATCACAGGCATGGATCTCATTCATGAGAGCTCTAGTGAGTGATCCCAACGTTCCCATCTCCTACCACCATGATGTTACATTGGGATGTCAACACAAATCTTAGAGTGACACTAGCATTCAATCTGTAACATAGTTATTATTTTTGTGACTTTATTGAGTAGTTGAGGGATATGATCAGTCACCCTGCTAAGGAAAAGCCTACTGCATAGTGAGAAAAGGAATAGCTGGATGATTTTAATTATTTAACACTCAATACCGTCATGGTCAATCTTGATTGTCAACTTGATGGAATCTGGCGTCAACTGAGGGCACCATGCTGGGAATATCTAGATTGCTAGGAAGAATTTACTGAGGGAAGAAGTCCCTCCCTCAGAGTTGTAGTACTATGTGTGTACCTAGACAGGAAGAAGGCTCAAGAAAAAACAGCCAAAAGACCAATAAAAGAGCCAGGAGACAGCCCTATTCCCACTGTTAGGAGTCCCGCAAGAGGACCAAGCTACACAACTGTAACGTATATGCAGAATGCCTAGGTCACATGCAGGCTCCCTGGTTGTCTGTTTGGTGTCTGTGAGCCCCCCATTAGCACAGGGTAGTTGATTCTATGAGTTTTCTTGTGGTATCCTTGATCCCTGTGGCCCCTTTCCCCACCTCTTCTGCAGGATTCCCCAAACTCCAAATGATGTTTGGCTGTGGGTCTGCGTCTGTTTCCATCAGTTGCTGAACGAAGCCTCTCTGATGACAATTGGGCTAGACACCAATCTGGTCACAGGAGATGGACGGTTCAGGATATGTATCTGCTATTGCTAGGAGTCTAAGCTGGGGTCAGCCTTGTAGACTTCTGGGAGATTCCCTTGCACCAGGTTTTTACCTGACCCCGAAATGCACCCCCTTCCAGTACTCTCTTTCAGTACTCTCCCTCTTTATCCCCCACCAACCTGATCGCTCATGTTCCCATTCCCACCCACCCTCAGTCCACTCACAAACTCTCTTCCATTTCCCCTTCCCAGGGAGATCCAGGCATACCCCCCCCCAATGAACCCTCTTTGTTACCTAGTCTCTCTGGGTCTGTGGGTTGTAGCATGGTTATACTTTATTTTACAGTTAACATCCACTTACCATGTCTGGCTTTCTCTGTCTGGGTTACATCACTCAGGATGGTTTTTTTCTAGTTCCATTTATCTGCCTTCAGATTTCCTGGTGTACTTGTTTTTAGCAGCTGAGTAGTACTCCATTATGTAAGTGTACCATATTTTCTTTATCCTTTCCTTGGTTGAGGGACATCTAGGTTGTTTCCATGTTCTGGCTATTGTAAGTAATGCTGCTATGAACAAATGTCCATGTGGTATGATTAAGCATCCTCTTGGTATATGTCCAAGACTGGTATAGCTGGGTCTTGTGGTAGATTGATTCCCAGTTTAGTGAGAAATTGCCACACTGACTTCCAAAGTGGCTGTACAGGTTTGCACTCCCACCAGCAATGGAGGAGTGTTCCCCTCGCCCATCTTCTCCAGCATAAGATGTCATTTATGTTTTTGATCTTAGCCTTTCATCCCAGCACTCTGATGGCAGAGGCATCTGTGAGTTCGAAGCCAGCCTGGCTTACTGAGCTAGTTCCAGGACAGCTAGGGCTGTCTCAAAAATCAAAATTTAAAAAAAAAAAAAAAGATTTTTTTTTTTTTTTTTCCTAGCTCAGGCCTCACTGTGTAGCCCTAGCCTGGAACTCGCCATGTAGACCAGGCTGGCTTCAAACTCACAGAACTTCTCCCGCCTTTACTTCCTAAGTACTGGGATTAAAGGTGTGCACCAAATACCTGGCCCTGAAAATTTTAATATATTATACTAATTTCCTTGTGTGATTGAAAACTGGACAGGCAATTTCATTCTTAGTCTATTGTCCTTTCTTAAGGATTTCCCCATCCTGAACACTGGATTGTTTCTAGATTTTCCTAGTTATAAATGATGCTGCAATGAACATCTTTATATACAAAAATCATGTGCTGTCTTTGTATGTTATTCTCCCAGGGCTTAAATTCCCAGAAGGAAGAAAAGAGAGAGAAGGAAAGCAGACAAATGTATGTAAGTAAGAATGGCAGTTTTAGGAAAAGAGATGACACAAAATTACAAAAAATAAAGGTCATATTGTTTTGCTTGATGATATTGTACCATCTATGATTCAGCATATCGACTAGCTTGTTTCAGTTTTTAAATTACTGTTACTATGACCTCCTGTACAAATTAATAGGATCCACTGTGATATTTGCATATATTATGCCTTGTTCATAAAGGTAAACTACTTTATATTGCTCTGTCTTCAAGTTTCCTGTTTATCTAGCCAAACTCTATTCCTCATCTCATCCTGTAAACTATCAATTTTGACAACTGTGCCTTCAGGTTTAGAATTCCCAGTGTATTCTTTCTTACTGGTTC
The DNA here is from genome assembly GCA_030556225.1 of Cricetiscus sungorus. Classification (NCBI taxonomy): domain Eukaryota; kingdom Metazoa; phylum Chordata; class Mammalia; order Rodentia; family Cricetidae; genus Cricetiscus; species Cricetiscus sungorus. Next base: position 13,518,288 of record JANBXA010000372.1, read on the forward strand.
ATTTCTCTGCTGAGATCCCACTACGATTTGCCCATTGTGATTCTCTTTATAGTGTTCCATATGACGTATGATTCTAACGTGTGCCGTCTCTAGGTGTGCTTCTACGCTGTATTTCCTTTTTCTTGACTATAAGGTTGAATTCTCCTGTTTCCACATGCAAGCTACTTCCGAGACACTTCATGGGGACTCTGGATTTCGTTATGTTTCTCTGAAGATTTCTGTTTTATAAACAAACTCCTGACTGATCACCTCAAGTTTATGAAGTCTTGATTGATGCCTCATCCTCTTCCTTCCCCCTCGCCCCCGCCCAAAGTGAGCCTATTTAAAACCCTAGGTGTTTACTCAGTCCCTTTAACTTGGCAGTCTTCAAATGTCAAACTTCTCTGCAGTAGACGACAGTTGATATGTCTGCTCAGTTTTGAAGCTTCCAACTTTCATTTTCCACTGGACATTTTGGGGTCTCCGAATAAGCAGAGATCAGAGGCGGACTAAGTAATTGACAGTTCAGATGCAGATGTGAGTACTCCCTACTCGATGGCTCAGTGTTTTCTGGGATTTCACCCTAGGTTTCTAGTCACCCTGGCAGCTCTGAGGTCTCAGCCTCTAGCAGCTCAAAATGGGGATTTCAGTGGCTTCTGTCTGCCATACTGTGCACATGAGAAGGGTCTGTGGAGATATGGCACTCACTTGGCCAGCATGGTTCCTGCTTCCAAGGCTGAGACTCTGTGCACCCACTGTCCTTCCTTCCCTCTCTGGGTTCTTTGAAAAACTGGGAAGATTTTGTCTAGAACTGATTATTGTTTCCTATGGCAGAATTATTGTAGTTGTAACTACACTCATATTTTTAGCACCAGAACTCACTGGTCTTCTCCACTAACAGACTCTGTGTTTTTCCGCCAACCCCCAACCTTCCTTCTTTCTTTTCTGAAGCCTTACTGTATTTTACATCTCGGTTGAAAGACAAAAGACCTACATAAAGTAACTTTTGGATGACTGCTGTTGCCCTTTGAGTTTTTGGACAGAGTCTCACACTGTAGCTTAAGCTGATCTCCTCAGGCTTAAAGCAACTTTCCCGACTCAGCCTCCTTAGTGCTGGGGCCACAGACTTGAGTCACCATGCCCTGTGGTCTTGAGATTTAAGTTAACTGGGTATTTGATTTTTTTTAAAGCCAGGCACACTGGTGTGTGCTGATAAAGTCAATGCTTAGAAGTCTGAAATAGGCCAAGCAGTGGTGGTGCACCCCTTCAATCCCAGCACTCTGGAGGCAGAGGCAGGCAGATCTCCATAAATTCGAGGCCAGCTTGGTCTACAGAGTGAGTTCCAGGACAGCCAGGGCTACACAGAGAAACCCTGTCTTAAAAAAACCAAAAGAAGAAGAGGATGAGGAGGTGGAGGAGAAGTCATCTAAATGTGAGGCTTGTTCTGCAAGGTCAAGGTTAGCCTAGGCTGTATAGCAAGATCCTGCCTCAAAAGCCCCCAAAGTATAACAAGTAAAAAATTAAAGATTACCAATTATTCAGAGAACACTTGCCAGCAGGTGTTAGTGTAAGCTTTAGCCTCAAAGCTACAAGGCACACACCCCGGTCAAAATGTAGCAGGGACCATCGAACTTATGTTGCCTGGAGTAAGATGAACGCCCTGAGGGAACACTAGACTTGGTAGACTTACAAAATGAAACTTACCCAAGTGACTATCTTCTACATAGGAATCTTTCTGATTGCCCTCTTCCTAATTTTATATTATCACCATCTCAACAATTTTCACTTCCTTCCTATCATCCATGGCAAATAAACTTTCTGCTCTCAGTCTCTTGGAAGGCAACATGGGGTCCAGACAGCAAGATTCTTCCACTTGTTCCTTTTACTACTAGAGCTTAGCCATGCTTCATTTTCTTTAATACTACATTTGGTTGATGTTTAGGTACAAAAGTTTGGGCTTTCCTTCTTTTTATACTCTACTTTAAAAGTATCATTCTGTCTTGGGTTACTATTGCTGTGATGAAACATCATGACCAAAAGCATGGGAAGGAACCTGTCTATTTGACTTACACTTCCACATTGCTGTTCATCATCCAAGAAAGGCAGGACAGGAACCTGGAGATAGGAGCTGAGGCAGAGACCATGGAGGGGTGATGATGCTTACTGGGTTGCTCCTAATGGATTGTTCCATCTGATTTCTTATAGAACCAAGGACCACCAATCCAGGGGTGGCACCACTACAATGGGCTGGGCCCTCTCCCATCAATCACCAATTAAGGAAATGCCTGAGGACCAGGATTTATCCTTAGTACAGGAGCTGGCTTTTTTGGAGCCCATTTCCTATGAAGGGATAACTTATTCAGCCTAGACACGGGGGAGGGCATTAGTCCTGCCTCAACATGATGTGACAGACTTGCTAACTCCTCAAGGGAGACCTCACCCTCTCTAAGGAGTGGATGGGGGTGGGGGGAACAGGAGAAGGGGAGGGGTAACTGGGATTGATATGTAAAATAAAGAAACTTTTTTTAAAAAAGAATAGAAAATGCCTTACAGGCTTGCCCACAGCTTAATCTTCCAGAGGCATTTCCTCAATTTAGGTTCCTATCCATAAAATGACTTTCATTTATTGTCTGTCAAGTTGACATAAAATTATTCAACATAATTTCTCTTCTAATCCTACAGAAGTCTTTCTAAGTATATTTTTAAAAGTCTCAATCTGATGTGAATGCTATTTATCACTGAATTCTTTTTGTTTATCAAAAACAGAACAGGCTCTAGAAGACATCAACATGTAATTAACCCTTAATCATGTTTCATGCATTTATCCACCATTTTATTACTGGAAAATTCTATACAGTTTGAACTTTTAGCCATGACTTCAAAAATTTGTGTATGCAAAAATATGTCACCTAAAACTAAATGACACACTAGTCAAAGGGTTACAGGGTTATAGCAAGTCAAGTGAATGAGTGAAGCTGGGAAAACATTGTTCAATAACATTCTTCCCCAGCCAGCAAACAGTGGTGAAGGAAATCTAGAGCTCAGAAGAGAAGTCAGGACAAGAAATGTGGACTTGGGAATTCAAAGGCTCCAGACCTTCAGTCCAGTGTCATTGTTAGAAACGGATCTTATAACTTGAATGTAAAGGTTGTTGAGAATGTAGCCATTCTAAGAGGGTCTATCTTTGGTCCCCTGAGATGTTTTTATCCTTACAGGTTGTTACATTTTTGTAAGAATCAGTATAAAATGCTCAATTCTACTTCTGATTTATGTTTTTTTATTTGATTCTTGCTTTGTATTTCTGACCATTGTGAGGATAACTTTCAAATACCCTCTAAGTTCATTTGTATGAATGTCTCTGATGAAAACTTCTTCAATTTTAGAAGTATCCATTGTTACCTTTCTCTTTTGCTACATTGATCTTGAGCCTGAAAGAGTTGTAAAATTTTCTTTTAAGCCATTTGACTCTAGTCCTGGATCAGGTCAATATCACCTGAAAAAACGAACACTTCTGTTAGCCAAAGAATATAAAGAAAATAAACCCCTAGAGAGACAGCATTGGCCGGAGATTAAAAAAAGGGGCTCTCAGGATGATAATCCAATTTAATCAGCCATAATTTTTTTTTTTTTTTTTTTTTTTTTGATCTCTCCGCTACCTGTCTCCCCTACCCTGGCTTTTCAAGGGTTGATATGACAACCTACCGCTAATATTTATTCAACAAAGGCACACCTTTATTTTCTTAAGCAACTAGGTTTTTGTTAGTCTCCATGAAGTAACTGGCTCTTTGATCTATTTTGGAAGAAGGGATGGTGGGAAAAAAAAATCTGCTAAGGGCCAGCCATGGTGCATATATGCACATCTGCCTTTTCTGGCTGACATTGTGCTAACGTTGAGTGACACCTAGAACATGGACTTTAGAATACTTAAGGAATTTGGAGAAGTTAGTAGCCATTTGTGTTGTAACCTCTGCATATGTATGTATTCATTTATTAAGATTGCTTTCAAGACTTAAAATTGATTTTCATAAGTTTTCCTGAGACTGCTGATTACGTTTCTTTGGATCTATCCTGCTGGGAGTTTGGTAAACTTCCTCTGTCTGTAGGTCTGGGAAGTTTTTAGTTCTGTTTCCTCAAGTATTGCCTTTCTTTCATCTGCTTTCTTTTCTTAGGACTCTAATTACTCGTATTTATATGGTCACAGAGGACACAAAGGCACTGTATGTCCTCTCTCCTCTCTCTTACATGCTAAATACTTTCCCTTTGCTCTCCAGGTTGGATAATCCCTAAAAATCTGCTTTTAGGATTCCTTACTATTACATCCTCTCCAGCCATCATTCTGTTTCAGTTATTTTATGTTTTCAGTTACAGGATTTCCCCTAGATTCTTTTTAAACCTTTGGTGTCTGTGCTGATGTCTCCTGTCTGCTTATTTCTTATAGGAAAGTTTCCTTTCTTCTCTTAAGCATGGCTTTAATGACTGTTGTCAAACGCATTGTTTTTACTTTCAACATCTAGGTAAACTTCAAGTCAGTCTGAACTGACCATTATAAGTTGGATTTTCTTTCTTTTTTTTTTTTTTTTCTCGATATCTAGGCATTGGGGATTTCATTCAAAACACTGAAGATACGCTGGATTGTGCTCTGTCAGCTAGAAATGTGAGGAAGCACTGGGCTGGCCTTTCCTTTAGGCTTGAACTGTATATTAACTTTATTTAAAACACAGTAATGGGCTGGAGCAGTGACTCAGGAGGTATGAGCACAAACTGCTCTTGTAGGGGCCCAAGTTCAGTTCCTAGAACCCATGTTGGTGTCCCACAATAGCCTGTAACTCTAGCTCTAGGGGTGTGACTCCCTCTTCTGGTCTCTGCAGACACCTTCACTCACACACATGTATATACTCATAGACACATGCACAGACATGTACACACATGCATAATTTAAAATAAAAACCTTTATATATAATTACATTTTATGATAATTTTATAATATGATGATAAAATACATAATGGAAGTTGTAGGCAGATACTCCGCCACTGAGCTATAGCCCAACTTGTTTCATTTCAAATAATTGAACTTTTTTATTTTGAGATAACTAGTCTCTTCAAGCAGTGAGAAGAAACTACAGAGATCCCACTATTGTTTACTAGTTCCCACAATCTTAATATTTTCCAAAGTATAGTACAGTATCACAGCATGATTGGCACTGGCAGCGGCCCTCAAGTTTCATCTTTGTCCTTGCCTCTGCTTTCCTTCTGCCTGAAAAAGCACCTCAGCCCTTGGCAATCATTGCCCTCTCCTCTGTTTCCATTATTTATTATTGCAGAATCATACAGGCTCTAACTTCTGAGTTTGATTATTTGAGGTAGTTTTATTTATGTTGCTAAGGCTGGACTTGAGTGCAATACCCTCATTTCTCCATTTCTCCTAGTCTGTGGTTAGAGGTACATTCTACCACAATCAGCTATATTTGGCTGTTTTATTTACTATAATTTCCATAATATATTATTGTGATAAACTTTTCCTGGGGAGACATGACACAACACACACACATACACACACACACTTTACTAACTCACAGAGTAGGAGCCCGTGACAGAAAAAAAAAGTATGGATACCACTGAAGTCCAGCTTGGGGAACCTATGAGTTTTATTGGGGTGACTTACAGGAATATTGGTGAGGGGTTGCTTATAGGAGCAGAACTGACTCTAAGACACCTGTACCGCCAAAGCCCACCCCAGCATGGGTGACAGCTCCCAAAGCTGGTCCTGGAGCATGCTGCATAGCCTACAGGCATCTCAACAGCTTGGAGAGTGTCCTTTCCAGGTACTTCAGGTGGTCTAAACATCTTCCAGGCAGCTTGGCTGGTTTATGACTGTTGCAGGTAGCTGGTTCAGTCTCAGAGTCTTTGCAGCCTGACATTGTAGGAGTGACTCTCACCAGTCTTCACCATTTACTCTTGGGAGGGAGGGGCCTAGTGTATCTGGTCAGTTTCAGGGACTTCCTGAAGCTATTTTGAGCTGTTCACTTTGTGTTGAACTTCAGTGCAGGATGGAGTTTTTGAATCTGGGAGGAAACTGTTACACAGTTGAGATACAGGTTGTGTAATTAATACAAGTGTTTTACTTGTCAAAAGCTGGTAAAGATTGTACAGACAGGAAATCTTTATCTGACAGTGAATCTGATGATAGTAAATCAAAGAAAAGAAACGATGCTGACAACTAAGAGACTTTGCTAGAGGTCATAATCTTGAACAAATAATTGGTGCCACAGACAGCAGTGGAGAATTGAAATGGAAGAATTCAGGTGAGGCCAACTTGGTACTGGCAAACATATATATGAAGTGTCTTCAAATTGCAATTGTTTTGTTTGTTTCTTTGTTTGTTTTGGAGACAGGGTTTCTGGTCTCGAACTCACAGAGATCCACCTACCTCTGCCTCCTGAGTGCTGGGATTAAAGGCATGTGCCACCATCCCTCGGCTGTAATGCTTTTTATTAGGACTAGAATTCCTTCCCCAAAGATGGAGCTCAATGATTGTCTGTATTTTTCATATGTATTCACACACACACACACACACACACACACACACACACACACACATCTGGATCTCTTAGCTTTTGAATCACTAATGTGAAGAAATTCATTCCAATGAAAATAAAATTTGATATGTTAATTTTGAAAGTATTAACAGTTGTTGGGATTCTCTGGCTTTTGTTTTGCATCAAAAGGCACTGGTTACTTTGAGCAAATGAAAGCTTTCTGTAGTTTAAAATGGAGCATTTGATACCATAATATAGAGCTTTTTCTCAATGTTGGGGAAGTTTTCCAGTCATTACTCAATCAGAACTTGTTTTTAAGAAAATTCTGGGTTTTTTGTTTGTATGTGTGTATGTACAGAATATTTATGTAACTAATATTCACCAAAGGTTAAAAAAAATCCATCAAAGCAAAAGCCATGGTGACAATACATATTTTTCAGATTTTATCTGAAGTGAAATCACTTCAGATTCTGTTGAGAGTTTTCCTGATGCTGTTACCTTTCAAATTAAATATACAATTCAGTAGTTAACTGGACAGTTAAGTTAAATAATTTTAAACAGCTATATCAGAATTCACATGTGTCATTACATAAATGAGGTAGCTTATTTACAAAATTTCATTACTACCTACTTTCCCATTTGGACAGGTTTGTTTTAATTAGTTAAACATTTTATTTTTCCTTTTCTATTGCTGTGAAAACACATGGACCAAAAACAATTTGGAAAGGAAAGTTTGTTAAATTGTTTCCAAAAACAATTTGGAAAGGAGAGTTTGTTAAAACTCTCAAGTTAGGGTGGGAAGTCAGGGCAGGAATTCAAGGCAGGAACTTGGAGGCAGCAGACAATGCAGAGGCCATGGAGGGGTGCTACCTACTGACTTGCTCTCCCTGGCTTGGTCAACCTGCTTTCTTACAGAACCCAGAACCACCAACCCAGCAAGACTGTTAAACACCCACAATCATCTGAGCCCTCATCAATCACTGTCTAGGAAAATGCCCTACAGCTCAAGACCACTTGCCAAGGAGCAACACCACCTACAATGGGTTGGGCCCTTTCACATCAATTAATCAAGAAATGCCCAACAGATGTCCCTACAGGCAAATTTGAAAGAAGCATTTCTCAGCTAAGGTTCCTTTTCTCCAGATGTGTTGGCTGTGGTTGTATGTCAACTTGACACAAGATAGAGTCATCAGAGAGGCGGGAATCTCAATTAAGAAAATGTCTCCATAAGATCGGACTGTAGTTGTGATAGGTACGTTTGTCTGTCAACTTTGATCACATCTGGAATTAACTAAAACCCCCAAATGGAGGGATGCACCTATGAAGGATTTTTGCTTAATTTGAAGCAGGAAGATCCACTTCTAATCTGGATCTTTGAGACAGGAAGACAACCTTTAGTCCAGATCTTTTGTTGTTGTTGTTTGGCTTTTCAAGATAGGCTGTCCTGGAACTCACTCTGTAGACCTGGCTGGCTTTGACCTCACAGAGATCCACTTGCCTTGCCCCCTGAGTACTGTGGCTAATTCAGATCTTTTGAGGTGGGTTCCTGCCTCTAACCAGGGCCATGTCTTCTGCTGGAAGCTTTTATAAGAATATGAAAGATGGGAGGTATCATTCTGTGAATATGTTTCTCTTATTGGTTAATGAATAAAGCCCTGTTGGCCAATAGGAAAGCACGATAGGTGGGACTAGGAGACAAGGAGGATTCTAGGAGATGTAGTGGGAGATTCAAGCTGTAGAGACTTGAGAGAGAAGCAGTCTGGGCCCTATCTCCGGTAAGCCAAGACCACATGGAAATACTTAGGGTTAATATTTAAGACAGAGCTAGCCAATAAGAAACACTAATAACTGGCCAACAGATTTATATCTAATACATCGTCTCTGTGTATTATTTGGAGGCTGATGCAGCTGTGGGGCCAGGCTGGTGGGAAAACTACTTGTAACAGGAAGTTTTTGCTTTTGGTCTGTTTGTTCTCACCTTGTTACCAAGTTCATTCCTTCACTGGCATTAGAGCCTATTTTTCAGGGTTCCAGTGTACACTGAAGATCAGTGAGACATCCAGCCTTGTGGACTGAACAATTTCTGGTTTCTTGTACCTTCACAGCATAGGCAAACATTGTTGGATTAGCTAGATCACAGCCTGTAAGTCATTTTAATAATTCCCCTTAATATATATAGTTCCATTACTCTAAAGAACACCAACTAATACAGTAGGCAAGGCTGTAGAGCATTTTCTTAATTAGTGATGGATGGGGGAGGGCCCAGCTCATAGTAAATGGTACCATCCTTGGGCTAGTGGTTCTGAGTTCTGTAAGAAAGTAGACTGAGCAAGCCATGGGAACAAGCCAGCAAGCAGCATCCCTCTAAGGTCTTTGCATCAGCTCCTACCTCCAGGTTCCTGTCCTGCTTGAATTCTTGCTCTGACTTCCTTCAATGATGGAATACCATGTTGGAGTATAAGCCAAATAAACCCTTTCCTCCCCAAGTTGCTTTTGATGATAATGTTTCATCACAGCAGTAGAAACCCTAACTAGGATACTAGATGACTCTAATTTATGTCAAGTTGACAGAAACTCACCATCATACTAATCAAGGTTTAAATGGTTAAATGGGCATGCAAAATTTCCTTCTGTGGGCTTTTACTTTATAGAAAGATGAGTGTGTGTGTGTGTGTGTGTGTGTGTGTGTGTGTGTACTAAAATACTTAAGGATTTACTGTGTGGGATAGGAAGGTTGCCAAAGCTGGGAAACTAGAGTAGGAATGTGAAAGGGCATTCCCCATGGTCCACAAAGAAGGAAGAGGGCAGGTTAGTCCTGATGGGGGCAAGGTAATCCATGGGTGACAGTTAGGGACCTTAGAAGCCACTGTTCCATGGAGGCTGGTTTTAGGAGGCGTTCCACCAAGATTCACTGATTGAAGTTCAGTTGTTGCTAGCCTTTGCTAATACTGAAAGAGTGGGTCCATGAAGTAGAAACAAAAATGTTGCCAAGTGCAAAAATAAAAAAAGTAATGGGGGAGAGCTACTAAAGTGTAACAGAGCTCGCACCTTTGATCCCAGCACCAGGGAGGCAGCCAGCATGGTCTAACAGAGTGAGACTGAGGCTAGCTAGGCTATACAGTAAAACCCTGTCTCAAGAGACAAAACAAAACAACAAACAAAACAGATTTCTTTTTCTTCCTTCCTTCCTTCCTTCCTTCCTTTCTTTCTTTCTTTCTTTCTTTCTTTCTTTATTTCTTTCTTTCTTCCTTTCTTGTCTTATGTACACTGGTGTTTTGCCTGCAGGTATGTTTGTATGAGTTGTGAACTGCCATGTGGGTGCTGGGAATTGAACCCAGGTCCTCTGGAAGAGCAGCCAGTGCTCTTAACCCTTTTCTGTCTTTTTTAGTCTTGTTAAATGGTCTTTTTTTTTTTTTTTTTTTTTTTTTTTTGGTCTTTTGAGACAATGTTTCTTTGTATTGCTTTGGAGTTTGTCCTGCAACTTGCTCTGTAGCTCAGGCTGTCCTCCAACTCACAGAGCTCCGCCTGCCTCCTGAGTGCTGGGATTAAAGTCATGCAACACCAAAAAACCAACTCCTAGTATCATTGTTCTTTTCCCTTGTTTCCTGTCCCCCTATTGAATAAATAATAGCAGTTTTGAAGGGCAAAGTGAACAGACTTACAATAGAATACTGCCATATGCCATTTTCAACAACAGACACATCATTCAAAGAAAATAAGAAAATAGCAGATCTGAACACTACTATGGGCCAAAAGGACCAAATCAATTACACACAACACTCCTCCAGCATGCATATTCTCTAAGAACGTGGGGACCATTCTCCAGAAACAAGTGTCAGACAACAGAACAAGTATTAACACATTTATGAAGATTAAAATCATATCAGGTATCTTATCCAATTACCCTGGGATGAGATCAGAGGTTGATAAAGAAGGAAACTGGAAAATTCACAAATGTATGGACAGTAAAAAAAAAGACAAAACCTCCAAAGCTACATAGAAAAACCCTGTCTCCAAAAACAAACAAACAAAATACAAAAGAAAGAAGAAAGAAATCTAAAAGACAATCAGAAAATACCTTAAGAGAAATTAAAGTGTGAAACTCAACCTATCCAAACTCATGGAAACGAACAAAAAAAAAAAAAAAAAAAAAAAAAACAGTTCTACCAGAGAGACTACTGTGATAAGATAATGCCAATTCAGGGAAAAAAAAAAAAAAAAGAGTGGGGGTGGGAAATCTCACGTAACAAAACCTTAAGGAATTACGAAAAGAATAAACTGTTAAACTGTTCAACATCAGTCAAAGGAAGGAAGGAAATAAGAACAATCAGATTTTTTTTTTTTTTTTTTTTTAATTCTAAACCCAGCAGTGGTGGCACACTCCTATAATCCCAGCACTCAGGAAGCAGAGTGGGGATGGATCTCTGTGAGTTTGAGGCCAGCCTGGTCTACAGAGTGAGTTCCAGGATGGGCTCTAACCGTACACAGAGAAACCCTGTCTCAAAAAACAGAATAGAACAAAACAAACAAACAAAGCTTCTATTTCTCTGAGAGACAGAATTAGGTTTGGGTTGTCACTGAGGTTCCATAATGTTGGAACTGACTCAGTGGAACTGAGCAGGGATCAGCTTTCTTTAAACTTTATTTTATGTGCATTGATGTGACTGTGTTAGGTCCCCTGAAACTGGAGTTACAGACCCTTGTGAGCTGCCCTGTGGGTGCTGGGAGTTGAACCCCAATCCTCTGGAAGAGCAGCCAGTGCCCTTTACTGCTGAGCCACCTACCTCTGCAGCCCCCAGGGTTCAGGTTTACACAAAGCACTTAAAGACACCACACAATGACATTTTAAAAAGCACAATGTTTTAACACAATAGAAAATGCAGTTCACAATAGAAAATGTGCATCCAAGAAGATATATTTCCTTCTTGATAAAAATGGACACACACACACACACACACACACACACACACACACACACACACACACAGATCTTTTCATTCATTTCTTCAATATTCTGTGATCAGGTATCCGATGTCAGCAAACTGACCTATTAAGACAATGTTGACATAGAATGAATAGCAAGCATTCCAGTACAGCTGGAGTGAAATATCTCTGAACTTGCAGAGCCCTTGGGCGGCAAGGGGCTGGGCCCTCCCACTGAGTTATCCTTCCATAGCTGGAAGGTCTATTAGGGGTTTTTCCTTTATGTATTCTGAAAGCAGACATGGAGGAGGTAAATCTATAATTAAAGGGTTATTGAAAATAGAGATTGTGACCTGACATACCCACCAACACAGTAAAAACCATTGGGCCCTTTGTCTCCAGGTGTGTCTGATCTACTTGAGGTTTTGCTTGCCAACGCCAGCTGGGTTCTTGTTACCATCGGAGGACTGGGTAGGTGGATCCAGTATCCATTCAGACTTCAGCACTGTTTTGAAATCTCATCTGAAAATAATATATTGTACTCCTTGTTGTACTCTTTGTTCAAAATCCAAGCATCCTAAGTTAAAGTCTGACTTCAGCTCAACTCATTATAAAAGTAGCCGAAGGCTTAGGACATCACTATCACATTCCCAACAACAGGCAATGGAATTCTTTGTGCAAGGTGAAAATAAGCCATGGGGCAACACCCCACAGTCTTAAAGTGCATAATAACCCAAGGAAATCAAAGCCCCGTGCAGGAGGTGGGTCGTTCAGAAGGCTTCCCAGGTTTAAAGTCCACTTCTAATCATTTTAGTTAATAGTAAGTATTTACTGAATGCCCACTGTTGCCCAGTCCTCTGATGAAGTCTGCATGCACCAAGCTTAGGAAATGGCATTCCTTTCCACTGCTGTGGAAGCCCGAGTCCCCATCTTTCCTGCATGCTGTCGTTACACACTCATTCACTTTGAGATTCCCATCAATTCACAATTAGAACATACCAGTGTGTGATCGGCACAGTGACTTTAACACTGGAGTCCCCTTCATGAGACCCTGTAAAGGAAATGCAAATTTAAGCCTTTCTGGGTCGTTACTGGCATAGAATACATACATTTTTCAAAACTGGAAACCTTAAGATTGTGAAATGCTGCATGTTATAAAAAAGCACAGAGAAGGAAAGTATAGACGCTACTTGTGTGGTCTTTTGCAGTTCACATTTTCACTCAGCATTGTGTTAGGTGCTAGCTACACTGATGCAAGAATGATGCTCAGTTTCTTTGAACTATTGTTTAAATCCTAGTACACAGCTGTACCACTGTTCTCGTCCTGTATCATATCCCTTTTGAGGGGTGGTAGTGGTTAATCTTGTCACCCCGAGTGTGTCTTCCGGTGTCCCCAGAGATGATTAACTAAGAGGGAACTTGTCCTGAGCACACAGGACATCGTTCCACATGCTGGGGGCTTTGATGGAACAAAAGGGGGAAAGGAGGGCGCAGCTCACACAGGTGCACTCTTTCCATGTCAGTGTGCCTGTCCCCACACCCTCTTGTGGGGACCTTCTGAAAGCCTGAGCAGCCAAATACATCTCTCCTTCTCCATCCCCATCACCTCCATGTTTATTCCAGTGTTTGTTCCAGTGATGGGACACAAACACAAGTGTGATTTAGCTTCTTTGCAATATTTTGCCCTGCTATACTATGTTAATAGGATTGAGCCAGCTACTCCTCTGGCCTAATGGGCTCTAATTTCAAAAGAAAGTCTCTTAAATATGAACAGTTCTCTAGATCTACAATGAGCATCTCCAGCTCTTAGCCACTCCTGGCCAATCCTCCGTCTACAGGAGCCATGGAGTCAGATTGGGTCCTAGCCTGTAAATCCTACAGTGTCTTCCCATCATGGCTGGAATAAATGCAGAGATCTTTCATAGCCAGGAAGCGCCCAATGTCTAGTTTCTCTTTTCCTAGTTCTCAGGAATAGAGACAGGGTCTCCTGCCTGTGTACTGCCTCAGAACCAGATGCCACCTGCCTGAAATCAGTACTTCCTCTCTGCCTATGGAGTCCTCCCTGACCACTGGGTCCCTGGTTGTGTATCACCTGGTTGTATATCATCCATAGTGGTAAGTATCCTTTATTTCTTATCTTCTTTGCTTTTATCTTTCTTACGAATGATCATACCCAGGATACTTCTGCTCCTCCATCAGAATGTAAACTCTCTGGCCCTTGTCTCCTCAGTACCCAGAACAGCACCTGCTACCATAGTCCTCCAACAACCCTCGAACAATGTTAGGGGCAGGACCTTGAAAGCTCCTGATGGTGAAGCCTGGTGAAGATATGATTTCTACAGTACACACACAAGCACACAAGTATTGTTTCCCTGTGCTCATTTTCTGTTTCCCATGCAGGAACATGGGAAAACAAACATTGCATGAGTCTACCTACCAGGCAGTTCAAATTGCTGCATTCATGGGAGTCAGAGTGGGACTGGTACAGGGGCCTGGAGGGAGGAGTAAATGGAGAGGCACTAATCCCAGTGACCATCCAGTGAAACAACTTGAACAGATCCTAAAACGTTGCTGCTGTACTTCTAGTCAACACCACCATATAGTATACTTTCAAATTCCTAGTAGAGCTTACATTAATTAGTTTTGCAATCACAATATAATTACTAAGTTAATGTACCCACAAGCTCACACACACACACCAAAGTGGAAGAAAATACACTACTTGAAGCCCAATGAATTGATTTCATAATCTATCTACAGGTCTGAACCTGCAATAAAAACTACTCCTCTAGTGCATCTTATCTTGAAGTGGCTTTGTTTTTAATTTGCTCTCCAAAACATGAAATCTACACTACTAATACTTTTTGTAAGAACTGATTTTTTATTTGTTTGTTTGTTTGTTTTTTGAGACAGGATTTCTTTGTGAAACAGTCCTGACTGTCCTGGAACTCACGATAGCCTCGAACTCATAGAGATCGGCCTGCCTCTGCCTTTCAAGTGCTGGGGTCAAAGGCATGCACCACTATTGACAGGTGAACTGATCTATTCTTATCATTTAATTCTTGTTCTCAGAAGGCTTTTCAAGTTTTTGCCTTTTATAACAAAATCATATGTCTGTGTCTAATGTGCATTTTCCTGATCACTAAAAAGATTAACAATCTAAAAAAAAAATAAGCCAGAGATTTTATCCTGAAAAAAAAAAAAATGTAAACACAGCCAGGTGGTGGTAGGGAATGCCTTTAATCCCAACACTTGGGAGGCAGAGACAGGTGAATCTGAGGCCTGGTATACAGATCTATTTCCAGACAACCAAGGTTACATAGAGAAACCCTGTCTCCTAAAACCACACCACACCAAACCAAACCGAACAAACAAAAACAACAACAAAAGAATATATAAACCAAATATTTTGGGTTTTTTTGAGACAGAGTTTCTCTGTGTAGTTCTGGGACTCAATCTGTAGAGCTGTTCTTGAACTCACTGATACCTGCTTGCCTCTGTCTCCCGAGTGCTGGGATTAAAGGTGTGTGCTGTTTGCTTGTGCCCCTCTCCCCCAGGATATTTTCTAACATCTCAAGAAGACTAAGAATGTTCTTATCAGAACTTCACACAGGCAAAGTGACTTGGATGTCCCTTTGTTTTGCGACCTCATATGTTCTGCTTTACTTGCAGGAAACCATATTAATAAGAACACTGAATAATGACTCTTAGATTACCGATTACCGATTACCGTTCACTTAGTTGTTTATTCACCCAGCAAGTGTTGATTGAGGACCTGGCTCTACCAGGAATTTTGACAAATAAACCAAGACCTGTTTCTCCTGCTGCCTACTTTGGGGACTGGAGCTTTTTGTCTCTTGCAGAGAGTGACCTTTGGGCAGCTCCTTCCAAGCCATTGTCTTCCCACGTGATTTATTTATAAGTCTTTATGGTTAATATCCAGAGAAAACTCTGTGTGTGTGTGTGTGTGTGTGTGTGTGTGTGTGTGTGTGTGTGTGTGTGTGTGCATACTCTATTCGCTGCCAAGGACTGTGGGAACATCAATGCCAAAGGAAAGTTTTTAAATGAAGGGGAAATACTTTCACTTCAAGCGCTGTTTTAAATCTGTGGTTATAACGGAAGTCTTTTAAAGAACACGGTTTTTTCTATCTTCTGTAGGCACGTGTTTTTGTTTTTTTTGTTTTTCCTCTTTAAAAGGGTGGGTCGGTGAGGGGGCTTACTTATTTTATTGGCGTGCCCAGTTTGCTGAGAAGGGCTATTGAAAAACAGGTCTTCTTTCAAACTACGGTAGTTCCCAATTTTGCCTTAAGACAAATGGACAATTCACATTGTAATCATCTGCAGCTCGTATCTCAGAAAGATAAAGCTCTAATAACTTTTACTCTTCAAGTATGCCTTTTTTGACCCGCAGGGAATGTTTGCTATTTTAAAATCCACGGGTCACGGGTAAAAGGGTCGACTTCCGAATTTATCTGGAAGCATCAGGATTTAACTCAGCTAATGACTTCACAGAGATAATGGTGTGGTTTGCCAGATAAGAAATGCTACGCCTGGGATAAATCAGCTAGTTGTGGATGGTGTCGCTGCTGGGTTCTTTGACATTTGTTCATTTTTAAGAGATTAGACCACAGCAGAAATAAGAATGCTGAGGTTGGATCTGCACGTAGTCTCTGCCAGCCCTCCCAGCTCCCGTGATGCATGCAAATCAGCGGGCCAGTCCCGGGACCACGGCAGTACTTTCGCGCCACTTTCCCAGGACCGCACAGCTCCATAAAGAACCGGCAGCACTAAGTCCCCAAAATGCTACTGTTTCAAAGCGCATTCAACACTTTCTAAGGACAATCAGTATTACAACCGTCGGAACCGTTTCTATTTTTTTTCCCTGGAGCTTGGGCGCTTCAGGTGCTGTTAGATCCCATATCTTAGCTGGTAGGACCTGTGTCCCGGCGCGGGAAAGCCGGCGGCCCCGCCCCTCCGGCGGCGGAGTACACGCCCCGCCTCTGTCCCGGAGCTCCTGCGTATCCGCTTCCAAGTGCTTGTGGACTCCGAAGATCTGTCCCTATTCCTGGTGCCTGGGTACCCGCCGCCAGCATGGAGGCTCGCCGCGCGCGGGTGAGGCCCGGCCGGGTGTACCGGGGCGGGGTTGGTGGGTGCTGGACGCACGCGGGCCGGGGCCACTTCCCTCCGACCCTGCGAGTGAGCGCCGCTCTCTTGTCCTACGGCGCTCCTGATCGCCGCCAGGTTGGGGGAAGTCACATATTGCTTTTCTTCGAATCTTTGCACCCAGGGTAACTCTGGGCCAAGGAGATGTATCCGCTAGCGCACGGGGTTGGCGGCGCTCGGGGAGCCTGTGGTACGTGCGCTCGTGGTGCACGTGCACGCCGGAGGCTGGCCGCTGGCGGTGGTGGTCAGCGGTCGAGTCCCAGCCTTTCCATTTCCCGAGACTTAGCCCAGCAGCACTGCTCGCTCACGGCGGGTGCGTGACTATCCACGCGTGCAGTAGTGGCCCTGGGATCCGCTTCCTCTGCTCTGGATCTGTGGGATTTAGGATTGAAGGCCTTGGGGACATCTCTTGAGAACTTGAGTTGTGCACGTGGGAGGAGGTATTGTTTTAGTCCCAGGCTGTAATTAAGCGCAGTTTAGGAGTTTGGCGATGCAAGTCGTGCACCACGGCGGTTTAGTGTGCTTCCATGCGTCCCCTCCTATCCAGCCCTTCTCTACCTCACTTGCAGCTGCAAGCTGCCCCGAGTGGAACGTTACTTTTTTGCTCCAACGGAAGTCAGAACTTACCTCCTGCCCTGAAGAGGGTTGAAGAGTGGGGGGATGGGCGGAAAGGAAGACAGTGACGTGCTTCAAATAAGTATCAGAGGTTCGGGACCCAAGTGGGGAGGGAGGTCTGGGTGGGTAGGTGGGGTTTGATAACGGATCTCCGCCCGTGGGGAATTAGGTTAGGTGCACATTTCGGCACCTGACTGATGTCTCCGAACATCAGTTTTCCTCATTTAAGTGATAGTAACGATGCCACCGTCTCTACAAAGAATTACACAAACATTGCTAGCAAGTCTGCCGCAAAAAAAAAAAAAAAAAAAGAAAAAGAAAAAGAAACAAACAAAAAACCCCACTCTCCATAAATGGAATTAAGAGTTACATCTGCCAAGAAAGCTCACGCCCAGCATGGCCATTTGCTCTGCTTTTCTGTGTCTTTTTCATCAAGGAAATGTTTGGCTGGTGAATGATTCTTGGTGGCCTGTCCTGGCTTGTTACAGCTTAGCCTGTTTACCTGACGGCTTTAGATGAATGCCTCCTTTGAGGCGGACATGGAATGGAGGTAGATTGATTAGCAAAGAGAGGAGAATCATTAAGGAACAGTGCTGTTTTAGGCGATCCCTTGGTTTTTGCATTGTGTTGCCTTGGGCTTCCTCATCTGGAAAACGGAGAAGAGACTTTTGGGATCCCTTTAACTCCTAAAAACACACACCAACTCTAACATTTACTGTAAATACCACACTTAATGAGGGGAGGTTGGGCAGCCGTCATCAGGGAAATAATTTTATTGAACTTGAGACTGAAATGCAGAGTGTTTGGTGAGGAAGGAAGTCCAGCTCTGCACACCTAGACAGTCTCAGTCCCCCTAATGCGTCTGGGGCTGGTAAGAGCTTGCCCTTTCAGGTTTTCAGTGAAAAAACAAACTGCTATTCCTTGACTCTATTTAAGATTATAAGAACTAATGCAATTCTTCAGAAATATCATTCCCAGTTCAGGGCTATACATGCGAATGAATGGAGACCACTTTCTTATCTTCAGGCTTTTTGACCTATACCCACAGCCAGGGGCTGGGGATTGACCCCAGGACTTTGCTCGTTAGGCAAAATGCCTACCACTGAGCTCTACCCCTGTTGTGAAAATTTCAAGTCTGGTGAAGTGCTCCATGGAGACTGTCTGCTGAGAGAGCTCAATGGAATCAGGTGTTAGTTGCCCTCCAGCTTGTATCATGTGTTTATGGGCTGATAATACTTGATTTGTAAGGACTTGTGCAGAACCTCTGTATCCCTCCTCACTGGAATAGGGCCTATTTGGATGTCTGCCATTTTAAAGCACAGGACCTGCCCAATTTTTGTAGTTTGGGAAATTAGCATCACACTGCAGAGCCCAAAGCTTACATAAAAAGACCTCATTAGCTTGATTTTTGGCTGAGGGAGAAAAACTGCTCTGCCATCTTGCACTTTTGAAATCTCCTTTTAGAAGTACAGTTCAATTAGAAAAAATGAGGTTGGATTTTAGGAGCTGGCATTAAACTCTGGAGTTCAATATAATGCTAAATGCTTAAGACTGTAGGGTGGGAAGAGAAGTAACTGCAGATGTTTGGCTAAATTGATAAATATTATTAAAATGTTCTCCAGAAGAGATCCTTTCTGAGAATTTGACCTGAGTTGAAGAAAAAAAAAATATTTTTGGTAGCAATTGCAGTCTTGTTTTCTCAATAGGGCCTGGAGAAAAAAAATTTGTTCATCTCTTCTGCTGGTTAAATCTACCAAGCTGAGAAATGATGTCTTTAGTAGTTCTATACTGCAGGAAGCATCCGACTTAATGATGTTGCCATTTCTCTTTGCAGCAAAGTGCTCTCAAAGTAAAGGACTTAAAGAATGTCAGATATATGAAGTTGATTTCCATGGAAACATCATCATCCTCTGATGACAGTTGTGACAGCTTTGCTTCTGATAATTTTGCAAACACAGTAAGTGCTGCCTGAGGATAAACAGAATTGAGTCTGCAATGCTCCAAATGCCCCAAAATGCTTTGTGCACGATTAAAACTGCTTGCTCTTTGCCTGCATTTCTATACAGCCGTTAGGAAAATATGGCATGCACTGTAATTTCATTTTGCTCTTTGCTGTGGTTCTAGGTAGTAATTGTTGGAGGTAGATTAGCTGCTTATTGTGTCCTTCTGAAATGTCGCCTAACCTAACACGACTGATGACTTGCTGTAACAACTCAGAAATCATTTGTAAACCTCTGGACCATTTTTCTTTGTAACAAAAGCCAGTCTCTTGTAGTGCACTTGTAAATGTGATTTGCTCTCTGCACGGTTTATGGAAAATTGGTTCTTGAAAAAGAAAATCCACAACGACATTTATTTATTTTACAGAAACCTAAATTCAGATCAGATATCAATGAAGAACTGGCTTTTTTTTAAAAAAAAAAAAAATATATAAAGATTCTGATAATAAATCTTTCTGTGGCTTTTAAAAGGTGAGGTGTAAGATTAAGCCATTGTGGATTTTTACAGAAACCAAGGCCAGATGTCACTAACGAATTGGCCAGCATTTTTCATGCCGACTCTGATGATGAATCATTTTGCGGTTTTACAGAGAGTGAGATACAAGATGGAATGGTGAGTTGGAGGAGTTCAACAGTATCAAGAAGTGAGGTACATTTAGGGACTGGAGAGATCTGTTCTGTGACCCCCCCCCCCCATACCTATAGATCTTTCAGTTCCCCTAGAAAACTTGACCAGATGGGGAATGTTTTCTTAGTGTCATAAAGACATTTTTACTAATATCCTGCTTGTAGGTATTACACTTCTTTTTTCCTTTTTTTGAGGTTCTAAAAACCTTGGAAGTTGTTAAATAAAGTTGGCTAGTCTTCAGATTGCTGCTAGCTGCAGAACTGGCCTAATCACAGATGTCCTAAAGATTAGCTGCATTGACACTTATGTTCTGGTGCCCAGCCCAGTGTTGGCGTGGAGCTGACAAAGCCATTCTAGTTACCTGCATCTTGGGACCCTCTTAGGACTGTGTAGATAATAACAAGTAGGGCCTTACCTGTGTCCGAATTCGCTTGCTCTCTGGTCTGCTTTGCCTGCCTGTGTATGCTTCCTTCCCTACCCAGCTGTCACCTAGCGGGTGGCACCTGCCATGCCTGTGCTCTACTTGCTATGTGCTTAGACTCTCCTAAAGAAGTGGGGTGCCTAGACATCATAGTCACCTGCATGTTATTTTCTTTGCCATGCCTGGCAATGTCCCCTTATAGGCCATCATTTGAATGACACTGAATGACAGCACTCTCCCCAGAACTATTTTATCACCATCTGTACCAATGCATGCCTCCTTCCCCTAATAAAAGATTTTGGTCTCATGATGTTGATTACCATTTGTTGGCTGGAGGCAGTCTGCAGGTCTGGACATGACCCACTTGTCTGTGGACTGATGACTACTCTAGGCAATCTCTTAGCTCTTTGTAGGTAGTACCTTGTGATGAATAAAATGCCAGTTGATTGAAAGTGCTAAGAATTCATGACAGTTTTATCTCTATCCATGAACACTAAAAGTACACGAAATACTAAAAGCTGTCCATGGGGATCATTATTTGTTGTTACTGGGGATCAAACCCAGGGTCTTAGACATACTAAACATAGACCCTACCACTGAACCACAATCTCCTTCCATTCACTGTTTTGAGGGGCTAGGGAGTTGGCTCAGCTTGCCTTGCAAATATAAAAACGAGTTTGATCTCCAGAAGCCTATATAAATGCTTAGTGGGTATGGTGGCTTAGCTGTAATTCCAGCTTCTCTGAAGGCAGAGATAGGATCCCTAGAGCAAGCAGGCTAGCAAGATATGGCTAGCCTTATCTTGGTTTGATTGAGCTCTGGGTTTGATTGAGAGACCCTGTGGCAATTAGAAAAGTCAAGGATGGTTCCTGATGTTAAACTCAGGCCTACACATGCACACTCACACATGTGCACATGCAAAATTGAGGGTAATGTGTTCTTGGGTCTTTATCTAGGAGTAGATGGCTGGAATATCTAGAGACTGTTTAGCTATACTAGTTGGTATGAAGTGATACCTAATTTTAGGTTTTTCTGTAGCTTTGAAGCCTATCCTGGAACTAACTCTAGTAGACAAGGCTGGCCTCAAATTCACAGAGGTCTATCTGCCTGTCTCTGTTTCGCTAGTGCTGTGACTAGAGGAGTGCAATACCACTGCCTGGCTATGATGCCTCTTCTAGATCTTGACTTACAAAAAAAAAAATTAGAGTGATACCTAGACTAGTCAGATTCGAAGAGTAGAAAGATGGTGGTTGCCAGGGACTGGTGGTAGGAGGAATCAATAGTTTTTGCTTGTTTGTTTTTGAGGCAGGGTGTGGCAGTGTAGCTCAAGCTGGCTTAGAACTTGCTATGTAGCCCAGGGTTCCTACATGTAGAGTTTAACTGACATAGGCCATCGATAGTTGGGTACAACACAGCTTACTGCTGAATGGACCTGAAGTTTCAGTTAAGGAAGATAAAATCTTGAAATGGTCCAAGTGAAGGCTGCACAATAATGATGTGTATTTTAATCACAATTAAAAATGAATTGGAAATTGATAGTTTGGGATACTATGTAATACCATCATAGGCATCAAAACCACGTTTATGGGTAAACATAGATGTTCCTAGAGGACTTCATGAAAATGACTAAGAACCATTCTTAAGGAAATGGGAGGGGGGCAGGAGTTGCCATGTTTTTAAAAAAAAATAAAAAATGACAGCCTTTCAGGCGAGCAACGGAGCAAAGCTATTCTCCCATTGTATTCATTTGCAAGTCTTGATTTTATTATTACCCATGATCCTTGCTGTCTTTAACGACTCTCTTGCTCTGGTTAACTGTAGAGACTGCAGTTGGACAGGGAAGGCTGCAGGACTCGAAGTCAGTGCCGACACTCCGGACCGCTCAGGGTAGCCATGAAGTTCCCAGCACGAAACACCCGGCGGCCAGCCAACAAAAAAGCAGTCCCCTCAAAACCCTCTGAGAACTCTGCAAACGATTCCCAGTCTGACTCTGAAGAGGAAGACGGCATGAACTTTATGGAGAAAAGGGCTTTAAACGTAAAGCAAAATAAAGCAATGGTGGGTGTTCAGGTGCATCGCAACCCTTTTACCTCTTTTAAGAGCTGTTTCCATGGAGTTGTGAAGACTTCATGATGTGTTTTGGATATTTATATTTGTTCTTATTTTTATGGGAAAAGGGACTGTGCTGTAAGTGTGTTGTCCCTGGATGCCAGAAGAGGATATTTTGTGTCCCCTGGAGTTAGGTGTAGTTGTTAACTACCATGCTGGTGCTGGGAACTGAACCCAGGTCTTCTGCAAGAGCAACAAGCGCTTTTGACTTGCTAAGATTTCTCTTCAGCTCCTCCAGCTGCTTATTAAACTCCTCTGAGAGCTAGGATAAGCATAGTGGGGAAATCAGAAACCTTGACTGTCAACTTATTAAACAGAAAGTTAAGGGGTAACTATATTTCTGAAAATTGCCAGTTGTCACCAATTATAATTTCTGTTTACTTTCTCCCCCCCTTTAGCTTGCAAAACTCATGTCAGAATTAGAAAGCTTCCCTGGCTTATTCTCTGGAAGACATTCCCCCCCTGGCCACAGATCCAAATGTGTAAGTGCTTCTTTTCTAAACTTGTTTTGGACAAGCCCAGGGCAGATCTCTGTTTAGGATCTTATTTTCCTACTGGGGGATGGGGTCGATAGAAACAGCCTTCTTGAGGCTCTGGTGATCTTTGCATCTTGGACACTTTGGCCACACTCCTTTTGATCATCTCTCTTCTTCACACTAGCATCAAGGAAGATTGACAGCTTGTTTCTATGTCCCCAAACAGCATGTTTTTTGTACATGCTAGATGCAAAATGTGTATTTTTTAAAAACAGATTGAGGGAAAAGAAATACAATTTCTCTGACAAGTCGTATCCTCATTATGGTATTTGATTGTGTCCCAAAGGACTAAGCTGGTCTGAAGGGGTTGGTAAAATTTGTTGTGTTGGCTATGGCAGAAAAGAAAAGCCTGTGTTTGCCTTCTTCCCCATGAGGAGACAGGCTGGAAGCCAGCAAAGAATGGAGGGAAGAATCCCAAGCGTTCTTTGTATGATATGGAGGTAGCATATGTGTTCCAGGAGTCTAGAGATGTCATAGGAAAGGCTTTTGGGTCAGGAGCTCAGGTTTTACATATCCGGTAATAATTAAATAGAAGAATAAATAAAAATTGCAGTGGCTGTATGACTTTAGGGTTTGTTGTTTGCACGTTATGAAAAGGGCACTCCTTAAGGGAAAGTTGCAGGTACCTCAGAGTGCTACTTCTGTCTGTACTAGAGCAAGTAGATCTATATCATGTGTTTCATTCACCAGTCAAAGCCACCTAGAAGGCGCACATTCCCAGGTGTGGCTTCCAGAAGAAACCCGGAACGGAGAGCCAGACCTCTAACCAGATCAAGGTCCCGGATCCTGGGATCTTTGGGCGCTCTGCCCACGGAGGAGGAGGAGGAAGAAGAGGAAGAAGATAAGTACATGCTGGTGAGAAGGAGGAAGTCTGTGGACGGCTACATGAATGTGAGTCCTCACTGGTATCTCCTTAAGTTTCCCATCTTCATGAAGCTTAGCTTTGAATACACAGCCTCAGACCATTCCAAGTCATTAGTGTTGCATAAGCAGACTTAAAATCTTGTTAAGCAGACAAGAGTCTATTTTCAGCTAATCAGTATTGTAGGAATTATTTCTATGCTTTTTGGACAGTTATCCTTACAGTAAGTTTATGGGCTGGAGCCTTTCTCCATAAGCAAGAAAGCTTTCCTAGGTTGAGTTCTCTGTGAAAAGTTTCAAAGGAAGCATCTTGAGATTTAGGGCTGCAGAGAGGGCCTCAGCTTCATTCATGTTTCTTATTCAGGACGATGACATGCCCAGAAGCCGTCGCCCTGGATCCATGACTCTTCCACATATAATTCGCCCAGTAGAAGAAGTTACAGAGGAGGAGATCAAGAACATTTGCAGCAACTCTCGAGAGAAGATCTACAATCGATCACTGGTGAGGGCCCCAAGGTTACGTAAGTCTTGAAACAGAAGCACCCTTTGGAGGATAGATCGCATTAGCCCTAAGCGGGGTGCACATGGTGTATGGTCTGCACATTCATGCCTATGCAGTTTTTTTTTTCCATAAACGGGAAGAAGAATTTTACAGTATGCTAGGGATTGAATTAGTGTGTTTATGAGGTCTGCAGTAGGGTTATGTCTTGTAATTTAGAAATTGATGCATTCAGCTGGGGTTTACTGTGTATTGTTAAGGGTGTATGTGTCAACAGCTACTGGAAATTCAATGGTGAGCCAAAGGTTTTTTTTTAAGAAATGGATTTGGAAGAGGGAAAAAATGGTTTTAGGTGGAATTTTCTTTTTCCCATGCTGGGGATCAAATCCAGGATCTCAAGTGGGTTAAACATGTACTCTGTCCTTGAACCCCCCACCAAGTAGTTTTGATATTACTAGTGTACCACCAATAGAGTGAGAATCCTGGCTTGAGACATTTATCATTGTGTGTGTAGGTGCTAAGTGAACTTCAAACATCAAGTGTCAGGTCCTTTTTTTTACCAGTGTGGGTGTTCTTTGTGCCATTTTGTTTTGTTTTTCTCTACAAAAAGCAGCATTTGCTTCTTCTCTCATCCATTTCTCCTTTCAGGGTTCCACTTGTCACCAGTGTCGCCAGAAGACCATTGACACCAAAACTAACTGCAGAAACCCAGAGTGCTGGGGCATCCGGGGACAGTTCTGTGGTCCCTGCCTTCGAAACCGCTATGGCGAAGAGGTCAAGGATGCTCTGCTGGACCCGGTAAGGGCCTTCAAAGGTTGGAGAGGGGCTTGAGCTCTTGGTGGCGGGAGTCTATGGTGTGGTGCTTGCTGTATGGATGTAACTGTCCAGACAGCTCGGGCTGCTGCTCACAAGTTGATTCTCTTCATTCTTGGTGGTGGTGGTGGTGGTGGTGGTGGTGTAACTTCCTTGAAGTATGTCTTATGAGTGTGTGTGTGTGTGTGTGTGTGTGTGTGTGTGTGTGTGCGCGCGCGCACGCATGCGCACACCAGGGATGAAACCCAGGGTCTTACATAGGCTAGGCAAAATCTAATGCTGAGCCAGAAACTCAGACCTCTGTTTTATGACTAGTAATTAAAACAAAAACAAAAACCACACAGGGTAGCTGGATGGTGATAGCACTTGGGAGGCTGAGGCAGGTGGATCTCTGTGAGTTCCAGGCCAGCCTGGTCTACAGAGTGAATTCCATGACAGGCCCCAAAGCTACATAGAGAAATCCTATCTCGAAAAAACAAAAAAAACAAACAACAACAACAAAACCCCACAGGATAAATGAATTGATACTAAGTACTTTAATGGCTAAAGAAAGAGAACCAATGGAGGGAATGGGATGCTTAGTTTCGGGGTTCTTTCCCACAATTCTTTAGAACTGGCACTGCCCGCCCTGTCGAGGAATCTGCAACTGTAGCTTCTGCCGCCAGCGAGATGGACGGTGCGCCACGGGAGTCCTGGTGTATTTAGCCAAGTATCATGGCTTTGGGAACGTGCATGCTTACTTGAAAAGGTAATGGCCATTGTGGTTTTCTCTTTCATGTCTGAGTCTTATATTTGTTTATGTGCCTTAATAAGATGATAGAAGTCTGAAAAGTGGCTCTCTTGGGGTAGGGGAATGTTAGTGGAAATACATCTTCATTTGAGCCAGTCATAGATATAACATTCAGGTTGGATGTCTAAGATACATTTATTGACAATATGTATGTTAGGGCTCCGTAATTTTTTTTTTTTTTTTTTTTTTTTTTGAGAAATGAATTTGACTTTCCAAAGAGAATTATTGGTTGAAAACTATCTTGACAGTCGGGCATTGGTGGCACATGCCTTTAATCGCAGCACTTGGGAGGCAGGGGCAGGTGGATCTTTGAGTTCGAGGCCAGCCTGGTCTACAAAGCTAGTTGCAAGACAGGTTCCAAAGCCTCAGAGAAACCCTGTGTCGGGAAAAAAAAAAAGGAAAAGAAACTGTTTTGACATCTTCCCCTTTGTGTTTCACAGTCTGAAGCAGGAGTTTGAAATGCAAGCCTGAAGATTGGCCACCTGCCTTTGGGCTTCAAGGCTCTCTTGTTCTTGATATTGTCGTTGATGGAAACCTGAATAAGAATCTTGGTGAGCAGTCTGCCTTAGAACCTGGTCAGGTTAATCTTGTTAGAGTCACACTTGTGTCTGAAACATCATGGAAGGCATACTTCTAGTTACACTTGAGCTACATGTAGTTTCCCAAAGCTTGCCCTGGTCCTACCCTGTAGCTTCTCTACTCCAATGATCCTTTGCCACCACTTAGTTTCTGAGATCTTTTTAGGCGGCAGTTTTAAAAAGCATATTTGCCGTATTGGTGATGAAGTAGTCTCAGGATATACCCATAAGCCCAAGCACTTAGCTTGTAAACTAACAGTTCTGGTGAATTGCAGAGAACAGCTCTTTAACTTGTTGACACAGAATCAATGCATTCAGTTTAGTGTTCAGTGTTTTACTGGCTGATGTTTGAAATGGATAAGGCTAAGGCACAAAAATGGTCTGAAAACGATGTGGAAAAATTAGTCATTGTTGGGAAGTAGAGTAGCCCATGGAATGATTTTCTGGAGAGTACAACTCCTCTGTAACGTGCTCCGTGTATACCTTGTCACAGTTGAGACCCGGTTGCTGCTGTCCTTAAGTTACAGAGATTCATCCGGTTTATACAGTTCCCCCAAAGGTTTGTGGTAACATGATACCATAATTACTTAAGTTGCTGTAGAAAAGACATTCCTGGACATTAAGATGCTGAGAATCTGCAACGGGCCGATTTGAAATCTTGATGTTGCAAATCAGAAACTTAACTTCACTTTGGTTCCTGGCAGTTTCCTGAAAAAGATACCCTGGGGGGGGAGGGGGAGAGGCGTGTCCAGGGTCTCTGTTTCGGTTCTGAACAGTTTTGTAACAATGAGCAGTGACCAGTTAGAAATGGGTAAAGAGTTACCTCTGCCAGTTTACGGGCAGATGCTGGGAGTTACCCTCCCCTTTCTTTCAGTAGGGTCATTCGGTAAGTGACTGTATCCTGTGACTGTGCCCTACTCTCGTGATGCTCATTCAGTGTAAATACAACTTTTGCTCTGTAATGCTTTTATAAAAGGTTTTTATTTTAATAATAAAACATTTTGTTCTAACTTGTGTTTATTTTTGCTTAAAAAAAAAATCAGTATTACTACCTTAATCCTTTTCTCCCCTCGAGTTTTGAAAGGACATTTCTGCCCCTTCTGAAAAATTTCTCTTTTGGATTAAGTTTTCGAGGCCCACAGCCAGCTCTTTTGAACAGGGTCCCATTTGATGACAATCCTCTTAGCTGCAATCAGACTATAATAACCACATTGACTGACAGAATACATATGCTTGGGAATTTTGTGTTGTGTTCCTTTGTCGTTCACAGAACTTTGCCACTTTTATCCAATTTTCAAATACTTATTAAATGTATTCCATGCCTTGATGTTTCGGGACTTTGAGAACCAGATCATACAAAAGACAAAAACTTTTGAGCCAGGCATGGTGGTATATGGAATCCCAGTTCACAAGAGACTGGAGCAGGAGGATTGCAAATTTGAGGCAAGCCTCAAAAAATCACTTCATTATTTTTTAAGATTTTAATTTATGTGTTGTATGGGTTTCTTCTGTGTGTGTGTGGAGGTGCCCTTGGGAGGCCAGAAAAGGGTATCGGATTTCATGAAGCTTGAATTATAGGCAGTTGTGGCCCACCAGATGTAGGTGCTGGGAACTGAACCCTGAGTCCACGGTGAGCAGCAAGCACTCCTAAATGTGGAGCCACCCAGACTCCTGTAGAAGGTTCTTACAACTAGATTTCTGACCAGGATTATCGAATCACAGTCTGCATGTCACATCCAACTTTGTATACCTTTTTACATTTGTAAAGGGGTCCTTTTCAAAGCATTTGACAGGCTGGAGAGGCTCTGGGATTAAAGAAGAGCGAGCCTTGTTCTTGGGAGGACCCAGCACACACATGGTGTAGTTCACAGCCATCTATGACCCCAGTTTTAGGGGACTCAATGCCCTCTTGACCTGTTAAGCCTGGCACTTTATAGGGGAAGAAAGCTGTACCCTAGATACACCTTCAATGGGAAGCCGTGATTATCTTGTACATACTTAGGGGAGACCAGGCTCAAAGTTGCTCTGGCACATGGATTCAAAAGAAGTCAGTCACTTTTTAGAAACCAAATTTTAGGATCATAAGAAACCAAACTGAAATCCAACCCTATTGAGTATGTAATTGGGGAGCTTAAATGCTAGAGGTCATATAAATTGGTTAATTTGGAATTTGTGACTGGTATTTGATTGAACTCAGGGTATTCCACATACTCTAACACTGTGCTGTAACCCTAACTGACATACATAATCTTTGATGTTAGTATAATATCAAAATGGTTTTCTTGTTCAATAATTAACTGCAACTGTTCATTGTGACACTTTATCCTTAGAGGAGCTATGTAGTCTACCATAGGAACTATTGGAAAAAAAAATAACTACGAATAATGTCTTCTGAGAGATGAAGGGAGGAAGCATTAGTGTTTTCTCATTACCAGGCAATCTCAACCATAGATGTTCCTCTCTGGCTTTTTTTTTAAATAATTGTTTGTTTGTTTTTCAAGATGGTTTCTTTGTGTAACAGCCCTGGCTGTCCTGGAACTCAATGAGATCCACCTGCCTTTGCATCCCAAGTGCTGGGATTAAAGGCATGTGCCACCACTGCCCAGCTTAATTTATTTTTAATTTATGTTCATTGGTATTTTGCCTGCATGTATGTTTGTGTGAGGGATCAGATCTTGTAGTTACAGACAATGTGAGCTGCCATGTGGGTGTTGAGAATTGAACCCAGGTCCTCTGGAAGAGCAGTCAGTGCTCTTAATCACTGAGCCATCTCTCCAGCCTTTCCTGTCCAGATTTTGAGATAGGAACTTGGTATGTTATCCACGCTGGTCCTAAACCCCAGGAAAGGACTTTAAATTTTATTTAAGCTGAGCTTGCCTTAGCAGAAACAAAACCTAGGAAGATGGCTAGGTTCAGTCTGGAGAGGAAGGCTGGGTGCCCAGGCAAACACAGCTGAGAAAATGCTGGGAGGAGGTGGAGGCCTCCTTTGGACCAGGGCTTCAAGGGAGATAAAGGTTCAGGAGAATGAGGGTGTGGAGTGATGGGAACTCAGGGTGGTGGATTAGCTGCATGAATGTCAGAAAGCAGAAGCTTTAGCAGTGTGAGTGAAAATCCTGTAAGCCAGTGGCACTAGGTACTAGTCAAAGGATTAGGTACTTGAAGGGGGACAGGTGGATAAGGAGTGCAGAGAAATTGACAGGTTTCAGAGATAGGCTTTTATCCATATAGTACCATTTTATCCATAAAGACACTGGAAGGAAAGGACAAGGAACATGTAAGCAAAGCCACTTGACTTTACTCAGTCTCCTTGGAAATTTGGGGTTTTGCAACACTGGAGTATCAAATTGAGGGCTTGCAGACATCCAGCAGAAACTTAGGGGGAAGTTGAGGCAGTCAGCTGGAATTCCCAATTGAGCTTTCTATCCATGGATGAGTTTCCAGTGTCCAGTTTCCCAGTCCCACTGTGGGCATTCTTATACTTTGGGATAAACAATAGTCACATTGCTGGATATGGTTAAATGTCTAGTTCTAAGGGCCGAACATTAAGAATGTAATTTTGCTGGGCAAAAAGGTGTGGTGGCACACACCTTTAATCCCAGCACTTGGGAGGCAGAGGCAGATGGGTTGCTATGATGAGAGGCCAGCCTGGTCTACAGAGCAAGTTCCAGGATGGCCAGGGAGGGATACATAGAAACCCTGTGTTGAAAAGCAAAAAAAAAAAAAAAAAAAAGCCAAAAATTGTAATGTTTTTTGGGGGGATAGGAGTCTAGCAAGATGGCTCAATAGCTAAGATCCCCAGCAGTGCACTGTAACCCAGGACTGTGAGACGACCTCTAGGTTGTCTTTGTCAGAATATTTTATCACAGCAAGTAATGAAATGATAACATGTGCATGTAAATATTCATGCATCTGCTTCTATATTAGCATTTAGATATATTAATAACTGATATTGCTACATATCCTTTCAGAATAATGATTACTAAACTGAATATTGCGACAAAACAATGTAATTTTGTTTTGGTTCCTAGAGTAGTAAGACAACCACAACTACTCTGTGTGAATTGTTTTGTTTTGCTCTGCTTTGCTCATTGTGAAACTAGGTTGGTCTGGAACTCCTGATCCTTCTCCTTTCTAGGGTTACAGATGTTCACTACTGTGCCTGCCCAGATCTACGTGTGTTTCTATAACCTCTTGCTGCTAGACACATAGCTGCATGTATTCACCATGTCCTTTTCCCTTACTTGCCTTCCTCGTTTAACAATATGTGTGGGTGAGACAACCATAATTTCTATTATTCAAGGAATGTAGGAGGCTGGAAAGATGACTTAAGAGGCGAAAGTGCTTGCCACCAAAGCTGCGACAACCTGGTTTGAGCCCCAGAACCCACATGGTGGAAAGGAAGTCTCCAAGTTGTCCTCTAAACCTCCATGCATGTGTTGTGGCAAACAAAGACTCATACACACACTACACACAGACCCCCCACAAACCATATACACACACACCACATACATACACATACCACACACACACACACACACACACACACACACACACACACAAAAGTTAATTAAAAAATAATACTATAGAAAGACTGTTGTGTGAGTGCATGATAACCAAGCTAAGTTCCCTTTCCCCACTTACTTTGGAGACAAATTACAAATGGCAGAATCCATATTTCTGCTTTCTCTTGTTTTTGCTTGGTTGCCCATGTTTTAATAGATGGTCCTCAGGTTTTTCTTCCCAATTGAGTAGCTGTAAACGTTATTGCTTCTTAATGACCATCTAAGTGGCTGGAAAGTAGAAACTACCACAGGAGCTTGCCTGTGCGTTCAGGATTTGACCATTTTGAGGCTGATGCTTAAGGAGGAAAGGATGTAAATAAAATTCCTTTGTGCAAATGCTTCCAGCTACTCATTGCCAGCCAAATTCTTGTAAATCATGATAAACAGATGCTATTGAACTAAATACCTAAGTAAAATTATGGAGATCAAGTCTATTTATCTTATTTTTCAGTGTTGGGGAGGGAGAAAAAGATATTAACTAAATTTTCTCTGCCTGCATGATGATTAGGGTAGACACCAAGAACTCTATTAATTGATTTCAGCAGGCACAATGAGGGCACTAACCCACTGGAGAGCTTCCCCTGAAAGATAGCTCCTGTGGCAATTTAGTTTGTTTTATCATAGAACCAGGCAGGCTTCGGAAGCAATCTAGCATCAAGCATACTGGGTTTCTTATCTGGTTAGTATTTAACATTTTGTTACTCTTTTTTTATTTCTTAAAAATATTTTGATCCACTGGGTGGGGGTAGTGCACACCTTTAATCCCAGCACTTAGGAGGCAGAAACAGGCTGATCTCCCTGAATTTGAGGTCAGCCTGGTCTACAGAGCAAGTTCCAGGACAGCCAAGGCTATCCAGAGAAACCGTGTCTCAAAAAAACAAAACAAAAAACCAATAATAATAATCACAACCTACAGAGAAACCCTGTCTATGTCATAAAACAAAACAAAAAATTGAAATAAAATTTACCATTTCAAAATGTACAATATGTTGGTTTCAAGCACATTTATAGGGTGTGTAACTCCTCACTAACTTCAGAACATTCTTTTGTTTCTCCTACAGTCTCTTACTCTAAAGCAGTCGTTCTCAACCTTCCTAATGCTATGACCTTTAATACCGTTGCTCATGTTGTGGTGACCCCCAACCATTATATTACTTCATGCATGCACTTTTGCTACTGTCATGAATTGTAATATAATTACCTGATCTCTGTGGGGTCAAGACCCAAGGGTTGAGAACCACTGATCTGAAGACAACCCACCCCCCAACACCCACCCATATCCGTCTTTTTATTTTATTTTATTTTTTTGCTTCTCCAAGCTCCTGAGCCCATCTGCTTTATTTCTCTAGAATTATCTGTTTGGGATGTTTGGAGTGCACAAGATACAGTGTTCCACTTGTGTTTCTGTTGCTGGGACAAACATCATGATAGGATCAAAAGCAACTCGGGGCAGTAAGGGTTGGTTTAATTTGTCTTACAGTCTATCCATCATTGAGGGAAGTAGAGGCAAGAACCGTGGAGGAGGGGAGTGCTACTTGCTGGTTTGCTGCCAGTGGCGTGCTCAGCTTGCTTTCTTATATACCCCGGGGATACCTGCTCAGGGGTGGTGCTGCCTCCAGTGGGCTGGACCCTCCCATTAATCAGAAAATGCTCTTTGGATGTGCACACAAGGCAGTCTGGTGGAAGCAATTCCTTAATTGAAATTCCTGCTTCCCAGATGACTCTAGCTTTCGTCACGTTGACGAGAACCAGCGCAAGATGGGTTGTATTTGCTTTTACCAAGGGTCACGCTCTTTAGGCTTACCAGTGTTGTTGTGTGTTTCAGGACACATTTTTTACTTCTACTTAAGTAACATTCTTGACCGGGTGTAGTGGCACACCCCTTTAATACCAGCACTTGGGAGGCAGAGGCTGGTGATCTGCAAGGCCACCCTGGTCGAACAGCCAGGGCTACATTGTCTCATAAAAAAACAAACAAAAATGATATTCAGTTATATGGCAATATAATTCATACATACCGATTGGTGGATATTTTGGTTTTTACTTTGGAGCTGGTAAGGATAAGACTGCAAGCAGCATTGGCTTGAACACCTGATTTCATGTCTCTTGGTATAGAAGAGTAGAATTGCTAGGCCATTTGGCAACTCTTTAAAAATCACTTGAGAAATTGCTAGGTCAGTAGTTCTCAATCTGTGGGTCACCACCCCTGGTTTCACATGGATCACCTGAGACCGTCGGAAAACATAAATATTTTCAATATGATTCCTAACACTATTAACATTACAGTTGGGAAGTAGCAATGAAAATAATTTTATGGTGGGGATTACCACAATGTGAGGAACTTAAAGGGTCGCAGGTTTAGGGAGGTTGAGAATCATAGCACTCAATTGTCTTTTTCATAGGCTTGTATTCTTTTGTATGTGTGTTATTGTGGAAACAACTCAGGCTTTCACACATGGTTCGAATTCACTTTACCACTGAGCTACATCTCCAGCTGAAAATCTTAGTTTTAATGAAGTCTACTTCATCTATTTTGTTTTGTTTTTTGTTTTTTTGGTTTTTCGAGACAGGGTTTCTCTGTGGCTTTGGAGCCTGTCCTGGAACTCGCTCTTTAGACCAGACTGTCCTTGAACTCAAAGAGATCAGCCTACCTCTTCCTCCCGAGTACTGGGATTAAAGGCGTGTGCCACCAACACCCGGCTTTACTTCATCTATTTTTTAAATATATTTAAAAAATTTGTATGTATGAGTGTTTGACTACATGTATGTAACTGCACTACATGTGTACAATGTTCATAAAACCTGATTATGACATAATCATATCCTTATATGTAACCTATGTTTTATAATTATAATTTTTGTTTTATATATTTTGAAGGCTATAAATGTCTTTTAATTCCTTATTATAGAAAATTAGAACTCCATAATTGAAACCATCCGTAATACTGCCACTTACAGGTTGCTGCAATTAGAGTTTGGTGTCTTGGGCTGAAGTTGTGTTAAGATTATATAATTTTACCTATTTTTTGGTTTTTGTAGATCAGACTGGCTTTGAAATCACAGAGATCCACCTGCCTCCCAGTGCTGGGATTAAAGGCTATCATCATCACTGCCTTTTTCATTTTTTTGCAAATAACTATAAAGTATGTCATAAAGATTTACTCCCAGACCAGACCGTAACCCTGTAATCGCAGCTACTCCAGAGGCTGAGGCAGGAGGATAATGAATTCAAGGTTGCCTGGGCTAGAGTATGGGTTCATGCCTAACCCCAAGTCCTGTAGATTTTAAAAGGACAGGTGCCAACACTTGACAGTGGAGCTCTTACCTAGCACGCCCCAGCTCCTAAGTTCAGTGTCCAGCAACACACATTCACACACATTGTTAGAGAACATCCGTTTAAATATGCTGTCTAATAAGAAGCAACGGTATTTGTATTTTACTGGATTATTTTTCTTTACTTTTTTTTTGTAATTAAAGAAAGGTATGTACTTGGTTAAAATAATAAAATATTTCTGAACCTCAACCCTATTCTTCAAAGAGAAAGTCCTTTTTTTTTTCTTTGCCAGCGATCAAACCCAACACCTGGAAACCACTTTAAACTTTTGTAGTTTTTATTTATTTATTTATAGATAGAAACTCATGTATTTCACTCTGTGCTCAAACTTGCTGTGTAGTCAAAGATGGCATTGAACTCCTGATCCTTGTTACTCCACCTCCCGAGTGCTGGGATTACAGGTATGCACCACTGAGCCCAGTTTTCCAAACTTTAGCTTTCAATGACTTCTGAGGAATACCCTCTATATTTCAAATCATATTTCTTCCCAAATATGCTTTGGTTTATTACCCCAAAATACTGTATGTTGACCTCTACTTCTGTGTCTAACTTCTGGCACCTCATCTTTTGGTTTTCTGTAATCAATGGTGATGCAACTTAGATTTGTAAACATAGCATTTGGGACCCTATCTCTAGGATAGTTGTAAGGGTTGGGACCAAATGACACTTAATAATAGGATGATGCTTACTGCTGTCTTAAGTGACAATGATTACATTGACTTTCCTTCAATTAGTCGTCGCAGCCTTTGGCCTGAAAGGAGAGTGTTACCATCTATTGAATTCTCTGTTTTAAAAAAGAGATGTCTTAGAGATTTATTTATATTATTTTATGTGTGAGTTGTTTTCCTCTATGTATTTAAGTGTACCATGTTTATACAGTGCTCTCAGAAACGAGAAGAGGGCATGAGATCACCTAGAACTGGAATTAAGATGGTTGTGAGCCACCATGTGGGCACTGAGAACTAAACCCCAGATCCTCTGTAAGAGTAGCAAGAGCCTCTCTCCAGCCCCACTCTTCTAATTTTTTTAGATTATCATTTATTGTGTGTCTACAGACATGTATATACATATATAGAATGGATGGGGAGGATAGAAGATTACCTTGGGAATTCTCTTCTACTCATAGGTCCCTAGGTTTGTACTCTGATGGGAGGTGTCATTCTGTAAATATGTTTCTCTTATTGGTTAATGAATAAAGCACTGCTGGCAAATAGGAAGACAAGATAGGCGGGACTAGGAGACAAGGAGGATTCTGGGAGATATAGTAGAGATTCAAGATGTAGAGACTTGAGAGAGCAGAGGTCCGCCCCTCCCCCCTCCGGTAAGGTATGATCTTGTGGAAACACTTAGATTAATAGAAATGGGTTAATATTTAAGAACTGGCCAATTAGAAATGCTAGTAATAGGCCAACAGCTTTATATCTAATACAGCGTCTCTGTGTGCTATTTGGGGCTGGCGCAGCTGTGGGACCAGACTGGTGGGAAAACTGCTCATACAGTACTTAGTCAGGTTCTGTGGCAAGTGCCTGTGCCCACTGAGCCATCTCACTGGCTTAATTTTCTGTTTGTACACTGCAGTGATTATTCAAAATTTGTATCACTTTTTTTGATTTTCAAAAGAAATCGTATCACTATTATGTGTGTGTAGCAGTAGGGAACAAGTCACTGTTTGATACAGGCAAGACAGGTGTTTTCTCACTGAACTACACCAGTGATTGTCAAATTGAAATGTTCTTGTCCCATTTTAGAAACGCCAGCCTTTCTTGAAGGTTTAAAAACCACCTTTCCTTACATATTGCTCCCCTAGTCATTCAGCCCAGCTCTCTCATCTGGTCTCTGCTTCTTTCTCACCCTGTCTTGCGTGGCTGACATCCTCTTCTCTAGAGTCCACTCAGTCATCCCTCTTCTGTGCTGCAAGGGTGCCTTCCTAGGGCGATGTAATGGCTAATAGTCATTGTCAACCTGATAGGATCTAGGATCACCTAGGGGATGAAGATAAGCCTCTGGCATGCCTGTGAGGGTTACCTACATTAGGTCCTTAGAGGACCGCACCATTTTTGGACTGAATGAAAAGGAGAAAGAAGCCGGGCGGTGGGGATACACACCTTTAGTCCCAGCACTTGGGAGGCAGAGGCAGGCTGATGTCTGTGAGTTAAAGGCCAGCCTGGCCTACAGAGGGAGCTCTAGGACAGCCAGGGCTGTCTCAAAACAAAACAAAGGTGAGGGAAAGCTGAGCGGGAATGTTGACCGATGATGTCATCGGGTCCCGCTGTGACTCCCTTTAAGCCCCTTTTCTTAGGGTCTATTTTTCCCCATAGCAACAGGAAAAGAAACTAAACACACAGGGTGAGATCCGCCGTTCCCTAACTTTCATTTTTCCCTCTACTAGTTTCCCCTCTCATTTTACTGAACGATACATCCTCTGGTGATTTCCCCAGAAAGAGTAGGAAGGACATGCTTTGTAAATTGTTTTGTTTACAAACCTGATTAGTAGCTTGAATGGAGGATTTGAAGTCCAATTGTTTATCTCAGCTTTCCTGCTTGGTTCCTTTGCCACCTACTATCCATTGTGCCAACGAAAGACATTTCTGGTGGAAGTCTGTGTTTTTCTCTGTGGAAGCTTTTGAGGTTTGATTTTTCTGGGTGCTGAGATTTCACGATGGCACATCTTGGTGACTTTTGCTTTGATTCTCTCCCCTACCCCCATTTCTTCTGGCTGACATTCTTCAATTAAAAGGGTCCTCTTCTGCTAGGGGAAACTTTTTTTTTTTTTTTTTTTTTTGTATTAAGTATAATTTACTCCCCACAATTTTGCTGTTACTTTTGTGTGTGGATTTTTGTTATGGAATTCTTTATTGTGTAGCAGATCTTCTGCATGGGTCCTCGGTGTTTTCATCTTTTCCTTTCTCGGAGTCTGTGTGTGTCTGTACCTACAGAAGGCTGCAGATTCTTAATCTAGATTCAGTCATGTAGAATTGCTATTTATGTACAACAGAAAGGTCAAGTACCAGCAATTCCATATAGTTCAATGAACAGTTTTGTTTTTAGCCATATTTTCAACCTCCAAGAGTCCATTCCTGTCCTGTGATTATTCATTTTTCCAAAACATCAGTTTTTTTGGGGAGGGCATAGAATTTGTTTCAAATTTTTTTTTCCTCAGCTCTTTCAGTTCAGTTAATTTCTTATCCTGTTGCCTGACTGCTGGTGTTCTTTCGGCATGTGCAGGCTTCTCAGAGTCAGCCTGTCTTCAGAAATGTGGCAGTGGAAGGCTGGTCCTGGCTAGCTGAGCCAGGCCCGCAGTGGGGCGGACATGACTTCAGGCTACAGGCTGGGAACTGAGTCTGTCTCCAAGTTCTGGCTGAGGTGGGCTTGTCCAGGAGGGCCCAGTTCACATGTTAATTCATCTCCGTGGACAGCTCTTTTCTGTTTCTCAGGGCAGGGGAGGCGGGAACCAAACAAACCTCCTCCCGTCTGCCTTCAGTTTCACAAGCTGGCTGGAGACATTTACCTACATCACAAGGTCCTTGCCACGTCTTGCTGGGTCCCGATAAATCACACACTAATTCCCTTTCCCTTCTCAAAACTGGGCCATCCACGAGTATGCCCCGATAATGGTGTGGAAGTAAATACATGCACAGAACACACCATGCTCCAGTATGAGAAATGAGGACCAACTGTTCAACTGTATTGAAAGAGTAAGAGATTTTTAACATTTTTTTTTTTTCAAACACCTGGGAAGTAACATGGTAAGTCAGTGATCTTAAGGCAGTCACTTGCAGAAGAGAGAACCAGTGACCTTGGGAGGTCCCTGCACCACAGCATCAATCCTTTCCTCTGTGTAACAACTGTTTCAGGACTAGCTGTGAATAGGCTGGCCTTGAACTCATAGAGATCCACCTGTCTCTGCCTCCTGAATGCTGGGATTAAAGGAGTGCATGACCACCTGACAGGGATAGACATTCTTTTTTTTTTTTTTTTTTTTTTTGGAGGGGGGAGCATTCAAGACAGGGTTTCTCTGTATAACAGTCCTGGCTGTCCTGGAACTAGCTTTGTAGACCTGGCTGGCTTTGAATTCACTGAGATCCACCTGCCTCTGCCTCCCAAGTGCTGGTATTAAAACCACCAGTGCCTGTCAGAGGTAATATTTTTAAGGTTCAGCATTTAAAATTTTCCATATCTGGGTATGTATGCATTTTTATTCACTTATTCAATTCATTCATTTGCTTAACAAAATAATGGAGATACTATTTTGCAATGCACTTTTTCAAATTGGGTTTTTGCCCAAACATGATTGATTTTCTCTTTTGCACAAGCAAATACCCCTGAGAGGGCTCAGGCAAGAGAGTACTGAATTAATTAATGGTGAGTTCCATGTTCCTATTTCTGGACTACTGTTGTGGAGACCATTGGGCTCTGAGAGATAGAGGAGGCTGGGTTTTGAGTGAGGAGGAGCTGGATGAGACTAGAAAGGGTACTGGGTGAAGGGGATGTCATGATTCTGGGTAGCTGGGACCAGCCTCAGGCTTGTGATCATCCCTCTAGGCATGTCTAGGATAGAGAGCTACTTCCCAAATAATAAGAGTAACTGGGGTTTCCCAGGCCCTTGCCAGATACAGGGTATTGTTCTTTGAACTGTTACTTTAACCCTTTCAACAACCAAATGCCAGAGTCCAGCCCCAGGTTTAGGTCCCAAAGAGGAGGTGTAGAGTCGGCCAGGGAAGGAAACTGAAATGAACTGAGGGTGAATCAGGATGGCTGCCCGTTTATTGGAAGTAGGCTACCCCTTATATACTCTATAATGACATCATAGTTCAACCACAAGCAATATTAAAAGTAGACTTAATGATTCTGGGGGTGAAAGCAATCATCAACATCATCACAGCATTTTTCTCGAAGCAAAAAAACAGTAAGTTTAGCAAGTCTAAATGCCTATTGTCCCGCAAGGTTCAGTAACCCCACTAGGTACCCTCTTACTCTTCCTCCTGTAGTCCCAGCCCTTGTGGCCAGGAGGTGTCAGACATTGAATCCTGAGAAACAAACCCGTAAGAGCAATTTTTATTCTTCAAGGGCATGATGTAGTGTCTGTACCACATAGCACAGCAAGCATTGAGCTGTGTCCTGATTGCATTTCCTTTGTGCCTTAGTCTTATGGATTCATTCCCCTCCGAAGCCCCCAAAGGGAAGGTCCTGTCGTCTTAGTCTTTTCCCATTATACCACACCATTCTGACTCCTTCAGTGTGTGCTCCCATGTACAGCAGAGAGGGATCAAGCCAGTCTAACTTGTTAACCAGAGTCTGCTCCCCATGGAGCAGACCAGACCTTGCTGTAAGTCTCTAATCTTGGTCACTATTCTGTACTTATTAACTGAACTCTTGCCCTCAGGCTCTGGGCCCATTGTTTCTCTCGATCGATTGTGTGTTTTTCATCCCTGGGTCCTGGTATGCCCAGTTAGTAAATCTTTAACTTCTATGTCATTGCTGTGAACAGGCAGGGGCACAATATGGGGAGTCCTGTGTAGGGAGTAGGCAGAGTTACGTGGTTCCACGATGGTAGGGGTATTTTCCAGTGATTTATTTTGTTTAAAAGAGGCTGTCATTGTATACATTTTCATCCTTCACCAAAACTCATACAAATTTCCCAGAGGAAGAGACATAAGGAAACTCCCATGACATATAGTGACAGTCACTGAAAATGAAAGTAAAGGTCGTGACCCACAATGCT
Source organism: Cricetiscus sungorus (assembly GCA_030556225.1). Lineage (NCBI taxonomy): Eukaryota > Metazoa > Chordata > Mammalia > Rodentia > Cricetidae > Cricetiscus > Cricetiscus sungorus. Next base: position 13,558,357 of record JANBXA010000372.1, read on the forward strand.
GGAACTTTTCCAAGCCCCAGAGGTCACCATGGGATCCAAACAGGGGTTTGCACTATATTGCACTTTAAGGACAAGGCAACAACCAAGTGTGGTGGCACAGGCCTTTAATCCCAGCACTTGGGAGACAGGCAGATCTCTGGGAGTTCCAGGACAGCCTGGTCTACAGTTCTAGGACAGCCAGAGCTACACAGAGAAACCCTGTTTCGAAAAACCAAAACCAACCAAGGAAACAGAGTTGAAATTTTGTCAAATTGTGTCAGATGACATTTTCCAAGAAATTGCCCTAACATCACATTGCTGGGCCCACTTACTTTCGTGAATGACCTAAATCGAGTTTGTCACACAATCTGATCCCCCTCATGCTGGAGGTGGGTATTATAGTTCCATTCGTGCCGCTGTGATGAAATACCCTGACAAAAAAAGCAACCTGTACGGGTAGGTATTTTAGTTCACAGTTTCAGGCTACAGTTCAGCACAGCAGGGAGGTTGGGGCGGAAGGAACTGAAAACAGCTCTTCCCATAGGTTAAGAGAGAGAAGAATGAATGTGTGCACACAGCATGCAGCTGGGCCCCACATCAGGGAATGCTGTTGCCATCTTTCAGACAGGGTCTTGTCACATTATTAAGACCCATCAAGATAACACCCCCAGCCCAGCCTGGTGGCGCATCCTTTTTGTTGGTGATAGGTTTTGTTTGTTTTTTCGAGACAGGGTTTCTCTGTATATCTCTTTTACTGGCTGTCTTAGAGCACTCTATAAACCAGGCTGACTTTGAGCTCACAGAGATCCATCCACCTCTGTGTCCCTGAGTATGTGTGTGCCACCACCTGACACATCTTTTAATCCCTGCACTTGGGAGGAAGAGGCAGGAAGATCTCTGTGAGTTCAAGGCCAGCATGATCTTCATAGTGAGGCCCAGAACAGATAGAGAGCCCTATAATGAAACCTGTCTCAAAAAGGCTGAAATAAATAGATAAATAAATAAATAATCTCCCCAGGCACATCCACAGGCTGACCAGACTGCACCTCATTGATCCTCTCTGCCTCGGTGAGCCTAGCTTATGACAAGTTGACTCTTAAAACTCAAATGCAAATGTCAGTGTTTGACTGGCAAGGCTGGGTTCAGAAGGGTTGAGTGGTATCTAATTCTCTCCCTGCTCTCAGAACCCACCCACCAAGTAGTTAGAAAGCCCAGACAGTGTATCAACAGCCAGTTAGTTATTCCAGCCAACGGCTGGCCACACAATACAAATGGGAGAGGACAAGTCTTCTGATGATACTGGACCTTAGCTACAGGCCTCTGCTTGGCCTTTCTGCTTCTACATGAGGTCTCAGATATTAGACTAGAAATGACGGTTCAGTCCCAGTCTCAATCCTGACCTACAGTACTGGTGGATGAGAAGATTTGCTTTATGCCACTATGTGCTGAGATAATCTGATTATACAGACTTGGGGGGTTGTCTTCCAAACTCTTTGCTGTTAGCCATTGGGCTCTTCTGCCCAGTCTGTGAAGACCATTGTACTGGTTTCATGGGGCATCTGTGATGATCCTGATTTCGTCACTGTGTAAAACACACATATATCCAGAATGGAGAGATAGCTCAGTGGTTAAGAGCACTTGCTGCTCTTCCAAAGGTTCTGAGTTCGATTCCCAGTAACCACATGGTAGATCACAACCATCTGTAACATGGTCTGGTGCCCTTCTCTGGCCTGCAGGCACACATACAGGCAGAACACTGTACACATAATAAATAAATAAATCTTAAAATAAAAACATATCAATGTACAGCTATATACAAGTTAAAAATATTAAAAGTTCTACATATTGGTAGCTTAAATATTTTTTTTCCCACTGTTCTGGAGGTGAGAAGTCTGAGATGGAAATCAATAGGGTTGTAGATGGCTTGTAGATGGATAGATGTCAATCACATGACTTTTCTCGTGTTCTCATTTCCTCTTTATAAAGTCATCAGTCCTGCTGATTGAAGCCTACCCCTAAGACTTCATTTTACCTTCATCTTGCCGTTAAAGGCCAGGAAAGCAGTGGCCATCTGCAGCAGTAAATCTCTGCTTTGTTAGAGAATGAGAAATAAAAGCGTGGAGAATCCCAGCACACGTCACAGTGATTATAGTTAAGGGATGGTGTTAAGTGGAATAGAGATTACAAGAGGTAGGAAAATTCAGATTCAAGTAGTTAAAATAGGAAATTCGTAACACAAAGTTAGAAAAGAAAAAGAAAGGAAGGAAATAAGAAATAGAATAGCAGAAATCACAACATAGCTGGGTGTGGTGGTACACACTTTTTATCCCAGCGCTGAGGGGAGAGAAGCAGGTGGATCTCTGAGTTTGAGGCCAGCCTGGTCCACAGAGCAAGTTCCAGGACAGCCAGGGCTACACAGGGAAACCCTGTTGCAAAAAACAAAACAAAAGTAAAAAACAAAGCAGGATAGTCACTGGGAGAATGGAACATATAAATAACGGGTGTTAGATGCGAGCCTCCCATTGTGTGCTCTGGTGTTAATATTTTACTTTGAAAATTTTCAAGTGAGGTAATTTATTGATTCTATTTTTAAAATACAAAGAATCAGCTTCCGGCTCTGTGTTCAGACCAAGAGCTCACCAGCCCCCCAAGGACTGAAATTGGCGGCATCTGGCTGTCGATACAGCACCGACCCACAGACACCGGCTTCTCTCTCTGCCATATTTTCCTATTTGTCTACCTTGTAGCCCTTTCGTGCCGCTGTTTCTAGGGTTCCGAGTTGCTTGTGAATTGACACAGGGATGGTGCCTATTTCTGAGATCATTTATATTGGTATATTACTACAGTAAATTCTTATGAAATAAAAATCAATAGTCACCAACATCCTGAGTACTGAGGAAAATAATTGTTTATGGCACTCAGCTTAAGCTGTTCTGGTAATCACGTTGAAAAATACAATATTTATTCATTAGATCAAATTTAATGAGGCCTCCTGGCAGTAATTATAAAAATTACTGTAGCAGTAAATTACTAATGAGTTGTGATGTGCTTCCTACCTGTGAGGAAGGACTGGGGGTTGAAAGAAGCCTGTTACCCAGATGAGGACGGAGGGAGGGAGCCCCGCGGCCGCGCCACTCACCCAGGATCAGTGTAGCCAGGCAAGAAAAAAGACTGGGACCACACACCCAGGGCCATTCTTGCAGCGGTGGGAACAGGATCAAGATTAGAGCCTTCTTTTTCCCAAAGGTGAGCATCCTCTGAGCGAGCAGCAGCGAGCGAGCTGCGCAGCGTTGCCGCGTGCTGGGGTCACAGAGGGGCACACAGCTGCTGCCTGGGAAGGACAGGGCTTCTGATTAAGCCTGGGACATGATTCCAGACACACGCAGCCCTGCTAGTGTAAGGCCTTGACTCTGACCGCTGAGGTGTGTGCTCTACTCTGCTCTTTCAAAGCCAGCTGTGGAGCACAAATGTAAGCTCAGTGGAGGCTTTTTCTTCTTCTTCTTCTTCTTCTTTTTTTTTTTTTTTTTTTTTTTCCTTTTCTTTTTTCCCCCATTAGGCTCCTCGGGACTCTTCCTCTTCTGGAAAACCAGTACTGGCTAGAATTCTTCTCTCTCGTTTATAGCATGAGCTAAGTTTCTTAAGAATGTAATTGATTTTTGCGTCCACATGTTAAGAAACGGGGTAGGGGCAAAAATAATCCCAGACTGAACTGAGGGCAGACGTGTTTCACGAGTTCAATGGAAGGGTAAAATCTTAGGAGGAGGTGTGTACACAGCTTTGGTGTGCAGTTTTCTGGATTAATGTGTGCACTTACCACATGACCAGCCTCTAGTGGTGGTTCATCCTGGGCAGCTTTTGTTTTCCAGACACAGAAAGTGGCATTAGATGGGTGCCCCGCCCCCCCAAACATGCCAGGTGAAGCTCTCCCACCCAGAATGTGGTTCCCAGGAAAAACACCTTCTTTAGCCACAGCTTTAGCACGGCCATCCCCCCACTTCCCCCCAAACAACTTCTCTGAATTGCAGGCAGGCAGGCTGTCTTCAAGAGTGACAGCTATCTATTCAGGTAGTGGCTGCTATTGTCTCCTCACTTGTAACACCAAGAGGGTTTTTGTTTAATTTTAAGAATCTGACAGCATCTCAGCATGTCGTACTCCAAGTGGGTCCAACCCCTCCTCTTTTGGGGAGGGCACAATGACATTAGAGTGTACATTTTTTTTTTCCTTTAAATTGCAGATGCCTTAAAACGAGATTGTCAGGTTTGTTGGCTTGTCAGACGAAAGTATCAAGATTGTCACAGTGTATTATATCACTATAATATGATCATTGTACATGAAACTAATGAGTAATATTGTACTTAGTGGTGGGACTGAGTCAGAGGCACACAAGCGGCAGTGAGCAGCCCTCCATTTTACCCAGAGTGTCTTGGGAAGATGTCTGCCCTGTGGGATGAGAGGCCTGAATCCCACCATTCGGTAAAGGTCAAGGAGCTCTCTTTGCAGAAGATGAGGAGGTGGCCCTCTGAGGGGGAGCAGTGTTGACAGAAGGCTGCAGGCTCCTTGGCAGTGTTGAATGAGGTATTCAAACCCTAAGAGGCACACAAAAAGCATTCTTCAGAGGGCTCAAATGCTGATTGCTCTACAATTAGAATCCCAAGGGTTAGGCAAGAAGCAATTTCAAGACACCACAATGGGAGCCACAGTCACCTTATATAGGCCATTATATAGTCACCTTATATAGGCATTCATTCATTTGACCCTTCGTTCAATCGGACACTGATAAGCTCAATATGCTAGGCAATAGGTGACTAGTGATCCATGGGATAGTCCCAGCTCTTCCTTTGTAAGGTTCATGTGCTCAGAGGCTGAACTAGGACATGGTAACTCAAGCCACAGAGCTGTAGCAAGAAGGGGAACAGAATGTGTGTGTGTGTGTGTGTGTGTGTGTGTGTGTGTGTGTGTGTGTGTGGTTAGCCTAGTTGGAGAAAGTGTTAGCGAAGCTGAGAACTCATACATAGGAGGAGGTGCCAGGCTGGGGAGACAGTTCAGTCATTAAAAATGCTTGTGTTGTAAACATGAGGACATAAGTTCCAGGACAGCCAGGGCCTTGAAGAGAAAAACAAACAAACAAAAAAGAACAGTGTCTGAGGAATGAAGAATGACACCTGAGGTGGTGCACACACATACACACACACACACACACACACACACACACACATACACACATACACACACACAGGCACACACACACAGGCACACACATACACACACACACAGGCATGCACACACACACAGGCACACACATACACACACACACACAGGCATGCACACACACATACACAGGCATGCACACACACACAGGCACACACATACACACACACACACAGGCATGCACACACACAGGCATGCACACACACACAGGCACACATATACACACACACACACAGGCATGCACACACACACACACACAGGCACATACATGCCTGCACATACACACACAGATCACTGGCGTGACTCACATGCATATTGAACAGTTAAGAGTTAAGATGGAGAGAAAAACCAGCTGCTGATCTTGAGTCCCTGAGAACTGAATGAAGGTCAGAAAGCCTGGCTGGAAGTGGTGGTTCCTGGGCTTGGGCAGACCTGAGCTTGTCTTTACCTCAGTTTACATCAGGGAGTAAGAGACTAAATGATATTATCTGTCAGACCCTGGTTCATAGTAGAAATTTAAAACATGGAAAATTGTTATTATTGAGGGGTGCAACAGTAAGCTTATTGCTACATGGCCATGCAATGTCTCCCCCATCCTTGTTCAGTGACAGAGGAGCTTTGGGGCATGGCCTACACAAAGGGACAGGTATGTGCAAGCCTGGCACAGTCATGTTATCTGAGTTACCATGTGGAAGTGGGCATGACTCAGGGTACCAGTATCCCACAATACACCTTCGTCACCTTCATTTTCCTTGGCTGCACCAAGCAACATGCCATCACACTGTAGGTCACACTACACACTGAAGTCCATTTGAGAATTTACCCTGGATATTTTCAGGACATAAATTGTACATCTGTACTCAGAGACCCCAAATCCAATACAACAAATCTTTTTTGGCATGGCTGATCTTTTTTTTTAAGTGGTACATTTGAAGTCTATATCCCCTGCCCCTCCACACACACACTCACACATACACCAAGACAGGAATCTTTCCGTAAGATTCCAGAAAGTCTTCTTCCTTAAACGGGCAGGATTCACAATGTTTGTCTTTCCTGAAAGATGGAAGTGCATTCCTCTCACTAATGTTAGTGCCAACTGCACTCTTATGTGACGATGTGCCCCCACAAATTGCAAGAGAAGTTAAACACTAGCACTTAGTGGCTACAGGGTTGGCCGTGTGCTATTCAGGGCTCTGTTGTTCCAAACTCAATAGCAGCATAAGTTAAGGTTCTGAGTCCCCAGCCCCTCCTAGATATATCATGGAAGGCTGTCCCAGATTCATTTTTATGAACATCTTGACAACCATTGATCTGGGTCTGGTATTTAGGAGAATGGCTGGGTTAAAATATATATATATATATTCAGTATGCTTGTCTTCACCTGTATCTTTCCTTCTCTAAGTGTGTGCATGTATAAGTGTGTGTGTGTGTGTGTGTGTGTGTGTGTGTGTGTGTGTGTGTGTGTGAGAGAGAGAGAGAGAGAGAGAGAGAGAGAGAGAGAGAGAGAGAGAGAGAGAGAGAGAGAGAGATTGAAGTTGAGTGTCTTTTTACTCTCCATCTCTCACTGAGCCTGGAGCTCACTGACTGGGCTAGACTGGCTGAGGAACCAGCTTTATGTCTCTGACACCGAAGTCCAGAGATTACAAGTGTAAGCCACTATACCCAGCATTTTTACATGCGTTATGGGGATTAAACTCAGGTCCTTGTGCAGTAGGCACTTTGCTGACGGAGCCAGCTCCCTAGCTCCTTTCTCTAGTTATTCCTAATATTAGTCATTAGCATTAGGGTACAGTGTACATTGCAGGGTCCTGGTAGATTAGACAGCCTTTTCCAACCTGTTCTTCCAGGACATAGCCACAGTTTTCTGAAAACTGTTGTTAAGAGCAAAAGCATGGGTCGAGTAATCTTTGTAACCAAAATGGCTGAACAAATGAGATGTGGGAATTCTAAACTGGCTTATCACTTCAAAATGCATAAACCAGGGAGTGCTGGGGAGGCCAGAACAGGACGAAGAGGGAGAGAGCAGATAGAGGCTGGAGGCTCACCAGTCCTGCCAGGTGAGGCTTTGTTTGGCCCACACTGTCTGTGGTACATGAGGGCACACGCACATTCTCACGCAGCTCCACGCTCCCTTGCCTGCAAGCCCGCTGCCCCCGAACTCTTTTGAGAGTGCCAGCTCTGAGTGGGGCTTAAAGAGCCATCTGCGGTGCCTGCTCCGTGCACATGGTCAGCGTTTTGTGGAGGCTGCTTACTGGGGGTGCCTTAGAACTCAGCCTCTTTGTCCGGCAGACCGCACACTTCTGTTAGTTTTTTTTTTCCCCCTAAATTGAACCACTCCTGTCCCTAATTGTGTCACTCCTGCTGTCCCCTCTAGCCATCAGAGCCCGTGGCATGGTTCTGATTGTGTTGCAATGCGTCCTTGAAGCATCTTTTTTGTTTGTGTTCAATGGCTCTCCTTCAGCTCACAACACAGTGGTGGTAGCGGTTTCCTAGGGTCACCCATTCTCCTCTGAGGACCAGCCCAGAAAAGCCCCGTCGTAATGAACGGGGCTTCAGACGGATGGACACACACATGAGCTTGATAGCCCTCCTGGCTTCGGCCACTCTAACAAGATTTTGTCATTTGTGGCTTTTGCACGTTGGGAAAACTTTCATCTCTGAGTTTCTATGGGCTATAAATACTTGGTAGGTTAAAAAGGAATCATTCAGAACATGAAATAAACAGAGCCTGGCAAGTACACAGCAACATACCTCAACGGAGCCCTTCAACTTCTAGGCCAGAGCGGCAGGAATCTGAGACAGGGTTTCCTTCATCCCTTTTCCCATTCACTCCCCTCCAGGGCTGGACACTGCTCTGTTGTGTGACCTCTTTGGGCTGGGAATTTTCCTAATGAGGCAGGAGGATTAGGTCTCCATGTTTCTCACACCTTTAACCACAGAGGGAAAACTTGATTTCGTTGGGGTTGGGGGACATTTTTAGAAGGTATGGAAAACGTACATGGGTGTTGAATATCTACTGCAAATTCAGGGAAGACCCCCATAGAGGGAAATTGTACCTCGATCTTGAAAAGTCATTATGGTTCTGGTCTCTATGGCCTGAATTTTTTTCTAAATACTTTCTCTCTCTATTTTTTTTCAGATTATAAAAGATCATATGTATGTGACATATATGTGATCATATGCATATACATATGTGACCACTGAGTAAGAAAGTGGCAGAGCTGCTAAAACATTTTAAAGACAACAATGCTTTTCAAAGGCATTTTAGTCATATGCTTTTTTTTTTCCAAATTGAAGTATAACATGCACACAGAAAGCTGTATAAATCACAAGGAGGTATCTCAACATTCACAATAGCTTTAAGAAAAATCACACAAACCATGTCACTACTGCTGACAGCAAAATACTCCTTGAGCCCTAACAACTGCCTTCTCCCTCTTACAAATGCCATGGCAGAGGTGAGTACTTCCTGATCTCCTATTCGCTATTTTATATCTTATGATGACACGTAGGTAGTCTAAAGTAGCTCACATGTAAGATCTATTGCATTATTTCTCTGCTTGTGCTTTGCTTTATGGATGTCACACATTGTTACAAGAATGGGACACATCGTAGGATATTTCAGTCTGACTTCACTTTTAATATAATACCGGCCATATCCATTTTAATTATGTAATACTTATCACTAAAATCCCATTTATATTACTATAAGTATATAGTTATTGCTTTATTTAACAACTATTCATGAGTAAAACTAAGTTGTGTGTGTGTGTGTGTGTGTGTGTGTGTGTGTGTGTGTGTGTGTGTGTGAGATGCAGTTGAACTCAGAGCCTCATGCATACTAGGCAAGTGTTTTACTTCTGAGCTTCATGCCCAAACCATCACTTGCCATGACTGTCTGTAGCCTACTGTTAAGTATATAGCATAATTTGTGAGCTACTTTAGCTAATGATGGGCATTTAGCAATGTTCTGTTATAATTATGTTAAAAAATTGCCCTTAGGATGCTATTATGAGCAAACGCATTCCAAGATTTTATAACCATATCTCAATATTACTATTACTAATTATGAGGTGTTTGAGGTTTTTTTTTTTGGGGGGTGAGGTGGTTCTGTTTTGTTTGTTGAAATGGACTCTCACAAATTGCTAGGGGGCCTTAAACTCCTGGCCCAAGGAACAACTTTCCTAGTAGTTAAGACGATAGACATATGCTACCTTGTCAGTTAATTATAAATATTCCTGGTGTGTGTGTGTGTGTGTGTGTGTGTGTGTGTGTGTTATTGGAGTTTGTGCATGGAGCCTCATGCCTGCTAGGCAAGTGGTGTAAAAACCATTAAGCTAAGCCCCCAATCTCCAATTATAAGTATTTGTAAGTATTGTATTTTGTACTGTTCAGTTTTCTTTCTTTTCCTTTCTCTTTCTTTTTCTTCCTTTCTTTTTTTCTTTCTTCCTTTCTTTTTTTTTTGTTGGTTGTTTGTTTGTTTTGTTTTGTTTTTGGAGACAGGGTTTCTCTGTGTCCTGGAACTCACTTTGTAGACCAGGCTGGTCCCGAACTCACAGAGATCCTCTTGCCTTTGCCTGCTGGGTGCTGGGATTAAAGGCCTGCACCACCAATGCCCAGTTAGTTTATATTTCTTGTTCTTGTTCTTTTTAGCATGCAGCCATGTTGTGGTGCATGTCAAGGATGTGTGTTCCTAGTAGTTCCAGTCTAGCCCAACCTTGGGGCAGGAGACACAAAGCATATCTGAGTTCAAATACTGTGAATTTGCTTAAGATGATAACTATGTCATATGATTTCAAAAGTCATTCAGAAATTCTCACTAGGTTTCATGTCTAGTTGTTGGAGACTTTCTTCATAGATCATCCAATTCCTTCAAACCACAGAAGTGAAAAAACAAAAGAGGAAGTGGCTGGCTCTAATGTGACTGAGTGAAGTTCCTGTAATGTGGCCTCTTCCACTTGAGTGAAAAGCACCCTGTGAACACACACGGTCCGTTTCTTCCCACTCTAATCCATGAACATCACTGTTCTTGTTTCTCGGCCCCAAACCCAGGCTTCCTGTGTAACATTTTGTGCTTCTGATTAGGAGCACAAGATTTGCTGAATTTTCATTCAGGGTTTATTTTTTTCTGGTCAGATATTTATTTTTTAAAGGCTTAAAAAATATTGCAGGCAAAAAGACTGCTAGAAACAAACCTCAGAGATTCGTGTAGATGGGTTTTTATTAGGATGTTTGTTTACACGAATGCTACAGTTCCTTTGAGTCTGGAAGCCACCAGATTACTATTGCTCTGTCTTGGAGTCCCTGGGTCTTTGTAGGAGCTGTACAGGCACCGGTTTCTCTTCCATTCAAACACATTCTATTCCATTCTCTTGTATTGGAAGGGCACACACTAAAATCTTAATTTTCTCAACCAAAGGGAGCAAAGTTGGCCTGGTAGCTTTTTTAAACTAGACCTTTTTTTTTTTTTCATCCTATTACCCACCCCTACACACACACACACACACACACACACACACACACACACACACACAGAGAAAGAGAGAGAGAGACACAGAGACAGAGAGACAGAGAGACAGAGAGACAGAGAGACAGAGAGACAGAGAGACAGAGAGACAGAGAGACAGAGAGAGAGAGACCCACTCCACATTGCTTTTTCTAAAGCAATGAGGGCACATGAAAATCTTTTCTTCCCCAGGAAAACACGTATGAATGAAAGTTAGTAAATGACTCTTACTGTCCTAAAAGGAGCAGCCAGGCAAATACTTGTTTATTTTTAAAACTTCAAGTAAAAATTTGAAAAAATTGAAAAATGCAAGCACGACTCTCCTAAAAGTCCATCGTGAACAGCTGACATTACTGTCTGCCTTTAGAGATAAAATGTGGATGGCAGCATTCCTGTCTTCCGTCAGCAAGCTGCTTATTTCCACGTGGTGGTGGACATTGAGACAAAGCACAAAGATCTGTTTTGTTTTTGAGTGGCCACTGATGATCCCACAGCCCACTTCCCTGTCATTTGGCTTTCTCCAGATCCCCTGCTTTCAAAGCCTAGATATGGGATGTAAATGGGTCATTGGTCTCTAGTCACTATAGAAGCCACAGACCTTAGGCTTCCGAATAGTCACGGGAGCTCTTTGGTGGCTGCTTGCTCGGCACTGTTTCTAGAGAGGAAGAAATGGGGTTATCGGAGCTAGTAGTGGCCAGTCTGTCCACCTAGAACATACATATAAATATTTTCATATTCTCCCTACATTCCAGCACTTGGGAGGAGAATGAAGGATTATGAGTTTGAAGCCAGCTTGGGCTACACAGAAAGTTCTAGGCCAACCATAAAGCTATCTCAGAAATAAACAAATTCCTTCACATTCTTACCAACCCCTGCCCTCTCCCCTTCCCCCCCCAAAAAAAAAGAACTCCAATATGATGATTCTCCCTCCTTTGAGAGGAGGGCTTCTTCTGAGAGAATTTTCCAGACCTGGTCTAGGTTGACATCCACACAGATTTGTTTGCTGCAATGGCTTCGTTGTATTTTTCTGGCTCTGTATTCCTAGTTCTCTTCTGCAGGCTCTTTGGATTACTCACAGCTAAAAAGTGTGGAGATTTCCAATGGCTGGAAAGCCCCAGCTGACGAGGCTGAGAAGCAGTTTCACATCAAACCCAGCATCCCTAGTTCCAACAGGGAGTCTGAACTTGGAGCATTTTGAGCCTCCATGTTTGTGGTCTCCCTACCATCCCCTTTCTCATGGAAAGCAAGAGAGTACACTGGCACATTGCAAACTGCACAAAGCACAGCTTTCAGTGTTGCGTGTTAAAAGGGCACAATCCTGTGTGTTGTGTTTGTACTATCAGTCCATGAAACACAAAGTATGGTAAGAAAGGACGGCTATTTACTAGAACAAAATACATGATAGTTCACATTACATATTTTCTTGATGGACACAAAGTGACATCCACACTGATTGACTGTCTGTTGGACGTGTTTCCTCTCCCCAGAGTGGGGTTCATGCGTGATGGATAAACCAGTTTCCCGCAAGTGTCAGGAAGATTATCAAAAGAAAGAGCTGTCTGTAGTTGTTCCCTCTTGGAGGAGATTGACAACTCACCCTGACAAAAGGAAACATTAGTGTGCTATTTGCGTCTCCCAAAGAGACTGTGATAAGATGACGTGATAAACGGTGGGGTAGGGGTGGGAGGAAGGTTGCTGGTAAAAACACATAAGATAGCTGAATCGTGAAATGCAAAGAAAACCTCAGACAGCACAATTGATGAGGCTTGTTTATTTCAGAAAGGTGAGCTGGTTTGAACAATGCAGACCCCTTGGATGGCAGGTGCTTCTTTTTAAACCAACCATCCTGCTAACACTCTCAAGCTACATCTAAAATACTGGTCTTGCTTCCTGGTCCTGCCTTGTTGCTTTCGCACCACAGCTCGTACAAGAGACACAGTCCAGCAAGGAACAAATGAGCAGCAGGTGAATCTTTCCTTTTGCATGCAGTCTAGAGTGGGTCTCCTCCTGGCAGTGTCCCAAGATAAGCGTTTGCACACTGGACTCGCTGAGGGTGTTTATTAAGATTTGGAAACAAACAGAATGAACTTGAGAGTATCTCTCCACCTGCAGAGAGCCTTTACTCGCAACTGTAGCCACTGTTAGCCCTCATTAACTGCAGAGAAGCCAGCGATTTCAAACAGTCGCAGGTCATTTTGGCAGACTTGCTTCCTAAACTGTGTCACAGATGGCTAAAGTTCACAAGCATCTTCAGGATGCTTGCTCCCTTCTCTCTCTCCTAGCATCATTCCCGGTCCCCAGATGCCCCCAGAGAGCCTGCCCAATGCAAGCCAGAGGTGCCTAACAGAAGGCTCCTGTGACCTAAACTGAAGTGGTGCTGGACCCCAAGGCTCTGGAGAACCCAGCCTTCAGGTAACAGTCAATTCTGTATATTCTCATGGTTTGACTTAGAATTGGCCCTCAAAGACCTCAGTGAATGCTCTCTGACTTTTACTGGTTTAGCTGTGTTGAGGTTCCAGAGGCAGCTTTTGTTTAACCATAGGTCTGAAGACCAGGATTCAGATGGAGTTTGACTTTTTTTCTATACGCCTCAGTCAAGTTCAAAGATCTTCTTAACCATCACCCCTCCCCATCATTGACCCAATAGGAATTTGGCTTTTGGAGATTATCAAGATGTTTTTAGATTCATTAAGTGTAGTGAGTATAGTATTGCTGTGACAAATACCTGAGAAAAATGACTTAAAGTGAGGAGGGTTATTTTGGTTCCTGGTTTCAAAGGTTTTTACACCATAGTCTGGGGTGGGGGAGGCTGTGGGATTTCCTGTTTCTGGGCACCCTGCTGCGGTATCAAGGTATCTTTGTAGTAATGAGAACATGTGGTAGAGTCCACTTGCTTCATGGAGGACAGGAAATGGCGACAGGAGACAGATGGAGGGAGGGGAGATAGATAGATAAAGGGAGGGAGGGAGGAAGGGGAGAGAGAGAGAGAGAGAGAGAGAGAGAGAGAGAGAGAGAGAGAGAGAGAGAGAGAGAGAGAGAACTATGATAATAGGCTTCCTCCTTCCCCGTGTATTTCATCCAGGTACCTAACCATTGATTGGATATTGGCCTAATCTTATTCTTCTCCCTTCTCTCTGGAAACAATGTCACAAGGCCATCCACAAGTGTATTTTACTAATCTTCCAGGTGTCTCTCATCAAAAATTAAGCTGACAATCAAGATTAATTGTCACCCATGGCTTTTCTACCATACACAGTGATTCTGGTTTTATGTTTTTGTTTTTTGAGACAGGGTTTCTCTATGTAATAGCCCTGGCTGTCCTAGAACTCACTCTGTAGACCAGGCTGGCCTCAAACTCACAGAGATCTGCCTGCCTCTGCTTCCCAAGTGCTTCGATTAAAGGTAGGGGCCACCACTGGCCAACTACAGGAGATGGTCTTAAATCTAGCCCTTATTAAAGTCTTCTTGATTGACCAAGTTCAACACATATTTGTTGAGAACAAATGTTTGGTCCTACAGTGAAGATTTTCAGAAGGGACAATTCAACCCAAGACTCTGGCAAGAGTTGTTGAGGTTCAGAACAGCCTAGGCCCTAAGAGTCCCCCACCACCAGTAAGAATGAAGATAGGCTTTTAGTGTGCCAAGAAAAGCCAAGTACCAGCTGAAATGGACAAGAGTTGCCCAAGTTTTATGAAAAGCAGCCAGGTGGGGAATCTCATGTTCTTCCTGCTCTTAGTGTTGGTAGAAAATGTGGTCAATTAACACCCGAGTAGTGCTCCTTCCTGCTCTGTGGGTACCAGCCTCTTTTGTTACATCCTTTGGGTGATCAACTTCAGCGCTGTTTTGAAATGCCTTACTTTCTCCTGAGACTTAAGACAGTTTTAATCTCCGTATGGTTAGTCTTTAACTCCATGGTGCTATGCATTTCACTGAAAGCTGGTCACTTAAGGGAGGCTGAATGGGAGAATGTAGTGACCTTTCCTGTCACTTCTGTTGGTGATGAATTGCCACACTAAGCAATAAGACAAGCCTCACTGGCCAATGGGAATGATATAATCAAGTAATTCTAGACACTAAGACACTTCAGTGCCTTCAAAGACAGTGTGAAGTCCCACCCGCTCCATGGGGGAAGGCCATGTTCATTTAGGTGCACACCACAAGAGAAACTGACTTTCTCTTTGGGGCCAATCTTTAATTGTTGATGGTGTCTTGGGCATCTCTGAGTTCCTAGGGAACCCTGGCAAAAGTATTCTCTTGATCTTACTCTAGTTTATGTCCATGAGTAACCATGTTCTTTAAATAAGACAAACCTCAGAGCTGGGGTGTGGCTCAGCGGCAGAGCACTTGCCTAGCATGCACAAAGCCTGGGTTCCATCTCAAGACCAGGAAGAAAAACAGAAAAAGTAGAAGAGGAGGAGGAGGAGGAAAAGAAGGAAGAGGGTGGTAATTCCATTGAAGATTTTGAAGCTCTCATTTTTAGGAACATAGAGGCAAACTCAGTTTTATTTGTTTGTTTACATTTTTGAGACAGGGTCCCATTATGTAATCTTGGCTGGCCTAGACCTCACTGTAGACCAGACTGGCCTCAAACTCACAGAGATCCTACTGCTCCTGCCTCCAGGTGCTGGGATTGAAGGCATGCACCACCTCACTTGGCCAAACTCAATTTTAAAGGAAACTACTAGCAAAAAGACTTAGGAAAAGTAGTTAGGAAGATCAGCAAAATGAGCTAAAGCCATAGAAGGAAGCACTTGCAAGGGTTGGGAGAAGCAGGCAGGGGAAGCAGGGAGGTAGAATAGCAGAGACACTGTGGCTCTGTGTTGGGATGAGGAGGGAGAAGAGAGAAGAAAATGGCAGCCGGCTGGGAAGTCAGAGGGCTGGGAAGTCAGAGGGCTTGCGTGCTGAACGCAAACAACAGCAACAAACAGCGAAATGCAGAGACCCCAGTCCCACCTCATCCCTCTAAGACATAGAACATCTGCCAGGTGACACTCTGTCAACCTGAGTCATTTCACGTCCCCTAAATCCAAGCTCCATTGTATAAACCAGTCTTTAAAGGGAGTCACAGTTGACCCAATCCAGAGCTCATGCTTTCTGGCTTCCTGATTCCTCAGTCAAGGACACCGCACCCTCAAGTAACCAATGCAGATGGAGCAGCCCAGCAGCCACCCTGCTCACAAACCAGATGGAAACATGTCAGAGAATATGGACATAGCCCTTCATTTACCCAACTCCACAACTCCAACTGGTCTCATCTTTAAAAACAAAGTCTACCTTTGAGTTAGTTGCTTCTTGCAGTCACTTGTCCACAATGAGCAACTAATATTAAAATATAAACTGTAATGGGAGGGGCCCTTACATGTGACTAATTAGATGTTCCTCATCAATTACTACAGAAACTAAATAAATCATGGGGATAAAATGGTTACAGCAATGTATAGTACCTGTTTACTTCAAAATAGATTATTGAAGAGGCAGTGTAATTTGGCCAGCACTGTCCTTACTCCATATTCTTGAAAGCAAACAAAAACCACATGGAATCATTTGCTCTTCTAGGATTGATAGCATATACATACCAGACATTTCTGTCAGTTTATAAGGAAAATCATATAATAGGATTGTCATGTGTAAGCAACAACCAAGGACTTCTTGGTGTTTTATACAGTAAATTAGAACACAGGAGTCTGATTCCCCTAGTTATATCTGATATAGTTAATCTAAATTAGACACCCAAAGAAGCCTTTTAATTAAGAAAACCCATTTAATATTAGTATATGAATTGGCGAGTATTGAGCTGGAGAAGTATTATCTTAGGTTTTGGAAAGGAGAAAACGACCTTTTTGGGAGGGAAATGAAATGAAATTATTTGAAGATTGCTAAACCTGTAAATGACATCTGCTAAGATCTGATTCTCTAGCTTAACTTGTGTGGTTAAGCATTACAAACGACTGATAATAAGTCCTTTTGACTTCCGAGTGCTTTAAGTCACTTGATTTATTTTATTGGGTGACTTATTTTTTAACACCCTAAAACCATTTCCTGCTTTTCCTTGGTCAAATTAAAAGGGAAAGAAAAATAACAAGAAAACAGTTATGCTAAATGGACTGGTGACATACAGGAGCACATGCACGTTGGCCTCTTTGGGAACAATGCTCTTCCTCCGTGTATTAATGACTCTCTCTCTTTGGGCATCTCTGTGTGTTTCCTCATCATTGGTGACATACCACTCATTGGTGATGGGTACTCAGGCAGACAGCAAATCATGTACTTAGTGTATGCTCTACAGGGGCAGGCTTGGGGGGGGGCACCTTTCAGCCCTGCACCTAGGGCAGCCCTGGAAACTAGAGTGCGTGCTTGCCCAGAACTCCTATCAAAACTCCAGTTATTTTCATCGTTGCTCACAGCTGGCATTTAATCAGATGTGCTAAGAAATGATCCCATATCGTGTTGAAAAAGACCCAACGTTTATAACACTTCCGTGCTGAGTCATAAACCGACCTGTACAAACAAGCACTGACAAACATCCCAAAGGCTGAGGTTAAGGCTCAAAAGTGTCCTTTTGGCTAAATCATGAAATAAAAATATTATTTTAGGAGCACATCTTCTCTCTAATTTTTTGAGGTGCACTCTCCTGGGAAAATATTATTCTATTTGTTCTAAATTAAACAACTTAATCATTTGGAAAAATACTCTTTCTTATTTAAGTGAAAACAAGTATTGTAGGAATTAAAAAGGAATTAAAAGAAAGAGGCAGAAAGTCATGTACTGTCTATGCAACAATCAACACGTTACAATAAAAGAAAAGAAAACCCAGGTACAGGATAACGAGTTCTCTTTCAAATGGTTCCCTTTGGATTAAAGTGTTTTTCTCTATGTAGTAGAATAACAAATAGTTTAATTTGGCATCAAATATTCATGAGCCCGTGAGTGTGCTGTGTCACCAGAATGGGTGCACGGTCATAAACAAACATGCCAAGAACGGAAGCTCCAGGGAGTGGCGGTCAGGGGTGAACAGCTTTTCAATGCTGTGGCATCTTTGACTCTGTGAGGAGAAAGAAGAGAGGGCAGGGAAATAGGGCACTTCCTTTTCTGGCCATCTCAAAATGCTGCTGCTGCTGCTGTTCTGGTGTGTGTGTGTGTGTGTGTGTGTGTGTGTGCTGGGCAGGGAGCAAGGACAAAGGGTGAGAAGGGAACTTGGATGTGGATTCTTCTTAAAGTGCATCCCCCTCTCCCCTGCACTTGAGAAGGTTCAAAGCAAACTGCGAGTTAGAGTGCAAAATGACAGAAATTCCCAGTCATTTCAAAATGGTGCAGGGTAGGATTCCTTCACCAGAAAAGAGAGCATATGTGAACTGTTTTTCTTTCAAGTTTATCATGGCTAATTATCCTGCATCTGTATTTAAGAATAAAGTTTGATTTTGACCATAAGAGATCACTATACCCGATATCTCCATGATTATTTGCTATGTACAGGACAGAGCTTCATGGGAGAAAGACAAGCCTGTGAGAGTGGACTTTGCAGCTGGAACTTGTACAATAGAGTGGGATCTGAGAGTCTTTTTAGAATCCCCTGGAATGAACAGATTAATTAGGCGTGATGGCTTCCTTCCTTCAGTCTCTGCTAAAGCGCTCTTGCCACCTGGGACTTCTCCCTCTTTCTCTCTTAACAGCCTCATAGTAGTGATGATAGAAGCTGTGTCTTTCTGCATCCCTTTCCCTATAGAGACCAGACCAGACCATTTGCCCACCTGTGATGCTCTGTCTCTTTGGCAACTCGTGAAGATTGAACAGCACCTATTTCCTGCAGCATCCCTTATTAGGAGTCCCAATCCCTGCCCTGTAAGCAGGGCTTTGGCCTCCCCTAAGACTTCTCCAGGAATTTCACAGGACTAACATCAGCTCTGGCAAATGGCCTGAAGAGTGTTTGGCTATTAACTCTGCTATTTTACATCAGTGAAGCCCCAGAGGGGCTCCTATTGCATCTAATCACACCCAATCTTTCTGCAAAGATGTTAAAAAAAAAAAAGAACCTGTGTAAATCAAGTTTTTGTAAATCTAATCATATGTTTTATGCATCAGGGGAACTTGGAATGTAAAGGGATCCATCCCATAGTGCAGCCTGCTGTAAAATGAAGATCTGCTCATTCATTTTCGTAAATGTGAATAATTATTCATGGGGCTTGAACGAGGTATGCCTTCATTTAGGGTTTGGAATTTGCTGTCTTTATTTCTTCTTCTGAAAAAAGGTCTCACTTCCCTCCACTTACTGTGTAGCTGAGGGTGTCCTTGAACTTTTCATCCTCCTCCTTCAGGGGTCTGTGTCATCGCTACACCTGGTTTACGAGGTGCTGAGGATCAAACCCAGGGCTGCATCTACCAACTGGCCACTCCCAGCCCTCGGTGATTTTCAGTGAGCCCCCAAGTAGGTACACATTCCACTGCTGGGAAACACAGCTAACAGGCCTGACTTCTCAGGTTTTAAAGAGCTCCCAGTTCTAGGCCCGTGCATCCTAATGGGTCATCACCTGACAGAGAGCAGCCGGAAACCTTAAAGCCGGACTTCCATTCAGTGTGGCTCAGCCTTCCTCCTTTCCACGCATCTTTGACGAATTAAAAGATACACAGATATCCTGGGGTGGGGGGAGATTCTGCAAATGGAGGGCCACACAATTTCTCAGCCACCAGGATTTCTGAGCCTCAAAAGCTAGAGGAAGCTAGCGACCCACAAGATTAACTGTTTATCCTCCCACTGCACAGAGACAAGATTTTTATGGCAAGAATGGGATTAACAACCAGAGCAGAGAAAAAACGAAATTCTTTTCCAGGTCTGAAGAGGGAGCTTCCTGAAGACATCCCCACTCTCTGGAACCCACAAGCCACCCTCTTTCCTTTCTCCTCCCTCATTCACATTCAGATGAGCAGTACAAATATTTGAAAATATTTTCAAATATTTGAAAAATGTAATTCTTGTTAGGGAGAACTTGCCCTACAAAGATCTGCTTTAAGGAAAAAGTTGGGAAATTATCCAGTCCTAAATTTCGAGCATCAGAAGTGTAACCTGGGCTGGGCAAGCTGGATCATCCTTTAGGAAGGAGAACACAGGCTAGGAGAGGGGAGACTCACAGGCGTCTGGATAGAGGTGCCAGTTAAGTCTTTGGGAGAAGCCCTGTCTGAACCAGAAGTGGCTGGCTTCCGGAGGAAAAAATTACACCCGGGCTTGGCTCCGGATTCCAGCAGGGGGAGCCCTAACTCTGGGAACTCGACGTTGCTCGCTGACCGCTAGTTGTCCGGGCCATAGCCCTGTCTGAGTTCAGCATTCCCTGCCATAGAGGTTGGTAACGTGGTTCACAGATAATGTCGTTGAACCAGAAACAGAGGTCTCGGTCTGCGCGGTCCCTGGATGAGGAAAGTGGTTAATACCTTTAGAGAAACACAGCAGAACAGACATTTCGGAAACAGGTGATCTACAGTAAAAGGAAAAAAAAAAGGGGGGGGAAGGGCCGCGCTTCCCCGCTTGTCCCCCCCTTTCCAGCTCACCTCTGCTTTCAGCAGGGAATGCAGAGAGGGGTGCTTTCTCTACGCGGATGTGCTGGGCAGGGAGCCAACCCCAGGCAGCTTCGGGGGTGGGGGAACTGGCTAGCTGGACTGGGCTTCCTGGGTTCCTGCAGCTCTCTCTTTGGGCTCTGGAATGAGAAACAAACAACACACACAAAAAAAAACAAAAACAAAACAAAAACAAACAAAAAAAAAAAACCAAACTCTCACACTGTAGCTACAAGGGTTAAAGGACTCACTTGTTATGTCTTCTGTGTTCCACTCTGGGTGGAGAGCAGGGAGATAGATGTAGGAAGCCTAACAAAACGTGGGCAGGTCATGTGAAAAACCGTCCAGCCCACCATGTGTCTAAGAGGCAGCATTCCAGGGACAGAGGTCAAAGCTGCAGCTGCATGGAGCATTGCGGTCCCTAGGATCCTCAGCTTCTTCTGTCATCACGGGTAGGGGGAAGCTTAGCACAACACCCCTGGATACCACTGTCCCTAATTTTGTGGAAAGAAAGCTGCCTGCAACTCCTAGAAGCTCTATAGTTTAAATAAACCGAGGAGAACCCCACTCAATTTTGTCTAATCCAGAATTCCCAAACTGTATATGATCACAGCCTTACTATAGCGTGCCTATGTGCAAGATATCAGTGTTCTGTGCAGCCCACTTTGAGAAAAGTTGACCACGAGGAAAGAGCGGCCTCTCTGGACTTATTTCTCCTCTGTAACGTGTCGTCCCTCTGTTCTGTATACAACGACAGTTCCTGGATAGAGGAACTGATGATAGTTCTCAAACACACTCAGAGTTCCCAAAACATGTGCTTGTGTGTACAGAGACTAGTCACACGTTTATGCTGAAAATAGATTGTAGGATTTGGTACCCACAGGCACCAAAGACCATTTCCTTGTGTTCAGTTTATACATTATGAGTCCTGTGGCAGCTTTTGAATCTTACTTTGCTTTCTCTATTATGTGTTGCTGCATGCATGGCCCTTTGCTTTTGACACACAAGACCACAAGAGTTTTTGTTTTTACTGATGCAATGAATGGATTGTGAAGAGACATATTCAGGGCCCCATCAGAGTCTCCACAGGTTGTAAGCACCTACTGTGTCCTCTAGAGAACAGCTAGACCACACTGTGTGAGTGGGGACTGCCAGAATGAAAAGACACAAATTGTAAAGCGGTACCTAAGGGTTTATTCCTAAGAGGTGATGAAGGATGGTAGCAGGCGTGGTCAGGTCCTTGGAAGAAGCCAGGCAAACTCTTTTCTCCTTAGAGTGGACATAGTGATGGGGGATGAAATCTGTTGACACTTTTTCCTGGGGATGTTGATAAAGCAGAAGGAAGCCGGGAAATGTGGGTTCGTAGCGTGGCACTGCCCATCCACACTGCGCATGATCATTGAATGTCCCTGTTCAATGGCGTTTATTCAGCAAGTATTGATGACACACCTGTGTGCCAGTTGTTTATTCCTATCAAGTGGAAAGTCATCCTCCCAAACTCTGGCTCAATTTCTGGCTCTTCCATAGAACTTGTGAACTACCAATTCTGCATTGTTCTAGCTGAAGTTGCGCTATTTAACACTCCACATATATTGCCCAGTTGTTGTGGTTCCTATGATGCAGGCTCCAGTAGAACAAGGGTTGCACCCTCACAACCTTTGCTTTGTCAATGACGCCTCCACAAATATAATCACCCAGTCAGAACAAATGGCCAGAGTCTGGGCATTTCTGCAGACTCATATCTCTACATTGTGCAATAATACTGCTTTTGAGTAAATAGTCTGTGCCGCACGAATGCATCTTGACAGCTATCTCAGAAGCCCACTGCCTTGATTTCAGTCATTTCCCAACTATTTCATAATTAGAGGCGCTGATTTGGGGGTTACATCTATTTTGTTATTGATAATGTTGCATCTGGAGATTACTTGAACTTGACAGAATTAAGTGCCCTTCTGGGTGGTCTGAATTCATCTCAGCTTGCACTGATGTGGTCTTTCCCCTGGCTCTCTGTCTCACCACTTTGGGTAATTATGAGGGCTTCGGTCCATTGCTGCAGCCACAGACGGCACCAGCACCCCAGGTGGCCAGGGAAGATCTGTGGGTTGTGGTGTCTGGGACTTAGAGAGGGCCCACGGGGGAATAAGCAGCAGTGGTTGTGGACCTTATCTCTGCCCCCTTTGTGCCTCTCCTGGGACATTTTCCTCCCACTTCTGGATGCTTTATCTTCACTTATCCTGAGTTCTCATCTAGGGCATCTGTGTACAAAGCTCCATGAAGAAAAAAAAAAAGAATTTCCACAGCTGCTTCACAAAGCCAAATCAGACTGCTCTCTCCTGAGAGAGAGGAGAGAGAGAGAGAGAGAGAGAGAGAGAGAGAGAGAGAGAGAGAGAGAGAGAGAGAGAGAGAGAGAGAGAGAGAGCAAATTGTAACCTTTGTGCACGATCTTCATGTACAAGTTGTTCATTAGATGCCAAGTGAGGCAGTAAACCACCCAGGAAGCAGAGATATGGGAGAGTCAGGGATGCAGGACTTGCTGGCAGGGCTGGCACTCTCCTGCTTCCTTTAAGTACTCCTTTGCTTTGACTTGGACCATGGTTCTTAAGCATCCTTATAGGTTGTAACTGTGAACAGAAAAATAATTGGAAGATCTGGGACTAGAGGGAGCTGTCCCTCTCATAGGCAAGCCGGTGACAATGGTCACCTTAGCACAGCCCTCCCTGTATATGAGGGATTACTCTCGTCTCCTTTAACCACATAGTAACCACAGTAACGCAGAAGCCTGCAGCATCCTCTCCTTCCCCAGTGCTGTTTGGAACAAGATTTCACCGCCACTGCCTGATGCTGCTCCACTGGGAACCCTGTCTGGTGTGCGCCATGTCCACCATCATCCTGTTCCGTATGGGTTGCTAAGAGGTCAAACCAGGTCACTAAAGTGTCACTGGGCACCAGCTAGCATGACAGGCTCTCCTTTGAGGCTGTGAACACAGCACTGCTTTCCTCACACAGGTGTTTTTCCTCCCTTGAGTAGCTTGGCCCTCATCGAGTTCTCATTGACTTATGGAAAGCAGAGGTGGGTGGGAAGCAGTCTGTCTGCTCTGAGTGGTTAGGGGACAGGCAGCCATGTGGCCAAGGCAATCGCTGACACAGAGAGGTTGGAGCATATGGCTTCGGGCCCAGCCACTGTCTGCTGGTTCCTCGCCTCTCACTTTGTCTGTCCCTTCTTACCTTCCTCTGTAGGTGCCTGTTTTTCCTTCGCTCCCAGAGGCCCCTCTATGACCATACATCTTAAACCTAGCAGTCTTGGACTGAATTCATTATTCTCTCACCCTATGGGGTTTATTCATTTTTAGTTTTCTTTTTGAACTAAGTAATGATTTTATTTTTAAAGCTACAGATGTGGGGAAACTAGTTAAGGCTGGAAAAGAAACAAACAAGCCAACAAAAACCAAAACCCAAATCAAGCCTTATTTTTAGTTAGGGTAACTGCTGCTGTGATGAAACACCATGGCCAAAGCAGCTTGGGGACAAAATGGTTTCTTTGGCTTATGCTTCCCCATCACACTCCATCACTGAAGGAAATCAGCACAGGAGCTCAAACAGGACAAACACCTAGAGGCAGGAGCAGATGCAGAGGCCCTGGAGAAATGCTGCTTGCTTACTGGTTTGCTCAGCCTGCATTTTATAGAACCCAGGACCACCAGCCCAGCGGTGGCACCACCCACAATGGGCTGGGCCCTACAACATCAGTCATCAATTAAAAAATGCCCTGCAGGCTTTCTGACTGCCTGGCCTTCTGGAGGCATTTCTTCAGCTGACGTTCCTCCCACTTTAATGGCTCTAGCTTGTGTTAAGTTGACATGAAACTAGCCAGCATAGCCTCAAGGGAGGGGAAAGCATGGTGGGTCAGGAAAAGCAGGTCCTCTGAATGGCTCTTGGAAGGTTGGCAGTAGGATGCTGAGGCAGTAGAAGAGGGAATTCAAGGCCAGCCTGGACTCTAGACAAAGAGATATAGTGCATGGAGATGGGGACAGTGTGTGTGTGTGTGTGTGTGTGTGTGTGTATGTATGTATATGTGTGTGTATATATATCTTCTAAAATAAAGAGAAGAAGATAATGACAAAGAGGAAGGCAAGAAGAGGAAAGACTGCCAACAATAAACAGCAATTCAGAGGTAAAGGAAAGATTTACATCCTTCAAGCAGATCAGCCTGTCAGTAGATAATGCAGGGTGGGGCCAATCTGAGAGGACAGTGAGTCAGACCAGTGGTGGCCACCAGCCTTAGTGCAGACTCGTTTGTTCTTCCCTGACCCCACTCGTTGTCTCCACCTGCATGCAATCTAACTTGTCTTGCCTTCTGATTTCATGTGAAGGCTGCCCCATTCTTAGTATTTTCACAGTTCAAATGGAAGAGAATCTGATTGCCTGGCCCATCTTTCTGGCCAGACCACAACACTGGTTGCTGATCAGCATCTGGATTGGCAGACCTTTGGTTGAGAGCACACTGATCCTGCCTGCCAGTCATGGCTATGGGTAGGACCCAGGACTGCTTTTCTCAAAAACATTCCACTGACTCTAATGTCCTATGCTAAATGAAATCATCCAGCTGTATTAGATAACCTCATTTATGTGAAATACCCGGGATGGGCAAGTGTATATATAGAGAAGAGATGATGGCTGCATAGGGCTGAGGTGGCTATGAAGGATACTAGTAAAAACGAAAGTATTGACTTGCTTTTGGGGGCGATGGAAATGTCTTAAAGTTGACTATAGCAGTGCTTGTAGAACTCTGTGAACATACTAACAGCCATTGACTTGTGCCGTTTTAGGCAGTGAATCGTATCTCAATAAGGATGTTTTAAGAAAACAAGAGTTTTATAGGAGCAAGTATCTCAGTCGGGCCCCGCCACTGTGAAAGCTACAACTTGTCTTGTTAAATGCCTTTGCTTCTGAGCCAACTTCTAAACAAATCTACTTGAATTCATTCTCACAACCTTTGGTTTTCTATTCAGTGGCTATCCCCTTCCATGATGCTAAACATTAGTATACCATTTTGTAATACCTGTCTCTCCTCTGTGTTCCAGCACATCTGATACCCAAGCCTAGCCTTGTACTCAGAATTATAGCTGGTGCCTTCCAGTCTATCCTGGACTCTAAACCATATAGAGACCTTTCTTATATATCTGCCTGCCACCATAGGAACCTAAGGATATTTCTGGTTAGGGTGAATGGATGAATGGTGTCAGATCACATAGAAGGAAAAGGCCAGTTCTACTGCCTGTTCTTAGAAACCTTACCAACTGGATAGAAAGGTGTGCTAAGAGCAGGGTGAATGAGGACCGGATGGCAGAGAATCCCAAGCTGCACTTTGCCAGTGGGCTTTAGCCCGTGGTTGTTAGAAGAGTAGGGACAGATCAGCTAGTTAACTCCCAAGAACTCAGGCCTCAGTCACCATGACCCATGACACGATGGTATCCTTAGGGTAAAAAAAAAAAAAAACAGACCCCACTGTCCATCAGCCTTCAGACCCCATGACCCGTTAGCCTCCATAGTCTTGTTTCCAGTTATTTCTGTTCTAATGATTTCAGTTCTGTGTCAAGCCCTCTGGCTACAAGATGCAGGGTGGGCAAAAGGGCAGAAGGAGAAGATGCAGAGAGAACAGGCTTCTCATCCCAGAACAATGATTTATTTGGGATACGGAGCATCATATTGATAAAAAGCAGAGCCCAGACAGAAGGAAGCAGTTTGATACAGCACACTGCTTGAAAGGGCTCATGTGCATCTGTTGAGCTCAATCTACAGCATAATGACAGCAATCTTCCCTGTTCTGTTCGTATCTATTCATCTGATTATGCAGAGTAACAATTCTTTTAGTCACACATTTATTTACCCAGGGATTTTTTTAATGGATAATAAGTTAGTAAATCAGATAGCACGTGTCCCAGATAATGCTTCAGCAAACGGTCTACCCCACAAGATAGCTATCATTCACATTTTACACAATATCTAATGTTCCATTAACACACACAGCTCAGTGTGGAGCTGGGGGAGCTGTTCTTCATGAAGGGAAAGGCAGATTTTTAATGATTATTTAATACTGTTTGATTTAGATACCTCTTATAGCAAGGAGCTAGATTTCAGTCCTGCAATGTACCACAGGTATAATGAGATATGTGCACTTACTTGAGTAGAATTCAGTGTTCTTTTGATTCGGTTGCTGTGGCTGTTTGTGTCGAGGGTCATTTTCGTTTTCTTTAAGAGGTATTTATTTGTTTATTTATTTATTTGTTTATTTATTTATTTATTATGTTTACAGTGTTCTGCCTGCAGGTGAGAAGAGGGAACCAGATCTCATTACAGAAGATTGTAAGCCACTATGTGGTTGCTGGGAATTGAACTCAGGACCTCTGGAAGAGCAGCCAGTGCTCTTAACCTCTGAGCCATTGAGCCATCTCTCCAGCCCTTGAAGGTAATTTTCTATTCATGTTGCTTGTGGTCAAATTTAGGGCCTCCTGCATTCTATGCAAGCAGTTTACCAGTGAGCTAAATTCCTAGCCCATGTTTTTTGGCTTGAACCCCAGGACAGCACAAGCTTTTTCTGACTGATGAAAATCCAAACTTGAGCCCATGAAAAGCTAGAAGTTGACAACATTCCTGATTCTTCTTGGACTACTAAGGGGGCCAGAAAGCCTTTTTGTTTGAGACCTGTGGTGAAGATGGAGGAAGAGACCCGTTGAGGGGAAGGTCCGATGTCACTTGACTTTTCACTTTCTGCTGGCTTGAGCTACAAGGAGTACCCTGATGCTATGCGTGGCTGCCATGTGTATCAGCAATCTGTGCTCAGTCCAGCAGTGCTGGATATCAGCATATCCTCAGTGAGCTCCGAAAAAACTCACAGGGCTTCTAAGGTCATTATGGTAAGATCTGCTGTAAGGTCTTCTAAGGTCATTACGGTAAGATAGCTATGTCAGATTTCTATTGCATGCCATGTTTGTTGGGTTCTGTTAGGGGAACATGTTCAACTCTGTATTATTTCTTTGCTTGAGAAAAGGTTTCATGTATCTTAGATTAGCCAGGAATCTGAGTGTGACCTTGAATTTCTGACCTTTCTGCTTCCACCCTCTCAAGTGTGAGTTCTAGGTGTGAGTCACCACATCTGGGGGATGGAGGGCTGGAGAGGAGACCCAGGGTCTTTATGAATGCTAGTCGAGCATCCCCAGCTGCTTCAAGGGTAGAGTTAGATCAGACAAAATCAACAGTAAGAAGTTCCCTCTCCTCCTGTGGTGGGGCATGTTGCAGTGATACGGATGCGGACTCATTGATGCCTAATGCTGTGTTCACACTTGGCTTGTGCTTAAACGACGCTACCAGGCAACTACTTAGCCAGATTCTGTAGTTTTTGGAAATTCGATTCTTTGGGATGGAATGAAAAGACATTGGCAATTTGGGTAATTTTCTTAAAGTGGTTTAGTAAAATTAGATTTGTTTCAGAGTACAAAAGAATTAAGGAATAAAGGGAAAGGAACTGGACTTAATATCTATGGTTATGAATACTTTCCACAATTATCATTTCCTATGTTTGTTTACTTGTTATCTTGAGACAGGGTTTCTCTATGTACCCCTGGATGTCCTGGAACTCTCACTCTGTAAGAACAGGCTGGCTACCAGGAGGTGGTGGCACATGCCTTTAATCCCAGCACTCAGGAGGCAGAGGCAGGCAGATCTCTATCTCTGTGAGTTTGAAACCAGTCTGGTCTACAAGAGCTAGTTCCAGGACAGCCTCCAAAGCTATAGAGAAACCCTGTCTCGAAACACACACACACACACACACACACACACACACACACACACACACACACACACACACAAACACACAAAAGAAAAGGCTGGCCTTGGGAACTCAGATCTGCCTGCCTCTGCTTCATGAATACTGGGATGAGAGGTGTACAGCACCACATTCTGCTCTGCAATTTTTTTTTAAAGATTTGTTTATTTATTATATATACAGTGTTCTGCCTTGCCTGTATGTCAGCAGGTCAGAAGAAGAAACCAGATTTCATTACAGATGGTTGGGAGCCATCATGTGGTTGCTGGAATTGAACTCAGGACCTTTGAAAGAACAGGTAGTGCTCTTAACCACTAAGCCATCTCTCCAGCCCTACAATTATCTTTTAAAGGAGGAATCAATACCTCATCAACCTTTCCCAGACAAGGCAGGAAAACTCACGTTTGTGCAATTCATTCTAACAGAGCTGTGATCTGAACCCAATGACAGGGGACTCAAAGGCTGAGTACCAGTGTGTCTCAAACTGCACAGTGACACTCACTGCCACTCCACAGCCAGAGGTTTGGGCTGCACCAAGGTATCAATATTTCTTAAGAAACCCACTCTGTGATACTAACAATTAGCCTGGTTAAGAAATGGGGGGTTTGTTGGATGCTAGGGGTGCATGCCTTTGATCCCAGCACTCTGGAGGCAGGAGGCAGAGTCAAGTGGATCTCTGTGAGTCTGAGGCCAGCCTGGTCTACAGAGCAAGTTCCAGGTCAGAACGGGGGAGGGAGTCAACACTCCAGCTGCAAAGTTTCGAAGTTTTGAATCTATTACTGACTTACAGTGATTTCATGCAGGTCTTTAGATGATGTCATGATGTGGGCAGCAGCAGTGAACCCTTGTTCTCAGCGGCCAGGCAGTCACCAGGTGCTCTGCGGAGGACTATATCGCTAAGCTGATGCCAGTCGAATTAGGTGTATTACATGTATCTTGTCTTCTGATATCTTCAGCTTTCTGGAGGTTTTCCAGGACTGACTCCAACTTAAGTTGAAGAACACATGTCTAAGTGTCAGAATTTTTCTGAGTAAAAAGTGGAGATCCTTGAACATCATTTTTCTTCCCTCCCTTCCTAAGTTTTCCAAGCTGGCATTCAACTTGCTACCTTCTTGCCTTTGTCTCCCAAGTAAGATCACAGGCATGACTGCTCCCCCCACCCCCCAGGCCTGGATTCAATCACCAATCCTTCCCTTTCTATTTACTTCTTGTGCTTTAGCCACAGTGGCTGTCCAGGCCTCTTTTTGCTTTCTCACTCCAACTTCAGATGTTTTATTTTATTCTATTATTATTTTTCATCTTCAGATGTTTTTAAAAAGTTCATTGAGTTATATCCGGGAGTGGTTATATATGCCAAGCACATTAAAGGGAACTTGAGAGAGGAAATGATCAAATGGAACAGGGTCAAACCCTGGGTTGAGCGTGTAAAATGTAGACGTTTCCAATGGTTAATTTCCTTTGCTAGCTTTCATGATCTTAGAACTCTCTTTTTGATGAGGTTGTTGTTTGGTTTAATAACCAGGATCTAGATCTTTGTCTGTTCTGCTGCTACAGAGGCCTATGATGGGAAGAGAAACTGTGAAACCCAAGCCTAAGATATTAAATGTGCCTAAGAATTAAACTTCAATCAGGGCTGACTTTTCCAAAAACTTTCTCTTTGGATTCCATGTTTATTCTCTTACAACTCAATCTCTCTCTCTCTTTTTCTCTTTTTACATATTAATCCAATTATTTTCCCCTAAGGGTATGAGGATCTTCCTTCCTTCCTTCCTTCCTTCCTTGTCTGTCTTTCTTTCTCTCCCTTCCTTCCTATCTTCCTTCCTTCATTTCTTCCTTCAGTCCCTTCTCTCCCCAAGATAGGGATGAAATCCAGGACCACTTCCTCACTAGTTGAACAGTCAATTGAACTACAGACCCTGCTTAATGAGGGCTGTTTATTAGATGCAAAATCCTAAAAGCAAAGCAAAGCAAAGCAAAGCAAAGCAAAGGAGCAGCAATAGTCCCCTCCAGCATCTCTGGTTTAAAAATTAAATTGTCCAAGCACTATGGTTATGGTTGGGAATACTGATGATCGTTGGGGATAGGACTTTAGAATGAAGTTGTAACAATGGCTCTTCCTTGTTAATTAGAGGCCCAACCTAAACCTAAATCCTTCTATTGGAAAAAACAAAACAACACATAAAATAACAACAACAAAAAATACCAAAACTGCTTTTTGTGGACATCATTTGTATCTTAGTTCAATGTCTTGCTTTAGCAAGAGCCTTTTATTTTAAACATATGGGGTAGAGATGAAAAACATAAACATTTTTTTTTCTGTAGAAAGAGTTCAAAATGAACAAAAATGTTTCCAACACTTTCTCAAGCTTGACTTTCTTTGAACTACTTAGTCTTTATTTTCACACACACACACACACACACACACACACACACACACACACACACACACACACACACACACACACACACACATATACCTTTTTAACCCTATTCTAATTACAGATTTCATTGAAGAAACGAGAGCAGAGGCATTACAGATGGCATTATAAGAAAGAAGAGAATTACACTAAAGAAGTGTGGCTCTGGTGAATTGCTTTCATCATGGTGAAGAGTGAAGACTAAGTAGGCAGGTGCTAGGCTGGGGAGATGCTTCAGTGGGTGAGGTGCTTGCCCTCTGATTGGATTCCTAGCTCCCATCTAAAAAGATGAGCATGATGGCACCTGCTTGAACCCTAGATGCTGGGTTGCACAAACAGAAAAATCCCGAGGGCTTGTTAATCCCCAAGATGGAAGGAGGAAGAAAACCACCAACCCAAATTATCATGGCCAAATTAATTAAAGCAAGCAAATAATTAAAACAAGTCTTTTTTTTTGTGTGTACACAGGGCTGCATCCCCCTAAAGCAAGGTTTAAGAGTTCAGCACTGGACGTGAGGAACACAAGATTTTTATAGCTCAGGGGTGAGGGGTTTGCAAATAGGGGATTTGGTGGGTAAAATAGGTGGGGTCACCATTGGTGGTGGCACACACACGCCTTTAACCCCTGCACTCAGAGGCAGAAGCAGCTGGATCTCTGTGAATTTGAGCCCAGCCTGGTCTACAGAGCAAGCTCCAAGACAGCTAGGAATACACACAAAGAAACCTGTCTCAAACAACAAAGCAGACAAACAATGATGGGTTTACAGGAGCAGAACATAAACATAACAAGTTAGTCCCTTTTGAAATAAAGGCATGATTGCAAGGTGATCCTAACAAGGTAGTCATAACAACAGGTAGTCATCACAACCCTTTTAAACAAAGGTAGGGTTGCAAGATGATTATTAAGAAAAAAACTTTTGAAACAAAGGTGTGGTTGCTGTTTCTTGGAACATGTAGTATAAAACCATTTGTAAGTTAAGGCTGCCCGTGGGGCACAGCCTGTCCTTGAGAAACACAGGTTTAGTCATAAACAGGAATAAGTCTCATTTGTCTTTACTATAAGATGGCTTTTAAGCCTAAGATGGAGGCAGGCTGGTTTATCAGGCCCACTGGCCATTAGTCTGTCCAGGTGAAATGACAACCAGGTTCAGCGAGAGACCCTGTCTCAAAAATAAAGTTGAGAGCAATAGAGGAAGACATGATCTCTTTGACTCCAAGTGAACTGGCATGTATAGTTGTACACACTCACCTAAAAAACAAAATAAACTAACATACTAGAGCTTGGATACTTGTGGTTGATATGAGTCATGTGACCTGGGTAGGTCATTAACTCTTTTTGCTTTATTTGGAAAAAGTAGGGCTAATGCAAATAGTCTATAGTTGTTTTTTAAAGGACTTTTCTGTCTGCTGATTTCTTTTCAGCCCTGAGAGGATGCATGGGGCCTTGGTGAAGGGAAGCAGAGCTCTGGTTCATGCTATACTTCAGCGCCAGTTCATTCCTTTTGCTTTGTTCCATTCAGGGGTGCTGCACTGGGAACTTCAGCAGACACCGAAGACGGAGGAGGGCCATCAGTTAGCTCTCTTGGCCTGGATCCAAGGAGGCTGAGCTTCCTGAAAATACGGAGACTTTATAGAGGGTTGCAGAGTACATATTCTTTCCCTCCCTCCATTCCTTTCTTCTTTTCAGTTTTTCTGTCAGCCCCCCCCTCCTCTTTTTTCTGAAACAGAGACTCAATAGGCCTGGCCTGGAACTTATTCTTTAAATCACACTGGCCTTGAACTTTCCCTCATCTCCCGGCCTCAGTCCCTGAAATTCTTAGATTACAGTGTGCTTCACCATGGCCAGCTCTCTTCCAGTTACTAAAGGGACCAGTTCTTTAAGAAACAATCCTTTGGGGGCTGGAGAAATTGCTCAGTGGCTAAGCTCTTGCACAGGACCCATGTTTGATTCCCAGCCCCCAAGTCCTGGGCTCACAATTGCCTGTAACCCCAGCTTCCTGGGATCTGATGCCTCTGGCCTCTGCTGGCCTGGCATACCTTCCCAGACTCCCATGCATACACATTATCAAAAATAATTAATGTTTGAAAAGGAAAGGGTCCCTTTGTGTAAACTGATTTTTACCTCCAAGTGATCAATAAAAAGCGATGTATAAAAATAGAATCAGATAATGACAGCAATTAAAAAGTTAGCTGCCTTGTTCACCTGCTGCTTGCTTCCCGGCATTGCCCATGACCTTCCACCTCCACTGCCTGAACCTGCTGCCCCTCATGTCCCAGGCTGCTTTTCTCCTCCTTAGCCTCCAGGGCACTCCCCTCCCTCCCTGGACACCAAGCTATGGTGTGTCACAGGTAGATTTAGCTTTAGCATCTCATTTTCACTTCAGTTTTGCGATTTCTCCTTAGCCTGGGAGTTCTAAATGACTGCTTAAAATTATTTATTTTAAGGCAGTGTCTCATGCCCAGGCTGGCAGGGAACCCTGTGCATAATCAAGGTTGCACTGAATTTCTGATATTCCTACCTTTACATACCCAGTTCTAGGATCACCATGCCTGGGTTATGTAGTGTTGTGGACCAAGCCCTGGCTTGTTTAGGGAAGCTCTCTACCAAGCCACGTCTATATCTAAGAAGTGTGTTTCTGTATCTCTGCCAGCTTTGACTTCACAGTGGCATGGTATGGGAATACTCTTTCCAGAATAATTAAATATGAGATTTTAAAATGTGTCTGGGCAGTGATGGCGCATGCCTTTAATCCCAGCATTTAGAAGGCAGAGGTAGGCCAGGCTCATCTTCAGAGCAGTTCCAGGACAGGCTTCAAAGCTACAGAGAAACTCTGTCTTGAAAAACAAAACAAAACAAAACAAACAAACAAACAACAAAATATATTTTCCAAAGCACTCCTTATGTCTCCTAGGCTAGACCACATTTTGAATTCAGGAAGTTAGGGAACTAGGCACTCTTTTGGTAACTATACATTCATATGTCTTTTCATTATAAAACAGCCTTGTGCTCATATTTCACTTTCATATTTTTGTTCACTTATTCTTTTATTCTTAAACCATTTATTCACATTCTTAACTAGATTTGGTTTAATTCTAGCCGCTTGTGCCCTGGAATCCCTTCTCCTGATGTTAACAAGTCTTTCTCCAGAAAGAAATGCGATAGGCCTAAATAATTCTGTGCTTTGGGTGATGTCTTGGGGCTGGCTGCCTACACAGGGTAGAGACATTTAAGTTTCAAACCCCATGTTTGCTTGGCAGAATGGTCAGCTGAGCAGATACAACTGAGTCATCTGACCAGGAGTCAGGAAAAGTGCATTAGAGCATTGGATGACGTGTTATCTTATTAGAAGATACATTTTGGGATCTGGATGCATATCAGAAATTAAATAATAATAATAATAATAATAATAAAGCAGGGAGTGCTAATGCATGTCTATAATCCCACAAGTGGATCTCTGTGAGTTCAAGACCAGTTTGGTTTACATAGTGAGCTGCTTCAGGGCACCCAACATATGGAAAGAGATCCTATCTCAAAAAAGAAAAAGATGTTTGACTGGACATTTTCTAGATGAAAAAGCCAAGACCGACAAGAAACTGACTTCTCTTAGACAAGAGCCATGTGACCAGGAAATGGAAAAGTTGAAACTAAAGCTTTGTCCCTTCCACTGCCCTCCCCTCCGCTCAGTATTTGTGAGAGCCCACTCTGCCCATTTCACAATAAACAAGGGATCTTTACTGCTTTATTTCTGGCTTCAAAAACACGGGTGACATATGGCCAGATGAGAAGGCGTGTAAAACAGACTTCTACAGAAACAGATCACTTGAAATGGTAGCTCCTGTGGAAAAATCTAATTTGTGTGTTCCGTGTCACCGTGGCATGGCATGGACATTGTGACACCCTCTACCCCACTTCTGCTATAAGGCCACGGAGTCCTGGTAAGGCAGGCAGGACTAGGGGACAAGATGAAAGCTCAAATATACTTTCCTCTTTGGCCCTGCGTAGAGATGGCGCTGCTTCAGATGTGGGGCGGCAGACAATCAGAACACTGACATTTTGGCAAAATTTCCAAGCATTTCCATAAATCCCTTTTAGATTGCTCTTCCCTTCAGCTCAGCAAGACAGTCGCATTTTTCTGGGCCTCTGACAAACAATAGCATCCAAATGATATTTAAAACCAACCCCCCAGCATGACAACTGAGTCTCAACCCATCAGAGAAAGGAAGGTCACCATATGCCCCATGCTCTTTGTGTCTGCTCTGCTGCCATTTTACAGCTGCCCCGGGCCTCTTTATTTGACTTGGGGAGACAAGAGCTCTACTAAAGCCCACAAAGGGGATTTAGGATTAAGCGTTGTCTTCTACCTCTCCAACCTACAGCATCTTTCATCCTCACAAAGGTGGGAGGAGCTGAGGAGAAAGACCCGGCTCACAGGAGGAGGCTGGGGAGGAAGCCAGGCGATGAGGGGGGCAGGGGAAGACAGCGATCTTTTTTAAAAAGCGCTGTCCCTCTCGCCCTCATTTTGTCTTCATCACACAGAAGCGCCATCTGTCCTCAGACTTGATGTGCTTGCATGTGTTTGCCGTTCAACAACAGCTCATGCAGGAAGCAGATTATGAAGCCAGTAAATATGCTTCGGACTGGATCAGCAACTGTACTTTGTCCAGCCTGAAAACTTTGTGGCTCATCTTAGCCAGCCCTGCTGGGTCCTGCCAGCTTGGTGTATGCGGGGTGGAGGATGGAGGGTGGGGGACACTGGATGAGGACTGGATACACAGACGACAACATGGGGGTGGGGGACCTACTCCTGTAGTCCTGGGCCCCCTCAGTGTTTCAGTGTCTGTGCACACTGTTCATGATATATTGAAAAACCCTTAAATTCAAAGTGTTTTCTAGCATGCCAGCCTGGGCAGAGCATACTTGAGTCAAGAATAGTAAATTTTCTGTCTCTCCTACTTAACCCTTTCCTTTGACTAACCAGAGTCCATTCCATAACGTGCTGACAGTGGGCAGAACAGTGGGCAGAACATGTAGGCATTCTCTAAAAATATATAGAACAATTTTGTTGTGCCACCCCCAATTTAAATAAATTCTAAGTTGCATTCAAAATAAGGCGTTTCATTATACTATTTTTTTTTTAAGATTTATTTATTTTATGAGCGTGAGTGTTTTTGCCTGCAAGTGTGTATGTATACCTCATGAGTGCCTTGTGCCAGAATAGGCCAGAAGAGGGTGACAGGTGCACCAGACCTTGTGAGAACTGGGAACAGAAGTCTGGTCGTTTGTAAGAGCAACAAGTGCTCTTGATTGCTAAGACATCTCTCCAGCTCTCATACTTTCATTTATAAGGGTTAATTCACACTTTATATTTTCAAATATAGAATTACACTCAGGAGATTGATTATAAACATTTAAAACAATCATCTTTTGCTCAGAGTGGGAGAGAGTTTGACTGTTTGAGACAGTCATGAAGACTAGAGGCCGACCTTGTGACCTCTGCACTGGGCCTCCTGCCACTGTTTACACTCCCCATTGCTGTCACTGGTCTGTAGCATGAATAATACAAACCCAGAGACAGATATTAGGGTTCAAGCTGAAGACCAGGAAAGCAAAGCAGCCGGCCACTAGAGAGCTCTTACCTCTACCAATGCTCAGCCCCAAAAGAGACAGTCCTGTCCTCAGTGTACCTGCAGACTGACTGACGCCTGTCTCCTTATATTCCTCGATAGTGCTGGGATTAAAGGCATGCACCGCCACCTCCTGGCCTCAATGACTGCTTAGTGTGGCTGCTGGGATTAAGGGTGTGTGCCACCACTGCCTGGCCTCCATGGCTCACTAGTGTGGCTAGCTTTGCACTCTGATCTTCAGGCAAGCTTTACTTGTTATATCATAAACAAAACATCACCACATTGGTCACTCTGGTTCCTTAAGAGTTTTCAGTGATAAGAAACAATGACATCAACATGTCTGAGCATAAAGGTTTTTTTTTTCTATCCTTAAATTTACTTCCTTAGATTATATTGTGACAATTAGAATAATGGAATAAAGTTAGTACCACTTCGAATTTAACTTTAAACTTTGTCGTTTAAGAAAAGCTTACTGTTTTGAGGAGGATTTAAAAGGTAGCAGTGACAATTCATCATCACATATGTCACACACATGTTACTGAATAGCCACGTAACTGTCATGTAACTAGAGTTTTCATCAACGGAACAGAAAATTTATGGGTTTGTTTGTTTGTGTCTGGTGCTGGAGAGTTTAAGCCAAAGGCTTTGTGCATACCAAGCGAGAATTCTACCACAGAGCCATGTCCATAGCCCAAATGGAAAATTTAATGCTCATACCCAAATACTCTAAGAGCTAGGAATGTAAATCACTATTGAACATCTCAATTCTTTTCCTGAGGGAGTCAGGGAACTTTAAATCCCCTAGTACAGAATATGAGTGGTTAAAGTAGATACTTTGACTTAAAATTTGGCCGTTTAATTATGGTATTATAATATGTTTTGTACATAGCATAAATAGCCTATGCATCAAATTATAGAATAGTAAAAAACACCACTTTTAATTAATATTATACATGGATATTTTTAAACAGGCAAATTTAAGTCTGATATGATTTTTTAAAAATCCTATTTGATACTTTCCTTGGGGAATTTTACTGTTTTAAAATTTTACATTGTGGTTGAGCTTACATCTGAAATTCCAGCACTTGTAAGCTACATCAAGAGAGTTACTGTGAGCCAGGCAGTGGTAGCACACACCTTTAATCCCATTAATCAGGAGGCAGGGGCAGGTGGATCTCTATGGCTCAATACCAGCCTAGTTTACAAAGGGAGTTTGGAGTCAACAGTGTTACACAGAAAAATAAGTCTATCTCACAAAATCAAAAAAAATAAAAACTAGTTGAGGAGAAGCACTCAGAATGTCTATCTATCTATCTATCTATCTATCTATCTATCTATCTATCTATCTATCTATCTATCTATCTATCTATTTTGAGACAGGGTTTCTCTGTGGCTTTTGGAAGCTGTCCTGGAACTAGTTCTTGTAGACCAGACTGGCCTCGAACTCACAGAGATCTGCCTTCCTCTGCCTCCCAAGTGCTGGGATTTAAGGTGAACACCACCACTGCTTAGCAGAATGTCTGTGTTGCTTTTGCAGAAGACCTGGGTTCATTTCCAGAATCTACAGCATGCTTCACAAGCATCTGTAACACTAATTCCAGAGGACCTTTCAGCCTATTTGGCCACTAGGCATGCACATACATACATGCAGGCAAACACTACATACACGTACACAAAAATCTTTTGAGATGTGCACCAGACAACAGGCTTAACCACAAACACACGGCTGTGTCACTGGGTCTGAATTCCGACTACGCCGTGGGTACAGTGTCCTGGGAAAAAGGCCCCAAGTCCACCTTAGTGCTCACTGAGAACTGGTTATACATCTGGAGGGGGGTGGGCTGCGGGAAGAAGGCTTTGGATTGTCACCTGCCTAGGGAGGGGGATGACACGAAGATGTTTCTTTAACTGTTGGCATTTAAGCTGAGGAGGGCTCACACATCTCCCTTTTCTCAAGGGCTTTCCTGCCTAGTTGGAGCACAGATCTGTGGTGATACATTATTTATAATTTATTAAAGCTTGCCTGAGAATTCCGAAAGCGAAGCCAGCCTCAAGCTGTAGAGATCAGGCAGTGGTGATATACATCTTTAATCCCAGGGCTCAGGGGACTGTGGCAAAGACTGGGGAAGCACTACAACAAAACACTACGATTGGTGTTCGTTCATGTTATTCATAGAAACATTGGCAGTGCCCAATCGTGTGAGTGAGCAGATTCCTCCATCTCTCTCTTTGATCACATCTGGCCCCTGGCTGAGCCACATGGCTGCCAGTTAGTGGTAAAGGGGAAGGCTACTTCTTTCGGGCCCTTGTCACTCTCTCTCTACAACCCTTAGAGATCCCAACAGTTTTTCCTGCTTCCTGTCCCCACATTTGGAGCTCTACCTCTCATACCAACCATATCTTTCTATCAAACCCTTTTCTCTTTACGTGAGGGGAATAGCGAGGAGCCCATGGAGGAAGTCTCAGTCTCTGCCCCCGCCCCCCCCCCCCCCCCCAGTTCCCTCCTTGTCTGTTGGTCTGATGGCATGGCTGTGTGTGTGACATCAGGTCACAGAGAGCACTTTTGAAGCTTAGCACTGTAGACACCTTTGCACCGTGCACCAATTGAGTGATGTCAGCACTTGTACTGCACGGTGAACTTAGCCGCCTGTGATCCACACAGCCAGTCCACCAAGCTCCATCCCCCTCTCCCACTTTTTCCAGCTGTTTCCTAGAAGTAACCCTCTTCTTTAATCAAGCCAGTGCCCTCCTGCTCAGTAGCCTTTTTTGACCTTGTAACCCGGGAAAATAACAACGAAACAGATGCTGGTTTGGTTCGTACTTTCAGAGGTTTTGGATGAAAGTTGCCTGCATTTGTATTTCTGGGCCTGTGGTGATGAAGAACATCATGACAGTGTGGGAGAGGAAAGCTGCTCACTTGGTGACAGCCAGAAGTCAGAGACAAGGGCTTAGAGGAACTGGCTAGAGACAAACATATCCCCAGGGACCTTCTTTCTATAGCCGGACACGATTCCCAATAGTTCATTGACTATGAATGCATCAGTGATGACAGCCACCGGTGAAGAGCTTGAGGACCTGATCATTCTCATTAGCAGCATCAGCTGTGAGCCAAGCCCTCAAATCACCAGCCACTGAGAGTCTCATTTTATATCCAAGCCACAACATCTGCTATGCTACCAGCAACCTTTGACTTTTGGGTTATCTTCTCTTTAGGTCGTCAGACTTAAGCAAAATTCCCATTCTAGCAGAAAACTCATCATCTCATTGACTCAGTGCTATTGACTCCCTCCAAACTCCACCAGAGTGGCTCAACTGAGTATAATGTGTGCATTGGCTGTGGTAACTTCTTTCTATAACAAACTTCCAATACAATAGCGTTCATGAAAATTATGATGCAAAAAAAAAAAAAGGAATCCATGTGTGATATTACTGTATCACTACTTCTTGTGGCTGTTGAGCAGCATCAATCAATGGGCCAGTCCTTACATAGACTGTTAACTGTATTGATCCTCTCTTCTGAGTTCTAACGGGTCTCTGAGTCATTGTAGCAAGTCAGAAAAGCAAGTATAATGAAGGAGAACAGAATATGTTGTGTTTGTCATCTTTCTCATCCCTATGACCACCTGAAGTTGTGTC
Source organism: Cricetiscus sungorus (assembly GCA_030556225.1). Taxonomy (NCBI): domain Eukaryota; kingdom Metazoa; phylum Chordata; class Mammalia; order Rodentia; family Cricetidae; genus Cricetiscus; species Cricetiscus sungorus. The sequence goes on from JANBXA010000372.1 coordinate 13,598,094, forward strand.
AAGTAAGAGAGGTCATACTGTGACTGGTGCAGCATGGGTCCTGGAACCCTGACTAGGGATATTGAAGGAGTGATGAAAGGGCAGACACACAGACACAAGTGCTGAAAAGCTTGGGTCAGGGGTGGGGTGTGATACTGCAGTTACCAGGAACATCAGAGTGTGGGTTATGTGCAGAACAGCAGGAGGGGGCAGCTGGTCCTAGGAGGTTTCTGCAGGTGAACGCCACACTGTAAACACCCTGGAAGAGAAGGCTGCAGAGGACCCGGATTCTGTCCCTGGCACCCAGATGGTAGCTCATAACTATCTGCAACTCTATTTCCAGGGGAGTCTAATGTCCTTTTCTGGCCTCTGTAGGTAATGCAGGCAGGTCATACATATAAAATAAAAATTAAAAAAGGTCTTAAAAATTTATCTTTTTGTCCTTCCAGATTTAACCATTCCAATATTTTAGTTCATATAATTCTACTTTTTCATCAATTTATAATAATACATATATGTATTTAAGTAATATTGTACTATATGCTCTGCTTTGTAGCATACATTTTCTCTTTAAAATATATTGTGAATATTAATTTATTACCAATAAAGTCATTCTCTACCATTTACATTTTGTTTGCTTCGTTTGGTTTGGTTTTTGTTTGTTTGTTTTCTCAAGGCAGGGTTTCTCTGTGTTGCTTTGGAGCCTGTCCCGACACTGGCTCCATAGACCAGGCTGGCCTCAAACTCACACAGATCTTCCTGCCTCTGCCTTCCAAGTGCTGGGATTAAAGGTGTTTGCCACCACTGCCCAGCCATTTACTTATTTTCCTAAGGAATGAGGAATTCCTTTTGGCTCATGGTTTGAGAGGACACAGTCCACTATGTTAGGGAAAACACAGCAATGGACAGTTTCATCTTGATGGGATCATTAGCATATGCTTGTATCTCAACAGGCCAGATGCAGCAAGACCTTGGATTCAAACCCCCAGTTTCCACCTGCCAAGTAGGTCCCATGTCTTAAAGGATCCTCAACCTCCAAAGACCAGGTACCACATGTTCAATCACATGAACCCCACGGGTGTCATTTCATATTAAAACTGTAACATTCTATCTGTGGCCCACATAGGCTCATGGCCACCCCAGAACACATTCCAGCTACAAATGTCCCCATAGTCTGAAAGGTCCAACACGTCTTAAAACTCTGTAGTTTAAAGTTGATGGCAATCTCTTAACTGAGAGCCCCTTTTTGTTTTCAAAGAAAACAAAATCAAGACCAGTCATATGCTTCCAACATGCAATGGCATGAGTGAACGTTCTCATTGTAAGAGAGAAGAATGGGGTACAGCACGAAACTCATCAGAGAAACCGTCAAACCTGGAAGCTCCATGTTTAGCACCTGGTGCTATGATGACATTGCCTATACATCAAGGGTTTTGGGCAGCCCCGCCCCTCTAGCTCTGTTGCCTGGGGCACATATGTTATTTATTTATTTACGTTTGGATGGTCTGTACTTGGTGTCTGTGGCTTTTCTTGAGGACATGTCCCACATATCTGTCATCTCTGTTGCATCTTAGACCAGCTTCATAGCTTCCTATACAGACCCCTCAGGAGCTCTCTTGAGGGGATCTGATCTTATTATACACTTCCTGATCTCAGAGGATTTCAGAGGACCTGTGCACAAACTGTTATGACTCCAACTCTCTCCCATCCTGTGTACCAGCAAACATGTCACTCATGGCTAAGTTCTGCTGTCTTCTAGAGATACAACTTGGCTCTGTTAGACCATAGCCACAGTGGCTTCTGCGTGTCTGCCTGATTTAACCTGGCATAGTATTTTCCCAGGAGGCTATTTTTAAATAGGAATGCCCAGCCAGGTACTCTCTGTTCAATAAGTGAATTTGCATTTTTAAAATCTGGAAGTCTTGATGGGTGAGTGTTTTCCTTAAGGCACTTTTCCTATTGTCCTAGTGCAAAATACTTGGTTTTTCTTGGTTGGCATCAGTCAAACTATAATCCATTTGCCTGTGTTCACATTCCTTTCCTTGTCAAACTCTGTTCTCCATATTTTCCTCTTTTCTATTTTGCTTTGAATAGTAATTATAATCCTCATTAAACTCAGTAAACAATAACCATACCACACCCTGAGTGTTATGTTGCCTTGAAACTTCTTCCTCACTCAAGCTTTAGGAATGGACAGAGTACAGTTTAGAAACTTTGCCATAATAAAACATATATGACCTCGCACCCATTTCCTGACAGATTCTCTGTTCTTCTCTGAAGCCTTATGAACTTGTTCTTCACTATCTGCAATTCTGAGGATATACTGCTCTTTCCTTACTTCTTTAAGATTGGCCCATCAAGCACCACATAAGGCTAGCCCAAAGTTTCAAACTCCCCTATCGTTCTCAAGAGCCTAATCCAAAGGCTAAAGAACCATATGGTTGCAGGTTTCTTATGTAATAAAAGCCCTGGTTTTTGCCACCTATCTTTTATACTAGTTGCTTTTCTCATTGCTGCTGTGGAATAACACTCACTCTGTTTACTGAGAAGACATGTTGCTCTCATTGGTAATAGAGAGCTGATTGGTGAATGGCTTGGCAGGATTTTCAGGGCAGAGAGAATGCTGCTGGGGAGAAGAAGGGCAGAGTTGCCATGAGACGCAGAGTGAGCAGGATATGAAGTACAAACATGAGGTAGATGAGCCTCCACATAGATTAATACAAATGGGTTAATTTACATTATAAAAGCTAGCTAAAAATGAACCTGAGCTATCAACTGAGCATTTATAATTAATATTAAGTCTCTGTATGATTATTTGGGAGCAGGCTGGATGGACAGAAAAGTTTACCTATACATTGCTGTGACCAAATACCTGGCAAGAAGCAGCTTAAGGGGAGGATTCATTTGGGGTCATGATTTGATGCTCCGGTAAGGGAGGTGTGGCTGTAGGCCGCGCTATGGCAGTGAGAGCATGTGGCAGCCTGTTCACATCTTGGCTGACTAGGAAGCAGAGTTCTATGCTGGGATAATCTTTTTGTACACTGTGTGAAGATGTGTCTCTGTTTTATCTCACTTGCCCAAGGCACCTTCTGATTGGTTTAATAAAGAACTGAACAGACAATAGCTAGGCAGGAGAGGATAGACAGGACTTCTGGGGAGAGACAGGAACTCTGGAAAAGTATCAGAGGCATGTGAGAGCCACCAGTCAGAAATGGAGGAAATCAGACATATGGTATTGAGGAAAGGTGATGAGCCATGTGGCAAAATGTAGATTAATATTAGCAGGTTAATTTAAGTTTTAAGAGCTAGTTGGGAACAAGCCTAAGTTAAGGCCAAGCTTTTATACTTAATAAATTATTTGGGAGCTGGTGGACCAAAGAAAGACCAGTTACATTTCTAATATTATCTTAATGACTTGTAGCTTATTTATTATCTGAATGTCTGTATTTTACTTCCTTAATCTCTTGTTGCTTGAACTTCTGGTTGCTTCCAGTGTCAACAATTACTTGTGTCTCAGCTGTGCTGGTGATTGAACCCGAGACTTCATACATGGAGATAAACCACTTATGATGCGTAAAAAAGATTTATTTTATTAGGTGTGTGTGTGTGTGTGTGTGTGTGTGTGTGTGCATGCGCGCGCGTGTGGTCTTTCATGGGGACCAGAAGAGAAGAGGTTGTCAGATACCCAGAACTAGAGACACAGGTAGTTGTGAGCCACAAGACATAGTGATTGAAAACCTAACTTTGATCCTCTGAAAGGACAGTAAATACTCTTAACTACTGAGTCATTTTCAACCCCCTACACCATCTGTAATTTTGAACATTATTAACAGTGCCATAATGAACCTTTGTCCCAGATCCCTGCACAGCTCATCATTGCTTTCTTCTGATGAGGCTGTGGAGAACAATGTGCATTTCCAAATCTTTTGCTACATACTGACAGATGCCCTTCACCAAAGTCTTCAACTTGGGCTTCTCTTACTGCCTTTCTCCTTATTCAATCAATAGATACCCCTGATAGACTTTGGCAGATAAAACTTAGTTCTTTACCATGACTCTTCCTCAGTGTCATGTGTCTTCTGTTTTAAGGGCCCCTTAAAATTAGTAGAGGTACTAAGACATAGACAAAATTTAAAGCCAGGAAGGGAAAAACAAAAGCAAAAATGCAACAATTCATAGAGGGGCTCACAAAGATGCCATAGAATAAATGAAGTTGACCTATCGTGTCTCTCTTTTGCTACTTTTGAAATGTTCCTTATTACTACTTAAGATGTAAATAAGTCATTCTTGGTCAAAAATTACATGGTTAGTAAGGCTTCAAACTGCATGCCCTATGTCCAGCTTTGAAATACTGGGCACCGTCGCTATTCACTTAGCTGTGTTTGAAGTGGCAACACAGTGAGAAGCCAATTGCAGGCGTTCCTCCATGGGGGCTTCTACAGCACGATGGTGGAAGGCAAGGCCTGGACACGAAGTGCTGATGCTCAGGTGACTCACAGCCCTACTTATCTCTATGTGAGTCCAAACACAAGTGCCAGCATTTCACTTTCCCCTGTTTCCTATTTTTGCTAATTGCATTCACTGTTCAGTCTTTCTTTATATCCTACACACATTTGACATTTTAAAAAGGTGTTTTAACCTCTGGATTTAAGCAAATTGGTGCCCTGAACTCCTCACCGAACCACAAGCTCTGAGTTAATACTCATCATGTCCTCGTTGTTAACACAGCTTGGTTTTGCCACACTGCCCTTGTTTGATCCGGCTAATCTTAATTTGTATTTACAAAGTGGATTACTTTTTTCAGTGACGAGTCAATATCCAATTCTGCTGAATTTTGGTCTTACATTGATTGCTGCTCTTTACTTATGAGAATTTATAATGCCAGTTTTAAAAACAGAATGCAGAATAGGTTTGCATTTGGGGAGTTCAATTTCTGCCTAAGTGAGGTCTTCCTGGGCTCCGTGTTCTAAAACGCTTGCTTAGCAACAAAGGCTAAATTAGTCTCTGGAAGGATTGTGGCATACTCCTATTTTTTTTTTTTTTTTTTAATGCTTTGCCCCATTTAAGGAGATGGCCTAGAAGATGACCAACTGACATGAGGATGATGGGTCATGAAGTACATAGCATACCACTGATGGTTAAGTGAATCTAGAAAGCAGGGTATAGTAGTTACTTTTCCTGTTGCTATGACAAAATACACAACAAAAGCAACTTACTTTTGACTCTTGATTTAAGAGTATAGTCCCTCATGGTGGGGAAGGTGTTGAGTGTGGAAGGGAACATGAAACAGCTGGCCATATTGTTATCAGTAGTTAGGAAACAAAGAGAGATGAAGGCTGACAGTCCATTTCCTTGCTTCTTTTCATCCATACTGATTCTAGTCCATGGAATGGCACCACCCACATTTGAACCAGGTCTCCCCATCACCGTTAAGCTTCTCTGGAAAGGTACTTCCAGATAGGCAGACCCAAAGGTGATCCTAGATCTTGTCAAATAGACAATCAAGACTAACCATCACACAAGGTAGACCTTCTTATTGACACTGAAACCACATAAACAGGTGTCTCCAGGAATGGGTGGGGCTTAAAAAAAAGCCATTGTGCCCACATTGATATTTTCTATTGTCCCTTTGGGGTTTCCCATTACACTTAGAAATAACCACAACAATTTATTTGTTCTGTCATCACTGGTCATGAAGAATAATGGTAGTTACTTCTATCAGATGTTATTTTCATTAACACCACTATTATAAAAAATACTTATGAGCAATAGCTGATATTCAATATGTATTTCAACCTTCTCAGATTAGTCAGTCTCATTCAAAAGGACATTATCTAGGATCCATTTCAATTAGTCACCTTGTAACTTTCTCTGGTTGGGTGGTATCTAGCCCACTCATTGAGGCCCAACCATTGCTCTTCCCTGAGACTTGACTAGTGCCTACTATGTATTTCTCTCTGACCTACTTCATCCTGAATGAGGATACAATTGCTTCCTATAATCCCCATCAAAGTCCAGAGGCTGGAATTTTTGAATCTTGGTGAGAACCGGAGGTGCCTTCAATCTGGGAGGAAGAGACTCTCGGCATCCTTCACGTCTCCTGGGTACCTTCTTTTTAGGTTCTGTCTATGGCTGTGTTGCAAGGCCTATTGATCTTCATTAAGTGGGAGGCATCCTCCTCCTCTCCAATGCATGAGCTTAGTTTTCCCTCCCCGGAGGACCCAGTCTTATACTCCAAGAGAAAGCAAAAGGTTTTTCCTTCAATTTGATTTACTTTCTCCTTTCCCTGAATAAAGAATGCTCTCCTCCCAAGATTATGGTCTCAGCAGTACTTTTTGTTCGTCCCTACTCTGTGATCTTGCCCTTTACCTCACAAAAGACTTTAGAATCTAAAGGGTTCATATCATGTATTTCCCATTAGGTGCTCATGTCTTACATTTATTTTTCCATTGAGGGGTCAAAGATGACTTTAGCAAGTTCAATTCCATTGTGTAAGGGCACTTCTCACAGCTTATGTGGAGCCCATCTTGTCTAACAAGAAAATCCTATCTGCAGAAATACAGGTCCCATTAAGACCCACAGCCAACACATACTGCTGAGAAGACAGCTCCTTGGCCTGATCCCTTCAGTGTCAGCTTTTCCCAAGAGTACTAGGTGCTTGCTGTGTCTCCGATCTGGGTTCCAAAGCCTGTGGAACCCATGCTTTACCTCTTACCATTCTCTAGGAACACTTTCCCCAAAGAAGACCATAGAACAGTCCCAGAACTCAAATAAATGAGAAATATTCCACCTCTTCACATCTATTACACTCAAAATCTTCGGATTACTCTTCACACTACACGTTTCCTCGAGAGGGATGGTAGAATGCTTTGTTAACTCTTGGTGACCATCAGACACCCTTGGACAACTGTTTGTTCTTCTACAATGTTAGTCAAGGTTGAATGGATAAAATGAAGCCCCTCTGCCTTCTTTAGTTAAGGATGCACAGTTTACATCCCAAAGATAAAAATGATAACTGATAACTAGGAGTACATTTTATGAAAACTGTATTTATGGCCTGCCCAAGTGAACAGAGAAAAATCCCAGAAATCCTGTGACCTGGCAGCACTTGTAGCCCAAGACTATCTGTTGTGGTCTGATGGTTTTTGTCCAGTGCATTTATACAGTGCAGCATCATGCTCTCCCTATCCTCTTCCCTGTCTCCCTTCTTCCATCATCCTAAATGCTTAAGCATTCTGCCTTAGATTCTGTGCCTATCCACCTGAGGAGTTTCCCCTTTGCCCATTACTTTACAACTCTTGATAGCCTCAAAACTATTTTTTTTTCTTTCCAGAAAATTTGTTAGACAACTTTGATACTATTCAACAGACATAAGGATTTAAAATTGATTAAATTTATTCTGTGACAATTTCATACATACAGTTTTCTTTGAAGGCAACACTTGTATAATATCTGTTTTCCAGCAATAACCACTCACAGGAATTTGTTAAAAGTTGAATGGTTTGCTCATGCAAAAGATTAAAAATATAGACTTTGTCATAGTACAAATGCTAATACTCTTTGCTGCCAGACCACCATCATCATGGGTGGCATCATGCTCCTGGAAAGAGCTTGTCCCAGTTGGTATTACCCTACCTCTGGAGCATCCCCACCTAGTTGAAGTTGGCACCTGACAAGGTGAAGGAACAGCTTTACAAACTGACCAAGAAAAGCCTGACTCCCTCTCAAAGAGGGGAGGGCCTAAAGGATTCACACAGTGTGGCTCTGGTCCATTTTGTGACTGGTAATAAAAGCTTGAGTATCTATACATCCAAAGGCTTTGCTCCTGATCTCCCCAAGGTACTCGTCCACTTGATTAGGAAAGCAGTTGCTATCCATGAGCATCTTGAGAGGAACAGAAAGGAAAAGGATGCTAAACTTCACTATATTTTGATAAAGAACACAATTTAACCTACTGGCTTGTTAGTATAGGACTACTCGGGTCTTCCCTCACAGTTGGAAATATGAGTCACCCACAGCCTCTGCTTTAGTAGCCTAAATTCTCTTTGTACCTGAGCAATAAAATTACTGCAAATAAATAAGAATAATAAAAAAGCTAATACATAAGAAAACCTGCTTTGGCACTTCCTCAATTATCTACATCTTTAAATGGTGACTCTGTATTATTGTTCTTTGTAAAAGGCAAAAGTCTTGTCATACAATTCAAGGTAATTTGCTAGCAAGTGGAGTAACTGTCTTCAAAATTCAGGAACCGAGGAACAGTGCTAGAGAACCTGCCAGTCAAAGTGTTGGTGTGGGACAATTTACTCTAGAACATGTGCTACTGAAATGAGCCCACACCACCCACAAGTATTTCATCCCAAGATGGAAGGAAACAGGATGTCTGCCAGAAAACTGAGTGAGATGTACTTGTCTCTGGAGACCATGGTGGGCATAAATGAAAGCGAAATGGGTAAGCCATCAATCAGATTATTGATGGCCCCTGTCACAGTGTTGGAGAGGCCCAGCTCTGTTGGAAGATGAAGGAGGATGAGCTGTTGTGGGCAGAAAGTGGAGAGGTTTCCCTAGAGCAGGTAAGCTGTCCACACTAACATGCTGATTTGCTTTGATATTGTCAACTTGAATAGGAATCAACTTTTTGGTCACACAGGAATACTTACTTACATCAACATATTTGTGTGTGTGTGTGTGTGTGTGTGTGTGTGTGTGTGTGTGTGGTTTTGTAATTTGATTAACAAAACACACTCATGAGCAAATAATGTGATAAAGATTGTGTTTTATTTCCTTATTTGTTCCTCCCTGAGTTTCCTGAATTTGTAATGGAGACCCAATAAAAAACAAGTGGAGCCTGGATTGTTGGAAGGAAACAGGAAGGGGCAGGAGATAGGGGTGGTTTGGGTGAGGGTAGATGGGTGTGTGTGGGGGGGTGTATGGGGGTGGTTCCAATGTGAATTTCCTGTTGCTGAGACTAGAACATACAACATACTTACCATTCTTAGTATAAGCAGTGGCAATTGTGAGTGTGTGCACACACACTGGCATGTGTCCTCCTTCAATACAGCACATTAACACACATCACATTAAAACATTTTATTTGCCGTCTTCAGATGCATATGTGACTAAGTCATCCTAAAGACTTAATGAAAAAGTTTTGCAGTTTGAAAATCTCAAGTTTTCCCCCCCCCCACAAGATTATAAGGTCTCTCAATATGTTGCCAAGATGCACTGTGGCGAGGAGGCAGCAGTGAAAAGATTATATGACCGCTCACTTTGTTAGGATGCTTCCTTTTGTAATTAACAACAAAATTCCAACAAGTGATGGTTTTTATCAATATGGACTTGAGTTTTTCAAATAACAAGAACTCTGGCTCTGGGTGTTTGTTCAGCACATACAATACATATGTTCAGTCTTTCCTTCATGGTGACAACATGTCTCCTGTACCACCAACCCTCATATCTGCGCTCACGTTCATGGTGGCAACCTGCCTCTTGCACTACCAACCATCACACCTGTACTCAATGGAGGTTCCTGGGCTTTGTTTGTAATTCTTGTTTCATTTGTTCACTTACCTATTCATTCACACATGAAGTATTTTCTGCCTGCCTGCTATGTGCTAGGTTTTAAACTTGGCACCGGAGGTAGAGAGATGCTTAAGATAAACAGCAGGAAAAAGGGAGCTGGATGTTCTTGGTTTACTCCCTAGGAGTCTTCCCTTTCACGAACAAACAGAGACACGCATATCTTTCTTGTTCAGTAACTAAATAATAGAGTATTTCAACCTCAGACCAGTCACAGTGCTCTCTGGCACCAGCACAGGGCTATTCTCTCATAGAACACGTGGCAATTGCTGCCTTTAGCACTCATTTTATCTAGCCACAATTGTTAGACGTGATGGCTTACACCATAAATCCCAGCACTCAGGAGGTAGAGGCCTGAGGATCTCTGTGAGTTCAAGGCCAGCCTGATCCATGTAGTGAGTTCTAAAGTAGTCAGGACCCCACAGAGAGACCCATTCTCTGTAAACAAACAAATAAACAAACAAACATCATGCAGGCTTTAGTCAGTATAAATTGGACATTGGGAAAGATACAAAGGCAAGTAGTCCCCCATCCTCTGGAAATGAAAACAATACAGATATGTAATGTTAAGTCAATGCTATAAGGCATATTAGGTGACATTGGTAGCAGAGAGAAGCTCAGGAATGAGGAATTACTCAAATAGAGAATAAAGAATGGACCTAGATCAGTGGGTTTCAGCCTGTGGGTTGTAGACCCTTTGGAGGTGGAAGGGTCACCTAAAACCATCAGAAAACACAGATGTTTACATTATGATTCATAACAGTAGCAAAATTACAGTTGTGGAGTAGCAACAACAATAATTTTATGGTTAGGAGTCACAAGACCAAGAGGAACTGTATGCATTAAAGGGTTGAGCATTAGGAAGGTTGAGAACCACTAGCCTAGATAAACAGAGGTCCTAGAAAGGGAATGTTGCAATGTGCCCTGAAGAGTAAGTGGGAATCCACAGAGTGTGGTCAGCTCTAAGGTGGCAGAGGACACGGGAGGCTCAGAGAGAGCTGAAGGGACCACAAGATTCTCAAAGTACTTGTCACTTTATAGAATCCAGTGTTTTCTGTAGGTCTCTGTACTAACTACTCATGGCATCGCTTACATGGGAAGAGCGGAAGAGCAGTGGGCAAAGACGAAGGCTTCATCTGCATCGGCATCTTCTCTCTGAAGGCTTCATCTGCATCGGCATCTTCTCTCTGAACACAAACACAAACATTGCCTGAACTGTCATCTCTTCACCCTTTCCCTGTTCTGACATACAGAGGGGTTAACATTTTCCATTTGGCGCAGCGAGATTAGACCTGAGAAAGGAGGGGAAGGGAAGGTGTGCTCCCTCTCACTGCTCCTTTCTACCCCTCCCTTCCGGGAGCTCATTGGCATGGCAAGGCACCCCAGAAACACAGTCTGTTCACACAAGGTGCTCTCCAGCTGCAACCTCCACCATTCACAAGGAAACAGTTTACTTCCTGATTTTGTTCATCAAGATGTAGAACCCTCAGCTTCTTCTCCAGGACCATGTCTGCCTACATGCTGCCATGTCCTACCATGATGATAATGGACTAAACCTCTGAAAGTGTAAGCCAATTAAATGTGTTCCTTTATAAGAATTGCTGTGGTCTGTGTCTCTTCACAGATGGAGTTCTTTTGTGTTGTGTTGTGTGTGTGTGTGTGTGTGTGTGTGTGTGTTTGTTTGTTTGTTTGTTTGTTTGGGGGGTGGTCCAACTTACGGGAATGAGACCCAGAGTCTTTAGAAAACTAGGCAAGAACTGAACCACTGAGCCTCAGTTCTGGCCTAAACCCTTTCCTTAGTGAGTTCATGAGCCAGTATACAGAAGCCCATTTTCAAAACATGGAGTGTGACAACAGACCTTAGAGTGGCACAATCAAGCCTTAAACAGCTCTATTCTAGGTGTGACAAACCAAAATTCCTGTTTTGGGAAAAATATTTATATTCTCAGGGTGTTCCTAACAAGATGGGGAATGATACTACTGATAGTTTTATTTTGATCTAAAGGTTCTATAGCACTGCATAGCATAGCATAGCATAGCATTGCATAGCATAACATAGTGTGTGTGTGTGTGCTGTGTGCGCGCGTGCGTGCGCATATGTGTGTGTGTGTAAGAGGGGCTAGAGGTTGAGGGGTTGCTGTAGGATCTTACTGTATTACCCAAGCTGGCCACAAATATGGTTTGACAGGCATGTTATTAATTACATTAAATATTGACCCCTACAGCCTGATGGGAACTAAGGCAGCCATGTTTTTTGTTTGTTTGTTTGTTTTTTTTTTTGTTTTGTTTTTTAGGCAAGAGCTCTACCATTCAGCTACATCCTCAGTGTTTCTACATGCTATTTCCAAAAGAAAAGATGTCGTGTTCACCAGCAATAGTCCTCAGCAACTGAGTGTTGTACATCTGTGGTAGTCAGTGGCCAGGGAAGTTCCTGGGGGCCAGATAACTCAAGGGTTGTTGACACTTCTACCATTCCTAGCTGAATTACTTTGTGAATGAGATGCATAAAGATGGATACAATCTTACATAATTCTCATTTATAAGCTTCTTTCTCCAAAGTTCTCTCTGTCTCTCTGTCTGTCTGTCTGTCTCTGCCTCTCTCTCCCCCTCCACAGGATCTTGGCTGGTCTGGTACTCACTATGTAGAGTAGGCTGACATAGAGTTCACAGAAATCTGCCTGCCTTGTTTCCAGAGTTCTGGATTAAAGGTGTGTACCACCACACCTGGCTTCTGTAGGCGCTTCTAAACTAGAACAGCTTTTCAGACTTTTTCTTCTTTCTTTGATGACCGTGACAATCACGACTAAGTCTGGTCAAATGTCTAGCTGAATAACCCTGCCTCTTAAAACCAGTTTTTTCTCATGACAAAACTGAAGGGGTCTTTTGGAGGGCAGGGTGCCATTCTCGTCATGTTGTGTCATGGTCCTATGCTGCCAATATGACTTTGCTGGTTAAAGTAAACCTTGACCACAAGTCTAAAGAAGGGTTTAGTCAGACTTCTCTGCTGGAAATTTACCCACTCTCTTACATGTACATGAAGCTGTGGGAAGGAGGCTTCTTGTCGAGTTCAAGCTTCTGTCTGCTCAGTTTTGGGCAGTATAGTTTAAATGGGGGCTGGACATTCAATGTCAGAGTAAGAGAAATGGCTACCCTCCATACTCATCTACTGAGATATGAAACGGTGGAGAGAAAAACTTTGGTCACTTTTTAAAAGATAATCCGCACAGCATCATGTAAGAGCATGTATGAGTAGGATTCTAGATTTTTTTTTTTTTTTATGTATGCATGAGTAAAAGAACACTCGGATGTGCTACATGACAGGTCTGGATTGCCATGGGGGGAGACTTCAGTGAAAGTGACAAAAGTCCATGTGCAAGTCATTACTTTTCACTGCAAGAATCAGGCCTTGACAACTGTGTTAGAACAATGTTGTTGTTTTCTTTTTTGTACATTCTTTCTACGTGACCTTCTCTGTAAACCAACTTCTGGCACTTAGTCTGCCAGGAACCAACCTTATGACCTTGGGTCAAACTGTTTCATCTTTGAAGCCAGCAGTTCTTAATGTGAGATGGGGATGTCATCACCCGCTCTTTACCAATCTAAACATGTGGTCAGCATTAGTGTATGCTGTGCTGGAGAAAGACAGGCATACACGTTGCTTAGATGTAACTGAAACTTAAAAAATATATATATACAATCTAAGAACTTAAAGTTATTGCATAATTCCCTTGGGAGAAAAACGTAGCATCATCAGATAAGAGGCCACTGATTATTTTTATTTATCCTGTTCAGTACAAACATTTATATATTTAGCTTATGGAGTGCTGCCCAGACTCTAGTGGAGACATTATGTATATAATATGTGACATATGCACTGGATTATATCTCTACATTCCTAACATTGATGAATTCTGGAGCACATCTGGCGCAAAGGATTTTGTTTATTTCTAAATAGCGTTATCTCTTCCCTAGCTAGTAGTAGGGCTTTTCTCAAAGCTTCCTAAAACCACAGCCATTTACTTTCTCGCTCACCTTCTAGACTGTCCCAGCAGCTCTCATCATGCTTTTACTTACAATATAGTCTCAGAGTCCTTCAGTGTCAGAACTGAGAGGCGTGGCAAATGTTCCAGGCTGCGGGAAGTGTGAACCAGGGCCCAGCACACACACACAGGATGTTGTCACCATCAAGGAGCTGTCTGGGTGACTTTTAGAAAGTCATATGACTCCCCCCACACTTTCTGTCTTGTGCAGTTCACGGCCTTTGTTCCTAGCTGGCAATTTCTTCCCTGTGATTAAATCCATTTGGTGGTACATTTTAAATCAGCTCTAATTGAAAGCTTGCTGTGTTTTAAAAATACTGCACTTCCTTGTAGAAGTGATTTTTCTTTCCATCCTGCCACTGATTTTAAGTGTGAGACTTGTGTGTTGTACGTCTGTCCCATTCTTCCTGGGGGCAATTTCCCCTCCAGTTATTGCACCACCTGTTGATAACTCTGGAAACATCTAAATATTTTACACACTATCTTTATTAAATGTATCATGTCTCTTAGAACGTCAGTGAGCTGTAAAATCAGCTTTCCCACTTCAAACAGCTAATTTCACAGGATATGCTAAGGATAGGCAGCCATAAAATTGAAATCTGAACATAGTCCCAGAAGTTTTGTATTGCCTTCTCTTCCCTCTGTCAACTTTATACACCAAACTTGGCATCATTTGACCTCTTGTGTTCTTGATGGTTTGGGTACAAATAACAGAAGCCTAAGAGAGGCTGGTCTGGTTAATAACTTGTGATTTCTAGTGAGCCTTTGCATCAAAATGTGGGTGAAAATTTAATGGCCACAGCAGACCCATGAGCACAGTAAGTTCACAGAAGGGGTTGGTTACTGCCTGAATTGCCAGCAGGACCTCATGTTTGAGAGCAGTATGACCTGAATACTATGCCTTCCAAATATTTATTAGCCCTTGATCCCACTTTTGAGATAAGAGTAAGCTGATCTCTTTTAGGGAGCAATAGCTATTTCAATCTGTCCCGATGGATCATAAAATCAGGAAATAAGCAGCACTGTATTTGTCTGGATTTTGGACTCTCCAGAAGCAGTAGGTTCGGAAATTGTCTACAAAGGATGGGGTTAAGCCTATGGTGTCAGGAAAATCTTCACTCAGCACATCTAGTTGGGAACAAACATTTCCAGCCAAAACCAGAGTCAAGAGGAGAGTCTGTTTTACCTAGGATGTCTTATCGCTCATGTTTTTTGAAAGGTTTATTCCACTTTCCGTAGACTAAAACAAAATTCCCTCCCTCCCTGCCTTCTAAAACAAAACTTGGGTGTTGTAGCCAGAGATGCCTTTGAAGGTGCCTGTCCGTTGGCTGAAACAGCTTTATTCATCAACCAATAAGAGAAACATATGTTAACAGCATACAGAGGGACATCCCCCATCAGACAGGTGTTTGAATGAGTTTGTTTGTGTTTAGAGACAGGGTTTCTCTGTGTAGCCCAAGCTGTACTAGAACTTACTCTATAGACCAGGCTGGCCTCAAACTCAGAAAGATCTGCCTGCCTCTGCCTCCAGAGTGCTGGGATTAAAGGTGTGCACCACTACAGCCAGGCTTGGGCTTCCCTCCCAGCTTTCAAGAGTTCCTTATCTTGTGGCCATGTAACTCTAATGTTTACATGGCTTCTGTATGTCGTGAGGAATTTCTCTCTGGTTATGGTCACATGGCACAGACGGCTGCTTTCTTCCAATGTGCATTCGAGTCTTACCTAATTATATCAGGAGCGCTGACTTTCCAAGTCGGCTCTCTTTCCTAGGTATATTGGTAGCTAGGGCCTATGCATTTTAGGGGACATAAGTGCAGTTGTAGCATTCATCAAAAAGACTCCCCACAGGCCAGCCTGCCTTTGGACCCATGAGGGCTCGGGATGCTCCTAGCGTCTCTACTGAGAAAGCCCTCCTGAGACTGAGGAGATGTAAAAGGCAAGCAGGTTGTATCTCCTCACTGACTTTTCAACTTGACTTGGGAATCCTCTTCCTACTTGGCAAGTACAGACTGAAGAGCCAGTAATGGCTTTTCAGACACCTCCTGTCACTCTTGTCAACAGAGGAAGCACGCCTGGCCACCCTTCTGACTGGGCCTGACTGCGATTTCACAGCTTCCATGGTTCAATTTCCAGGCCACTGTTGAAAGGGAAATGGAATGTTATTTTGCCTTTCTCTTGATGTGGCATTGCAACTATGAGAGGTAACTGTTTGTCGAGGCATTCAGCATCAGTGGACCAGAGTCAATACCTATCAGGAAACCACAACACAAAGACAGCGCTGCCAGCAGGAGGAAGGGACTGTGGAGAGTCCCACTCAGAGGGAGCGATTTCTTTGCTCTCTGTTCCGGGTGACAGCTTTCCAGATTCACTACCCTTGACTAAAATCTTTGCTTTCCCCTTTCTCATGACCAGCAGAAATAATTCAAAGTAATGTAGACTTAGATTTTAATTCTCAAAGAGGATTTCAAAACTCACTAGCAAAATTGCTTTAAGTTTGTGATGAAAACAAAAAATTTCCATCCTTGTGCACGTGATCAGAAGCAACAGAGTAGACAACAAAACGGCTGTGTACATGAAAGCAACCACACTGCAGAGTTCTTTTTTCTTTTTTCTTTCTTTCTGTTTTTTGTTTGTTTGTTTGTTTGTTTGTTTGTTTGTTTGTGTGTAACAGGTCTGGCTGTCTAGGAACTCACTCTGTAGACCAGGCTGATCTTGAACTCACAGAGATCCGCCTGTCTCTGCCTCCCAGGTGCTGGGATTAAAGGCATGCGCCACCACTGCTCGGCACCTGCAGAGATCATTTTATGATCAGCAAGAGGCACCGTAGAAGTGGGGGAAGGGAAAAGGTAATATAAAGAAGGAGTAAGAGCATAGAAAAAGGAGGGCTATGACCTCATTCCTTTTTACACAGCTGTACTTCACACACGCCGTGTGGTTTCCTTTCCCAGGTCTTCACGGGCTGCAAAGTTTCCCTGTGCAGTGAAATCCTCTAGCTGTAGGAATACAGAAAGGAGATACATCCAGGAATTAACCTGCACACTCCATAATCCAGAGCATAGATTTCCTAATGTAGAACAATCTGTGTATCAGGACTCTCAGAGTGGCTAATCAACAGGGACAGCTTGCTTATGGGAGAGAGTTAGGGCTCACAGTTCCAAGGATTCTGCAGTTCCTTTGAGGATTGCCTCCGAGATGCTGAATCCTGAGAAATCGGAGGTGGCCAGCAGATCCAGTCTGTTAGGTTATTGGCAGAATTCATTTCTTTGAGATTGTAAAACTGAAACCTGTGGTTTACTTCCTGGCTGTCAGATGACAGAAGCTCTGCCAGGCTGTCCAGACTGTCACTTGATCACCTTTAACATTAGCAATGGAGAAATTCTCCACGTTTAATCCCTGCCCCACATTTCTTTTCTCTTGATTTTATCTTCTTCTGCAACCACCAAGACAAAAGCCTCCCCTTTTCAATGGGTCCATTCAGTTAGGTCAGGCTCCAAGGGATAGCCACCCTGTTTTAAGAACAACAGGTTTGGGACCTTAATTACATGTGAAAAATCCCTCCATGAAGCGTTTAGTGGGATAAGTGAGAAAGGGCATGTATGGTGAGAGCCAGGAACCCTCCTTCTTGTGTTCCAGAGGCTTCTGTAGCAGGTCAGCTTTCCGTCTCTCCCACCAGATCTCTCTATGTACCAGAACACTGCAGAAAATGTTAGGATATATTTTTCAAGGTTGCTACAGTATTTAAAAAATTATCTCACTGCTTCTAAAACTAGTTCTTGACCCCTTGGCACTAAAGGGGTGACTTTAAAGTAGGGTTGGCCAGGTTTGGCGGTGAGCATCTGTAATTCCTGCACTTAGAACATTGAGGCAGGGAGATTAAGAGCGAGGGGTCAATCTAGGCTATGGGTATAGCTTGAGGCCAGGCTGGGATGTGAAAAACAAATGAATGGAAACAAGATAAATCTCAAAACAAAAGACAGAGTTGTGGCAGATTCTCAAAGTTTGTGTGGTAGGTGACTGACACACAGATCCTAGATTCTGTCAGCTTTCTGGTTACTTGTGTAGCAAGTGCCAGCCAATTTGCTCACGGAAAATATACCCTAAAAGTTGCTCTTCCAGAGGATCTGGGTTCAATTCCCAGTACCCACATGGCAGCTCACAGCCATCTGCAACTCCAGTCCAGGGGATCTGACACCCTCACACCCATGCACATGAAATAAGTCAAATGTGTTTTTTAAAAAAAAAAAAAAAAGAAAAGAATAACAATGAAAAATACAACTTAAAAAACACAATGGAGCATTAAATTGAACAAGCAAAAAAGATAAGATATTTTTGAAACTACTGTTACGTCATAAAGACCAGAATTTAAGAAACACACAATCTCAGGATCCACTTAGTCACTGTTAACTTTTTGGCTCTTTGTCTCGGTGCCCCTCCCCATTCTTATGTATATGTATGCTTATTGGTCAAAGCCCAAACGGTATAGAGAAACCACCCAAAGCCGTCTGAGCAGAGAAGAATTAGTATAAAGAACTACTAAGTACAATGTTAAGATAACTAGGAAGGTGAAAAGAAAAGGCTTGAAGAGCCTGTGGTGAAGGAAGACTGTTTAAGGACATCAGAGGCCCACTCTCTAAAACAGATGGGTCCATCTGGAGATGTCTATGGCTACTTTTGATGAGGAAGTTCTCTGGGGAGGTAGGGCCAGATCGGAGACCAGATGCCCAGAGGCAGTTGGGGCACTTGCTTGACTGGAAAGGTGGAGGAGGGAAGTGAGTGGTGTTGCCTTTAGGAAGATCATTGCTGGAATGAGCTGAGTTCTTGTGGAGGGACTATGGGGTCTGGAGGTGTGGCTTAGAGAATACAAAGAATAAAGGAAGGTACGGGAACCTTGCAACTCTATGAAGCAGCGTAGGATGGAGAAGATGCTTAAAGGGGCTAGCCCGTTACAGCAGAAGAGGTAATGAAGGGAGAGTTGGGGCAGAGATCCAATATACTGCCAGACTGAGATTGGAGCATAGATTTCATTTTGTAATCTCTATTGTTTACTTCAAAATACCAAGAATACATTGAGATTTAAAACAAAACAATTCCTTTACGGACGAGAAAGATGTCTTAGAGTTTAAGAGTACTGACTGCTCTTCTAGAGGTCCTGAGTTCAATTCCCAGCACCCACACGGTAGTTCACAACCATCTATAATGAGATCTGATGCCCTCTTCTGGCCTGCAGACATAGCATGCAGTTGGAACACTGTATACATAATAAATAAAATAGATCTTTAAAAAAAAATTCCTACAACAGCATTACAATGGGTCTATGATGTTTCATAAATGGCTGTAGCGGTTTGAATAAGAAGTCTCCCATAGGATCCCCTCGAACACTCGGTCCTGAGGGGTGGTACTGTCTGGGGAGGTTTAAGAGGTGCAGGCTTGCTGGAGGATGTGTGCCAGTGGGGATGAGCTTGGAGAGTATACAGCTTTGCCCTGCTTCCACTCCATCCTCTCTGTTTCGAGCCTTGGGTTGAAGATGTGAGCTTTCAGTTCCCTGCCCCTGCTGCAATGCCTTCTCCACCATGGTGGAACTCATTACTCTGGCGCTATACACCGAAATAAACTCCCCCACAAGGCACCTTTTGCCATGGTGTTTTATCACAGCAACAGAAAATGCATTAATACACTGGTCTTGAAACTGTGATTCTCCAGCCTCAGCATCTGGAGTTTCAGGGTTACAGCTGCGTGCTGCCTTGCCTGGTGAACCGCATCCAGTTTTGGGATGTTGAGATCATGTCCTATACTTTAGTCAGTACGGCTTTATTATTCCAGGAGTGGATCTTTGCCATATTCTCAGCATTGGGCTTTCGGGGTCAAGAGTTCATGCGTGTTTAGTGTTGCTTACACAGGTTCTATAAGTTCCCTCCAGAAAGGAAACAATACATTTGAAAACAAGCCATGGTATAATTTTTCAGTTTCATTATTTGAATGTGTACTGATATTTGAAATATGCTAATTAAATAATTTTACGATGGTAATGAAATGGTCTTGGAGAAAGCAATTCTTGTAACAACATTTCATAATGAGTGACACCAAAGAATTGTTTAAAATAGTAATGAAGTGGCTATTAGTACAATGCCGAAGAGAGGATCGCAAAGAACTTACAGTCAAGGATCCTGATCATTCCAAACACAAATTTCAAGCTGTACACACAGAACCTATTGTAACAAGGCCATCTTTGTATTTACAAATTTAATAAGTCTACTTGAGAAAAGTTATCTTAAAAAAAAACCCAAGCCAGTAATAATTAAATTTATTTCTTCTCCATAAAATCCCCGCAGCGTGGGCTAGAGAGATGGTTCGGTGGTTAAGAGCACTGGCTGCTCTTCCAGAGAATCTGATTTCAGTGCCCAGCACCCACATGGCAGTTCACCGCTGCCTGTGACTCCAGTCCCAGCGGATCTGACACCCTCACACAGACATCCGTGCAGGCAAACCACCAGTGTGTGTAGGCGGCCGCCCACAGGACGCCATTACAAGATGGCGAACTTCCTCTTTCTTGTTTACCTTATTCGGGCATACGCCAGCTTGGCGGCTGCACTCCAGCACGCCTGCTCATTCCCTAGCCAATCCAGTGGCTCCAACACTGAGGCGAGGTCTTTTGAGCCTATGAGACCGTGACCCATTGCCTAGTAGGATATATAAGCAGCTGTCCCTTCCTGCCCGGGGCCCCTCACCTTCAGCTCTCCCTTCAACCAAGAAGCGCTCCAATAAAGTGTGATCTGAGAAGAATCCTCGTGTGGTTGCCGTCTTTCCTGCGGGTCGGGCTTGGCGCGCCACAAGTGTGCATAAGCAAACAAACAAAGGGCAGTGGAATAAAAAGGCTCAGAAAGAAAAACATGAGGGAATGAGGAAGGAGAAGAGAGAGAACAAGGCAGGGATATTGAAAAGGATGAGGAGGTGGGAGAATAGTTAGCATGGACAAGACCCTGCCTGGGTTCATCCCTCAGAAAACTGAGACACAAAGTATGCTGTGCCTACCCTCGTCAGCAAGGAAGGACGCGACTCCAGGAAGATCTTCCTCATGCAGTTTTAATCAGGATCCTTGAAACATGTTCTTCTGACTTGCGAGAGACCCAGGGGACCCCTGCACAGGCTTAAATACCCTTGAGCTAACCATCCCCAGTGAGCTATGTGGACCCTGCAGATAGGCTACTCTAATGCGGAAGCAGACAGGCTGAACAGACTTAACCAAATATGGGCTTATTTACGCCAAAGAGCCCTCACCAATGGGAAGGTGTAAGGCAGAAGCCAGCGCCACTTTAAGGCATGGCACTTCGCGGCTCTCTTCATCAA
This sequence comes from Cricetiscus sungorus, assembly GCA_030556225.1. Classification (NCBI taxonomy): domain Eukaryota; kingdom Metazoa; phylum Chordata; class Mammalia; order Rodentia; family Cricetidae; genus Cricetiscus; species Cricetiscus sungorus. Next base: position 13,619,036 of record JANBXA010000372.1, read on the forward strand.
AGGGCAGAGTTTAGGCAGACTGTTCTCTCTCTCCAGCCAGTTCTCAAATAACCACACCCAGAGATTTATTATTAATTATAGATGCTCAGCCAATAGCTCAAGCTTGTTTAATTAACTAACTCTTACATTTAAATCAACACATATTTCTTATCTTTTCTCAGTGTGGCAAGTTCATTTCCTTCTCCCTGAGTCTCCTTGCAATTCTGGAACTCCTACCTCACCACTACTTGTCCAGCTATTGGCCTATCAGCTTCTTTATTAATTCATCCCCAGTGACATATATTCACTCAGTGTGAAGAAATATTCCACAGCAGAATAAACTGGAAGGAAAGAAAAGTGGACAGAAGCAAAAGGAAGGCAAAGAGAGGTTTAGGTGAACCACGTCTCCAGAAGGGTAATATAGCAACACACTTCTAAGTACTAGGCATGAACAAGCTAAGAAAGACATCCTCGCAGGAAATAAGCCCTAACTGTTCGATTTCTCAGAGCAGCAGAGATGTGGGTGTTTCTGTGACACTGACATGGTTGGGTCCTGTCATCAGGAAAATACAGCATTATGTGCCCTTCTGCATGGCTACACAGTCTCCAGCACTGGTTTGCTATGAAGTCTCTCAGAATAAATAGCACATGTATTTTAACAAAGACAGAGACTAAGTTTTTCCACGTGGTGGGGTAGAGGGACTTGCTGAAGGGTTATTAAGAGCAACATGACAAGAACCTGGGTGGCGAAGAAGCCAGTGTCCTGGGTCCAAAGCTATGAAAGAAACATCTCACCTTCAGAGTTCTCATAGACTGGTCGCTGTCGCCTCTGGTTCATTCTGCTGGAAAGACAAGAGCTACCAGGAAGATTGGAAGGACCCCAGCCTTTTCTGGGCTTAGAGTGTGTTGGCTGCGGAGAAGTTCTTATGTATGTATGTATGTATGTATGTATGTATGTATGTATGTATTATCTATACAGTCTCCTGCCTGCATGTATCCCTGCAGCTCAGAAGAGGGCAGCAGATCTCACTATGAGATGATTGTGAGCCATCATGTGGTTGCTGGGAATTGAATTCAGGACCATGGCAAGAGCAGTCTGTGTTCTTAACCTGTGAGCCATCTCTCCAGCCCCTGCTGAGAAGTTCTTACAGGTGGATTTGTTTGGGACTTTTGCCTTAGGGGTTCCTTTAACTAAAGAAAGGTAACAGAGCATGGGAAGCAGCCAGTGCTCTACTCTTCTGAAAGAATGAAGCTCAGGCTGTTTCCTCCTGGTCTGTTTGGAAGCTGGCAAATCGGTTTGATGAAACAGTGATAGGCCTGTCAGATTAGGATAGTCATTTACTTCCATTCCTTGAAAAGACACCAATGTCTCACAGTAAGAAGAAATATATCTACCCTGGTAGGGACACTTTAAAATTCATTAGGTTTTCCAGCTTTCATCCAAGACACAGACTTTTTCTTCTTAGCTGATAAATCCTTTCAGGTTTTACTTCAAACGGCACCAAACAAACAGGGACCCATCAATTTATGCTCTAACAGTATACAGTCTGATTAGTCTGTTTAATTAGCAGTGGGTTGATGCTTTCTTGGCCCCACTGCAAGTCCGGTTACCAAAATAAAAGAAAACCGTGAAGAGCGGCTGTTTGCAAAAGCACACGCCTCCGAAAACTGTGGAACAAGGAGAGACATTCTCCCAACAAATGTTAACCCAGGGCAAATTTTTTTTTTGATTATATACAAAAGATTAAATTAACAATAGATGAATGGCAAAGGAGAGAGCTGCCAGTGACCAGACTTTCTCAGGAGCCAACCTTTAACAACATGGATTATTCCGGATAATTCATGGTTTGCCATTCTCTATTCTTTGTCTCCTCTGCAATATCCAGGGCACATCTTAGACAGATAATTAGGGCATTATCATATTCCTTAACTAAGTCAGACAAATTGCACCATGCTTTGTGGCAAACCAACCTACGGTTCTATCATTAGCATTGTCTAATTGTTCCAAATAAAGGCCTAGCCCTTTTTATTTATTATTATTTTTGTTGTTGTTGTTGCATCAACTTTTTTTTGTCACTAATACTGAGGCAAGAGTGACCATTCATTTTCCTGGAGGGTTTCTTGAATGTGCAAGCCACTAGGTAATCTTACAGTTAATACAGGCTGCAACATGGTAAAATGTAAGAAAATATAAAGGTCAAAAACATTGTTCCTATTATGAAAAAAAAATGAATGGTAATGACAGAATTTTTTCAGCTCATCAGGCCCTTTGCTAAGTGCTGCCATTATTGCCAGATCAGTCGTGTCTAACAAAGCAGGGCTCTGCTTCATTAGTCTGCCCTGTCGGACCTCACCTCCAGACCTTTTACTAATCTGCTGGCCGGCTCAATAGTCTTGTTAGTTCTATTCACGTCTTCCTGACAGCGGCTTGTCTCAGCTGTAACACTCCCAAAGGCTGGCAGCGAGGGCAGCCAGGTTTGTGTCTAGTGCCTTTAAATAAAAACAGTGAGAGACAACTTCGGGTATTGTCAGAACAAGTCAAAAAAAAAAAAAAAATCGCCGCTGACTTATTTTATATTGTGGAAACTTAAATTATACCGTGGGCCCAGAAGTAAACACAACTGCATTGGGAGACTGTGCCAATTCACACAATGAGTGCAGGAGGGAAAATGGAAGCAAAGGATATTCGACAGTTTATGTGATTTTTGTTGTTTGTTCAAAACAGCACCGAGGGGGAAGGAGGAAAGAAAAAAAAAAAAAAAAAAAAAAGAACATAGAGACAAATTTAAAATCCTAGGGGGAAATGGAGAGTATCATTTTCGCAGACAAATTACCTGAAGTCATGAAGATTTAATACAATTGATTCGTGTGCACCATTAGTGGCAATAACACACTTAATACAAAGTGTCCCAAAACATTCTGCATTGAGGGCTGACAGCAAGAGAAAACCTAGGGGGGGAAGCTCTTAAGGCGAGATTTGAAGAGCTGGGGTGATGAATCACTGAGCTCAGAGGGAGGGAGCCGGGGTGGGAGCTGGGGCTAGACCAGCCAGGGCAGAACTTCCAGCTGTGGATGTAATGGAGAAAAGCAAGCCAAGGAGATTGGGGGCTCCCTGAGCCTGCTGCAATGACAGAGGAGCGCACTGAGGATAAGATAAGTGGAAGGAATGGGTAGGAAAATGAGAGCATGTGCACTCGTGCTGGAGACTTAGCTGTTTGCAGGGCGGATGAGGACGGGGAGAAGATAGAGGTTTGTTAGCGACTCTCAAGAAGAATCATTGTTCAAGCAGCCAGAGGACGATTTTTCTCTCTGTGTGTGTGTGTCCCTGATTTGCTGTTCTTTTTCAACAAATCATCTGCTCATTCAATGCTCATAAGGAACTTCCTCGAAGAAAGGGAAGTGTTTACTCTTCCATTGCACGCTGGGGCTGCGCTGGCGGATACGGCATTCTGTAGAATTTTGTTCATGATGTATTTATGGAAAAACATTAGCACTGGAGTAATTAGATTCGAAAGCTGTGTGAGACCCTCAAAGTCTCTTTGGGGTTGACTAAGTGAGCATGGATCTCTTTTACATGTAGGGAAACTGAGGCCAGGGGCTTGGCTGGAGAAAGGAATGACTGGGTAGCAGACCTTTAGGTGAGCCCTCAGGGGTCAGATGGAAATACTTTTTTTTTTTTTTTTTTTTTTTAATTTAAATTTTAAGGTTTTCAAGACAGCATCTCTCTGTGTAGCCCCAGCTGTCCTGGAACTCAGTCTGAGGACCAAGCTGACCTGGAACCCACAGAGATCTGCCTGTCTCTGCCTCCTAAGTGTTGGGATTAAAGACGTGCACCACTACCTCCGGGCCTGGAGGTTTTTAAAAATGGATTTATTTGTTTTTATTTTTATGTACATGCCTGCATGTCTCTGTGAGGGTTTCAAGTGCCCTGGGCCTGGAGTAACAGAAAGTTGTGAGCTGCCACGAAGGTGCTTCAAATTGAACCAGAGTCCTCTGAAAGAGCGGCGAGGCTCTTAACCACTGAGCCATCTCTCTGGGGAGCCTCTTAACCACTGAGCCATCTCTCTAGCCCCAGAAACACTTCTTATACTGGTTGTAAGCCAACACAAATTCCTCAAGCCAGTTAAGCTAACCCCCTCCTTCCTCTGAGTTTTCTATATGCCCCCTTGTTAGCTAGCATTCAGGTATTTACACCGGCTAGTCCTTGGAGCCCTAACAGGACATGTCATGAGCAGTAGCCAAGGTGCGACACTGTAACAACCGTGGCCACTGAGTACAGTCCTCTCCCTATGGACATTCCCTACATCCCCTTATACAAACCAAGCCCTCCTCGCTACTCTCAAGGCTGCCTCTTCAGCCCCATCCCCACCCCCAAACCTCCCACATGAGCTCTGTTGCCCAGTCTGACTTTGTCGTTCCCCTTACTCCTACCTGCCCAAGTTTACCTTCTGCTGTTAAACTGTTAACATTGGTGTCGTGATTCTGGCAGGCCCTCCTGTCTGCTCCTCCTGCCCACTGGCAGTCTGAGGCACACCAGGTCCCTGTACCCAGCCTAACTGTAATAGGCTCACTTTCCAACTAATTGATCGCTGGTATCACCCGATACCAGTGATGACTGGCAAATCCCAGTCAACTAAAAAACTTTCTTGGTTCCATGGGAGTGACTGTTGAGCATCTGGCATCCCTCTGGTGTTCCTGGAGGTGGAGGAACCCCCATCCAAGGTCGTGAAAGCTGTGGTTGACTCTCTTCACCAACACCCACCTCTGGCCACTTTCCATGAGTGAGGCTTAATTTTTTGGGTGTGGTCTTCATCCTCTGGCTTTGTTCACAAGCTTTACCACTTCTTGCTTGGGTCTTAGCCTTTTGTCACTGCTCAGTGTGTGAAGACTCACTGGACAGCTTGAGCCCACTTAATCCAGTCCTCCCTGGATCCTGTACCTCACACTTGGGATCTTTGTGGTTGGCCATACCTCCAAACTCTCCCTTGGGGTGCCTTTTGGAAAACCCCCTGACCTCTATCTATACCTAGCACCTGACTCAATGGCTTCTAAACTTAACCTGCCTTTGCAGTTGAATCTGGCCCCGACACTCCTTAATCAATCCAAGTGGTCACCTACTTGCATCCTAGACCCTGATATTATACAGGACCTTTGCAACCTGCCAGCAATTACACAGCTTAGGGAAGGAAGTCCCCTATGCCCAAGCTTTCTCTTAACTTTGCTCCAAGTTTTCTTTCTTCTCTTCCTGTTCTCCCACTCAGCTCCTGCTAGCTGTGAAGTCTGAACTAGAAGAGCTCTCCACTACTCTTGACCCTGCTAACGAGCCTCCACCTTACCGACCTTGCTGCAAGCTCCTACTCCTCCAGGTCCTTTGGTCTCCTCTTCCTCCTCCCCAGCAACAGGCTATCCTAACTGTCCCACTCAGGCACCCACCTTCACCTGACCTTCAGTTCCCCTGCTACTCGCTCCTGCTCCGCTGTGGGACCCCCTCCATCTCTCTCTATCCAGCCTAACCCTGCCACAATTCTCCCTTTTTGGTTAAGGTTCTTCTTCTCTTTTCATTAAGTGAACCCTGCCATACAGAAAAACAAACAGACAGACAGACAGCCTGCGGTCTTTTATATCTAACTCTGCTTTTTTTTTTTATTAGAGAATTCCAATATATCATCCAATCCATAGTCTCACCTTCCATGATATATGTATGATTCTAACTAATAACCTACTTCTGGAGGAGTGAAGGTGAGTTTGGGAGCAGGCTAGAGCACAGGCTGATGAAATCCATCAATCTAACACAGTACAGCCAGTCAGGGCTGAGGTGGTCCCTGACCGGGATCCCCAATGGGGACTACAATATTCTAGGCGTCACTCTAGCTAGAGATTAGTTTACAACTTGCCTCCATGACACTGCTCTTAAACCAGTTAACTATGAAAACCTTCAAGAAATTGTCCAGGACAAACAGGAAAACCCATCCCACTTCCTAGAATGCCTCACCAGTCTAGACCCTGAAAACCCAGAGGGCAAACAACTAACTCCTTATGACATATTTCTTTTCTCAGAGTTTCCCTGACATTAGGGCCGAGCTGAAGGATCTGGAGAGAGAAACCCTAACCCCACAAGCAGAAGTCTCAGCACTGGCCTTTAAGGTGTACCATGAGAGAGATGAAAAAACCTGTAAACAGAAATACCAAGTGCTGGCCAAGGCATTCAGCCAGCTTTGCCACTGCCCAGGCTCCCTTGCTTCCCAAGGCTTGAGGACCATCTGGTCCCTGCTTCAAATATAGTCAGCAGGGTCATTCAGTCTGGGCCAGCCCTAATCCCCTCAGGCCACCCCAGCCATGTCCAAAGTGTCATCAAGAGCGACACTGGTTTTTTGACTTACTCTGTGTCCGTGGTGTGAGGACATTAGACCCAGAACACCCACCACCCAATCTTTTAGGCCTAGCCTTGGACAACTGAAGGAGTCGGAGATCCCTTGGCCCAACCACTGTCATCTCTCATAGGGAGCCCTGGAAGTCATTATCAGGGTGGGTCCATCCTTTTCCTCCTGGATACCAGGGCCACTTACTCCGTCCTGATGGAATATTTTTGGGGACCTGCATCTCTTTCTCATTCCCCTAATATCAGGGTAGCGGGTCAGCCTTTCCAACCTTGCTAGACCCCACCACTCATTCTTTCCTGGTGGTGCCAATTTGTCCTGTCCCCTTACTGGAAAGAGATCTTCTAGCTAAAGTGTGGGGGGGGGGGGACTCTATTTCCTTTGCTCTCCCATTCACCTATCCCAAGCTCACTAGCAGCCCCTCTTCTCTTAGCCACCCAATCATTTCCTTCACCAGCCTCCCAGGTGGACCCCCAAGTCTGGGATACCCAAAACCCCTCTTGCTAAACACCAATTACATCATCCAATTACAGGACCCTACCTGGCACATCACCCAAGCCCAGTATCCACTGTCCCCCCAGAGCCTCAGGGGGCTTAAGCCTATAACGTCTGACTTCCTGTGAAAGAAAAAAAAAACTACTTTACCCCACCTCTTTCCCCTTTAACACACGTTTGTGGTTAAGAAGCCCAACGGGGACTACCACCTGGCTCAGGACCTCCTGCTCTTTAATTCTGCGGTATCTCCACTCCACCCTGTCATGGCTAACCCTTACACACTCCTTTCCACTGTCCCCTCAGGAACCTCCCATTTGTCACTTCTGGTTCTCAAGGACACCTTTTTCTCTATCCCCTAGACACCCAGTCACAAAACATCTTTGCCTTCATCTTGACTGACCCTGACATTCACCTCTCTACCTAACCTGGACTGTCTTAGCCCAGGGGTTCTGGAACAGCCCACACCGATTTGGCCATCTGCTGTCCTCTGATCTGCCCTCTTTGTCTCTCCCCAAATGTAAACTCAAACAGTATGTAGATGACCTCCTCCTCTGAAGTCATTTCTGAGAAAGACCCTTCAGAAGCTCCATCAGGCCTTCCTCCAGGCCTCAGCGTCATGTATCCTAGATCTAACCCATCCTTTCCTCCTCTATGTAACAGAAAAAGACGGATGTGCCCTTGGGTTCCTAGGCCACCAACTGGGACCTTCCTTTGCACTCATGGCATACCTGTCCAAAAAAAAAAAAAAAAAAAAAAAAAAATGAAAACTTACCATTTAGGTATGGGCACCCTGCATACATGCTTTAGCAGCTGCTGAGCTCCTTATTCATGTATCAAAAAAACAAACAAACAAACAAAAAAAAACCACCACGTTCTTCTCCTCACAACCTGTCCCACCTCTTAACATATAAAGGCTTACAAACTCTACCTCTTTCCCGGGCTCTTTCTCTCAAGAAGACAGTAGTAGAAGATGTCACACTTACTTTCAAATCTCTCCCACTCCTCAATATCTCAAATCTTCCCTAACCAAACACTAACTACTCACCATCTGATTCATACATTGAAACCCTAGAGGAACTACTGACCCATTCCTCACACGTACAGGAGGGCACTTTGCCTGGGGCCACCTAACCCTGGTACATAGACAGCAGCTCCTCTTTACATGAGGGGACCCAAAAATCAGACTATGCCATAGTGTCAGATACCGAGGTGGCTGAGGCACAAGACCTTCCTGCCCATCCCACTAATCAACAGCCCAAACTAATAACTCTCATCCACGCCTTCCAATTGGCACAAGGACAGCCCCTAAATATTTATATAGACTCCAAATATGCTTTTCATTTCCTCCTGTCTCACACTGCCATCTGGAAGGAACAAAGGTGGGAGAGTCCATAACCAACTCAGAACAAAAATTATGACCATGCTAAAAGCCTCCCATCTCCCCACAGCTATAGGGATTGTTCACTGCCAGCCCCACAAGAGCAACAATTCCATCATCCCTAAGGGAAATAACTGAGCTGATGAGGCAGCTAGAGCTGTGGCCTTCAGAGGCCCAGAGCCATATCACCTACCATACATAGGGCATCCTTTGCACCACAACACACATCCCCACTGTCACCCCAAGACTCTCAACAAATTGTGTCCTATCTATACCAGCTCTTTCATCCTAATAGCCAAGCCTTGTCTCACCGCCTCAAGGCTCACCTGCAACACCCCCTGCCTCCCCCAGCCTGAGAATTTGTGTTTATTTTTTATGAACTTATTTTATATATTTTAATCTCAGCTTCCCCTCCTTCCTCTTCTCCCACCTCCCTCACTCTTCCCAACCTTCCATCTGCTCCTTGGAGAGGGAAAGGCCTCCCTAGGAAGTCTACTAAGTCTGTCCTATCATCTCATTGAGGTAGGACCAAGGCACCTCGCCACCCCCACACTCCTGTGTCTAGACTAGGCAAGGTATCTCTCCATATAGAATGGGTTCCACAAAGTCAATTTATGCATTAGAGTTAGATCTTGAACCCACTGCCAGTGGCCTCATATATTGTCCAAGTCACACCATTGTCACCTATATTAAGGGAGTCTAGTTTGGTCTTATGCAGGTTCCCCATTTGTTAGAACTGAGTCAGTGATCTCTTACTAGCTCAGGTCAGCTGATTCTGCTGATTCTGTGGGTTTCCCCATCATGGTCTTGACTCCTTTGTTCATATTATCTTTTGCTTTATGTCTGGTATCCACTTATGAGTGAGTACATACTATATTTGTCTTTCTAGTTTTGGTTTACCTCACTTAGGATTTTTTTCTAATTCTGTTCATTTGTCTGTGAATTTTAGGATATAATGGTTTCTTACTGCTGAGTAATACTCTATTGTATAAATAAACCATGTTTTCTTTATTCATTCTTCAGTTGAGCGCCATCTAGTTTGTTTCCAAGATCTCGATATTACAAATAATATTGCTATAAACATAGTTGCAAATGTACTTGTGGTATGAATGTGCCTCCCTTGGGTATATGCCCAACAGTGGTATTGCAGGGTCTTGAGGTAGGTTGATCCCTAATTTTCTGAGAAATCGCCATACTGTTTTCCACAGTGGGTGTACAAGTTTGCACTCCCATCAGCAATGGAGGAGTGTTCCCATTTCTCCACATCATCCCCAGCATAAGCTGTCATTGGTGTTTTTTATTTTAGCCATTCTGATCTGTGCAAGATGAAATCTCAGAGTGATTTTGATTTGCATTTCCCTGATGACTAAGGGTGTTGAGCATTTCTTTAAGTGTCTTTCGCCATTTGAGATTGTTCTGTTGAGAATTCTCTGTTTAGATCTGGACCCCATTTTTTAACTGGATTATTTGGTAATTTGATGTCTAGTTTCTTGACTTCTTTGCATATTTTGGAGATCAGCCCTCTGTCAGATGTGGAGTTTATGAAGGTCTTTCCCCATTCGGTGGAGAGATGTTTTGTCTTGTTGACCATGTTCTTTGCTTGGATTTTGGCTCTTGTAAAATCTGTCAAACATGAGACACCAACTCCAGATACCTTAGCCCCCTTTTTCCTATCCACCAGGCCAGAGAATCTCTCCCCAGAACTGCCTGGCAAATTGACTTTACCCACGTGCCCACAATGAAATGAGTTAGGTACCTCCTGGTCTTGGTAGACACATTCTCAGGGTAGTGGAGGCATGTCCAGCCCCTAACAAAGAGCTCAGTCTCTGACCTCCGCCCGTGAGAGATCATTCTCTGCTTTGGAATCCTGCTAGTCAGACAATGGCCTCGAATTTACCTCCCAGATTTCCCAAACCCTATCTAAACCCCTCAACATTCCTTGGCATTCCCATATCCCATCCATTCCCAGTCCTCAGGAAAGATAGCAACTCCTTTAAAGCCACCCTTGCCAAACTGTCACAGGAACTTCACCTCAATTTGGTAAAGCTTCTGCCTCTGGCTCTTCTTAGGCTCTGGGCTCTCTTCAAGCAACTTCTTTCCATCTCATGTTTGGACCATCAGTTCTAACTCCTAGTCTAACCCAAATCCTCAACTCTCCCTTGTCACCTACTCATTCCCTTATTCTGTCATCTCTCCTCCCTTCTATGGAGCTTTACTGACCACTGCCTACTCCTGTCTGTCCCCAGTCAATATCAGGGATTGGGTCCTTCCTTTTCTCTCTTCCAGACCAATGCCCCTCACCCCTAAATGGCAGGGTCCCTTACAATTCTTGTAAGCTCCACAGCTAATAAGCCTGAGGACCCCCCTCTTTGGATTCACCTCTCTCAAGTTCTTTACTTTCCACCTCAAGACAATTTTTCTTCCTATACATTAACTTCAATAGGATCCTGCTCCCTTAAGTTTCAGAAGACACCAAGATTCATCACCTTGTCCCCAGGTCCAGAATGAGGCTTCATCTGGTCAGCCATGCCCAACTCTACTGGACTGAGAACCCCCTATAGAAGTGAATTCTTTCCTTCCAGATCACCCTCCTTCTCATTATCCTAACTCTATTAATCACACCCTGAATTATCAATTTCTTCCCTATGTTCCTCCAAACAACATAATCAAAATTCGCTAATCAAACTATTACATCTGTCTTACAGTTGTACTTTGAAAAAACAATCTTGTGAAGCTGAATTAGGAACCTAGACCCCATACTAGAAAGAGTGTCAAATTGTATTAAGAGTAACACAGCTGGCAAGGTCAGTCTTTCAAGGAGAACATAACCTCTTCTCTTCTAGACCTTTCTGACTAATTAATTTGTCAGGCAAATTAAACTACTCTATTGTTTACTAAGGCTGTTCTATGTAGCAAAGTGACACAGCTCAGTGGTTTGTACTGAATTATTTGCCTCATTGTTCTGGAGTTACATTAACACCAATATCAAGGTGTTGATAAAGCTGGCTTCTGGAATTGTGAGCACCATGTCTGTATCTCATGTTAATATCTCATGATTGTTGGACATCTTGACTGTTCCTTAGTGGGTAGAAGTGCCACCCTCACCTTTGCCTTCTCACAGCCATCTTCAAATTCCCCATTTTTTTAATGCACATATTAGGTTAAAACCCTCTGTAACAACTGTCTACTAACTTCTCAAATACAATGGTCTATATAAAACTTGTCTCCAAACACAGTTAAAGATGGAGATACAGGGTTCAGGATTTCAGTACAGTATTTTGGAGGAACACAATACAACCCATAAGAGTTATCAGGGGTAGACATTGCTACAAAATGGAAAGGGATGGGTTGTGCATTGATGAATGGGGAGCAGCCCTTAACCTCACATACTTACACTTAGATAGGTTATTAGCATGCAAATGAGTGCAAATTTTTTAAAAAAGGAAATTTATAGCCAAAGTTGGCCATGTTGAATCTGAGACTGAACAACCCAGAGAGTTTGCCCTTCAGAGATATGGGGCTGTTCCGTGACCCAGATTTTCTCTGAAAGTCTCCCTGTTCTCATACACTGGAGGGATATCAGAAAGTTGCTGTCATGGCTTTCTCAGTGGAGGGTGGTTTTGGAACTCACGACCTCTTGTGAGGTGGGGAGAGTTATGTTTGTTCTGTAGGGGAAAGTCTTTGCAATTATTACTTCTTAATTTTTACCTCCCTGTCTGACACTAAAGGACTTGCATAACATGTCTTGAGGCATAGATCTAGCCCTTTCTCGAACTTTCACAAAGACAGCTGAAGCAGGTTGATGGAGGATTTAACCCTCAGTTTGCTTAGCTTTGATAATGTAAATTATCACATATATTATCATATTGTGTGTGTGTGTGTGTGTGTGTGTGTGTGTGTGTAGGAGGGGTTTTGTAATTTTGTTGGAGATCTACACCTTCCATGCCTGTGATAAATTTGGGATTTTTTTAAAAGAAGGATACAAACATCCAGCCCTGTCCTCTGTTGTCACCCTGGCCCAGGGACTAGTCCCCATTGTCCCCCACTGGGACTCTGGTGGACAGAGACGAGTCTTCTGTTTGCACCGCTTTGTTCATGCTCCACACTGGTGCCTCCATGGTTTTCTTTCAGGTCTCTCCTCCCCAGTCTGTTTTGCTTAACTTAGTCTCTCTGACATGCTGGGAAGAGATGTGCTAAACAGATAAAAGATAATGTCATTATTTCTCCATTTTCCGTGTGGCTGATAGCAAGACATACCCCTTCCTTTACAGAATGTGCACATCATTATGATTAATATGCAAGAAACTACCTAAGCCCCCCTTTTTCCCAACCTCCTCTTTCCTCCTCTTCCACATCTCTTTCTTTTCCTCTCCCTCTTCCTTCCTTTCTTTCTTTCTTTCTTTCTTTCTTTCTTTCTTTCTTTCTTTCTCTCTCTCTCTCTCTCTCTTTCTTTCTTTCTTTCTTTCTTTTTTTTTTTAAAGCCTTGGCCTTTTAAAAACAAGGGGGAGATTCAGTATAGTTTCTGTGCCCCAGCCATCTAGGAGTGTCACGTCACTATGGCAATTGCTGCCCAGGGCAGGATCGCAGAGCAGCTGTAATTGTGCAACGCCTTATTGCTGGTGCATGTCAATCAGAACCTATGAATTGAGAAAAATTTGCTCTGTTCATTCTGTTAAATGATGTATCCAATTAAACCTGTTAGAATTCATGATCTTCAGTCAAGGTTAAATGAAAGTAGTTACTCCTGTCAGCTAGGTGATTAAATGCTGCCTACATCAGGCACATTTATGTGCAAAATTAAAATTTTGGTATAAAGCATGAATCTTTATGCATGCCAGTTAATTATCTTGTGGTTCCTCCACTTATTAAATGCCCACTGCATTTCTTCTTAATCATTAGCTTCCTTTCAAAACTTATTTTATACTTCACATTACACCACATTTCGATGTTTAAATGAAATGCCTTACCAATAAAAAACTTCCTCTTTTTGAGGGCTAGGCTGTACTATGCTCCTGAAAATAATCACTATTAATATTTTATCTCATTATTATGTACACACATTTCTAGAAGCCAGCCTGACTAATGTCAAGGCATTTTGGAAATGATTTCTTTTCAGGTTCCATTGGGACTTATTTTTATCTGGGTTTCAGCTTCTTGCATACTCCTTCACTCCAACCACTCAGCCTCTTCATGTGCAAAGATTCTGGCTGATTGTAAGGTATTTTTCTCTTCCTCCTTTTTGCTACATTCTGAGTAAATACAAAGTGAGCCCAGGGGTACTCATGAAATGATGTGCTGTGATTCACAAAATGTGTTAAAAATAAATGGGCAAAAGTATTGCCTTTTTCTTAAAAGAAAATAACACAAAGACCTAACTTCATCATATCTTAGACCTGTGCAGAAGTTGGCTTATCTGTTGGTTTGTAAAATGACTGCCAAGAACAAAGCAGAGGTGACATGATCCCAAAGCTTGCAAATGCCACAGGTATCATGGGGGCAGTAGAAAGCTCCCTATTAAATTCTTCTCTCAGAAGAATTTCATACTATAGAAGTGACCTTTTTTCCCTAAAACAACAATAACAAAACCAACAATAAGCCCACCCCCCACCTCCAAAATCAATCCACCACCACCAAAATCCTCCCCAATAATATAATTAATAGAATTTAATTTTTACAACAACCTCTCCCACACTGGTATTATTCCAGATGTTTATTTCTCCCTTCAGCACCATGCAATTACCTTATATGTTTTTAAACTAGATAGTTTATAGTAAACAATATGAACAGAACCAAGGTCATTGAAATCCATTTCCAATGTATATTAGTGCATGATGTTTCATAGTGTCCCAGTCTTTTATAACCAGAAGAACTACAGGTAAAAGCTACACGAAAAACGACTCTGCTGATAAAATGTCTAAGTTCTCAATTTAGCTGTTACAAATATTAAAAACAAAGGCCATTTTTCACACAAGAAAAATAATGAAATGTTTCCCATAAATTAACTTGAAAAGAATTGCTTTCCATGAAAATTAAATAGAGTCATTAACAAATGGAATGGGAGAATATACAGTGTTTGGTGACACTGATCGGTCTCCTATTGGGGAAGGAACTTGCTATTCTTTTCTGTGTGCTTTAGACACGCCTCTCCTCCATGAGACACCCTGTTGTCCTTGTGGCTGCATTGCTCTCCAAACACACCAATAGTCAAATGTCAACTTACTCTTTAAAGTGGGAGTCCTAACACAATGGATTGAAGACATGAAATGTGAGCTCACTCACTTGTAACCTTTCGTTTTGTTTGAAGATCAGGCTCACAAGGATGGGTGGGTGGTTGATTCTGGAGGTGGTGAAGGAGGCAGCTTCTGTGGTGAGGTAGTTCTGGAGCCTCTGGATACCAGTCCCAAGTGCCCCAAGAGTCTGAAATAATGATGCCAACTTTTTGTGGGGTTCAAGTGTAGATAGTGGCTAATACCATCCCCACCCCACCCGTTTTGCCCCTTTCGTACTTCCCGCTCCCCTCCTGCTCCTCAACAGTAGCTGTTGGAAACCTCTGTCCCTCCCCACTGACCTACTCTTTGGTCAGGTCTCAGATATATTCAAGTAGAAGCAGATCCTAGTGATGATAGAGTTTGGAGTCAGAGCCGAACAAGTGGGTGGGACCGAAGCACCTTCTTACAAGACTCCAAAAACACGGGGGCAGAAGGGTGGGGAGGAGAGACAACAATGCATCGGTTGGGAAAGGATCTTTGGTAGCCCCTGAGGGGTGGGGGTGGGCTGGGAAAGGTTTGGCGACCTCCCCAGTTCCAGGAAATCATGTAAGCATCAGCCATCCACGGTGGGAGGGCTGGCTGCATTGAAGGCTTTGGTGCCATAATGCGGTAGGGGTGAGGGGCTGGCTGGCCCTTGTGTCCTTTCATGCACTTTACAAGGATAGTGTGTAGCTTCTTTCCCCTAAATGATGCCAATTATTAAAGGAACCCTGATTTAAAGTGGACCTGAATGACTTCCCACGCCATCCACCGGGCTCCAAGACGGTGGATTATGTGGGGTTCTGGAAAAAGCAGGGAACAGAGATCTCTTCTTAGCTCTCTGGAGGGCTAAGACTTGGGGAGATGTGTCCCGCTGGCTGATGGACATGAGGTGTGAAGATGAAGAAACAGCAGGTGATGGACAGAGCAAGCAAATACCTCTTTGAATTAGTTCTTACAAACCCTTTGACTTTTGGGTTAGATAGGTATCAGAAAAACATCTTTCCTTTTTTTTTTTTTTTTTTTTTTTAAATCATTTAGAAACAGGAACAATTTTCTGTTCAAATGGTTGCTATTCCCAAGTGGCTTAAAAACTCAGTGGGAAGGACAACAGCCCACTCAGAGGCAGAGTGGCCTCTGTCTGTGAGAAACGTCCACCCGCAGACATCCTTTACCGGCTCACTTTATCATCGCTTTGCAATGTGGAGATGTAACATGGCTTGAAGTCAACCGTGTGTTTAGCTCTGCTTTGTCAGCCCACCTGGCGACAGATTGGGCTGTTTTGTGGTCCCGTGGCTTTCTCCCAGGTCACACAATGCTACGGCAAGTAGAAGGAGTAGGTCCGATTTAATCAAAGGCTTTTGATTGTACAAAGCTTTGAGCCTCGTTCCAACGGGGAAGCCTCTTCTGGGACAGAGGAAGAAAGGGTTTGGTGGGCAGTGCACAGTGGTTTAAAGCTCCACGCGGAGAGATTGATTCCCCTGAATCTTCGGGCAGCTGCATCAGCCATCAGCCGGCCACTGCTGCTGCTGCGGGCTCGCCCCGGGATGGGGGAAGCCAGAAGAAGGGTCTCTGCCTTCCTTCAGGAAGCTGTGGCCCAGAGGTGGCCTTGGCTGCTGGCCAGATCTCATTGCTCTGCTTAACATACAGGTGGAGGCAAATTCAGCAAGAACAAGTCGTATTTTTCCTTGGGGTTGGTACCGAGCAGACAGAAATGCGGTGGTGTACTGACTTCCGCTCTGAGACAGGAAGCCACTGCAGAGGTAGCTTTAACATTATAGATGGCAGTGTTTTTATCCCTACAGTTCATTGGCCTAAGGGAACCTAGACACGAGCATATCCTACATTTCAATCTCTCAGGGTGCAGATAGGATGGCTTCTGTAATGTCTCCAACACAAAACATCAACAGTCTAAAGGCCTTTAACTGATTCATGGTGCATAATTTTCCTTGCATGTAGTGAATGCAAGGTCTGCATATAGGGTTGGCATTGCGAAGTTCTCACTGCCGCTTTCTCTGGTGGTCTTAGATTCATCTCATGAGCTGCAGCAGCACGATATGGGTTTGCAGGCATATACTCTCTGTATGTAGTCCTTGAATTGGCTGTACTTGGGTGCGTGTGTGTGTGTGTGTGTGTGTGTGTGTGTGTGTGTGTGTGTGTGTGTCTTAGCTATAGAACAAATTGAATACAGGTTTCACTCACAACAAATTATATTTATCATAAAGATATTTATGCAAATAACTTATTTTATTAAAAATGTATGCAATGTGGCAGAAGGGACATTTATTTATTTTAAAAATAAATAAAAAGAGGTAGATTGCTTCAGTGTCCATACTTCCTAATGGGCTTGACACTCCTCTGGCCGTGCATGATGAAGACAAGGGAAACAGGGAAAAATCGTATGCTCTTTTCATGCATTTGAACAAAAATAAGTGTTGGGGAGCTCACTGGAAAATAAAAAGGGTGAAGAGGAAAAAGCAGAACATGGCTCCTTGAAAGGGAAGTCCACTAATGCACGATGGGGTGGTTGGCACACCTTAGAAGGCAGGACGGCCCCCTCTGGAGAGCTAGAGGGCACCTTCCGAGGAGGATTGGACTGCTCCTCTCTCGTGGTACTGAGGCAGGGTTCACCTGTGAGAGTGTAAGGCAGGAGGCATCGTCTGGCTCTACGGGGTGTGGGGTAGTGGGGTCAAGGCTGCCATAGAGGTCAGAGGTCATGGTTTGTGAGAGGCAGGAAAAGCATGCCGTGATGGAAGCAACTTCTCTGCCTCCATCAGCAGATGCACTGAACTGCACAGGGAGGGCGAGAGCTGGAGGGAGGCATACACGAGTGAGACCAGAGCGGGATTTAGTAATCCAGGTGATGCGGTGGGTGCTAAGGACTGGACTCAGAGTTTCATGTGTGCCAGTAAACACTTCACCAGCTGAACTACGTCTCAGCCCCAAACCCCAAAACTTAATATCACATTTATTTGTTAACTGCTTTTGGAGCACTTACTTTTCCCAGATATTGTCTAGATGTAGTGAGCATAGAGTCACTTAAAATATCTTTTCTCAACTTGAGGAGATGGAAGGCTTTTGCTTTACAAATGCTAGTTCCCCAATACATTTATACCACTAGAGCAGTGCTTCTCAACCTTCCCAGCGCTGCTGTGACCCTTTAATGCAGTTCCTCATGCTGTGGTGACCCCAATGGTAAAATTATCCCACCGAGACTTTGTCACTGTAATTTTGACACACTTACGAATTGTAATGCAAATCATTTGGTATGTAAGATATCCAATATGTCGACCCCTAATGGGGTCACAACCCACAGGCTGAGAATCACTGTACTGGAGTAAAGTAGAACATGATGAATGTAAACCTCCGCTTAGAGCTGACGTATACTTAAGGTGCTATCACAAGGAAGCATAGACGAGGGTAGCACAGCCAGGGTCAAGTACCTGATGCCTGGACTCGTCTCCCCTCTCCGCTGCTGTGTGGCTTTGGGCAAGTAACTCAACTTCTCTGTCTCTCCCTAAAAGGACTTGTGTCATAGTGACTGGTATGAATATTATAAATGTTCTCATATTCAATCCACTTTTTACAGAGTTTGGTAAAGAGAATGCCAGGTGCCTAGATAAAGTTTTGCATCTGGGTAACTCATGACAAAGCATGAAAACTTGAAAAAAAAAAAAAAAGAACGGTTCTTTGTTTTGTTTTGTTTTGTGGCCTAAGAAGCAATACACAATTGTCTTCGGTGTCCACATAGCTGTCTGAGCACCACTGTCATGGTGGCCCCTGACACCTCTTAGGGGCTCAGAAAAAGGAGATCCTTAATTGCTTCTTCCATTGATGCTGTATTAGGAACATCTTTTAAGTCTTTTTCCTTTGATACAGAGTTGGAGCTTATCAAAAGAGATTTGAAACAGATTTTAACAGGAGGTTAGTACAAAAGCACCAGCGAAAGGATAATACACACTCAAGTAGGCATGGGCTTCTCAAGGGAGTGCTCACCCTCTGTGTGTGTGTGTGTGTGTGTGTGTGTGTGTGTGAATGCACTCACACCTGTGCACACGGTGTGCTTGGTATGTGTGTGTGTAAGAGACCAGAGGTTGACAGGGTTGGCTCTCTTCCTCAGTAGTCAATCTCCACCTTTTATTGATTTGTGGTTTCTTACTCAATCTGGAACCAACTCCAATAGTTGAGCTTGCCAGTGAGCTCCAGGGATCTATCTGTTCCCACCTGCACCCTGCCCACTTCGGAGCTATGGATGTATGGATGCTGTCTGGCTCTTATGTGGATATTTGCCTCTGACTCAGGTCTTCATGCTCGTAGGGTGAACACCTTACCTAGTAAATTATATTACTCTCATCTGTTAAAGAAAGGTGGGGAAACATTGACTTTCCTTGTGTTCTATAGTTGCCCCCTCCCTCCCTCCCTGTGTGAACCCTCACAGTACAGGGAACGCCACGACCATGAAGGAGCATACATGGATGAAGTATTTTAAATATGGAGCACCAGATTTGGTTAAAAATAACCCTTTTGAATTATCCATGTGATAAGAAGAGGCCAGTTGATAAAGGACATGGGAAATGCTAAATATGCATCGTGCCAAACAGTGAAAAATTAAAGATGGAAACTAACATTAATTACATTCCTGTAAGATGAATAGGTCGCTCACCGTTAATGAGAATGTACACCTTTGTCCAAGTTTCACATCTACCTGTGATGAATGTGCTAATGGGGATAAGATACATCACAGCAGCGTCTGAATTAACAGCACACTAATAGATTGACATATGAGTGTGAGTGAGGCATTTAATCACAGAAGCGAGACCACACCCAAGAGCAAATTTTCATATTGACTCCATGGAATCCAAGCAAGTGCAGAAAATGTCAGAGTTTATTGGAAATGCTATATTGAGGGTGCTGTCCATATTTTACAGTGTTCTAGAAATAAACAGCTTACTGATTGCATGCCAGTAAACATCACAGAAGTGAGTGAAAGGGTAAGCCTCGCTCTGATGAAAGAAAGGGAGTTCAGATACCCGAGCTAGAGCAAGCATTGTGACTAACCTGTCATCCCTGACTTCTAAGCTATGTGTTGCTAGTAAATGTCTTGGAAACCATACTGAATGTGAGGTATGCAGAGAGGGCAGTCAGGCTTGTGTTGTGGCAGAGTTCTAAGAAAGTTATGCACATCCTTTGTAAATATCCAATGTTGCCTCTACAGCATCAGAATACTGTCTCATAAACAAGGCAGTGCCTTGCTGTTTTGATGGATGCTGGATTCCTGATATACAAAGTAATATTATTTAAAGCTGCACTTAAGATGATTAAGTATTCTTGGAAGAGAGCAATTATGCATATATCACAACAATGGGGATAACAAGCATATGTTTATAATCTAGATCCACCTCTGTGGAAGAAAATATATGTGCTGTAAAGTATTTTCAAGCAACGTTGATATCTTATATAAATCAATGTAGTCCTTATACTTCTTGAAAAATTGGGGTCCAGAACCATTCGATTACAGGACAATAAGAACTTTTGAAAAGTGTATGAGCCATCAATCATCCACCCAGTCTCTGAGCCCCTAACAGATGTCAGGGGCAGTGGTGATGCTTCGACAGCCATGTGGACACTGGGGGCCAGGGTCAAATATATTGGCTGTGGAGAGACAGAGGTGATCAGCACATTGTGCAGAAGCATTCAGCTACAGGCCCAGGCTGGGTAACCGATGGGTAGAGACTACTTGGTGACAGTCCCATACAGAGGACAAATATCGCAAAGCAGAATAAAGGAACTTAAAGAGTTTTATTACTCTTACTGAGGACTGAACCAAGAGCCTTAAACTTGCTAGATTGAGCCACACCCCAAACCCTTGAAAAAGTTACACATTGATGGAAAATAGTGTCTTTAATGTATAAGATCACACACAGGAACAAATGACCAAACTGAGCTAATTAGCATTTGTAATATCTTATATTTTTGTGGTGAGAACCCTTACAGTACTTAATATCCACTCTCTCTTTTAGTGGTTCTCAATGATAATATATTATTTACTACAGTTATAATAATGCATAATACAACTTAAACTTGTACTGTCCACCTAAAGGAACTTTTGTATCGTGTGACTACCCGGACGTTCTCTAAGTCCTTTAGCATTTGGTAACCACAATTCCACTATCAACGTCTAAGAGTTTAGCATTTTTAGGTTGCCCATGTAAATAAATCCTGTCACATTTGTTTTTCTGTGCATAGTTTATTTAGCTTGCTCTAGTAATTTTCAGTCCTATCATGCTGTTGCAAATGGAAAGATTTTTACTCTTGCTGTATTTTCTTTACCTTTTCATCAGTCGATGGTTCTTTGTTGATCCCTTCTCCAGCCCCTGAGTAGCAGTGCACTAGATGTGAAAAGAGCAGGGGTCCTCTGACATATTAGCTTTATTTGCTCGGCTTGTGTCTCACCAGTAGGATAACTTGATCCTGCAACTGACAGACTTTACCTTCAGAGGATCTTCTGTAGTGCTTTCCAGGATGACTATGAAATGACATTACCATGACAGAGTGCACATTTTCCCCTCCCCAAGTCTTTCCAGTCTGTCTTTTGTCCTTTGGATAACAGCCATTTTTGCTTGAGTGACGTGATGTCTTATTGTGGTATTGAGGTACGTTCCCAGATAGTCAGTGATGTTGAGCTGTGTGTGTGTGTGTGTGTGTGTGTGTGTGTGTGTGTGTTTGAGTGAGTGAGTGAGTGAGTGACAGAGAGAGAGAGAGAGAGAGAGAGAGAGAGAGAGAGAGAGAGAGAGAGAGAGAGAGAGAGTTTTGTATGTCTTCTTTTGAAAAATGTCTGTCTAGCCTACGGCTCAGGTTAAAACCGGATACTTGTGATTTTGATCCTGAAATCTGGAGTTCATTATGTGTTCTAGACACTAATCCATTGTACAGCTTGCAATTGTTTTCTCCCATTTTCTAAGTTGTCTCTTCCCTCTCTGCTGATTGTTTCCTTTGATCTGAGAAGATGCCTCTTAGCTTGATAAAATCTTGTCTATTTTAGTCTTTGTTACCTATGCATTTGGTATCATATTAAAATGTCCTTATCCAGATCAATGATGGGGAGCTTTCCTAAAAAGGGAGAATTGAGCATCACCCGACTCTTCTTCCTTTCCAGCAAACATATGGCCAAGGTGCTGGGAAAAAAAATAGTCATTCATAGTCATTCAAAGTGTTTTCCTGAAAGATAGGAACATAACATAACCCATAGGAACATAACAATGTCTTCTGGAGGGCGACTGTAGCCAGCATTCTTTCTCTGGGGGAGACAGAGCTCATGGATGCGGGATGGATAGAGATTAGTGGCTGTGAGACACAAGACTACACAAGTTACTTCAATGACCATTCTGCAGAAGCAGAGATCAAGCGAAATGCTAGACGATGCAGGAAAGAGAACCCTGTTAGACAAATGTGTGAGGAGAGCATGATGGGATCGAGTGTACCAGGACAAACCTGTGTAGACACAGGAAAGCTTATGGCACAGCAGTTGCAAGTTGAAATGGTTTCCCCTTGATTACATCTATATTTCTCTGTGAAATACATGACAAGGATTTCAGTTAAGAGTTACGTGGGAGGGGATGATGGAGATTTGAGGATTGAAGAGAAAGTACATAATAGGCATCCTGGGAGTAGGCTAATGAATTTACAAGTGGAGTTGATATGTCAGACAGTGTTGAGTACTCACTGAAGATTCTTGGCCATAAATTTGAAACTAGTCCTGGCAGGATGGTGGTATAGTTTTTATCTGGCATTGTTGAATTGCTTCAGCAAAGGGATACAGTATGCAGCTAGTTGATTTAGTGTTTGGAGTAATCAGAGGGTGGGGGTGGAAAGGAGTAGAGAGTCGTTTTTCTAGATATGGAAGATTATTCAATCCTGGAGGGTCTGCTAGGTAACAGTGCTCCTAGAGTTAACATTATTATATTACACTCTAAAAGTTTGTTTACAAGGCATAGCTTATAATTAATATTCTTACCACAACAAAAAGAAAGACATAAATACGAGTTCCATGTAACATCAAATAGCATTAGCTTTGGATGCAGAGCTCTGGGTAAATTCATAGCCACGTTCATAACTTTGATTATATATACTAGAAATATAGGAAGTAAAAATAAATATACAAAAAAAGAGAATTTTTAAAAGTAATAAAAGAAAAACCTAGAAATCAGGAAAAAAAGAATTAATTTGGATGATTAAGAGTTAAGAAATAAGAAAGCAAATGGATTTGTCAACTCTAGATTACTGGGAAGCTTGTTAGGCGGTGGAGAAGGAAACACACTGGAATAGGAAAGTTATTAGTTTGGGGGACAGAGACATGACTTAGTGTTCAGGATCTTGTGCTGCTTTTACAGGGAACTGAATTTTGGTTCCTGGAGCCCATGCTGGGCAGCTCACAACCTCCTGTACCTCCTGCTCCAGTGGATAGGCACCCTATTCTGGCCTCCACAGGCACTGACCTCACATACACATACACAAACACACCCACATTCATGCACACTTTAAAAAACCCGAAAAGAGTTATTAGTTTATTTTTTTTAAAAGAAGAAAACATAGTTACATGTTGGTTCACACCTGTATCCCAGCACTTGGGAGGCTAAAGTTGGATAGTTTATTTGCGATCAACCTGACCTGCATAATGACACACCTCTCCCATCTTAAAAGGTAATGGAGCAGGGAAGCAAATGAACAACCCTCAAATATCATGCACAGCAAGATTTCTGCCTGTGCACTGGACCCTGACTGGGGAGGGTGTATTTTGTACTAGGCTGCAGGCAGTAAAGCATCAAGATGGGTGTTATAATTTAAAAGGGGGCATGAGAGAGAAAGGCGCTGTGCAACAGAGCTCTCGTGGGGGGATTTTTTTTTTTTAATTAGGGGAAAAGAAATGGAAAAGAGGAGAAAGGAGTGTGGAGACCAGCATCTGGGAACAGGAGCAGAAGAAGAGAAAAGAGTGGCAGAGAGAGAAGGGGGGAGACAGCTAGAGAAGCAGAGAGAGAGAGAGAGAGAGAGAGAGAGAGAGAGAGAGAGAGAGAGAGAGAGAGAGAGAGAGAGAGAGAGAGAGAGAGAGATGGAACACACAAAGAGAAAGATGGGAGGTGGGAAGGGCCCTTTTAAAAGGTAACATAGTGAATGTGCACAGGTGGTTTTCTTAGTGGCGGCAGCTGAGGGTATATCCTGTCAGAACCCCAATGGGCAGGACAGTACAGATGCCTGAATACTAGCAATGGGTACTTGAGACTACTCAAAATTTCTGCTTGATTTAAAGCTACTCATGGTTTTTATTACTGATACAACACAAGACATTAATAATTGGTTATGTGCAACATCAAAACAGTTAGCTCCCTCCTGTCTCTTGGAAGGTCCTGTCTCAGGATGGACAGGAGTCAGGAGACCAAGGGAATCTATAGATAGCTAGTATGCTGGAACATGTGTTCCAAGGTTTTCTGGCTGCAGAGCTTAAGGAAAACCTCAGAGTAGACAAGCATGGTCAATTGTCTGAGTTCTGTTTTCATAAACAACTAATGTTCCATAATGAGTAAATTCAGCCCAAATCGGTTTTTCACTCCCTATGCATAGGCAGGGCATTCAGTAAAGGGGTACAGTATGCAGCTACCCATTTGGAGTCAGTGGAGGCAGAAGTAGAGAGCTGTATGGAAGATGATTAAAATCTGGGGGGGGGTCTGCTTGACAACAGTGCTCCCAGAATGCACATTATCTTATGACACTCTAAAAGTTTGCTTACAAGATATAGCTCATGTTAAATAGGAAACAGCACACTCGTGCTATGCACAACGGTACTTTAGAGGGTCCTTTCAACCCCTTGAGCCAGTGTTCACCACCTTAGCGCAGTGGCCAGGCTTCTCGCTCTTGTGAGGATGGCTACTCCTTGACTGGAGATGGGCAATGGATGACTGGGACCATTGTCAAGAGCAGGACTGGCTGTTTCCTCATGTCTTACCACCCACCCTTCGTTACCTCCAGCCTCATACCTACAGGTGAAGAAGGTAGTTCAATGCCAAACGTGCATGGGGGAAAACAATCACCTGTCACAAATGCTTGTTGTGTAGCTCCGGGCTCTTCACGGTGCCTTAGATGGCCCAACGATTTCTTCCCATTTCTTCTTTCAGGAGATTCCATGTATCCATACTTCATTTTCATTTATGGGGGCATTCCCCCTAGTAATAATCTAATCCAAAATATTTTAAATGAGAATATTTAAATATTTTTAATTATTTTAAAATATTTAAATATTTTAAACTATGTTTTAAATTTTAAACATAATTTTAATTTATTTTATAAAAAAGATTGTTGTTTTCAGGCAGGATCTTATTATTATCATCAACAAAGTATCTGAAAATTTTAAAGAGGAATTGTGTTTTTCCTAGGAGTGCTCAGTAGAGGGAGACAAGGCGGGGAGATAAGAGTGTATGAACATCAGGTAGAGTCTAGGGTGGCTTGCTAGCGTGGCAGAGACTTCAGGGCAGTGAACCTGTGGTTGGGCCAATGGACCAATGAGAAGTGCTTCAAGAACAGGATGTGATGGTCAGGGATTCTGTGTTTGACATTGAGTCTTCAGAGGTGTTTGTGCCCTTTAATGAGTTGTATGGGGCACAGCAAGTTAAATAGAAATTTATCACACATAAGATAATGGGGAATATAAAGAAGAAAATAGACAATTAGGTGTCAGAATGTGTCAGACAGTGATAATTGTGGAGAAAAGGAAAGCATGTAAGGGGAGTAAGAGATGCTAAGGGAGAGTCACTGCAATGTTTATAGGGAGGCCACAGGAGACCTTGCTAGGAAGGTGACATTTGAACTCAGGTTGGAAGGAAAACTGAGTAGACATAGCAATAACTCAGGAAGCCCAGGCAGAAAGATGGCATGTGAGGTGGTTTTGTGGAATATTACTTTAACTATGTAAAGGTGCATTGCTTTTGATTTTGCTGCATTCGTTTAACTATGTAAAGGACGTGTTGCTGTTTCACCTTGTCTGCTTAAGGTGTGAATGTTTCATACCGAACCTGTTCTTGTCTTAAATACCTCTCGTGAGACCTGGGATTAAAGGCATGACCTCTGTAACTCTTTTAAACTGGTTCAATCTTGTATAAGCCTGAGCAGCCTTGAACTCAGAGAGATCCATCTGCCTTTGTCTCCTGAGTCCTGGGATCAAGGGTGTGTGCCACCGCTGCCTGACTTCTACAGCTTGTGGCTTACTTTGCTTTCTGAATCCCCATGCAAGCTTTAATAAATCATAAATAATATATCACTATAGCCCAGAGGCAAAAGGTAGATAGGATAATTTAAGAAAAGCTCAAAAGAAACAAGACAAGCTAAGGCTGGGCATACATAAGAAAGAATAAGTCTCCATGTATTTACTTGGGAGCGTGGTGGTGGGCCCCCAAAGAATAAGAGTAAAAAGAGTAAGAAAAAGACAAACTGCACTGCCTATCTTCTACTGCGTAGCTATTAGCCATTCAGCTTTTTATTAGACAAATCAGGTGTTTCAGGCAGGAAAGTAACACAGCTTCACAGAGTGAAACAAATGCAGCTCGAAAGAACGCAACACACTTATGCGTCATTAAACAAATATTCCGCAGCATAAATGAGTGTTATACATCTTAAAATTAATATTCTACGACAAGGCAGGGCTGGTGGGCAAAGAGAATAAGGAGGAGGTATCTAAGCTCAAGAGAGGACGAGGGAGAAGATAGGGAAATGTCTGGGGCCAGCCAACCAGGCAGCCGCCAGCCGGCCAGCCAAGCAGGAAAGTAGGACATACAGAATGAAACAAAAGTAAAAAACCCTGAGTCAAAACATAGATGAAGAGAAACTGGTTAAATTAAGAGCTAGTGGAAAAAGCATAAGACTAAGCATTCATAACTAATAGTAAGTCTCCATGTCTTTATTTGGGAGCTGGTTGGTGGCCCAAAGAAAGAGTGCTACAAGCTGAGACCAGTGGTTGTAGCAAAGTGACCCAGGAGACAGTGATGGGAAGGAAGGTCATGGAAATGGTGGTGACGAGGCAGGGTCAGATCACCAGGACCCCACGGGCCAGTCTGTGAAGGGTGCTGCTGGCACTCAAAACAGTGAGGTGGAAAACAGCTGGAGGCTTGGAAAAGAGATTAAGATGAACTTTCAAAGGGGTCACTGTGCCTACAGTGTGGAGAAGAGACTGAAAGGGACAGGGTAGAGGGATGGGGACAAAGACAGGAGGTTCTCACAGTAGTCCATGTGAAGTGTGGTGGGTAGCGCTCAGGAGCAGTCCGAACCTGAACATGTATGAGGAAGGTGCAAGGGAGAGCTCTGGATGTGCGTGTGCTCGTGCGTGCGTGAGAGAGAGACTCCAGTCCACAATTTTGAACTTCAGTTCAGTCCCATGCTACACTGAAGATGAAAATGTGGAACCCATCACACCCATGGACTGCATGCAGTTTCTAGGGAACATGTGTGGGTAGAGGAGAGAAACAGTGTCCCAGTTGCTACAGGGAGATGAGGGGAGTCAACAGCAGTTCTTGAGAGGACAGCAAAGCTATGGTGGTGCCAGGGAGCCCATGGTTCCCGTTATTGGCAGAATCAGGGTAGGACATGATGATCACGCAGTAGATGACTGGCGTGAGTGGAGGAAAGAACACTGGGACTCGGGCAGGAGAGGAGCTGAGTGTCAGGATGCTCTCAAGTTCCAAGGTGGTGAAAGATAGGACTCAAGGAGGAGAGGGGACAGTGGGCTGTATGCTGACACGTGACTCCACACACCAGGGAGCAGGCAAGGTGACAGCAATGAGAATCTTAAGAGGCAATAAAGTTTGATGACTCACTTTAAAAAGAAGCTAGGGCTTTGAAGGAGAAAGGGCAGCCATAGGAGTTGTAAGGGGTTTCCTGGCAGATATGTGCTTCACGCAGCCTTGAGATGCAGGATACAGTTTTCAGCTTAAGGCTGTCGGAAGTCACATTTCTAACAGAGCCTGGCTTTCCTTCAGGGGAAATACACTGAAATGGAAGAAGGTGAGGGGCGAGTTTGCTGATGAAGGTAAGTTCCTAGGACATAGAGGAAGGCTTTACAGGGAGAGATGGGTTTAGGCTTAGGCTTAGGTTAGGTTAGGTAAGGGATGACCTGTTGGTGGTGTAGGCACTGATGCATATTGGGAGGTAGGGGGTAGAAAAGGAGTAAGAGGATGGCTATTATAAGGGCAATGGGAATTGGTCCAGAGTGTGAGGCTAGAGACACATGGCAAGAGGAAGACAAGATGACTGAGGGTTAGCCTGAGAAGGGGCACACCTTAAACTAGGATGCCAGAGAGCACAGTAAAATCTCCCTAGAGTGGCTAACTATTGTTTTGGAATAGAATATTTGTTTAACTATGTAAAGAGGTATTTGTTTATGCTGCATTTGTTTAATGATGTAAAGATGTATTATATTTGTTTTACCTTGCCTTCCTAAAGCACCTGTTTGGTCTAATAAAAAGCTAAATGGCCAATAGGTAGGCAATAGAGGACAGGTGGAGCTGGAGGGCAGAGAGAATATAGTAGTAGGAGGTATCCAGGCTCAAGAGAGAAATGGGGAGGAACAGAGGGAGATGCCAGGGCTAGTCAGCCAGGTATTAGTGATCCAGGGGACCCCCAGCCAGCCAGCCATGGAGGAAGCAGAAAAGTAGGGCATGCACAATGAAAGAAAGGTAAAATTCCCTGAGGCAAACATAGGTGAAGAGAAACAGATTAACATAAGTTCTGAGATCTAGTGGGACGAGCATAAGATAAGGCCGAACATTCAGAACTAATATTAAGTCTCTGTGTCATGATTTGGAGGCTGCAAATTATAATAATATTGTGGTCTCCAGAGCTGAGGGGCACCATCAGCAACAAGGCCAAAAACTAAGAGAAGTTGATGTGCAACCAGGCCAAGGCTGATGATTTATTGTTCATGTCAACCCAACTAAATGTCATTGGCACACACAACTTTGACTGATAAAAATAAGGCATAGTCAGGGAAATATAGGGAAAAAAAGAAGTGAGCCCCATATGAATACGAGGAAATGGCCAGACCACTCCTGCACTTGGTTTTAGCGGTTAAGTTGGCCAGCAGGGCAGAGCTACCCAGAGTTATGCTTCATCACTCCCCAGTGGGTGGTAGGCAGGGAGGTTCATGTGACAACTTGACTACAGATAAAGTGGCTTCTTTTCCAGTTCTTCATGCTTACACTAATTTTCAGGTTCTATTCCCTATGGCTTTGGGGTTAATTCACTCAGAAATAGCTCAGGTATCCTTGTGCTTAGCATGTGGGTATGTTGGGCCTTTTCCTGGCAGTTTGGAGACTGGATCTTGTTATGGCTTTATCTTGGCTACCATGGGACCTTAACCAAGTCACTCTACCCTCTCCAGACCATTTTCCTAATGTCCTTTCCACTTCTAATGTCTTACGTCTACAACTTTCTGAATCTGTTGTAAGAGGAAAGTAATATCAGCAACACAAGGAGATAGCCCAGATACTGGATTTAGAAGAGAAATTCATTCATTACTCTATTGGTTTGTTTTTCTTGCTGTCTTAGAAACTTGACTAAATGGAATGACTTCAGTGAATCTTCTTAACAATACCACAAAACAAGTAATATGAAAGAGGTAAAGGCTGGACGGTGGTGGTGCACAATTTTAATCCCAGCACTCGGGAGGCAGGGGCAAGCGGATCTCTGTGAGTTTGATGCCAGCCTGGTTTACAGAGTGAGTTCCAGTACAGCCACAGCTGTAACCCAGAGAACTCCTGTCTCAACAAACAAACATACAAGCAAACAACTGCCCCCTCATACACACAATAAGAAGAAAGGAAGGAAGGAAGGAAAAAGAAAGAAAGAAAGAAAGAAAGAAAGAAAGAAAGAAAGGGAGGAAGGAAGAATGGAAGGAAGGAAGGAAGGAAGGAAGGAAGGAAAAAAGAAAGAAAGAAAGAGAGGGGGAGGGAGGGAGGAAGGAAGGAAGAAAGAAAGGGAGGAAGGAAGGGAGGATGGAAGGAAGGAAGAAAGGAAGAAAGGAAGGAAGGAAGGAAGAAAGGAAGGAAGGAAGGAAGGAAGGAAGGAAGGAAGGAAGAGATTAAGGTTCCACAGTTCTTTCCAGTGCTGCTAATTGGCAAGCATTGCTGACGGTTTACTGAATTGACAATCCATCAGTAGTGTCTTTCTTTTCTGAGAGTATCTGTTGAGGGACAGGATTCTGCTGGATTCAATAGGAAACACAGATGAAGTAGAATAACATAATTCCTGATGTAGTCCATTAAGCATGATAAAGCGATGAGATAATATAACATTAAATCACACTGAGGAACATAAAGGCAAAATAAGATCAGAGAAGGAGAGAATGATCTTAATCAAAAATAAAACTCAAGAAGAAATTCATCTGCAAAAGTAGGAGTGTTGACTGAAAGTTTATTTGTTGCTTGAGAGTAAAGGAAGAGATACTGGTATTGATGAGTATCTGCTTTTCTGGCTGTTTTGATTGTTAGCTCATTGAGCCTGTATAGAAGGCATTGGGGCAGCCCCTTCTATGAACCGAAAAGCTGGGACTCAACGGGATGAAGTTACTTGTTTAAGGCCAGTCAGCCAGCTAGCTAAGGATTAGAACTTTCTGAATCAAAGCCAGTGATTTTTTTTTTTTAAATCGTCCCTTATATTTCTCATTGTTTATTGTGCATTAGATGAGTGGCAGAGGTGGAGTCGGGGGTGAGTGTTGTCCTGGTGGCATTTAGCATTGAACATGCATCTTATACAGCCAATCATGAATAATGTCACATTCTCTCTCTCTCTCTCTCTCTCTCTCTCTCTCTCTCTCTCTCTCTCTCTCTCTCTCTCCCTCTCCCTCTCCCTTTCCCTCTCTCCCTCTCCCTCTCTCTCTCCCTCTCCCTCTCCCTCTCTCTTTCTACACACACTCACACACACATACACATTCTTTGCTACACTTTGACCTGGCTTAGCTTCAGAGTCTAAGAATGGATTTTAGAGGCTTCTTGCAACCGACTATGGAGGTTCTTCAGGAAACTTTACTTCTTTCAAGTAATTGCCTAACACTATCCTGGTTTGGGAGTAAGATGTCCCCCACAGGCCTGTGTTTGAACACTTGAACCTTTGCTTTTTGGAGGTTGTGGAACTTTTATGACAAGAGGCGTGGCTGGTAAAGGGGGGCCACAATGGTGAGCTTTGGAGGGTAATAGCTCAGCCTTGCTTCCAACTGAACTCTCTTCCTCCAGATCTGCCAAGATATAATCAAGCCATGCCACAACCACCTACCACCATAGCCTGAGCCTCTCCAGTTGCCATACTGTCCCTGCCATCTTGGACTGCAGAATATAGTAAGTCCCTTCTCCCTTAAGCCATTTCCATTAGAATTAAAAAAAAAAAAAACACAAAAGATTTATTTGTTTTATTTTGTGTGTATGTGTGTGCCTGAGTGTATGTATCACCGTGTGTATGCAGATGCCTGTAGGGGCCAGAAGGGGGCATCAGACCCCCAAACTGAAATTATAGGTGGTTATGAGCCTCTCTATGTGGGTAATGAGGATAGAACCCAGGTCCTTTACAAAAGCAGTGAGTGCGCTGATCTGCTGGGCCATCTCTCTAGCTCCCCCTGTCAGGTGTTTAGCAAAACGACAAAGGGAACAGTGCATGGTGACTTCAGCTGCTGTTGCAGCTTTCTGTGTGCTCTTCAGACACACAGGGAAATGTTGGAATCAGAAGGGTGTGCAGTAAAAATCATGGCGGAAGAGATTACTAGAAACTGAGCTAAGGGGAGTCATCTTCCCTGGATCCATGCTCCACAACGTGCTTAGATCTAAGACTTACTCATAAGTAATGTCCCTGTGCTATCCACTCATTTCTCTCTTTTTAGAGAAACTAGGATCACCATGATTCTCCCCGAAGCACAGGCACACGTGTACCACAAACCCACACTATAATCTGGTCAAATAACCAACCACCCAACCTTCATTTGACAGACATGGAAAGTGAAGCCCGAAGATTTCACTGCCTGTAGAGACTTGGAAATGGAAGGAGTCAATTGGTATAAATATGGGCTTCGTGACCTCAAATTTGTAGGGTTTACTTCAAGCAGAACTGCTTCTTTTTTGTCATGCAAGGAAGTGGAGAACAATCTAGGGTGGCTGCTTGGGTTCTAGCGTCTGGGTCTGCTTGAAGTTGAATGGCCATCTGGTGATTCTGCACAATTTATCTGAATTTTGTAGCTAGGATGCCTAGCCTACTGGCAGCAACTATATAACAGAGGTGCTCTGTGGGTCAAATGCATGCCCTCATTTAGCTCACAGACAAAGATCGAGACTACTGAATAGTTTCTGTGTTACTATTTTTGCAAATAGAGCAGATGCCTTGGTAAGTCTGAATGAACCACTTAGGAAGCTAATGTCCTTCTCCCTGACACTGGCTTTTTGGAGAGAAGCTTCCATCTTTGAATACTCAGGGCATAGGTAAGATAGTTCCTGGTATATGGCAGGCATCTGTTTATGGAATGAAGGAGGATGTTGCCCCTCAGCATGTTACAACTTATTCCCACTTTCAGTTCCCAGTGAAACTCCAAAACAAATTACAAAGTGATCTCAGAGCAAAGGAAACACATTTCACAATTCATTTGTAGGAGGAAAAGTGAATTAGCTCCAAGACATGTGGTCTTTTGGACCACATGTCTTCTTTTATGTATGCTAAAAGTATCATGCCCGGGTTGGAGAGATAGATGGCTGAGAGAGTTGAGGTGCCAGCCAGCAACCCTGCTGGTCTGAATTCAGTCTCTGGAGTTCACATGGTGGAAGAAGAGACCTGAATCCTGAAGGCTGTTCTCTGACATGAGCATAATGAGCACACACGTACATGTGTACACACACACACACACACACACACACACACACACACACACAGAGAGAGAGAGAGATAGATAGATAGATAGATGAGAGAGAGAGAGAGAGAGAGAGAGAGAGAGAGAGAGAGAAGATGTATACTCCCTTACTTATTTTGCAAGACCAAACCAACAGAATAACATTTTTTACAGAACATTTTCATGGCTATTGCTGTTAGTTCCATCCATCCATCCATCCATCCATCCGTCTACCCATCCATCCAGTAAATATTTGTTAATTGCTCACTATGTGCAGGGCACAATTCTAAGTACTGTCTGGTTGGCAGAGAGTAAGAGAGATAGTGTACCATTCCCCTTGCATTTAAGTTAACTACTTTTTACAACCAAAAAATCCATTATAGAAAATAAGTCTTTCACAACATGTAGAGTTGTATTTAAATTATTTCTATTTTAAAAACACCATTTCCTTTAAATATGCTTGCTAGATCCAGGAGTCTAGACAGGAAAAGTGGCCTGAGCTCCTATGGAACTAAGCATTTGTAACACACATTTTTCAGTCTCCCATGTTTACCCCCCTAGAAACAGAGACCAACCACTGTATTTCTGTAGATATCAGAAGCAGGAGCATTGGAGAGCTTTGGTCCAGTCAGGTTTCAATGAGAAGGTGCATGGAGGTTAGGTTGGCAATTATTTTAACGGAATAATGGGTACTGGGGTAACCTGAGAGTCAGAACATGTTCACACTTCTTGTGTTGAGAGCCACCTCCGTGGTGTGGAGATCAAGCTTTTCTAGGCAAGGTCATTTTCAGGTACTTGTAGCCATTTCATCACTTACTCTTGAAGAGCAGCAACCCAGAGGACTCTACACCTGCCTGCTTTTAGCCTGCTGTAATGTCACATCACAGGGCAAACAATGCATTCCAAATGATGCTTCTAGCCTGCCAGATTTCAGATTGCAAAGAACCCTCAAAGGGTGCATCAGGCCCTTCATATACCTGGGGTGGGCCAGGAGTTGATCTACCCCCTACCATGAACTGGGGAGTTAATAGAAGAATATGTGAGATAATGATTACTATGTTGGCTTTATATATATATTTTTGTTTGCAAAATAATGGGTTTTAGGTTAAACTGAGGCAGGTGTACAAATGTTCTGGTGAAGTCCATGCACCCTCTCTCCCTAACAACAAACCATAAAAGACTCTGATAATAGTTGTCAACCAGCATCAGTAATTGTAGCAAGGGTCTGGAATATCAATCAAAGGAAAGACAAGCATTCTGATAGCATTAATCAGAGCTAGTCTCCTCCTGCAAAGCATGCCAAACCTCTTGGAGTGCTGCCTGCTTCCATTGTTCCCTGTCTGCTGTTTTTGACTGGGATCCACTCCCCCTCCCCCCCGCTGTGGCCATCATGAAATTGGGGAATTAACTCTGAGCAGAGTTGGTCTAGTTTGGACGCAAAGGTAAACACAAATGGAGAAAGTTCAAACGATTGAGAAGAACAAACAACCCTTGTTATTAAACATTAGCTGGCAAGTGCCACAGACACGTGCAGTGGGCAGCCATCATGGATGGTTTCCTCTACTGGCCAAAAGGAAATGGCCATAGACTATGAGGCCTGTGTACATTTCTAGAAGTAATTCACACGTGTTTCCATTTTGAGCAGCCGGGGCTATATGTTTAGGGTCCCCCCCCCCTTTAAAAAATAACTGTGTGTGTGTGTGTGTGTGTGTGTGTGTGTGTGTGTGTGTGTGTACACGTGGAGGTCACAGGTCCACATTGGACATCTTCTTTTCCACCTTTTTAAAGACTGAACCTGGAGCTCACCTACTTTCTACACTAGCTAGCCAGCCAGCCCTGGCTTCTCCTGTCTCTGTCTCCCAGTGCTGGATTGCAAACGTGTAACCTGGCATTTTCTATAGGTGTTGGGGATCTGAACTCAGGTTGAAACATTTACTCAGCAGCCCAGGTGTAAGGTTTCTCAGTAACACTCTGCTGTCGCTGACTCTACTAGCTGCTCCATGTGCGTGACTTTTACGGTCCTCTGAAGGGAACAGTTCTCCACACCTCTCAGAGATTACCCTGGGTTGATCATGCTTCTTCACCTTCCTGGACAGACCCTCTTCCACATGCGAAGTCATAGGGGTCTGTCTGCTTATTTTAGGTCTCCATTGAGACAGTTACATGACAGCCAAGAGGGTGGCTTGGAGACTTAAGTATTTTCAGATAGAAAATGTCTCCAAATCACAAATACCTTTGGTGTTTGACCAATTTATTTTTATTTTTTGAGACAGTGTCTTACTATGCAGCACTGACTGGCCTGGAATTCACTGAGACCTGCCACTGCCTTCCAGTGCTGGGATCAAAGATCAACATGCCTGGTTTATATTCATTTATAACTGGCTCGACTTACAAAGATTAAATATCTGAGAGCATACCCAGCAAAGATGTGAAACAGCAAGACAGGATCAGTGTGCCATGTAAAAAGATTTTTAGCATTATACATTTTTTCATAGAATTGAAGTCACTGAAAAGTAGAAAAAATATTCACATGCCATAAACACATATTTATATACCAACACAAAACCAGAATAAATGCTTGAAAAATTCAACCAGTGGCTGATCCATCTTTATGCTGTCAAACATTTATTTTGATTAATATTTTTTTTCTCTGAGTTGACTGACACTTCGTGGTAAATCATGGCTTGGGATAGACATCAACAATATAAAACCACTACAGACAGCTCCCTGGAAAATTAATTGGTCAGCTTCTGCTGCAATAACAGATAATAACCTACATTAGAAATTTCACACATAAACAAATTATTATTCTTTGTTGGATAAGGTAACTAATTAATTTTCCAGGGATCTGTAAGTTCTGGAAACTCTTGCTAACTAATGGCAAATGAAAGTGTGTTTGAATTTCAAGTGTTTGGATTTCTTTTACCTTTTATTTCACAATGAGGGACCTGATTTCTCTGTGCTAATAAATAATCAGCATCAAAACAGTGTAAATTGGACCATGTATTTTCTTATTGTTCTTTTTCCATACTATCATAAGCCAGTTTTTAGCTATGAAGTACACACACACACACACACACACACACACACACTTACTTTTGGATAGACTTTTAAAAGGGCAATTAAATAAGCATGAAAAATGTCCGAAAATTACACCTACTGTAATTTGAAAAAAATAAGGAATGTATGGAAAACTAAAGCAGAGGCAGAAATGGCTACTTGAGTTTATCTAATAATATTATAATCCATAATGGTCACTATATACAAAGTTGTGTCTTCCTAAGAAATTG
Source organism: Cricetiscus sungorus (assembly GCA_030556225.1). Classification (NCBI taxonomy): domain Eukaryota; kingdom Metazoa; phylum Chordata; class Mammalia; order Rodentia; family Cricetidae; genus Cricetiscus; species Cricetiscus sungorus. The sequence goes on from JANBXA010000372.1 coordinate 13,654,699, forward strand.
TAGGTTTAAAATGATCAAAGCTTGAATATTCATGTTTTCTCAGCAGCCTTCTTTGTCTCAGCACCCGACATGGCTCCTCTTGATGATGCTTCCCCTGTTGTCCTGTTTGGGCAATGAGTGTCTTGGTGTCTTTGTTTCTCTGATTAGGTTCTGTTTTGTGAATGGCAAGTTTAGACTTTAAATCTTCCACCTGAATTATTACAAGAGAGATTTGGTAATTAAGTTCTAACAAGATTTAAATGATATTAAAAACAGTCAGTTAAAAGGAAACACAGCCTTGGGCTTTGTTGTAAATTTGTATAATTATTTTTAGTCCTCTGGAGGATGCATAATTATGTTTCTGTATTTATAAAAATACTGCCTCTGAGGCACCAAAATGAATTTTACAGTATGCTAATTTACATATTAATGTTACTCTTTGTATGTCATCATTTCTTTGGCTGAAAAGAAGAAAGATTTTTTCTAGGAAATTTTCAAAGTAACCATGAAGGCTGCAAAGCCTTTTTGATTGGTAACTCTAGAAAAAACACTGCTTAGGGAGGAAGTTTGATTATCTAAGAAAGATGAAACTTGAGGCAGACACAACACTAAACCTCAAGTCAAATGTTACTTGAACCTGGAAACCCTGGGGAAAGATAGGACGGCTCCACCAAAAATAATATTCCATAGCATTTCCCAGTACTGTTCATGCCTTGAGATCTGGATACTCTTACGTGTTAGTCAGCTTTCTAGGACTGCAAACAAAGCAACCACCAGAGCTAGTCAACTTAAACAACAGAGAACTTTAGTTTTGCTTACAGATTCCAGTGGCTTTAATCCATGGTCAGTTGGCCTTCTGCCTCTGCATTCTGTGTGCTAGGACCACTGGTATGAGTGACCATGGCCAGCTTGAAGACACTTTTCTTGAAGAGAAATCTGGGGCATTTTTCTTGTGGTATGTGCCTGTGTTCTTCTGGGACTCTATAGGAACCATGCAAAAGGCATGGTTGGGGCTGAGAAGGTCAGCAGACCTGAGTAAAGGTGTGGATGAGGCATGGCCTCTTTGCAGGCAAGGACCTCCTGTTTAGTGGGTGGAGCTCAGGGCAGGTTTTTTTTTTTAGCAGGTAGAAAGCTGAATGACCTGCAGGTTTCTCTAGAAAGAACCTCTGTGGGAGAGATGCTGGTGTCTCAGAGCTGGAACCGATGCTTTTTCTGGAACTGACATGCCAAGAGAACATCCAAACACTGGTGTCTTAGTCACTTTTCTATTGTTGTGGCAAAACACCATGACCAAGGCTTATTTGAGGCTTTATGGTTTCAGGGGGTTAGAGTCCATGGCCATCATGGCAGGGAGCATGGTAGCATTAGGCAGGCAGCCATGGCACTGGAGCTGTAGCTGAGGGGTTCACACCTTGAGACGCAACTATGTAGGAGACAGAGAGACAGAGAGTCAGGGACTGAGACAGAGACTAGTGTAGTAGTGGCATGCCTTTCTGATCAGATTTGAGGTCTGCTCAAATTGAGGTGGGAATTCATGTTTGGTACTACAAACCATGTCAAAAACCAATGGCTGGGAAGGTTGTAGGCCATTGGGGAATATACTATCATTTGCTAAGTAGACACATTCAACTGTCTTCTAAGTATTTGTATTTTTACTCACAGACTAGTGCTCTTCTTAACCTTGGTCAGAAGAGCTTCTTTGCACAGTAGGTAGCAGTCAATGCAAGACTGGTAACTAGTCAAGGTGCTGAGAATAAGTAACTGTTGAGTGACTGTCTCTAAATGAGAAGTTAATATCAACCCCATCAAGGCTCAGAGGACATTGAAGAAGGTGATGAGAAGTGCTGTGAAGTGGATGTGACTTGCTTAGCATTCTTATGAACTCACAGCAGCCACTTGAAGTGTCTATCTAATTATTCTTTATCAATAAAAATGGGAGAGTCAGATATCGGGGTAAGAACCTGAATGATCAAAGAGACACATCTGAGAAGCCACAAGTGACCTCCTATCTTTTTTTATTCTTCCATCCAAAAAGGCCAAGGCCCTCTCTAAGCCCTGTTCTACTACTTCCTGTCTATCTGTCCTCAGTCCTTCAAAACCTCTATGGTTAATTTTCCACCAATAGTAGCTAACTCTGCCCTCTAATTCAAAACAAACTTTATTGTCAGTCTCGGGAGCATCGGAATGCAATCAAAATATCATACAACAATAATTACCTACAAAAGACCTTCAAAAGATCAAGCTATCAACATAAGAGCATGGATAGAATAGGGTCTCATGAGGTTCCATCCCTAGCTGAGGAAATACTAGTAATTGATGGCTGCTGTGAGAAGGGGAATCATTTTTTTCCTCTGGGAAATGGCTGCTGATTGGTTGCCCATGAACCAGTGAATGACCTATACCCATGTGCTTCATAATTTGGACTATGTATATTCTCTTCTCACTATTTTATATGTGAGCACAATGTGGTTTGGTGGGGCCAGGAAACCTGACAGAAGTTAACAGCTTCAAATGACAGAACAAAGACCAAAACACCAGGTTTGACTCCAAACCTTTTTCTTCAGTCATAGCACTGCTTCCTGGGTTAATAAGGAGGCTAAGCATACAGCATCTGTTCCACCAACTTTTAAGGTAGAGGAAAGAGCTAGAAAACTGGTCTCTGAGAAAGCACCTTGGGACTGAAATCCTGCCCCACTTTTTCCAGAAGCTTAGAGTTGGAGGCGGGTACTCACTGCTATGGTCTGGCTGGATCCCCTTTTTGTCTTGACAGCTCATCACCACAGTTTGGCCATGTGTCCTCTTGTGGTTGAAGAACAGGAGCTGGCCAAAGCCACTCAGAGGCTAATTATGGTATGCTCATGAGCACCCGGTCCTGGGTCCTAGTGTGGACTTCTTATTATGTAATAATAAGAAGTGTTTTTTATGTGTTACAGATGCCCTCCACGGTCATCATCAGTATCCCGTCCACACAGACTCTCTGCCTTCAGCTGGTAGTCATTTTACTTCTCATGATCAGTCTGCTCAAAAATGTCACGAATGCCTTCAGTCACTGCAAATTCCCTACCAGGAACGTTTGCCTTTTTGATTGCAGGCTATTAACATACTGGGGACCGGAGGAGAGCAGGGCATTTTGAATAGAGTCCCTCCTATAACTGTCCTCATTTCTCCACTTTTAAGGAGTAGGAAAGTCTTAGCTCAGACCCCTGATGTGTTCTTCATTTCCCATAGCATCCCAGGTAGGTTACCTGACTTCTCAGTTACACACTGAATAAAGGGGAAAAAAATTAACATTCACTTCAGAGTAGTGAGACGCTGTGACTGTTAACAGGCAAAGGCTGTGACTGTGTCCGAGGCTGTATCCCTATCTCAGAGCCCACATGAAGGCCCCCAGTGGGTAGCTGTGCTTGTTACTAACCCAGTTCTTAAAGCCAGTTCCAATCATACCCTTTACCACATTTTATCATTTATGCAGAAAGGAGAGGGATTCTGGAACTGCCCCCAGAGTGTGGGTCCTTGGGGACCATACTGCTAGGGTGTCCAACAGTCCCCATTGGCCCTGGTTGGTGGGATTTTGAGGAAAGTTACAGTAATGCTTCGATGGAAAGCCTCAGTAACAGGGATGAGCCAGTCACCCCTCCCAGATCATTGCGACTTTAAAGTTTAAATACCCAAAGCCCACACTTCACCTCTGTGATGGAGGTGAAGACCGGGCTTAAAGACAGAGCTTATCCCATGCCTGTGATGTGTGATGTTGGCTGTGAGGACCTGGAAGGAGTCCTGATGAGACATTTCACCAGACATTCTTACTCCGTTAGGACCACTATCTGAGAAAGAATTAGTCACGCTTGTTTTTGCTTTTCCTGGTATAACCTAGCAAAGAATGATGTCTTAATTCGACTTTCCCATACGTTTAGCTAACCTGCCTTTTTATGGAAATGGAAATATTGTTACAATGAGTAGGACTGTTATATCACCAAAAGACAGTCTGGTGCTTGTGTTTCCTCCTCTGATTTTAGGAAGTCCTTGCTTCCCATTCTCTGTAGCTGCGAACAACTTCTCATGTTGTGGAGAGAGAGAGAGAGAGAGAGAGAGAGAGAGAGAGAGAGAGAGAGAGAGAGAGAGAGAGAGAGAGAGAGAGAGAGAGAGAGAGAGAGAGAGAGAGAGAGAGAGAGAGAGAGAGAGAGAGAGAGAGAGAGAGAGAGAGAGAGAGAGAGAGAGAGAGAGAGAGAGAGAGAGAGAGAGAGAGAGAGAGAGAGAGAGAGAGAGAGAGAGAGAGGAGAGAGAGAGAGGAGAGAGAGAGAGAGAGAGAGAGAGAGAGAGAGAGAGAGAGAGAGAGAGAGAGAGAGAGAGAATGTGTAGAATTTAGGTACAAAATTTTCCATTTTTGTGTCCTCAGAGTCCCAGAGTCCCAGCCAGGAAAAGTTTCACTAGTCATGTGGCTTCTTAAAGATGCCAGAGAAACTGAAGCATTCCGTCTAAACCCTTGGCCTCCTTGTGGATGAGGTTCAAAGAACGGTTCATCCACAGTTGGGCACTGACTTTGCAATCCTTCCAATTTTGGGGCCAAGCCCCTTTTGACTAGAAAGATTGGTTGAGTAGGAGGAACTTGGATGAGAGCTGGTTTTGTCTTTGGGATGTGTTAGGGTGGTTTCTCTTATTGTCTCAGGCAACAGCAAGGCAGTGCGGACACCTAGGAGTGTTTCCCCAAAGGTCTAAAACCAAACCAGAAGGAGATGATTTCAGCAAACCCTCAGCTGCCAATACTAAAAGCCATTTCTATTTGCATACATCCTGGTATTGGGCAGATTATATCATTTGCTGATGTGAAAGACAAATCTAGGCATCAGTGATAAAGATTAGGATTCTGAAATGCTGTCTAGGAAAGCTTTGGTTTTTCAGACAGAATTTGGTGTTTTTGTGTGGGCTCCTTGACCAGATTATTAAATGTGCCATCTGGGTTGCTCTGAAAAGCCAATGTGTTTCATGCCCATCAGCATTATAAAGTTTCTCAGCACTGAGTAGGTTATTTTAAAGCTTGACCAGTGCTCTGCATGACCCAGGGCTGTCTCTGTTCTGAACAGGGCCACCTTGGGGGTCATAAATGACCAGATTACCAGAGCTCCAGGCTTAGTTGACACATAGCTCCAACGTGTCAGAACAACAGCTGGCTGGGTTTCTCCATCCTGGGAGTTCAGCATCATCTGCCTGGAATGATGGATTATGAGCATGGCACGGCCTCCCACTGTAATACATCAAGACCCAGTTCTTATTTGAAGGGGAATTAGTCAAAGGATGGTGTTCCTGCATGCTCCAAACCTCAGGAAGGGAACTCTCTAATGATGGAATGAAAGACAAAATGGCTGGTGGGAGGCTAGCATCAGTCAACGTGAGGGGCCTTTTCTAGACTGCCATCTGCATTTGCCTGTACTATTTCCAGCTCCACTTTCACATACTTTCACCCTACCGAGGTGTGAGTCATAGCTTTTACCAGCATCGCCACCCCACGCAGAGCAGCTGGCCATAGCCAGGATGTATGTTTTTCCATCTACCCTTGCTACACACAGCCAGTCTTCCCCCCTCAGTTCAAGCGCCCTCTTTCTCCTCCCTTTGCACCCCTCTGCACCCACTGCATGCAGGAAAGAGGAAGACTGTGAAGTCATGATGTTTTTGTCACTATTTCCCACACAGCTCTGCAGAATTCATTCATTCAACGAGCACGGAAACTTAACATATTTTCACTGTGTATAGTTTTCAAAGTGCAGGACTTAAAAAGGAAACATATTTGTAATATGTAGTAGGCTGATTGGAAGAGGAATTCCACAGTAGAGGGACACAGTGGTTCCATGATGTCATTGATGGTCTGCCACCTGGTTTTTGTTTTTAGGCATATATACATACATATATGTATGTATGTATGTATGTATGTATGTATGTATGTATGTATATATATATGTGTGTGTGTATATATATATATATATATATATATATATATATTTCTCTCTTTTTCTTTTCTTTTTCCGAGACAGGGTTGTTTCTCTGTATTGCTTTGGAGCCTGTCCTAGCACTCACTCTGTAGACCTGGCTGGCCTTGAACTCATAGAGATCTGCCTGCCTCTGCCTCCTGAGTGCTGGGATTAAAGGTGTGCACCACCAACGCCCAGTTTAGGCATATATTCTTATGGTCATAAGATGGATGCCGCAAGTAACACAGGTCAGAGGAAGAGATAGAAGGAAGGGCATGCCTTTTTGTCCCTAAGAGCAAAGAAAAATCTTTCAGATTTACTGTCCAGAATTGTGTCTGCCAATTCTAAGCTATCTCTGGTAAAGGACATTAGAACACCTTGAACAGCAGACTAATCCCCCCTTCCTTCTTTGCAAGGATGTAATTGGTTGGAATCTTGAAAATAAAGCAATGGGTTGGACAGTTACTGCCTGGAAATGGATTTTGTCTATTGTAGGCTTCTAGCTCTGAAGACCTGAAGATGCCTCTGAGAGTGGTATGGCCAAGGCCCTTGGGAGCCACCAGAGGGCAAGCTGTGCAGGATGGAGTCATGTATTTCTCAGATGCCAACTTCCATCAGCCCCTGGGAAGCCTCAGACCAGCAGCCCTCTGCAGAAGAGATCTGTCCTGCCTAAGGTCAGGCTCTATCCTGGGTCAGGTGTCTTAGGACCCATCAAAACAGTGGTAGAAAGGGCTGGTCTTCTAGCTCCCCTCAGGGCTACCCAGCTTCAGGGCTCCTGAGTACCACAGACTTCCTTGTATCTGAGTCACCCTAGGGTCTCTCTCACCTAGCAGCTCATAACTAGCACTCAGACCTGATGACCCTAATGACAGGGTCGTTATCTGTGTAGAATTCAAATAGATTCATACTATTCTGCACTCAGAGTAACGGGAAAACCCCACTCTCTTCACATGACATCAACATCAGAGAAGATGATCTCTTAGAGCCAGACCTCTAAGGATGGCTTGTGCAATTGGAATTGGAGAAAATGTGAGTATTTGGGAACTAGGACACAATCATCGCCCCATCCCCTCTTTTTTGTTATTCTTCCTCCTCCTGCTCCCCCTCCTCTTTTGTTAGCACTTTTTAAAATTGCTCTAAGGAGGGAAAAAGCGAAAGTCAGTCTCTCTTCAAGGTGGCAGGTGAGCCACCAGCCACCATCTTGTTTGAAGGGTGACCAGCACTATTCTTTGGTTCATTGTGTGTGTGTGTCTCTGTGTGTGTGTGTGTGTCTGTGTGTGTGTGTGTGTGTGTGTGTGTCTGTGTGTGTGTGTGTGTGTGTGTCTGTGTGTATCTCTGTGTTTTCTTTCAGGACTGGGGATCTAGCCCAGGGCTTTGTGCATTACTCCTCTACCAAGCTGTACCTCCAGCCCTAAGTACCATTTGAAGACACAATGCTGTAACATTTGAGTGTGCCTTGCACTAGGCATCCTGGTAAGAGACTTACTAGAGATCTGATACCAGCCAAGCAGCAAAGGAGGCAGGATTAAGGCAGAAGGTCTTTCTAAAGAAGATGTTGACAGTTAGCTTTGAGACAGATGTCACTTACATTGTTCTGCACAACAGGAAGAGTGACGCCAAACAAAGTGATTTATAACCAGCGGGGCCTGAGTCACCAGGAGCCCTTACACACACTCCACAATGATAACAAAGCTTTTGCTGTAAGTGATGCAGATTTGGCTATGAGTGTCGCCTGGCATGTCCTTAGCTGCCACAACACATTGCTTTATTGTGTTTTGGAGGGGCTGAAGCAGGAGACAAGGGATACAGGATCAGGCAGATGAATATCCGCCTTGTTTGGCTCATAAAGGCCCCGTGATGTGGATCAAGCAGGGAAGTATGAAAAGCAGGGGAGAAGATGTGCGGTTACTGATGGGGAAGGAGAGGAGATGGCGATTATTGAAGTGATTCCAACCTCCCTGCCTATCTCTAAGGGTGCCATGAAGACTAAACAAATTTCCACCAAACAGCCATGGTTTTCCTCTGTTCTCATTAGCATATGTTTTAGTCAAGGGACTCACAAAGAATAAGTATTCTTCTCAGGTAAACATTAAATTACTGTGAAAACAAAATCTGAAAACTTTCACCCTGCATCTTCGGAAGCACTCCTGGAGGGGTGAGCAGAGTTCTGTGAGGAGAGTTCTGAGAGCATTTGATCACACCTGGCAAGGTGTCCCTTGTGACACAGCAGCCTTGTGCTTGTCTTGTGTGACTGGAGCCTGAGCTCTTATGATATTTTCAGGGTACATATGACATTTCATGGCAACATAAAACCTCTTGGGAGAGGAGGAAAGATGACAGTTGTCTCCACAGGAGAGGGGTCCAGTAAAATCAGAGTGAAACTTCCCCTGGGCTCCCTGCCTCTCTGCACCTTCTCTCTCTTCCCATATGTAAAGGTCTCTAGCACATGTCAGACACTAGAGATCGAGGGGACCAAGCTGTCATTCTTATCCTCTGTGTGCTTGTTACATAAAGAATATAGACCTACAAAGAAATAAGTTACACTGAGCATGATGGCACATGCCTCTAATCCCTTGCACACAGGAGGGGCAGGCAGGACGAGCTTGAGTTTCAGGCCAACCAGAGCTGCTTAGGGACCCTCTGTTTGTAGGTAATTAAGAAATAAAGAAGGGAGGGAGAGAGGGAGAGAGGGACGGAGGGAGGGGGGGGAGAGGCAGCATTTAAGGTCTCTAGTCCTGTGAGTGTAGGAACATCCCAGAGAAGGGGTATTTTAGTATCACATGCAAGACCCAAAGCAGCAGAGTAGAGAAGGAAACCCCACCCTCTTTTCTGCAGATTTTTCCATCTTTCCTGCCCCTCCCCCATTAGTGAAACCCAACCAGAATCCATTGAGAAAACCCAGGTGACAGAGATCAGAGCATGTACTCCTTCCAGAGCCCAGAACCGTGCAGGGTCAGGACTGGAAGGGAAATGAGAACCAGGCAGACAGACGATAACCAGTGTGTCTGCTCTGTCCTTTTAAGACCCTCTAGGATTTGGAATCAACTCTGTGGTCATCTTATTTTATTGCCAATTCTTCCCATGCAATATCTCCTTTAAATATTTGCTTGACTAGCTCCTCTGAGAATCTGATGGAACTCTCTCCCCAAGAACAAAAATATGAAATCACATATGGAGGCAATTTGTATTTAATATTTACATCTAGAACTCCAGCTCCTCAGGCCAGGCTATAGATCAGCAGCATCAGCCTCACTTGGCAGCTTAGAGATGCAAATTCTTTTACCCCAGATCCCAGGTGATACACACTCACATCTAGGCTTCAGAAGTTCTCTTGTCCCTAAGAGTCAGTGGGACAAATATGATGGGATAGATGAGGAGATGTGAGTCCTCCAGCTAGGAAAAAGGTTCGGCTGTGACAGAAGAAAAATCAGCCAAACACTGCCTTAGCACAACAAAAGTCTTATTTTCCTCATGAACTACAGGCTCTAGAGACAAATACATTCAGTACTGGTGTCACAGCTGCCCCTTGTCCTCTGTACTTCCACTTGACCATCTTTGGTCTGTTACTGTTTTCCTCATGGTTCTCAAATGGGCCCTAGAATTGTAGTTAATGCTCTATATTTCAGGTAAAGACAGGGTGGAAGTGAGCAAATCACCAAGCCCTTGCAAAGAGCGTTCCTGGGGTTTGCTCCTAGACACTTTCAATGGGCATTATTTGGTAGCTACAAGGGAGTCTGCATAGTAGACCTATTCTTTTAACCTGCTAACTCATAGAGCTTGGGGATTAAGAAAAAAGGAGGTAAATTAATATTGTAAGAGCAATTATCTTAACCTGCCGTCATTTCTAGTGGTAAAAAGTATTAATTTGAATACTCTCATCCTATCTCATATCACCAATGAGAACCTATAACTCATATTTTGTATTTTGGAGGTACCATTCATAAATAAAGTAAATTAACTTACCAGATGGAAACTAGAATTATAGAGACAAAGGAGACCAAGATGTAAAATTATGGATTTGGGGCCCCTGTTATTCATTATTGATAGTAATTTCTTTGGTATTTGAACTGAAATATGATTTTTTTCTCTTGAAAATATTTGCCTAACAAAAATAAAATTTTACTTAAGGAGACAAAGAACCCATTAGATTTCTTAAAGAGACTATGTCTAAACCTCATCTGTGTGGGTATTTGTGTGTGTTTTTTTCTGGAATTATGGTGTCTTAGTCACTGTTTTGTTGCTGAGGAGAGACACCATAACCAAGGCAACTCTTACTTAGAAAAAGCATTTAATTGGAGGCTTGCTTACAATTTTAGAGGCTAAAGTCATTATCGTCACAGCAGGGAACATGGTAGCATGTGGGCAGACATGGTTCTGGACAAGTAGCTGAGAGTTCTACATTCTGATCCATAGGCAGCATGAAGAGAGAGAGAGAGACAGACAGAGACAGAGAGACAGAGAGAGAGAAGAGAGACACAGAGAGAGACAGAGAGACAGAGAGAGACAGAGAAAAACAGAGAGAAAGACAGAGACAGAGACTGACTGTTGGGTCTAGTGTGGGCTTCTGAAACCTCCAAGTTCACCCCGAGTGACACATTTCCTCCAACAAGGCCACACCTACTCCAAAATGACCATACCTCCTAACCCTTTCAATAGGACTTTAATTTAGTTCCTAGCACCTGTGGCAGATGGTTCACAACCACCTATAATTTTAGTTTCATGGAATATGCTACCTTCTTTTGATCTTCTTGGGTACCGTAACACTCACTCACACTCACACACACACACATACACACACACACACACACACACACACACACACACACACGTGTGTCAGATATATATATATAACATATATATAATATATATGTATATATTTCTGTGTTTTGTATTCTTCACTAATCCAGAGTGAAGAACTAATCTTAGTGACTTTTCCTATATTCAAATAGCCAACTTCTCTATCACCTTTGCACTGTTCATGTAATATTGAGGTATCGATTGAAGTAAGATGTTATGTAGCTAATGAGAGATGTTTTCTACGGGATCTTGAGACTGAGATGAAATGTCATGGATTTTGAAAAACAAAATAAAACAAAAAGCTATCACATAGCATCCTCAAAAAAAGCAAGTGTTTTTATGAGTTTCTCTCCAGGGCCAGAGAGTGGTAAGGGTCTTGGTAGCAGGCTAACCTCTGTGGAGTCAGGGCCCTGCCAGACTCCAAAGGAGTCTTAAGCATGAGAGTTAAACTCTGCTGAAGTGCGCCATTAGCACTCATTTACAAACAGGCTTCAGACCTGCCCTTTCAGCTGCTGAGGCTCAATACAGTGTCGTTGGACATCACAGGTATTCTCGGCGCGTGATGGCTTTTGTCATTCTGAAGTTTATTTTTGCTGACTTTTCAGACTGGGACTGATAAAGAAATACTTGATTGGGCTACTCTGACTCTTTTTATAGTTTCTATTCTTTTAGTCCTTGTGTTCTCACAACACCAACAATATTACTTTTTTAGTGGGAGAAACAGAAGGTATAAAGATGGAGAGACATCTGTAACTTGAAATGAAAGCTGTACACAGACGTGCTCAGAAGGGGAGGCATGAAGCATTTGCAGATCTGTAGATTTCCCCCCCACACCCCGTACTTTCCTGTAGAATACACTAAATACAAAGCCATGAGACTCAGATTTCTAGTTTATGACAGAATGAAGGACAGGCCCAATACTTAACCCTGCAACAAACGTCTAGTTTAAAGGACTTATACTAAATGTTGATCTGGGTGTTTTCAAATCTAAGTGAGCCATCAGCTATGTTTGTGCAGCCTTGCAAGCCCGTATGGCCTCAGTATATCCCAACTACATGTGCACAGTGGATTGTGACTTGATGAACTTGACTATCTGTTCCTAGAAAAAGCAGGTGCTATATTTGACTAGACAGATTTCCATGTGTGGGTATCACTCCTCAGGATCGGTATCCCTGTCAGCTATCACATTCGGCACTGTGCTATTCCTGAACAGCCCTTCTGACCTACTAGACTTGCAGTGGTTTATGCTGCTCAGACATCCGGGCATGAACCACCCTGTTTCCAAAGCTTCTGTGGTGTTATTGGCATGTTAATTATTACAGCAAGTGATAAAATGTGCAAAATGGTCTCTCCCCTTAATGACATAAATAAATGAAGCAATTAATTTTACACAATAAAAACAAGCAATACAATAACTTACAAATTTGGAGTTTCTTCATTATTACATCAAATTGCAAAATGGAAACATGTAATTTCAAAAGGCTCATAAGTAAAAATGGAAACACAGCTGATGCCACATCCGCTTGTGGGCTGCAGAGTAATGTGGGGGTTTGCGCAGTGTGGAACAGTCAACATCTTTTAGACACACCAGGCCAGATACATTCTGAAACTATAAATCTTCGAGCCATCCCAATGATCTCAGCCACTTATGTGCTATAATGAAAAGCAAAACAGCTTCTTGTTGCTCTTCGATATTAGTTTGGCATTCTCAGAGTTACCTTGCTTAGGACGCTCAGCTCCACTTATCTGCAGTTGCAGAAGCTGGAAGCCTGTGATTGATCTTGTAACTCCAATATCTGGAGAGAGATAAGTAGGGAAGCAAATTCCCGGAGAGGGCTGACAACAGTCTTTAAAATGAAATGCGTATACACCAAACCTGACATACTCTATTGCCCACCATCTTTGAAACCGTCAGTTTCCAGGCTGACATTTGGTTCTGTGTGTTTGTTTTGGTGAGTGAGAAAGTAACACATATTTTCTTTGACATCTTGTGCAATTTTACAAGTATTCAGGGCACATTTCCTGCTTTGCATGGAAAATGTTATTTGCGTAGTTGTCAGAATGATGGACAGGGGAGCGAATGGTAGGACAGAGCGCTGATCTTTGCTTGTTATTACATACAATAGCCTGGTAGGAATCATGATGTGTTGGTGAGACAAACTGTGTCCCATTCTGGAACATATTAAGTTTGTCTCCAGGACACACATGACTTCGCTAGGGTGACGAACCTCATTCATAATAGATGCTAATCTTTTCAGGGCTGACTGATGACAGCACTTCCTGCCCTTCACGGAATTAGAGCTGGGTTTTATCAAAGGACTCAAACTGCCTGCTAATTAGACTAATTCCCTTCATCATGAATTATTTATTTCCATTGGTAACCGATCACTGTGACATTAATGGGTTCTGCTCAACCTAGTTTCATACCAAGACACACTAGGAGTTAAATGTTTAAAAATTCCTGATGCTTCACTCTAGGTCAAGAGTATCTCTAATATTTGACAGATTCGATGAAGCTTCGATGATTATGTTTCAGGAGCAAATAAAATGGGATGGAGTTCCAGATTTTGTTTAGATAGGAAAACAAATCCATTTCTTTCTCCGCTTAGGTGGCTCCTCGCTTGGCCGGAACGTGTCATCTTACATTGGGCTGTATTCTCTGAGCTGCAGAGAATTTTATCAAGGTCACACTAGTACATGAAGTAGATATAATGTTAGCTAGCCTGATAGAGGTGACATTTCACTCTTTAATAATATCCTTTGATACAAAGTTAAGAGTGTTACTATCTTGTTTACTTATTGGTAAGTGCACTTTTTTCCCCTTTGAGACCAGGCTAGCCTCAATTTCCGAGAGGTCTGCCTGCCACTGTCTCTTAAGTACTGGGATTAAAGTTGTGTGTTGCTATGCTTGGCTTTATAAAAACAGTTTGTTAACATCTAAGTTGTATGCAGAGCAGCATTTTCATAACACATTGTCACCCAGACCACAGAACACTGCTGCTGAAATCACAGCCTCCTAGGCCTCATCTGACCTGTTGGAACCTGAGAATGGCATCACAGAATGTGTGTCACTATCCCACAGCTTCACATAGTGCCTGTAATCCTAGCACCCGGGAGACTGAGGCAGGAGGATATGGAGTTTGAGAGTAGCCTGATCTACATAGTGAGATGCCAACAATGCAAAACAAGACAGCCCACGCATGCTGTTTGATTATTGAAGAGTATAAGAGTCACTGACATTGGTTGTAGAATCAAAACAACAACTACGACCAACCAACCAAACAAACAAACAAAAATCCTAAAACTGATCGATATTTCCCCAGCATTAGTAAGTTGGCCAGTCTATAAGGGACGGAGTCTCAGTGCAAGTCTAAGATTGCTTCTGGAGTTGTTATAGACACACAAACAAGGTGTATCATCTGTATGGAGTGGCCATTAAGCCAGAACATCAAGGCTGTCTGTGAATGTCAGACCCAAGTGTCAGGCATCACGCCTTGCTTGGGGGACACAATGGACAAAGGTGTCAAGGCAGAGGTCCTCACACTCACTGTTCAGAGAGGTAATTGGAGTCAGGTGGAAAAGGCTGCCGTGCACACACTAGGTGCATGTCCATGATAGACACGTTGGTCATTATAGAGCGGACCGTGGGAAATGGTCAGGGGGAAAAAGTAAAAAGAAGGCAAGAAAATGAGTGGTAATGAGATGAGGAGACAAAGGTTTGAACAAAGGCATCATGTAGGTCACAGTGCAATATGTCAAAACCACAAACAGCTAGTTTCGACAGAAGTGAAGTTTCCACACACATCCTACAGTCAAGACACCTCTCAAGTGGCATGCACCTGTGTGAGCACATGTGTGCTGCCAGCAATCATGGTTAAAAAGGAATGACATCCTATGCACGATCACCAACTCCCAGCAAATCCTATCACACTTCTAACTTCTACTTTAAAGCATAGGAAAGCTTTCAGATTTCCAGGACATAGCAACATTGCATAGATGAATTAAAAAAAAATGGTTGAAGACACCAGAGAGCCTTGTAACCAAGGGAGCCTATTATAGGGGTTTGGTTTAGGGTGGCATAGTCTGCTGTGCTGTTGTTGCCAGGAATATGCACTCATAGATCAAACAGTTATGTTCCCCATACCTAATCTAACAAAATTAGGCTTCTGAGATTATTCCTGAAGGAATTATGGATTCATGAAGAGTTTTGAGTGTTTCATCACAACTATTTATGTGAACAAGTGGCTCATGGTACTTGAGATCACAGATACCGTGGAAAAATAGGGAGGAAATTGGAAGTTTTTTGTCTGTTCCCTTTCCCATGCCCATATCACATGCATTCAACTGTCTGTTTCACACAGACAACCCACACCCCTATTTACATATGTTTAAGAAAACAGTGGAGGTCATTTCAATGGCTGACACCCCTCCTTAAGCCACTGGTATTTAATGCATCTTATTGATCTGCACATGTCAGTTTACTAAATTGCATCTCTCCCTCCTCACCCCTCTTTTCAGTCCATCTATGAGTCACGCTGCAGCTGGAGTAATTTTACATGGAGAAGTTCATTCATGTGTTAATATCTGGTATTTTGAATGGATCTCACTGGCAAACCTTCCACAAAGCAGAGTTATCAGTTAAATCATAGAAATAAAGAGTTTTCTAAGAGTAATAAAAAAATAAAGCGATCAAGGGCTGCTGGCCAGGGAAGGCAAATGTTTCCAGGAGGCTCTGACCTGATTGCATCTGCTGGCTTTCATACCAGCCCTTGAGTGGAACTCCAGAAGATGCTCTGGCTTTATAGACACGTGGTTTCCAGTGGCTTTGGGAAATCATGTCCTCTGCCTGCATCTGAGATACTTTCTGATGATCAAAGAAAAGTCTTTTTTTATTGTTTTTGAATTATGTTTTCCTTAAGGAGCTCTTTACAAATGTTAAAGGTGACTCAAATATGCTTGCATGAGTAAGCCAGATAATCGCAGGCATCATCCACCTGTCTGCAGGTAATAGTCCTAGGACCGAATGTGAAAGTTAAGTCATTAATGCAATGTTCAAAATAGTGACCAAGAGAAGCTGTAGGGCAGGATTTGAAGTCTGAAATGCAAATAAGGTATCAGTAGGGTGTGGAGTCTGGGGTATCAATAGCAGCCTCAGATACCTGAACTACAGGTGGCCTAGCTCCTGAATTCCAAGCTAGGAACAGATTTAAGAAGGACTTAAGAATGTCTGGGATCATCCGGGTTACCTGTGCTAGCACATTTGAGTCTTTTAACATGTGGGAGGAACTCCCTAAATTTACAAGCTTCTTGCTAGACCAGTAACTAGAGGCTTTGAGTATCGAGAGAGAAACTAATCAATTACAAGTTGATTGGGGCTTGAATATTTGGAGGAATTTAGCACCATCATCCCCTTTGGTGTAAAACAAAAAACAAAATGAAACTCAACATAAAGTCAAATAAAATCAAAGCAAAAGTAGTTAGCCTGGCAGGGAGTCATGTTTCCTGAACTTTCCTCTTCCCCTTGAGCCAATTAGCCAATCATGTCAGAATATGAAGTCAACTCCCACCAATAGGTTGAGAGGCAGTCACCACCAATGTCAAGGATAAAAGACTAGAACCATGTTGTCTCTGGTGTTTTGTTAGCCCATTTTGGGTTCAAATTTTAAGGCATTCCCTTGTCTCGTGCCCTTTAAGGATGAGTCACAGGAACCAGATTTGCCTTTCTACCACAAACAATCAGGAAATGGGACAAACTTCACATAGGCATTGGCTAGAAGAGCTCGGGTCTCAGATGCTTAGGAGCTAAAAGTGAAATGGTAGGTTCCACTACCAACCTCGGTTTGTTCACACAGATAGTTTTCTACAGTGCAAGTAGGGACTCAGGCTGAGGAGCCTGGAAATTAATTCCTGAAGGGGAGTACACTGCACAGAAATGGAGTTACATCCACCTGCATAGGCCGAGCCTCTGCGGGCTATTGGGCTGTGCATGCATGGGATAAAGATTCCAACAAACCAGAACACTGCATCATCAGGGACTTGCCAAGTCCACAGAGCAGAGGACTTCTAAACTATTAGCCATTCAGTGGGGAAGCTGAATGATCACCCAAAGTATTTGGTGAATCCGTACGGGATGCCTTAGTAATAAGGTAGTCCCTGCAATGAAACAGTATCGCAGCTGGCAGAGAAAAGCCAAGAGATGTGTCTGAATAGGATCAAGTGGGAAAGCAAGTAACCTTTGTTTGTCAAAGCCAAGTCAATACCATTTAAAGGAAAAACAAACAAACAACATCCAGCCATTCAGCAACATTACATTCATAATACCTAGAATCCAAGGGATGAGAAAAAGCACCAGACTGCTACAAAGAAGAAAAGTGTAACCCATAATCAGAAGGGGAAAAAAAATCAGTGTATAGATAGAGGCAGCTTCTGCAGGTAGAACTAGCAGGAGTGGCTTTTTACTTTATTTTTTTCCAGACAGGATCTCACTATGTAGCATGGGTGGTCTCAGATTTCCCCTGCTGCAAAGATACTTCCACACTCATGTGCATTGCTGTTCTGTTCACGGTAGCTAGGAAATGAATGGAAAATGAAAACATGGTGCATACATACAGTTGAATTTTATTTGGCTGCAAAGAAAAGCAAATTTTGCAGAAAAGTAATGGAAATGGGAAATCCAGTGAGAAAACCCAAGTGTCCTCCCTCTCCCCCCAACAAATGCCACTGTGTTGCTGTGGTAAACTCCACGACCAAAAGCAACATGTGGCGGGAAGGGTTTATCTGGCTGACAGGTTACAGCCTGTTGTTGAGGGAAGCCAGGGCAGGAACTTAGCCTGAACCCAGAGACAGGAAATGGAGCGGAGAGCACAAAAGAACATTGTTTATCTTCCTGCTGATGCTCAGGCTGCTTTTCTAGGACCACGTGTTCACAGGTGGCACCGCTTGCCCAGTCACCTGGGCCCTTCTACATCAATCAGCAACTAAGAAGTGTCCTACAAACATGCCCATGGGCCAGTTTGATGGAGGAAATTCCTCAGGTGAGGTTCCATCTTTCCAAGTGTGTCAA